>OY740765.1:96622963-97324081 GCA_963513935.1 Aphrophora alni
TACTACATTTTTGTATTTACTACATTTAAAAAAATTATTGCAACATTTATAAAAATATATAAACAGTTTTAAAATCTGTAGTTTGAGTTTAATATGGTGTACGTTAATATTATTTCCCGTAAGATGACGTTTCAACCCCACTACTTAGATTCAACGTCCAATCAGAATAGGCTGGAACTGCTAGGAAATTCGGTGAACTCGAAGTCCACTTGTTGGAAGGTACTCATTCGCGTTGGTCTTATGGTTCGGTAAAGTGAGTTTTGGAGTCCGATATAAAAAGCGAGAGAGAGCACAATTTGCAGTAAAAGTAAGTTTTTTGTATAAATTTGACTTAATAGTTTGTCTCTTTATTTACTTTTGATTGATTCTTGTTTTATTTCTAACAATAATGAATTTGTTAGGATTTCTTTCTTAATTGTTGAAATTCACATTTCGTAATAATATTAAGTAGCTAATCAGTAATCATTATCGATGTTGTTTAAGCGAGGTTCCATAAAAGTAGAAAAATTTAGTTTTTCCACATTCAAAATTTTCAGGTGAAAAAACAAAACAAAATACTTTTGCGCAATAAAATCACCCCATATTCTATTCCTAGCCGTTGGAAAAAAAGTTTAAGGTTTAACGTTTAACGTTTACCAACCAACGCCATTTTTAATCTTTGAATTATTTAAAGATTATCTGAACTTGTTTAATAAATACCCAGTATGTATAGGCCTATACATTTGGGTCTACCTACTTTTTAAATTGAATTTTGATTTTGCAGTTTTTCAAAAGTCCATCTCCTCCCATTTTAATTTAATTTTGTTTTCTTAAATTAATATCAATTTAATTTATTTCTCCTTTTTTCTAAATTGTATCCTAATTTTACTAAATTTGATCACTTTGACAGGGGATAACTTGCATGTTTGTAGCCTATATTCCTACCAACAACTTCAAATTTTAATTTAAGTTTTTGTATTTGTTTTCAGTATTATTGAAATTATTAAGGATTACTGCAATTTCATAATTTTTTTTCAAATCGGAGTTTATGTGTTATTATCACCGAATTGACATTTTTGGTGGTTAGTTAATGATTATGTTAAGTCGAATATTGTGGTTAAATCAAATATTGTCTTCATTTTCAGAAATACGCCTTGATGTAATTCTAAATTTTAAAATAAAAGAAAACTTTAATAAATACATTATAATACTCGAAGTATTTGGAATTGGAGAGGGGGATGTGTAAGGGTATTTAATGGGAATGGGTCAACTTCAAGTTTAAGAATAGACAAGGGTTAAATTGAACAACAAATTGGAAAAGAAAACCGTGAATTCATTTTCAGTTATCCTTTATATAATTTTTATTGTATTTTTTTTCCCCATTATAACCTACTACTTGGTATTTGTATTAATTAATTTATGTTATTTTACTGCCACATAATTTAAAAAGCTATAAAACAGGTACAACATCGAGTGAGCATTGTGGTTAATAACAATATGAAAGAAGTGATCCCCAAACCACAAATAAAACACTAATATAACTATTAACGTTGGCAAGTTTGGAGTTAGAAAAGATGAAAGAAAGATTTGTATTTTAATGAAAATATAGGCTATTTCTTTCACAAAGAAAGTTTACAAATTATACAACCCTATGGGACTCACTTTAGAGTATACGGACTTGGCAATACCAAGGTATCAACTGATCTACACCTTATTTCATGTAGTCTTGGGTTAGATCCCTCTCTTTCTTTCATCTTTCTTATCTAGTCTCACTTGACCAAGTCTTGTTTATTTGTATTTTAATGAAAATATATTTCTTTCACAAAGAAAGTTTACAAATTATACAACTCTATGGGACTCACTTTAGAGTATACGGACTTGGCAATACCAAGGGATCAACTGATCTACACCTTATTTCATGTAGTCTTGGGTTAGATCCCTCTCTTTCTTTCATCTTTCCTATCTAGTCTCACTTGACCAAGTCTTGTTTATTTGTATTTTAATGAAAATATATTTCTTTCACAAAGAAAGTTTACAAATTATACAACTCTATGGGACTCACTTTAGAGTATACGGACTTGGCAATACCAAGGGATCAACTGATCTACACCTTATTTCATGTAGTCTTGGGTTAGATCCCTCTCTTTCTTTCATCTTTCCCATCTAGTCTCACTTGACCAACTCTTGTTTATTTGTATTTTAATGAAAATATATTTCTTTCACAAAGAAAGTTTACAAATTATACAACCCTATGGGACTCACTTTAGAGTATACGGACTTGGCAATACCAAGGGATCAACAGAACTGATCTACACCTTATTTCATTTAGTCTTGGGTTAGATCCCTCTCTTTCTTTCATCTTTCCTATCTAGTCTCACTTGACCAAGTCTTGTTTATTTGTATTTTAATGAAAATATATTTCTTTCACAAAGAAAGTTTACAAATTATACAACCCTATGGGACTCACATTAGAGTATACGGACTTGGCAATACCAAGGGATCAACTGATCTACACCTTATTTCATGTAGTCTTGGGTTAGATT
This sequence comes from Aphrophora alni, assembly GCA_963513935.1. Lineage (NCBI taxonomy): Eukaryota > Metazoa > Arthropoda > Insecta > Hemiptera > Aphrophoridae > Aphrophora > Aphrophora alni. The sequence goes on from OY740765.1 coordinate 96,625,486, forward strand.
CCTCTCTTTCTTTCATCTTTCCCATCTAGTCTCACTTGACCAACTCTTGTTTATTTGTATTTTAATGAAAATATATTTCTTTCACAAAGAAAGTTTACAAATTATACAACCCTATGGGACTCACTTTAGAGTATACGGACTTGGCAATACCGAGGGATCAACTGATCTACACCTTATTTCATGTAGTCTTGGGTTAGATCCCTCTCTTTCTTTCATCTTTCCCATCTAGTCTCACTTGACCAAGTCTTGTTTATTTGTATTTTAATGAAAATATATTTCTTTCACAAAGAAAGTTTACAAATTATACAACTCTATGGGACTCACTTTAGAGTATACGGACTTGGCAATACCAAGGTATCAACTGATCTACACCGTATTTCATGTAGTCTTGGGTTAGATCCCTCTCTTTCTTTCATCTTTCCCATCTAGTCTCACTTGACCAAGTCTTGTTTATTTGTATTTTAATGAAAATATATTTCTTTCACAACGAAAGTTTACAAATTATACAACCCTATGGGACTCACATTAGAGTATACGGACTTGGCAATACCAAGGGATCAACTGATCTACACCTTATTTCATGTAGTCTTGGGTTAGATCCCTCTCTTTCTTTCATCTTTCCTATCTAGTCTCACTTGACCAAGTCTTGTTTATTTGTATTTTAATGAAAATATATTTCTTTCACAAAGAAAGTTTACAAATTATACAACTCTATGGGACTCACATTAGAGAATACGGACTTGGCAATACCAAGGGATCAACTGATCTACACCTTATTTCATGTAGTCTTGGGTTAGATCCCTCTCTTTCTTTCATCTTTCCTATATAGTCTCACTTGACCAACTCTTGTTTATTTGTATTTTAATGAAAATATATTTCTTTCACAACGAAAGTTTACAAATTATACAACTCTATGGGACTCACTTTAGAGTGTACGGACTTGGCAATACCAAGGGATCAACTGATCTACACCTTATTTCATGTAGTCTTGGGTTAGATCTCTCTCTTTCTTTCATCTTTCGTATCTAGTCTCACTTGACCAACTCTTGTTTATTTGTATTTTAATGAAAATATATTTCTTTCACAAAGAAAGTTTACAAATTATACAACCCTATGGGATTCACTTTAGAGTGTACGGACTTGGCAATACCAAGGGATCAACTGATCTACACCTTATTTCATGTAGTCTTGGGTTAGATCCCTCTCTTTCTTTCATCTTTCCTATCTAGTCTCACTTGACCAACTCTTGTTTATTTGTATTTTAATGAAAATATATTTCTTTCACAAAGAAAGGTTTACAAATTATACAACTCTATGGGACTCACTTTAGAGTGTACGGACTTGGCAATACCAAGGGATCAACTGATCTACACCTTATTTCATGTAGTCTTGGGTTAGATCCCTCTCTTTCTTTCATCTTTCCTATCTAGTCTCACTTGACCAACTCTTGTTTTATTGTATTTTAATGAAAATATATTTCTTTCACAAAGAAGGTTTACAAATTATACAACTATATGGGACTCACTTTAGAGTATACGGACTTGGCAATACCAAGGGATCAACTGATCTACACCTTATTTCATGTAGTCTTGGGTTAGATCCCTCTCTTTCTTTCATCTTTCCTATCTAGTCTCACTTGACCAACTCTTGTTTTATTGTATTTTAATGAAAATATATTTCTTTCACAAAGAAGGTTTACAAATTATACAACTATATGGGACTCACTTTAGAGTATACGGACTTGGCAATACCAAGGGATCAACTGATCTACACCTTATTTCATGTAGTCTTGGGTTAGATCCCTCTCTTTCTTTCATCTTTCCTATCTAGTCTCACTTGACCAACTCTTGTTTTATTGTATTTTAATGAAAATATATTTCTTTCACAAAGAAGGTTTACAAATTATACAACTATATGGGACTCACTTTAGAGTATACGGACTTGGCAATACCAAGGGATCAACTGATCTACACCTTATTTCATGTAGTCTTGGGTTAGATCCCTCTCTTTCTTTTATCTTTCCTATCTAGTCTCACTTGACCAACTCTTGTTTATTTGTATTTTAATGAAAATATATTTCTTTCACAAAGAAAGTTTACAAATTATACAACTCTATGGGACTCACTTTAGAGTATACGGACTTGGCAATACCAAGGGATCAACTGATCTACACCTTATTTCATGTAGTCTTGGGTTAGATCTCTCTCTTTCTTTCATCTTTCCTATCTAGTCTCACTTGACCAACTCTTGTTTATTTGTATTTTAATGAAAATATATTTCTATCACAAGCCCGTATTTCTGGTATTTTCAAACCCGTACACACTAAAATGAGTCCCATAGGGTTCTATCATTTGTAAACGTTCTTTGTGAAAGAAATATATTTTCATTAAAAAATAAAATTTAAAAAATATGAAAAAAAGCAAGTGGATGGACGTCATCGTGGTATTTTCCCAGCCCCATAATAAAATGTAGGCTATACCTAATACACACAGATCTTCTAAACGTAATGTTCAAAAGTGGGTTTCTTAGCCTTGTATGAAATGTTAAGTTGTATCCTATTGGTAGATAAGGAGTCTTCTTATCCAGTATGGTAAGTTTATTTTAAATAGTTGTTATACAAATTTTCTGAATTTCATAATTAAGTATATAACTAATTTCTTCACATGGACTAGGCCTTAACTAGCCTTGTACTTGTGTAGGCCAATATATTTTAAACCTCTCTCCCTTTAGTCGTATTATTGTCTCGGCCCTACCGATCTTCGAACCTTGTATATAGCCTACGTAAAATAGCCCTCACTCGCTACGTTCATGTCGGTGATTCAGCCCTGCCGGTCTTCGAGCATATATATAGCCTACGTTAAAGAGCCCTCATTAGCTACGTTCATGTCGGTGATTCAGCCCTGCCGGTCTTCAAACCTATATATAGCCTACGTTAAAGAGCCCTCATTAGCTACGTTCATGTCGGTGATTCAGCCCTGCCGGTCTTCGAACCTTGTATATAACCTACGTTAAGGAGCCCTCACTCGCTACGTTCATGTCAGTGATTCAGCCCTGCCGGTCTTCTAACCTTGTATATAACCTACGTTAAGAAGCCCTCACTCGCTACGTTCATGTCGGTGATTCAGCCCTGCCGGTCTTCGAATCTAGCCTATATATAACCTACGTTAAGGAGCCCTCACTCGCTACGTTCATGTCGGCTATTCAGCCCTGCCGGTCTTCGAACCTTGTATATAACCTACGTTAAGGAGCCCTCACTCGCTACGTTCATGTCGGCTATTCAGCCCTGCCGGTCTTCGAACCTATATATAGCCTACGTTAAGGAGCCCTTACTCGCTACGTTCATGTCGGTGATTCAGCCCTGCCGGTCATCGAACCTATATATAGCCTACGTTAAGGAGCCCTCACTCGCTACGTTCATGTCGGCTATTCAGCCCTGCCGGTCTTCGAACATATATATCGCCTACGTTAAGGAGCCCTCACTAACTACTTTCATATCGGTGATTCAGCCCTGCCCGTCTTCAAACCTATATAGCCTACGTAAAATAGCCCTCTCTCGCTACGTTCATGTCGGTGATTCAGCCCTGCCGGTCTTCGAACCTATATATAGCCTACGTAAAATAGCCCTCACTCGCTACGTTCATATCGGTGATTCAGCCCTGCCCGTCTTCAAACCTATATAGCCTACGTAAAATAGCCCTCACTCGCTACGTTCATGTCGGTGTATCAGCCCTGCCGCTCTTCGAACCTATATATAGCCTACGTAAAATAGCCCTCACTCGCTACGTTCATATCGGTGATTCAGCCCTGCCCGTCTTCAAACCTATATAGCCTACGTAAAATCGCCCTCACTCGCTACGTTCATGTCAGTGATTCAGCCCTGCCGGTCTTCGAACGTATATATAGCCTACGTAAAATAGCCCTACTCGCTACGTTCATATCGGTGATTCAGCCCTGCCCGTCTTCAAACCTATATAGCCTACGTAAAATAGCCCTCACTCGCTACGTTCATGTCAGTGATTCAACCCTGCCGGTCTTCGAACCTATATATAACCTACGTTAAGGAGCCCTCACTCGCTACGTTCATGTCGGTGATTCAGCCCTGCCGCTCTTCGAACCTATATATAGCCTACGTAAAATAGCCCTCACTCGCTACGTTCATATCGGTGATTCAGCCCTGCCCGTCTTCAAACCTATATAGCCTACGTAAAATCGCCCTCACTCGCTACGTTCATGTCAGTGATTCAGCCCTGCCGGTCTTCGAACGTATATATAGCCTACGTAAAATAGCCCTACTCGCTACGTTCATATCGGTGATTCAGCCCTGCCCGTCTTCAAACCTATATAGCCTACGTAAAATAGCCCTCACTCGCTACGTTCATGTCAGTGATTCAACCCTGCCGGTCTTCGAACCTATATATAACCTACGTTAAGGAGCCCTCACTCGCTACGTTCATGTCGGTGATTCAGCCCTGCCGCTCTTCGAACCTATATATAGCCTACGTAAAATAGCCCTCACTCGCTACGTTCATATCGGTGATTCAGCCCTGCCCGTCTTCAAACCTATATAGCCTACGTAAAATCGCCCTCACTCGCTACGTTCATGTCAGTGATTCAGCCCTGCCGGTCTTCGAACGTATATATAGCCTACGTAAAATAGCCCTCACTCGCTACGTTCATATCGGTGATTCAGCCCTGCCCGTCTTCAAACCTATATAGCCTACGTAAAATAGCCCTCACTCGCTACGTTCATGTCGGTGATTCAACCCTGCCGGTCTTCGAACCTATATATAACCTACGTTAAGGAGCCCTCACTCGCTAAGTTCATGTCGGTGATTCAGCCCTGCCGGTCTTCGAACATATATATAGCCTACGTTAAAGAGCCCTCATTAGCTACGTTCATGTCGGTGATTCAGCCCTGCCGGTCTTCAAACCTATATATAGCCTACGTTAAAGACCCTCACTCGCTACGTTCATGTCGGTCATTCAGCCCTGCCGGTCTTCAAACCTATATATAGCCTACGTAAAATAGCCCTCACTCGCTACGTTCATGTCGGTGATTTAGCCCTGCCGGTCTTCGAGCCTTGTATATAGCCTACGTAAAGTAGCCCTATCTCGCATCGTTTATGTCAGTGATTCAGCCCTGCCGGTCTTCGAACCTTGTAACTTATATAACCTACGTTAAGGAGCCCTCACTCGCTACGTTCATGTCGGCTATTCAGCCCTGCCGGTCTTCGAACCTATATATAACCTACGTTAAGGAGCCCTCACTCGCTACGTTCATGTCGGTGATTCAGCCCTGCCGGTCTTCGAACATATATATCGCCTACGTTAAGGAGCCCTCACTAACTACGTTCATATCGGTGATTCAGCCCTGCCCGTCTTCAAACCTATATAGCCTTCGTAAAATAGCCCTCACTCGCTACGTTCATGTCGGTGTTTCAGCCCTGCCGGTCTTCGAACCTATATATAGCCTACGTAAAATAGCCCTCACTCGCTACGTTCATGTCGGTGATTCAACCCTGCCGGTCTTCGAACCTATATATCGCCTACGTTAAGGAGCCCTCACTAACTACGTTCATATCGGTGATTCAGCCCTGCCCGTCTTCAAACCTATATAGCCTTCGTAAAATAGCCCTCACTCGCTACGTTCATGTCGGTGTTTCAGCCCTGCCGGTCTTCGATCCTATATATAGCCTACGTAAAATAGCCCTCACTCGCTACGTTCATGTCGGTGATTCAACCCTGCCGGTCTTCGAACCTATATATAGCCTACGTAAAATAGCCCTCACTCGCTACGTTCATGTCGGTGATTCAACCCTGCCGGTCTTCGAACCTATATATCGCCTACGTTAAGGAGCCCTCACTAACTACGTTCATATCGGTGATTCAGCCCTGCCCGTCTTCAAACCTATATAGCCTTCGTAAAATAGCCCTCACTCGCTACGTTCATGTCGGTGATTCAACCCTGCCGGTCTTCGAACCTATATATAGCCTACGTAAAATAGCCCTCACTCGCTACGTTCATGTCGGTGATTCAACCCTGCCGGTCTTCGAACCTATATATAGCCTACGAAAAATAGCCCTCACTCGCTACGTTCATGTTGGTGATTCAGCCATGCCGGTCTTCGAGCCTATATATAGCCTACGTTAAAGAGCCCTCATTAGCTACGTTCATGTCAATGATTCAGCCCTGCCGGTCTTCAAACCTATATATAGCCTACGTTAAAGACCCTCATTAGCTACGTTCATGTAGGTGATTCAGCCCTGCCGGTCTACGAGCTTTATATATAGCCTACATTAAGTAGCCCTATCTCGCTACGTTCATGTCAGTGATTCAGCCCTGCCGGTCTTTGAACCTATATATAGCCTACGTAAAATAGCCCTCACTCGCTACGTTCATGTCGGTGATTCAGCCCTGCCGGTCTTCAAACCTATATATAGCTTACGTTAAAGAGCCCTCATTAGCTACGTTCATGTCAGTGATTCAGCCCTGCCGGTCTTCGAACCTTGTATATAACCTACGTTAACGAGCCCTCACTCGCTACGTTCATTTCGGCTATTCAGCCCTGTCGGTCTTCGAACCTATATATAGCCTACGTTAAGGAGCCCTCACTAACTACGTTCATGTCGATGATACAGACCTGCCGGTCTTCGAACATATATATAGCCTACGTTAAGGAGCCCTCACTAACTACGTTCATGTCGGTGATTCAGCCCTGCCGGTCTTCGAACATATGTATAGCCTACGTTAAGGAGCCCTCACTAACTACGTTCATGTCGATGATACAGACCTGCCGGTCTTCGAACCTTGTATATAACCTACGTTAAGGAGCCCTCACTCGCTACGTTCATGTCAGTGATTCAGCCCTGCCGGTCTTCGAACCTTGTATATAACCTACGTTAAGGAGCCCTCACTCGCTAGGCCTACGTTAATGTCGGTGATTCAGCCCTGCCGGGCTTCGAACTTGTATTTAACCTACGTTAAGGAGCCCTCACTCGCTAGGCCTACGTTAATGTCAGTGATTCAGCCCTGCCGGTCTTCGAACCTTGTATATAACCTACGTTAAGGAGCCCTCACTCGCTAGGCCTACGTTAATGTCGGTGATTCAGCCCTGCCGGGCTTCGAACTTGTATTTAACCTAAGTTAAGGAGCCCTCATTCGCTAGGCCTACGTTAATGTCGGTGATTCAGCCCTGCCGGGCTTCGAACTTGTATATAACCTACGTTAAGGAGCCCTCATTCGCTAGGCCTACGTTAATGTCGGTGATTCAGCCCTGCCGGGCTTCGAACTTGTATACAACCTAAGTTAAGGAGCCCTCACTCGCTACGTTCATGTCCCTGCTGGATCGCGTAAACGAATATCACAGACCATGAAACGTGAAGATCAGTCAAAAAAACGGAGTTGTAAATTTTTTGTGAACACCAAACTTACCCTAACCTCCTATACTAAGTAGGGTATTATGGGAAAGAAGATTATGCAAAATAGCTACCTATATGATATATATGGTATCTATATGTGAGTAACAGTTTTATTTTAAACTAGGGTAAGTTACCCGTTTATTATTTTGATATATAAAGCTAGCCTATAAGTAATTTTAATTTAAACACGTTGAGGTGATAAGCCTTTTATATAGATCTAGGCATAAGTTTCTGTTCTTTGTAATTGGAGGCATTGTTAGTACAATGAGAAACAGTTCAATAAACTTCATTTCAAAATCTATTAATAGGCCCTACACTTATAAAAACCTCATTTTAAAATATCGTATAAGCCAGTCAAAAGGAACTGATAAATATCATATTTTATTAAAAACAAATAATCGCATCACAAAATAATAACAACACCTTTTTAACAAATGACCACACTTTTGTTCGGTTTGCTTTTAATTATTTTTGTTTATATCAATAACAGCTGATATTGTTTGATCGGTGTAGTTTAAAACGTAGCCTATGTTTTTTTTTTCAGAAGAACAAATTATTAATATAAAGTCAGATGTTTTAAATTATAGAAAACCTATTTATAAATCTTAGCCAGATGTTTTAATTAGGCTACAGATGTTATAAATTCCTGAATAAAAATTAGCACAGGGTTAATGATAGACTACACACTTTCATTCCTTCTACATTGTACTTTCCTTCCCTAATGTTCCGTTTTTTGAACTTTGCTCGAAAAAAACTTCAGATCGAGCCCTATCCAAGACACCTCAAATGTAAAAATCAGTTAAAAACTGTAGGAGGTATTTTACTCGCAAAAAAAACCCATCTCTATTAAATAAGTAGTCTATAATTTTCGATTCAAAACTTTTATGGGCATAGTGACTTACTATGTTTTATTTGTATCCAATTTAGAATGTTTTAAAATGAATGTAGATATATTTTGTAAGATTAGATGAGTTTCGTAATCTGTAAGAATCGTTTTGTAAAAATTTTAGCTTTAAGGAGGTGGGGATAACAACAAAGAATACCCAAGGCAAGCAAAGTTGGGATCCGGTGGACGTTGTAAATTTAAAGTAAAAATGTTTCTGCAGGTTGTAAATAACATTTTGAAATTATTTGATGTCAGTATAATTTAAATTAAACTTTAAACGTTATTGTAAAACCAGAACATTAAAGGTAAAAAAAAAACTCAAAACAATTATAGGATATAGGCCTATATAATAATTTTTCTTTAAATTTAGTGGCCTGATTTTTATAATATAGACATAATACAAAACAGCTTGAGCTAGAAGCTGTATAACACTGTAACATTTTAAGCAATGATAGGTTTATTACTTTACACTGCGTGTTGTAGGCTTATAGGTTTACTAATAGCCTAAAGTTAGAGCTCTATTAGTTTCTTTTATATTTCTGATGAGGATAAGGCCTAGAGTGTTTCAATTTTTCGACTTTTGTTTTATTAATTTTTTTGAGTTGTGCTTAGATATATTTAACAATCAGCATAGGCTACATTTTAAGGAACGATCTAGATTTTACGATGTTAAAAAAATCTATTCCACAAATTTTAATTATAAATTTGTTTTACTCTAGACCTGGTCATGCTAATTTCCTTCGTTTTGATAAAAATTCGTAAAAAATAGTAATTTTATGTAAAACTTAACTTGTAAGACATCATTTTTCTCAGAACTATGCATAGAATTTATCTGTCTCATTAAAATTTTATCTGGTACAGTTTTGGAGTAAGTATGTTAGGAATCGAAAAATGAAGTTAACATCATTACATTAAATCATTACCAAACTAGTAATGTTATGGAAAATACAACTTCTTTACATCATTTTTTTACCTTCATTGCATAGAATTTACCTGTGTAATGAAAAAATATATGTCAAAAATTTGGAGTTATGTGAGGAATTAAAAATTCTTACAATAGCCAAAATTCCACAGAAAAAGGTATTTAGGCTATACCAAACAAATTTTTTTGAATTTTTTCAATCAATAGTCTACTAGAGATTTGTAATATATTTGTGGATAAAGGTTGCTAAAAAGAAAAATCAATTCATATAATTTTCATTAGACATGGTTAATTTGTACGTAAAAAGTGAAAATTCGCTCAAAAGCTAGGCCTATTTTCAAAAATTTACCAGAAATATTATTAGGCCTATTATGCAAAACCCAAAATATTATTATTAGGCCTATTTTTCTCAGAAAGGTACATAGATTTTATGTGTGTAATGGAAAAAAAATTTTAGATGTAAAACATTTTTAGTTAGTATCTCAGAAATCAAAAATTCTTACAAAACCGAAGGCAAAATGCCAAAATACCTATATTTACATATATCAACATTTATTTTAAAAAAATTATAAATAGGCCTATATAAATGTATACACATTTTGCATACATTTGGAAAAAAACATAACCAATTTATAAAATTTTCATTAAACAAAATTATTTTTATATGTAAACAAATGGAAATTTGCTAAAAAGTTACGTCAAATTTGATATAACCTCTCTAGACAGGCTAAGTACTAGATATGCCTGATAATAACATTCACTCAAAACAATAACCTCTACAAACAGTAATACACATATTATAACTTCTATACACAAATTATAATAAATAAATCACCTTACATAACAAAATAAGTTCACAATAACAGAAATAAATTGAGCCACGCACGGAACACTATATTGACTACGTAGGCCTACATATTTAGGACACAAAGCAAGCCTATACAACGGAATTTTTTTTTTCCTCAATGTCTTTTTGGTAGACTCGGATATAATCCATGTAGCTCAATTTTTCACTTATTATTCGTTGATCGCTGTCTTATTAATGAAAAAAATAAATTTATTTTATCCACTGTGTAATAAACACATGTATTAGACGACACAAAATGTTTGATATATCTCTTGTGGCTATTAAAAAAAAAAAAAAAAAAAAATATATATATATATATATATATATATATATATATATGATACATGATACACATAATGTTATTTACATTACATATATGTTCCTATAGGCTACTTTATGATTTAATTGTCCTAGCAGTGTATTATTAGTTTATATGGGAATAGTACAATGGATAAGATGTTGATGATAGGGATAAGTACCTATGTTGGTACAGTATGGATTATTTTTCTTCTATGTCAGGGGCCCATCAGGCATACCGAAATGAAACAGTTGAGCCACGTAGAAGAACCCAAACCAGGTTAACATACCTACATGTTATTAGAGTTATTACTACTAACTGATCCTTACTATTTCGTTTACTCTTTACAGATTTTTTATTTATTATTGTTTTTATATATTTCTTTGTATTAATTTGTGGAATTGATATATTTCTTTAAGTATTTTATTGTCATGATGTCGAAGTAACTCTACTAACGTATCATATCTCGATTAAAAAAAAAAAAGAAGTTTTAACATCTTTAAAACATTGGTCACGAGAATAGGCCTACTCATATTTGGGAGACATTAAAATTAAATGTTCCAAGGTTGCAATGCGTCCTAAGCTACATTCTAAACATAGTGGAAAAAAAAAATCTTTTCTACAAGGTGGTATTAACTAAGGCATGTCCCATCTTTATGCGTATTATATTCACTGTTTCATCCCTTGACTTTTTATTGTTTTTAAACCAGATGTGTCTTGTCCTGGTGTCCTGGATCCTTTTAAACCAATTGGCAATCGGTGATTCCCTCACTTTTTTGGTGTTTAGTTTGTGATATTTTGTATTTTGAAAGGCTTTAAAATCTCCTAAAGGAATGGATAATTTTGTCACGTCCATCCCATCTTTAATTGCCTCTTTGGCCAATATATCCACAATTTTATTGTTTGATATACCGGAGTGTCCAGGTACCCACTGTAAAATTATATGCTTTTCAGAAGAATCAATTTCCTTCATAATACTAACTGCTATGTGATTATCTGTAAACCGGAGACTAACATTCTCGAGTGTTATAATAGATGATCTAGAATCAGTAGGCCTACATATCAAAAAATCAGTTTAACGTGGTTATATATTGAACTGCCTTGTAGCACATAATAGCACATAATTCTGCTGTGTAACTAGACATATATTTTATTTAATCATATTTAATGTAACAGCAGATATTTCTTGTTGAAACTACATATTCAAGGATTAAATAAAGCAATAAAGCTAGTTTCAAAATTATTTTAATAGGCTAATAAGTTATATATGAGCTACAATTGTTTCGCCTTGCGGCACACAGTTGCCCGATGATGCCGCAAGGCGAAACAATTGTAGCTCATTTATATTATTAAAATAATTTTGAAACTTTAGCTTTATTGCTTTATTTAATCCTAGACATATATTTGTTGAGCCTAAATTTCGCCTTAACTTGAAACTTGCGGTATAAAGTAGGCAGCGCCAATATACAACAATATAATCTGTGTAGGTTATTTGTGTAACGTGATAATATAGTTGCTTATATATTAATTCGTTACTTTGATTTTTACTGTAATTGTAGTTGTCCATATTGCAATTAAATGCAGTATTAAAGTTGTTATAACATGAATGGTTTATTAAAGTCATAATGAGAGATTTATGTTTCTGATTTAATTGTGTAACTGCAATCTATTTCATTAAAGATTGATAATGCCTCAATATACAACGGGTTTTTTTATTATTACAATATGGCATAGTCTTAATTGTTAAGTTAAGGTACATTATTTTATTATTTGTCGGGTGATTATTTTCATTAAATACTTTGTGAAAAAGTCCTTCAGTTAGTATTTTTCTTCTAACCTTCAAGAAAGGCATTGCTGCCTCAGTTAGCAAGCCTATTATTGGTTTAGTCTTGAATGCACCTAGTGATACTCTTAATGCATGATTTTGAATTGATTCTAAATTAAATAGATTAGCATTTGATGTGTGGCCAAACAAGAAACTACCGTAATCTAATTTTGAACGTATAAGGCCTTTGTAAATTTGTATGGCAAAATCAGGATGAACCCCCTTTTTTCCTTATGTAACTGATTTTATGATATTAATTTCCCTTAAATATCTATCATGTAGCCTATAGATCTTATATGTTCTTTAAAGGTAAATTGATTACTTAATAATACATCTAAGATTTTTATATAGGCTATGGGACTATTGAAATTTTCCCACTGATAGTAGACTATATAAGCTTTTATTGTTGATATTAGGATTTTTTTTTCTAGAGAAAATATGACCTTACATTTATCCATATTAAACTCTAAATGAAGTTCATTACATCCCATTTCCAGATTATTTGATGCTAATTGTAGTCTATCATATTAAGAAACATATCATACACTTTACTTGATGAATATAGGGCTACCACTATATCGTCTCGTATTGAAGTGACAGGGTTTTATTTATTAAACATTTGTTAATTTCACATATATAAATAGAAAAGAGTAAAGGGCTTAATGTGCTTCCTTGTGGTAAGCCTCTACTAGTGTATATTGAATATGAATATGTAGCCTATAATGTGGTGAAAACAGAGTTACTTTTTTGTATGTACCTAAGCCATTTGTGTATATGTAAAATAAATTTAGCCGGTATAACATATTTATACATTTTACTATATAGAGTTGGTAAATACACCTTGTCATACTATGCGTTGGATAAATCCAGAGCGGTAAGTAGGCCTACAGTTGTTTCTTGTAATGCTAAAACCCCTATTCTTTCTGAAACGAAATTGAGAATCAGGAATAATTTTTAATTTTTCTACACACCATTCTAAGCTAATTTTTGATAACGGTATTGATGATTTTCATCAAGCATGGTATAAGCGAGATTGGTCAATATGAACATGCAAGGCTTTTGTCCTTTTGGGGTTTTAATAATGCTATAGTTTTAAAGTGTTTCCATTCTAAATTTCATTAAAAATATTCAGTGTGATCAACTCATTTTTATACAGGATGATTTTTTTTTTTTTTTGCATTTTCAGGTAGATGTTTTATCATACTATAATTTATAATATCTATGCCTGGTGCAGTATCTTTTTTTAGAGTTTATAGCTGATTGTAATTCTTTAAACGTGAAATCTGCCTAAAGTGGCAGGTTGCAAAAGTCATAATTATTCATTGGTTCTACAAATATTTATATACATTGACAAAATTTAAAGATTCATAACTCATACCAATATGCCAAATTTCAAGTTAAAAAGTAATATAGGCCTAGGTTATGGTTGAAGAGGAATTTTAAAATGGACCTTGACTGCTGTTTTTCATATATTTTTAAGTTTAATACTTAGAAAGAGTGGCTATTTAAGAGTAGATAAAGTAAAAGAAAACTCGAATAACTTAGTTATAGTTTACTTATAGCTCATGTATCACTGAGGATGGAGACTTTGTCGTTGAAACGCCTTTGATTGTAAACTTAATCTTTGTGAGATCATGCGTTCGAGTTTTATTTTATCTAATAGGCCTATTATCTCAATATTTATTTATAGATTGAGTAGCTATTTGGATTTTTCTTGTTCATGCTAAAAACCTCTCGGTCATCATCTTTTTATTAAAAAAAGAGGAACAAATATAAAATAATTACCTCTATCCCACGAATAGGCCTACTCTAATAACATCTAAAAGAGCAAGAGTAGGCCTAATGACAAAAGTGGAAAGGTGAAAAGGAAGGGATTAAATTGTTAAAACATTTTAAAAATAGGCCTACGGACAGTTGATCATCGTCTTTAATAATCCATGTCTTAAAAAACTCTACAACTTACTCTTTTCATGTAATGAATTTCCTGTAGGCCTAATGAATTTCCTTGTTAGAGTTTTGTTATCTAAAAGAGTGAAAAGATAGATAGACTATGCCTACCAATAGGCCTATGACAACAGAAATAAGTTAGTAGGGTAAGTAGCCTATGTATTATGATGAAATTAATATTTTGTGTTCTAGTTGGTTAATCTAGCTTCAAATTGATTGTAGGCTACCCAATTGGATGTTATTAAATTTGTGAAAATTGGTTTTATGGTACCGAATTTTGAAGTGGTTTTATACTTTCAAGAGACAACTGATTTGTTCCTTTAGGCTTAGTGTATTTTAGGTAACAAATTGACAACTCACGACTGTCGAATTACGTGATAATCGGTCAAATAGTTTTCGAGCTAATCTATAGAGTTATCAAATAGTTTTCGAGATAGCCTATAGCGTTGTCAAATAGTTTTCGAGGTAGCCCATAGCGTTGTCAAATAGTTTTCGGGATAGCCTATAGCGTTGTCAAATAGTTTTTGAAATAGCATACAGTGTTGTCAAATCGTATTCAAGATACAAAGTGTTATATTGCATTTTTATGAAATTTATGAAATTATATTGCATAAAAGTTACATTGCAATTTCAAGCATCTTCAATGCATCGCTTAAAAAGTTCTCTCGTTTTAAAAGTTTGATATATTTGTGAAGAAAAATTCTTAAAGAAATTAAAATAATTTATTTTCAGTTTTAAACTTTTTGTAAAGAATGAAAACTAAGTTTTATATTATATTTATTCTGTTCTATTCAATACTATTATTTTTGTTTTAAATAAACAAATTGTTATGAAATATTTTTTAAACAGTTAAATTTTCTGTATTCTTCATTTTTAATCATATATATTTATGAGTAAATGTTAGTTTCAATTAGAAGTCGACTGACGCGCTAGTTGTACAATACCCCCACTCCCGTCACCCTACTCGCTCTTCTTGTATATCCCGCCTATTTCTAAAAAGCAATGGCTCCGAATCAATTTCACAATCCTATCTATATAGCTTTAAACAGTATTTTAATATTCTCCGAGACCAATTTATTATTAAATAAAATACAAAGCTGCTTACAAATTTATTTTATTTAATTGTTCACATTTTTATTTAATTATAAGAAAAGAGTTAAACTTTACAAAATTTAATTTAATGTAGGGTGTTAAATAATTTAATTTATTAACCTACATACTAAATGTAATTGGTTCCTTAGGTCTGAGAATAGGTCAATGTTCTGAAAATATGACTATCATAACTCAAGATTTTGGTTCTGCCATAAGCAAAACACAATAGCCTACCGATTTTCTCAAAATCGACTTTAGATTTAGGCTAGAGTAAACTGAATTGTATAATCTTAGCTTCGAAATAAAATGTAAGTTAACTCTGTCGTAGACTATATTTCTGAAAAAAAAAAAAAAAAAAAAAAAAAAAAGATTCTGCGCAGGTTTCTTTCTGTTTGGTAGGCCTATAGTGTTTGTTAAGGCGGAACGCTGTCATGTTCCTTAATAGGCCTACATAGCCTATATTTTGTATTTTCGTTTTGCCCCCAATATAAGCCTACAAGAAAATATGCTGACTTTACCTCTTTTAATCTAGGATTAGGCCTATAGACTAAATGTGCTACAACAGACTAATAAAGTAGCCTATAGGTTATCTATCAAAAATGTCTTTAATTATTTATTGAAGTAGGCTTAGTCTATGTTAGGTTAGAGCGTTATATCGAAGAGAATAATTTAAACCAATAAATAGCGCGAGTGTCACTTAAAAAAACCAGCAACTTTTTGAATTATTCTACTAACTTTAATCCTTGCGTGCTGATAAAGAAACATTGAAATGAGAGTTTCAACAATTTTGTATTTGGATCCTTAACAGATAATAAAAAATAGCTTTTCTTTGTTTTGCCGTGTTAATAAATTCCTTTCAAAAGTGAATAAAACCTTAACAGTCAAATATTGATTTCTTGGCTTGGTGAGAAATAGACTAATAAACACACATTTATCTGACGGCTCAATATTCACCCTAATATAGCCTACAAAGTTTAAACAGGTTGTACGTCTCATAGGCAACAATAGTATAGAAATATCTTTATAGGCTATGCTACTACACTGGTGCTAATAAAATAGCTCTCTGATAATAGGGCCTACAGCAAAAACCAAATAATTTTTTTTCTTTTCTTCAACATAGATTTAACTTAATTGTTTGTCGTTAAACTAATGATATCAGGAGTTTTAATATTAAATTTATAACTAACATAGGCTATATAGTCTAATTTGTACTGTAAATATTGAAGACTAAGCTAGGCTTCAAAGCAATAAATGGTGTAAATATCACTTCTAAAGAAAATAAATACCAATTCTTGTATCATTATACCAACTTTAATCCATGTGTACTGAGAAAGAAACATTAAAATGCAAGATTCAACCATATTGTAGAAATTTCTCACAAACACATTTACAATATAAACACTAACCAAACAAAACAATTAGTATCGAAAGATGTCAAATCGATGGTTGTCAGTAAAAAGTTAAAATCAAACATGGATGGTGCTTAGATTTTGTACGCCATTTTAATAATTATTATACATAAATAAGCCCTGAACTTGCTTCACTTCATCTTAAATTCGTCATAAGTATAACTAGATGAAATCAAGTAAGTTTAAATTACTACGGCGAAGCTTCGTTTTCGTCTTTTATTAATGTAGGCTAGTAAAACCGATTTTGAGAAAATACGCTTTTATAACAGGTTAATCATCAATTTTGTTTTGTTTTTACCAATAACTTATGATTGGCATTTTTGAAGAGATGGCGACATTTAAGTTTTGTTTGAATACAGTTCGTAAGATTTAGCCTGATCTACAATTATCATTGAGATGAGATAAACAGTTGGTGTAGTGGGGGAAACAGTCTTGCAGTGAGTTTTGTAGACCTACTGTGTATTAAAAACAACATTGTTTCGTTGTGTTGCACAATGTGAAGGAAAGTCAAAGTTGGTGGGAGTAAAGATTTCCATACCCTAGTCAATCTCCTGAAATCACATCAAAATGCAAGTTTTATGAACGGAGGAGCGAACATGAGTTAAATAAAAAAAAATAATAAAAATCAAACCTACTATTTAAACTTGCCGTCATTTTAAAATGTATAGGCTACAATGATTTTACCGGTTAGCAAATTCGTCTAATTGTTTGTAAATCTGAGCCTAAATGCCAGATTTAAACAAAATTGAAAAGCAATTAATTTTTTGAAAAAAGGCAACAATTTTGAAATTTATATAACGATTTTTCTGGTTAGAAAGTTTGTCCAATTGTTTCTAAACGAAACAAAGCCAATAAGACGAGATGGCAACATGACAAACGTTTACAACGGAATGGAGCCGAGTTAATGTAACTTATCAAAAGTAGTCTATTTAGTTATGACATCACTTCTCTTCCCGCCTGATACATCACTTTTAAACTGATAGGCCCTACTTCTACTTTATAAAACTTCGTTTGTTGTAAGTTGTATGTTATAAGCTGTGAAATAACTAATTTAGGGTTCTATCTGTATCTACGCAAAGTCAAGGTTTTTTAAAAATATTTTGCACACTTTCTCATGCGTCAAAACATTGGTGCCCAATTTTTGTGGGTATTTCCGTTTTGAGGTTCCCTGAGCCCAAAAAGTAGTATTAGGAATTATGTCTGTCTGTCTATCGACTATGGAATGTTTTACAGGTAAATGCTGTGGACAGATTTTAATGAAATTTGGTGTGTGCCAAATTTACATACTTATTTTAGCCATATCTCAAGAGTTAAAAAAATATGCCCATAATTGAAAAAAACAAAACATTAAAATTACGATTTTCTCAAAATTTTTTCGTAAATAATATAGGCCTACTTTCAATATCAAACGAAACTTTGTTCATATGTAGCCTCCAAAGACCGAAACAGAAAGTGTAGACAAAATCTTTAAAAAAACATTCTGTTTAAGAGCGATAGGTAATTTGTTAAAATTACATAATTTGTTAAAATCAATGTGCCGATGAGACAAACCCGTGTGCTAAAGTAAAGAAATATTACGATGCAGTAATAATTGGCACAAAACAAAATTGAATCTTAACCGCTAGTTTTTAAGGAAAACGTGAAACAAGGTCGAGACTTATTTACATACCTATACGGTATATAAATTATTATTTTCAAAGACAGAGGTCAAGATTCATTTTCACTCATAACTGGCGACTACCGAGCTGACAATTTTGGGGACGAATAGTTTTGGTTGGTTTTAGTTATTTGTTGGATGGTTGAGGGAGAAAGATTGTGTTTTTCCACTTTTTATTAATATTGGGTTGATCGGAATAGCTTATTTTTTATGGCAAAAAGAAATCTGTAGGCCTAATAATTCAGTAAAATGTACCATGTCTATGTTGGTTTTGGACTTAAACCTTTAGATATAGCCTATAGGCCTACGACAAATTTTACTAAAACTCTAGGCCCAATTTTGTTATTTTCTTTCCTTTCCAAACTCCTCCATTTCGACTATGGTGGATGTGAACATGGGGGGGGGGAGGGGGGACTGAGTAAACTAACAATCAGTTTCACTTACTCACACTTACTAGTACATGGCCTATGGGGAGTTTATTTATTCATGAAAAATGAAGGATTTTTATTTTTAAACCTACGTTGTAAGATTTGTTTCAGCTCCATAAACGATATAGAAAGTGATTTAAATAGGCTATTTAAAACAGGATATCCGAGTGTCTAGATAGAGCTTATTGGTGATCTATTGTTTGTATGACAATGCTCCAAACCCAAGAAACTAAAATTATATTTCTTGATCCAAATTTGTATGTTTTTTTCTGAGGGGATTCAAGCTTTGGAGAAAGCGATTCTTACCTCAATGCGAGTTGTGAGACTAGGAGAAGAAATTCCAGATTGTAGTGCATCCACAATGATGCGAGAGCAGTGTTGCAATTCATGTTTTAACAAAGCAGTAGACTAATTACTTATTCTCTAGACTGTTTGTTAGTTGACGTTGAATTTCAGAAGTTGAATTTTGGGAATCCGATTCCTATTGCGAAGGAAAACAATCGACCATAGGGCCTATGTTTTAAGTGAGCTTCTTTAAAAAAATTTTTTTTTTGGAGGATTATTCCATCTTATTGGTGTTGTTATGTACAGTAGGCTTACACCCTACGGGCGGTTGAAAAGTGGGAAATGTTTTACGATATATCGAAAGATGTGACAGAATCTCGTAATGAAGAGGCTGTTTCTCCTCATTTGATGGTATTTAGGCTACTAAGGTGTCTTAGTGGATTGTGACTGAAAAGTGTTAAGGTGTCTTAGTAGATTTTGACTGAAAAGTGTAAAATGTCAAAATTTATGGAAAATATTACAACTAACAATAAACATCAAATTTTTAGTTGGTACTGTCACTAGTAATTAATTTCCATCCATTACTTGTAAATACTATGCTTATGGAAATACAAATGGTAAGTTTGTTTAGGTAAAAATAGTTTCTATTAAATATATTCTCTTAAATAAATTGTATTAATATTTCTTCAATAAATATGAATATGTTTAAATTTCGTAATACTAAATCTTCAATGGAGATTATTGTTCCATAAAAAGTGTAGTCTAATGTGTGTCTTTCATGTAGCAATCGGCTGACAAATGCAAGACATATCTTGACTTTTCGATTTTCCGATTAATAATTTTAAATTATTTAAAAATATTGTTACACGTAGACTACAGTGTTGTACAAATATAAAAATTGTATTATTCAGGAAATATTGCATAGTTTTGCTTTTGCTGTTGTTATTGTTGATAGTAACGTTTATATTTCAATCTATTTATCTTTACGTTAGAAAAAAAAGTTCTTTATAATAACAATAGGCCTATATATTTTAATTGCTGCTCATACTTATAACAAGATTATTTTGGTCTCCATAATAAAAAATAGCCAATAGGCCTACTAGACAAAATAATATTCTTCAATACTTTATCGTTTACACCAGATGAAGGCAATAATTTATAAAACTGTTTTAAGATTAACGTAGGCTTACTGTACATGATAGCTTACACAAAATGTTCACTATAACTGGTTCATATTTCTTACACAATTGTTTTGTTGCCATAATAAAAAAGTAGTTCGATTGTTGTCCTTACCGGATAAAGATAAATAATATGTTAAAGTCAGCTTTTAATACGTAAATATCAATAATTATTGATGCATAACTTACATTTAATTTTAGGAAAAAATAACAAAAAGCTGTTTAATAGGTGCAGACATCTATTGCTGAACATAGTCCTTACATTTAATAAAAGGTTTGCAGCTATAAAAATTTAACGAGAAATATTAAGTTTAGTTGTTGATTTCAAAACTAATTCAAGATTGCTTTTGGTCAACTGAAATACTGTAGGCCTATTTAGTAGGCTATTTTACGAGGTTTTTGGAATATAACAAACTCGGGAAGTTGACCTGCGCACTGTGCGGAACTCATAGGCCTAGAGGATAACAAAATTAATGTCTTTTAAATCAAAACATATCGAAATAAATACATATTTTCTTAAAAAATAAATAGAAAAACTTATCGTAGGTACATATTTTAAGATGCTGTTTTTACACGATAGGCTATTTCTTGGGAAAGAACAACGTGTAGTTGACTCACCAATTAACTTCTATTGTATTGTAGATCCACTGAGTTTGCAGAACTTGAGTACAAAAATTACAGAAACTAATGAAAACAGGTAGGTATATAATTTATATTAAAACAAGTGTGAAGTTGACCCTCCCATAAAAGACCATGTAAAACCCTTCCAAAATTCAAACTAACGTCCAGAATACCAAAACTATAGCCTACTAAACTAACGAAAAAGTAACAGAGCTTTTAGGTTGAGTTTTGGATATTAGAAAAAGTGTGAAGTTAACCTACCTACGGAAGACCATGATAAAACCTCCCAAAATCAAAACTAACTCCCGGAATACAAAAACTATCCAAAACTAGCGAAGAGTAAAGGATTTAGATTGTTTTGAAGACACTTGCGATTTTACAACTTGTATACCTACTTTCAAGGTGAATTTTTCTTATTACAAAAAGTGTGAAGTTGACCCTTCCATGGAAGACCACGAAAAAACCTTCCAAAATCAAAACGAACGCCCGTAGGCCTAATATCAAAACTAACTAAATGAAAAGGGTTTAGTTGATTTTTTAAGACATTTGCTATGAGTTCGTGTGTAGTTGCCCCACCCAAAAATAATGCGATAAAATAACGACCTAATAAGTAGTCTAAAACTAACGGCGAATTTAGCAAAACTAACAGAAACTAACTTATTGTGTGCAAAAGAAGTGGGTGGGCCGGTATAGGCGACGCCGTCGTAGAACGTCGAACCTTTCAGGGAGCCAAGCGACGTCAATCAAATTTAACAACCTTAGGCTACTACTTACTGGAGGAGTTTTGATTTAGGCGCCCCTCTCACTTCTTCAACTGACTACCAATCCACTCGTAGCGATTAGATAATATGTAAATAATATTTTTTGTTCAAATAAGATTTAATTTCATTGATGTTTTCCTACTATGTTTAAAGCTGTTATTTAGAAATATATTACAAAATACTAAGAAATAATAATCATTGCTCGTTATTAACATTTCAATTATTCACTATAAATTAGCAACGATATGTGGAAACTATAGCCACCGATTGTGGCTTGACTTGTGAGATAATATTACATTAAAAAAACTCGAACACAAGATCTCACAAAAATTACGTTTATTTAATCAGACGCGTTTTAACGAAAAAGTCGCCATCTTCAGTGATACATGAGCTACAATAACAAAACTATAACTCTAATTTATAATTAAAGTTATAGCTTTGTTATTGTAGCTTATGTAGGGCCTATCACTAAGGATGGCGATTTTGTCGTTGAAACGCGCCTGATTAAATAAACGTAATTTTTATTAAATAAACTAACTAAAGTTATAGTTTTGTTATTGTAGCTTATGTATCACTGAGGATGACGACTTTGTCGTTGAATGATTAAATAAACGTAATTTTTTAGAGATCTTGTGTTCGAGT
Source organism: Aphrophora alni (assembly GCA_963513935.1). NCBI lineage: Eukaryota > Metazoa > Arthropoda > Insecta > Hemiptera > Aphrophoridae > Aphrophora > Aphrophora alni. Next base: position 96,647,703 of record OY740765.1, read on the forward strand.
TTTATTTTTTTATCACGATTCTTAAGTAATTGTAAGAAAGGTGAATTAAAAAAATTGTTAGCCGCTGATGATATAAACATAACACGTTCATTTGAAATAGTTAAAAAATTTAGCTAGACCAAATAGTATAAGGACATATTTTGTCATACCATGGACTATGGACTATGGTTATAATCATTAATATAGTATGGAGTATTACAATGAATAATGAAACAACCATAGTAGGAAGGATAGGCTTATGTAAAAATATTATACTCTACTAGTATCTACTGTGACTTCTCGGGCAGAGGGCGAGAGATAACTATTCTTAGAAAGAATGCTTACGATATAATTCACCAATTTCCGTCGTTTACAACAGTCGGTATGACATAAGTACAAATAAAAATAACATTTAAATGGGAGTTAAATCGCAGAATGGAAGGCTTTACCTAATATCAGTAGTAGATAAATTCAGTAGACTACAAACGAATTGTCCGTCAATCTACAAATATTTAATGCAGTTAACGTCCGATAAAGATACAGTAGGCCTACCTATTAATAATAGTTTAAATGATTGAAAATAAATTAGTCTATTCTGGAATAATAAAAATAATAACTACGTAATCTTAATTGTTATTATTTATTTCAAGGACATACTTATGAATGCAATTTTTGTGAAAGTTCTAAAATGTTACAATTTTCGCGTTCCTCTTAAACTTTATACTGTCACTAAAGTTTCGTCACTGATCACTTCGAATTCTTGAGCTCTACCCATAGTTGATAATGAGTGAACACATCACTGCGTTGGTACATTCTAGAAATATTAAAAGCTTTGCTTGGTCTGTAAATGATCGATTGATAGTTAGCATTTATGCCAGCTGTGGATCTTGTCCGTAAGTACACCGGAAATGGTATTCCACCATAACTACTGATCAGCATAAAACAAACTGAGGTTTCTGTTATACAGGTGTTAGGACTAAAGTGACTACTGCCGGGATACGAATGACGAACAATGGACAACACATTCAAGGTTATCGCAATGAGAAATAACAAATGAACAGTTTGTCATTGAAATGAAGACGATTGGTTAATTATAAGCTAACTTATAACCTATACTATTGAAATCACGGACATTGTACTTAAAACTAATCCGTGTAGTTATAACTAAATTAAAGAACAAGAAATTTGTACCTTACAGAGGTAAGTGAGTTTGATCAAAATCAGATGAGGGGAAAAAAAGTTGATGACACTGTGCGCCATTAATGGTTTGAATAGACTACTATTTAACATTTGATAGGGAATTCATATTCCGCGAAGTAAATTTTCTTAGATAATTGGAGGATATGGGGAGATGAAGATTACACGTAAAGTAAATATTTGATTTTACCCTATGCATACCACATTCCCCTCCTCCCAAATACAAAAATTGACGTTTTCCTATTTTCTGGGTGGTTTCACCATAAGAGCCACTACTGTCTCCATGCCAAATTTGAAGTCTGGACACCTCGGAAGTACCAAAACATTTTCAAGAGCCACTTATAAACACTTAATTAAACCTTTCCTTTCTAATTGTATTTCTACTTTTTTTCAAGTTTTTTTTGGACAGGCTATTTATCTGATTTTCAGTCACTGATTTTTCCCGGATTGAAATTTTCGAAGAGGTTGTGATTGAGTCGGGGGGGGGGGGGTATTTTTCAGTTACAACAAGCATACCTTAAACACATTCCTAGACACTCTACATTTGAAATTAGATATAAAAAATATCTTCCCATAACTATATATATATATATACATTTCTGAGATCACGATTTAAATTTGAAGTCTGGACACCTCGGAAGTACCAAAACATTTTCAAGAGCCACTTATAAACACTTAATTAAACCTTTCCTTTCTAATTGTATTTCTACTTTTTTTCAAGTTTTTTTTGGACAGGCTATTTATCTGATTTTCAGTCACTGATTTTTCCCGGATTGAAATTTTCGAAGAGGTTGTGATTGAGTCGGGGGGGGGGGGGTAGTGTAGAAAATGTATACAAGTAATTAGAGTAGATTTAGAGAGTTTTATTTTTGTGTTATTTTTTAACAACAAGTAGGTATGCCTTTCCTATATTTTTCAGTTACAACAAGCATACCTTAAACACATTCCTAGACACTCTACATTTGAAATTAGATATAAAAAATATCTTCCCATAACTATATATATATATACATTTCTGAGATCACGATTTAAATTTGAAGTCTGGACACCTCGGAAGTACCAAAACATTTTCAAGAGCCACTTATAAACACTTAATTAAACCTTTCCTTTCTAATTGTATTTCTACTTTTTTTCAAGTTTTTTTTGGACAGGCTATTTATCTGATTTTCAGTCACTGATTTTTCCCGGATTGAAATTTTCGAAGAGGTTGTGATTGAGTCGGGGGGGGGGGGGTAGTGTAGAAAATGTATACAAGTAATTAGAGTAGATTTAGAGAGTTTTATTTTTGTGTTATTTTTTAACAACAAGTAGGTATGCCTTTCCTATATTTTTCAGTTACAACAAGCATACCTTAAACACATTCCTAGACACTCTACATTTGAAATTAGATATAAAAAATATCTTCCCATAACTATATATATATATACATTTCTGAGATCACGATTTAAATGTAAACATAGCCTACAGAAGTGTAATTCAAGAATTACTGATACGGCTTTATATTCCAGTAAAGATGAAATAATCAAAATAGTTACTCCTAAATATTTATTTGTTCGGTATGTCAATGCTCATGAGAATAGCACTTTTTATTAATTTAAACAATATTCAGCGTGTTAGTAAAGTCCCCCCCCCAACCTTTACTTTTGTATGAGGTTAAATAGAGTCAAAACTTATTAGAATTGTTAACTAGGTCACCTTCAGTTTTGTTTACGATAGTTTGGATTTTTGTCCTCCCCCTAAGGGAGGAAATTTTGGGGTACTTTAAATTTTCAAATGGGAACTCTCATCGTGTGACATGTCAAATTAAAGGGCATAAAAGACAACAGTAATGACATTCACGAAATATTTTTGGATAATCCTAAAATAACGTTTCGGTCAAAGAAGATTTCGGTCACAGAAGATTCCGTCAAAGAAGAAAACGAATTAAAACTTTCGTTCATAGAAGATAGTCGAGTCAAACTATCGGCCATAGAAGAAAGCTGAGTAAAACTTTCGGTCATAGAAGAAAGCCGAGTCAAACTTTCGGTCATAGTAGATAGCCGAGTCAAACTTTCGGTCATAGAGGAAAGCCGAGTAAAAGTTTAGGCCATAGAATAAAGGCGAGTAAAACTTTCGGTCATAGAAGAAAGCCTAGTTAAACTTTCGGTCATAGAAGAAAGCCGAATCAAACTTTCGGTCATAGAAGATAGCCTGTCAAACTATCGGTCATAGAAGAAAGCCGAGTAAAACTTTCGGTCATAGAAGAAAGCCGAGTCAAAATTTCGGTCATAGAAGAAAGCCGAGTAAAACTTTCGGTCATAGTAGATAGCCGAGTCAAACTTTCGGTCATAGAGGAAAGCCGAGTAAAAGTTTAGGCCATAGAATTAATGTGATTAAAACTTTCGGTCATAGAAGATAGCCGAGTCAAACTTTCGGTCAGAGAAGAAAACCGAGTCAAATTTTCGGTCATAGAAGAAAGTCGAGTAAACTTTTCGCTCATAGAAGAAAGCCGAGTCTAACTCTCAGTCAGAGAAAAAAGCCGAGTAAAACTTTCAGTCGGAGAAGAAAACCAAGTAAAATGTTCGATCATGGAAAGAAGACCGAGTCAAAATTTCGTTCATAGAAGAAAGTCGAGTAAAATTTTCGCTCATAGAAGAAAGCCGAGTCAAACTTTCAGTCAGAGAAGAAAGCCGAGTCAAACTTTCAGTCAGAGAAGAAAGCCGTGTAAATCTTTGGGTCGAAGATGTTCATTGTAAAACGTGTTGGTGGAACTTGTATTTGAAGGGGCATATTATTTAATAAAAGATGTATTTTTAATTACTAATAGGCTATTGCATATTTAGAAAACGATTAGTCAAGGGAAAAATTGATAAAACGTTTGATGTACTTTTGAATTATTATAGTTTTAAACATTTTATGAAATATGAATTTTATTTGTAACTCTTTTTCTCCGTTTTGTAAGCTGGCGGTCAATTGATAAACATAGATATATGCGTATACCTGTCATTTATCGTTGTTTAACCCATAGTATTGAATAGGTTATTTAATAAGGGATTTATATTCAATTTTCAACAAACTTCATTCTTTGTTTGATATGTTGTAGTCGTCTATGTTTTAGCGGTTTTTTAGTTTTACTGAAAAGACATACTGAATTTTTATTGTTTTAGAAATATGAAATGTGATAAATAGATGTTCACAAACATTTTTTTCTACTGGTTTAGAATATAGACGCGTATGTGAGTGTAGATTTATAAATACCGTTGTATTTGACTGTCGGACAACACCATTGTATTCAATATTGAATGATAAAGTCTAGAAAAGACGCACAGGTTTTCAATAAAATGTTTTTAGACAAAACTCAATAACTATTTGTCCAGAATATGTGTGCGTAGCCTTGTGTAGGCCTACAAGGTACTGGTATTCATATAATTAACTTTGAGAAAATAGAGTATACTTACAAATGTAGCAGCCAAACAACAAAATATACAAAGTGCCATCCATTAAATTTATCATTATGAAGTAAACACACTTTTTCCCTTTGTTATGTAGTCATCATCGCCTTATAAAAAAAGAAGAAGGAAAGAACATAAAATAAACAGTTCTAGTCCTCGAATATTCTAATAGTGTCAGAGTCGGAAAAGAACAAGAGTTGTTCAAGAGAGACCGGATATGAATAATGAAAAAGAGGGATCCAGCCCAAGATTACATATAAAAATGTGTAGATACAGCTAGGTGCCCTCGGTATTTCCAAGCCCGTACTCACTACAGTCAGCCTTTGAGGGTAGTAAACACACTTAATTACTTGCTTAAACAAAAAACATATTTCCAATTGAATTCTGAACCGTGTGTGACAGACGCACATATCCTAAAAATCTCTAATTATAATGTAAATAATATTAATATTAGAAGTTGGACTAATTAGGCCTACTACAAAGCCTGTACAAAAATATATATTTTCTTCAATTTAATAGTACCGTGGAACAACTAGGCCTATACGTTGAGTATACAAATATTAGCGAGAGTTTATGATAGACTACTCATCTTGTAGAATTAAATTTATACTAGACTATCCATAATGTTACGGATGCTGTATTGGAAATGTCCTTGTTGTGGTAATTTATTTCTGTTCATAATGTTGAGCTAGTTTTTTCTTCTTCCCTTCCTTCCCCACGGTTTCTTCATATAGTAAATTGTGTTATTCATCTTTATGAATGACAAAGTTATTCTGTGTAACACTTAGAAGCTATACATTCTAATAAATAACAAGGGGGTAGACTTAGGTGTAGAGAAGGTGACATCTAAGTTAATATTTGTTATTTTTTATATATTCGAGGAGTACATTTTAATTAACAAAGAGGAGGGGGTGAGGAGGCTAGACTGAGGTGTGTAGAAGGAGAATTTTAAGTTAACATTTGTTACTTTGTAAAATTCAAGGAGTACCTTCAAATTAATAAAGGTGCTGGAGGTGAAGAGCAGGACTCTTTAATTGGTTTAAAACATCAATGATATTTCACAGTGTTTTTAATAATAATTTTAAAGATCAGAATTGTCTTATACTTTGTTTTGTTTTTTCGAACATTTGTATTTGATTCTGATATCTTGAAGATGTTGAAATTAACTTTAGTTTGAAATTTTACCAATGTGTCTTTAATTTGGTTTGTTTGTGTGATAAAATCTGTCTTATGAAGGCCTTGTTAAAGTTTGCTAACCTGCAAATGTTGTTTTCATGTTTAAAATGGAATATATTTAAGATTTCACAAAAATTATAGTTATTATTTTTACATTCAAACTATAAATAGTTGTGTAGATCCAATAATTAAATTATGAAAGATGTTTTGATTCATTATAAAAAAAATGAAAATGAATCTTTTGCATGAGGACCTGTTTAACACTAATAATAATTTATAGTTTCTGCTGCTTTTACCATTGGTATAGTAAGAGTTATATTTCATGAACTAAAATAGTAACACATTTTAGAAAAGAGAACTACACCTTTGTATGTAGTAAAAGTACGTCCTATAACAGTGATTAATTTTGTTGTTGTTATGTTTCAGTGGAGGATGAAGGCGGTCAAGACAAAGGTGATCCAAGTAAGTATCGTACACTTTATACACTCAAATATTATTATAACTGTATATTGTGCTTCAGCTCACCCACTGCATCACTACTTTCAATATTATGTGAAAAATTTGAAATATCTTTATCTGGTTTTAATAATGTAATAATGATCTTAAGGATGTTTTCAAACGATAAATGGTATTTAGAAGATAATATTGAGAATACTATAGAATTTATTTTCCTCAAAATTTGAAGACAATTGGAAACTTTTCTGAAAAGTTAATCAAAAACCAAAGTATCTCATAAGAAAGGAAATGAACATTACAGTGTTTATTGTTCAATTAATTTTCTTAAAAACAAAATAATTATTTAAATTAAGTTTATTTAATTTATAAAAAACTTAAAAAACGTCCTAATGATGACAGATAAAGGGAAACTTAAAAAAAAAAAAATCATAATAAATTACACAATGATATACTTAAAATAAAAAGTAATTATTATTTTGGTCTTCTAGAAGACTGCAAGAGGGACTCCAAAATGACATGGAGTATTCTAAAACAAATAACTGGTCAAAGTGAGTCAAAGAATAATAAAATAAGTTTGATGGTGAATGGTATATTGCAGGATGATGCTGAGTTAGTGGCTGATAAGTTTAACACATACTTTTTGTCTGTTTTGGATGATATATCTTGTGAACTAGACTATAAGAATGATTTATATTATATTTCACTCGATCTTGAAGCTTGTTTTGGTGGCAGGTTTTAAGGCTTCTTCCATGTTTTTAGATCCAATTTCAAAAAGAGATATTGATGCGCGATTAACTGTAGGCCTATACAAAGTAGAAAATCTCCAGGCATTGATGGTGTTTGCTCTACTATGGTAAAACTTACTTATCGTAAATTTATCGATGTCTTGCTATAGGTTTTTAATTTTAGTTTTGGTTCTAGCTTTTTTCCTTATCAACTCAAAGTAGCCGTAGTGATTTCTATTCATAAAAAAGGCTCTACATTTAATGTATGTAATAATTTTAGACCAATATCCCTTGTTTCAACCTTTTGAAAAATACTCGAAAAAAGTCAAAACGGAAATTGATGAGTTATTTAAACAAAATAAACTTTTTTAGTAGTAACCAATATGGATTCAGAGAAGGTATGAATACAGAAGAAGCTCTTTCAAAAATAATGAGATGTGTAAATGAAGGCATAAATTGTTTTAAATGTGTGAGTGGGCTTTTCTTAGACATTAAGAAAGCTTATGATACTTTTTTCTTTTTGTGGCAAATTCTATTGTGTAAACTTTCAAATTGTGGCATCAGAAGAATTGTATTGAGTTGGTTTCAAAGCTATCTTGCTGGAAGGAAACAATGTGTGAGGATAAATGGTGTTATTAGTAAAATGGGTCAAATCAAGTATGGCATACCCCAAGGGTCTGTTTTGGGTCCTACATTGTTTCTTATATGTAGGCTATTGATGACCTCTGTTATGCGCGACTAAATGGCAACTTAACATCATTTGCGGATGGTACTGTTCTACGTTATGCTGAACGTACATGGAGTGATGTTAAACATGCCATGAATAATGACTTAAGAGCTATTAGGTGGTGGTAAAAAAAAAAAAAAAAAAAAAAAACAGTATGATCATGAGTATGGAAAAAATGAACTAGGCCTATGTTAATTTTATATTAAAAGGAAGATATGACTTCTCGGAGGAATACATCCTTGCTTAAATTGTACTCGTGAAAGAATTTTTTTGCAAAAATACGTGTTCAGTTATTAAAGCAAGTAACTGCATAAAATATTTGGGTGTATTCCTCGACAATGAATTAAATTGGAAAGTCCATTTGTCTAAGTTAAAATCTAAGTTGGGTAGTATATTGAGAGTGTTTTATTTTCTTAGAAATATGTGTCCTCTGGATGTTAAGGGTATGATTTATTTTTCTTTATTTTAGAGTAGGATAGAGTAGGCTATGGTTTGCATAGTTGGGGAGGGACTTACATTAGTAATCTAATACCTGTAATTAATATTCAGAAACAGTTTGTCTAGATGATCCTAAACAAAAGTAGGTTGGAACATTCAAAGCCAATATGCGTTTCTTCACGAATATTACCTTTAAGATACTTGTACATTTACAAAGTACTAAAGTTATCTTTTATAAAAAGTGGAAATAGGAAACTTTCTGATAGGTCTGATGGGAGGAGGGTACGGTTAAGAAGTGCAGGAAATTTCGCAGTGCCAAAACCTTTTAAAACTTACTTTATGAAGACTTTTTGTTTCCTTGGGTCAAAATTATTTAACGCTCTGCCTGGCCACATCAAATGTGGAAATCCAATTTCATTTATTTTGCGAAAATTGAGAAATTGGCTCTTTGAACAGGAGGAGATTGAATAGTTATTGAATAGTATAGTGACCCTTATGTATTATTGTTCTTACAGATGTTTTAGAATATGTGTCAATTTTTTTATGATTTGGCGTTTTACTTTTTTCTCTCTTGATAAGTAAGAACATGTGAATATATATTGTTAATATTTGTGTAGAACGCTCGCCGAAGTTTTTTGGAAAAAATTTTAAAAAAGAAACTCTTTGTAAATTATAGTTTTTGTTTAGGAGCTATATATCGTTAGGTTAATTTTACTGCTGTCATATTTTATTTCGCAAAATGTAAGAGAAATGTGGCCATCCCCAGAGCGGGCTATGCTTTTAGGGGAGCCGGGTGTTTTTCTTTGGTTTTTTCTCTTCCAGGGTAATGTGGGGTTTTCTTTGAACTATATTATAGTTTCTATTGAAGTAAATGTTTTTTTATACTTTTAGTTTCGATAAGCAAATGTTATAGTTATAAGCTATGCATATTAGTTTTATGTATAGGTGTGTAAGTATGATTAGGCGTTATTGCCTATATTTAATAATATGGTACAGATCAATGTACACTTTATGTCTATTGTAGATAATTTTTTTCTTTCTCTTTTTTCTCTCTCACTGATTACTATTGTATAAAATAGCTGTAATAGATGTGTTAATATTTTGTACCTTTATTGTTTCTGGAGAGAAATAAAATAAAATAAATAAATAAAAATTGTGACTCAAAAGGAGTTTGGAGATTATATCTTTATATATTGTGGCAATTGGAAATAAAAGCTTTAGAGTTGTTTTTTATCTTTTTTAAATAAGTATGGCGCAAGCAGTAAGAGAAGTCAGTAAATCTGAGTGACACATGACAAGTCATTTATGCCAAATTATTTGACATTTCATAGCTTTTGTTATTAAAATAAAATTTGCAGAAATATTTTATTATCACAAAGCTGTTTTATATAAGATTTTACCTATAAAGAATAGTATAAAGATGGTAATTTCATCTTTTGTTATCATTGACGTTATTGAAGAATTTAATTTCAAAAATTAACATTAAAAATATACGAATAGTATTTAAAAACTCCTAGTCCTTCATAAATACAACATTGATTTATACTATGTCTTCTAAAAGTTCCTTCACAATAATATAACAAGCTTTTTGTTTTTTGTCTGTGTTCCATTTGGAGTAATGTAAATACTATGACATTATCTGTGTATATAGACATTAGAATTCATCCAAATATTGGTCCTCTTTATTGTTTCAGTCTGTTGTAGTATTATAAAACAATATACAGGGCGATCAACTCAAGATGGTGAACATTGGGATCTCGGAAACTATCAGTTTCTCGAAAAACTTTAAATTGAGAACCTTACCTGGATTTATACGTAGCCTACATTAAAATTACGGTGCATTAAAACTTCGCCATTTCTCCCATATGGCCGCAATCTTAAATTTTTTAAATACAAACACAATATTTTTATTGCACTTTTTGGTAGAACATATTATTTTATGACACTCTTGTTCTTTGGTATTTTTCTTTAAAGGCAGCCGTTACGGAGCTACGGGCTGTCATGTGTAAAAACAACTATTACCGACATTAATGGAAATTAACCTAATGTATTGCTTCACATGTTGAAATACATAATTTTTAAACTAAAAGTAAATACAGTATAAAATTAAGTATTCTATTAATTATTGCTTTCATCAGTGAGAATTTACATTGCTAATTATAACAGATTTTCAAAGTGTCCCCCATCAGTGCAAATGCAAGCAGTCGCTCTTCTGAAAACATCATTAACAGATTTCAACAACATGTTATGATGAATGTCGTGTAAAATCTCTTCTACCTTAATTGACATTTCTTCCACGGAAGCATACCGAAATTTATACAACTGTCTCTTATGTAACCCCACGGAAAGAAATCTAATGGAGAAAGATCTGAACTTCTCGCTGGCCAAGCAATGGTTAGCAATCCACCATTATGGAAATGTGCGTTTGAAAATTCCCTTACCCTGCCAAAGTTGTGTGCTGGAGCTCCATCTTGTTGAAAATAAATTTGCCTTCGTTTATTTAAAGGCAATTCATCAATAGATGGCAGCAGAATATCTTCCATCAATTCACAGTATCGAGCACCCGTAAGAGTTCCCTCATAGACGTGACCAGCAAAAATGTGATTGTTTAAGATAGCGCACCAGAAGTTTATTGAAAATCTGACTTGATTGTTCCCATCTATAACAATTAACGGTTTTTCTTTTGACCAATATGGTTGATTTTCAGATTAGACATTCCGTTATTTGAGAAATTTGTTTCATCTGACCAAATAATGTTACACTAAAAAGTAGGATAATTACAACCTGTTCTATAATCCAACTGCTGAATTCAAGCCTTCTTCTTTCATCACCGGGCATCATAGCTTGAAGATACACAGGTTTAAATGCATGGTGGTTGTGCTTATTCAATACACCTGCTATTGAGGCATAAGATACTGGAAAAAATTGTGTTGCTTCAATTAAGGAAGCTGTAGGATGTGCTTTGAAGAAAGTCGGAATATCATTTTCAATATCTTTCGTAACAACTCGAGTCTGGCAATGACGTTTTTCTGAAATGATCCAGCCGTCCGTAAATTGTCAACTAATGTTTTAAATAATTTAGGATGAGGTAGATATCTATCGAGGTAACGCTGTATGTAGGCCTACATATTTACAGCTAATATGGATTTTCTATTACTTAAAAAATTAATTTCCAGCATATCCACTTTTTCATTATTATGAAACTGCATTATTTAAATAAAAATTAAACAAAGAGGTGATATTCGATCACTTAAAAAACAATAAAATAATATTAAAGACGCTTTAAATCACTGCTGAATGATGACGGAACAGAAATGTTACACGTGAAGTGGTAAATTAAAGCAGTTTTCCAACAATGCAAAATAACAGCTGATTGATAAATACATTACATTACAGCTGTTACGTAATACATTAAGTTAATTTCCATTAATGTCGGTAATAGTTGTTCTTACATATGACAACCCGTAGTTCCTTAACGGCTGCGTTTAGAGAAAAATACCCAAAAACAAAAGTGTCATAAAATAATATGTTCCAAAAAAAAAAAATGCAATAAAAATATAGTGTTTGTATTTTATATACAATAATATATATAATACTATATATATATATATATTATATAATAGCCTATATATATAAACACAATAATATATATAGGCCTAGTGTTTTTCTACCAAAAAAAAAAAAAAAAATGCAATAAAAATATAGTGTTTGTATTTTAAAAAAATTAAAGATGGCTGCATATCGGAAAAATTGCGAAGATTAAAAATAATTTTAAAGTAGACTACGTATAAATCCAGGGAAGGTTCCCAAATTAAAGTTTTTCAAGAAACTGATAGTTTCCGAGATACCAATGGTGGCCATCTTGAGTTGATCACCCTGTATAGAGTGTCTCATGATGAAACTGAGAAACTTTAAGAATGTATTTTTCTGAATAAAATAAAGACAAAGATTCATATGAACGTATGTCCTAAAATGGCTAGCTGACATTTTGTGGCTTAACAAAACAAAAAATCATATCTGTAACAGCAAATGATATGGAGTTGAACATTTGTATGCTACTTAGTGTTATTAAGACCCAATTTGACATAAATTATCAACCAATTTCCTTTACTCATTTCAAAATGGTGGCCATTTAGAATGTTTAACATTGAAATGTTTCAAATAACCGTTAATTTTACAAAAAATGTACAAGAGACAAAATTTCCCTCTTTTAATGACAAATAAAACGTATTTTTAAATATTACTTCTGTACATCTAAGGGTAAGCGTGTTATTGATGATAAACTGAATACAAATTTCTTGGTAGTTGTCTACAATACTCAAGATTAACCTAGAACAAAAAATTTCTCTGAGTTCTGCTTTTTTTAAAATTTCTGAATAGATTGATATAAATACAAATTTTTAAAAAATCGATTTTTTATTAAAGCAAAACAAATCAAAAATAGGCAGAAAATCGTTTTATTTTGTACTTAATATTTTGTTTTATCGTTTGTAATATTAAACAACAAGAACAAAAATAAAATAATAAGTCCTAACAAAATAATAAAACTTAGTCACAGTAATTATTGTTCACAATTCCCTCCTTCACAATGTAACTTATACAGCACTCTGCCTGACGTAAAATATGTTCGGTGGCTTTCTGTAATGTCAGGATTGTTTCGTTTAAATTCAATAGAATTGTGAATTTTAATGAGTAACTAAATCTTCTTTTATATTAACTTTCTGTTGATATACTATTGTTTTCATATGGCTCCAAATAAAGTAATCTAGTGGCTTTAAGTCAGGTGATCGTGGTGGCCAATTGATTGGTCCACCACGTCCAATCCAATTCAAGAAATTAACACTCAAGTGATTTTTAGCTACTAAAGAAAAATGTGGAGTCGAACCGTCATGCTGGAAAATCATTTCTAATTTATTTTGTAAAGGTGTATCCTCTAAAAGTGTTGGCAAATTATTTTCCCCCAAAAAATGTTTGTATACATCTTCTCTAAGGTTTTCATTGAAAACAAAAGCTCTCAGAATTTTGTCATTATTGTCAGACTGTGAAATCTATGTTGTAGACTAGTTTCAACGGTACCATATGGATTTTCTTTACTCTATAAAAGACTATTTCTAGAATTGAAGACTCCCGTTCCTCGGTACGATGAAGTTGCTTCATCAGTAAATAAAATGGAATTTACCTTATAGGCTTTAGTTAGAACCATATAATAGAAGTTTAACCAATTGTTGTAGTGATCTATGAACAGCAAATTCTGAACCTTCTGCAGGCAGGAAGGATGAATATTTTCTTTGCGAAGGATGCGCCCACTTTATTTTTTGATACACCTGAGCGATACAAAATTAGACTTCTACTAGTGCCTAGGGCCTAGGTTACGCTGAATCGCCACACTATGTTCTTCATTAACACGATGATTTACTTAACATTCAAAAGAAAACTAACGTGATAACGTATCCTTTCTTTCTTGAATACTGATACGCTGAAGAGAAAGTTTTTGTATTATGAATCTTTCCTGATATTCACCTCAAGCAGCTCAGAATTTCTGCTGCAAAATCCATAAACAAAAATTATATTAGCATATACTCGATTTTATCATTAGAATATTGAAACGGCATTTTTACCCTACGATATGATCACACTACACTTTATTCGTATGTCACTTTACTATAACATATATTTTAATTGTTGATCAGCTGTCAGTATTGCCAACCTATAAAATGAAAATTTCTTAAAAATAATTCTAAAATGACATTTTAAGAGGGTATTATTTCGTTTTACTTGTGTAAATTGTATAACACTGCTGAACATTATTATGAAATTCGTATTTCTTTTGAAATTATTTTCAGTAATTAACGTTGTTTTGCGATAATACACAGAATGTTTATTCAGTATAAAATAAAATGATTTTCTGACTATTTTTTGTACTTTTTTGCTTTAATAAAAAACTGACTTTTTAAAGTTTGTATAAATTTTTATAGACTTTATTTACATCATTCTATTCATAACTAAATAAAAAATTGCAGAACTCACAGACAATTATTGTTCTAGGCTAATCTTGGGTATTTTAGACAATTACCAAAAAATTAGGTTTTCAGTTTTTTCAATAAATCAATTATCCTTCAACGTACAGAAAATATAAAACAAATATTGTATTTCTTGTTAAAAGAGGAAATGTTTGGTCTGTTGTACATTTTTGAAAAATAAACGGTTTTTGAGATATTCAATGTTAAACCTTTTAATGGCCACTATTTTGAAATGAGTAGGTCTAAAGGAAATTGGTTGATAATTTTTCTCAAAAATTGGGTCTTTAAACTTTGTATCATTTGCCGTTCAAAAGGTATGATTTTGTTTGTTCAAAACACAAAATGGCAGCTAGATGGACAATTAACTGTTTTATGGCCCATGTTCATATGAAATTTTTTCATTATTTTCATCAGTAGAATATATGTCCTGAAAGTTTCTTTGTTTCTTCCTTAGACACTCTGTATACAGGGTGTGTAAAAAATATGAAAACGGCTTAATATTTCAAGAACTGCTTTAGATAGAAAAATGTTCGATTTTTCATTTTAAAGATCTTAACCTGAACTATCTAAAAGGTGGTACAAAAGTTTAGTTTATAAATATATAATAACAATATAAAGAAATATGTGTTTGGCTTAGGCCTATATCTTTAATAGGGATATTGTTATTCCTAATTAAACAAGTTATTTAGTTATGTACAAATATTTTAATAACTGTTTCAGGAGATGAAAAACCTGAAGTGATCTATGAACCATCAAATATCGTTACAAAAACTGCTACAATTGATAATGAAGTAAACTCAGTTTGCTATTCAGTATTTGCCTTAAAAACTACAGAAAGTTATCTTGTTGATCAATCTGAGTTGATATCTGATGTACAAAATCTCCTAAATTTTATCACAATCAGTGATGTTATGGAAAATTATGTGTTACTCGGTGATTTACGTCATTTACTCAATGTCAATACTCATAGAAGCAATATCGAACAAACTATGGTGAACTCGGAGTTGTATTTTTCATTAAATACGAATAAAAGTTATATTGATGATCCATCTGAGTTGATATCTCATATAGGTAATCTTTTAAATTCTATCACAATCAGTGATGTTATGGAAAATTATGTGTTACTCGGTGATTTACGTCATTTACTCAATGTCAATACTCATAGAAGCAATATCGAACAAACTATGGTGAACTCGGAGTTGTATTTTTCATTAAATACGAATAAAAGTTATATTGATGATCCATCTGAGTTGATATCTCATATAGGTAATCTTTTAAATTCTATCACAAGAAATGATACTAATGAACATAATGCAGTGCTGTCAGATTTATTGAATTTATTCAATACTCATAGAAAGCCATATCGAACAAACTATGGTGAACTCGGAGATGTATTTTTCATTAAATACGGGTAAAATTTATATGGGTGATCCATCTGAGTTGATATCTCATATAGGTAATCTTTTAATTTCTATCACAAGCAATGATACTAACGAAGATAATGCAGTGCTGTCAGATTTATTTAATTTATTCAATACTCATAGAAGCAATATTGAACAAACTTAGGAGTCCTCTTAGCTATAACATTCTAACTTCATAACTTTATTTTCTGTTAAATAAACAGAAATGCAAGCCATTTGATTATCCATCTTACCTGATATCTGATATAGGTTTGAATTAAATGCTACAAGCAGCAATGATAATTAGGAAGGTAATAGGCTACTGATACTGGTTCCAGATTCATTTAATTTACGTAATTCAAATTGAAGCAATATTGAAGAGACTGAGAGTATCATGTTTGATACTTAAATAATAAAAATATAATAAATTTTTAATTACACATAATCTTTTTCAAGGCCATGAACATGAAAAAAAACAACTTACTTTTCTGTTAGTCAAGATGATGAAAAATTCATATAAAGTTGCATAATAGTGCTACTGGAATTTTAAATTCAATTTTCCAGTTGGAATTAATTTTTATTTAAATATTTTGTCAGCTATAGTGATAGTAAGCATTTATGCCAGCTGTAAGGGTAACTGACAACTTATCTTGTCAGCAAGTGGATCTTGTCCATAAGTACACCGGAAATGGTATTCCACCATAACTACTGATCAGCAACCCATAAACAAACAGAGGTTTCTGTTATACAGGTGTTAGGACTAAAGTGACTACTGCCGGGGTACGAGTGACGAACAATGGACAACACATTCAAGGTTATCGCAATGAGAGATAACAAATGAACAGTTTGTCATTGAAATGAAGACAATTGGTTAATTATAAGCTATATACAATTGAAATCACGGACACTTTTTTTGATGACATTGTACTTGAAACGACAGTATCCTCAAAGTAGAAATGTGTCTAGGGTGGAGAGGAAAAGAGGGGCACCCACACTTTGTTTGTTGCATTTGCTTTCATCGGTACAACCCCAATAAAAAAATATAGACCTCAAATGCTTCTGTGTAAGAACCTACCCTACTTTCGATTCTTTTTCGGTGTAAATAAGAATAAAACGTTTACAAAATTAAACTTTTAAGAATTACCTTGTACTTAAACTTTGAGAATTAAATGTAGCTAAGTAATTTGTGTACTTACTTTTCTTGGAATGGGTTGTACCATCAAGTCAGGTTAGGGAAACAAGTAGAAGGGAGGACACGCCCATTATACCAGACACACTCCTAGTCTGAGGGTACTGTAATCCGTGTAGTTATAACTATATTTTAAAAAAACAAGAAATTTGTACCTACCTCACCATGGTAAGTGAGTTTGATCAAAATCAGTTGAGGTAAGAAAAGTTGATGACACTGTGCCCCATTAATGGTTTGAATACTACTCAACATTTGATAGGGAATTCATATTCCGCGACGTAAATTTCTTTAACCAGATAATTGGAGGATATGGGGAGATGAAGATTACACGTAAAGTAAATATTTGATTTTACCCTATGCATACCACATTCCCCTCCTCCCAAATACAAAAATTGACTTTTTCCTATTTTTCTGGGTGGTTTCACCATAAGAGCCACTACTTTCTCGATGCCAAATTTGAAGTCTGGACACCTCGGAAGTACCAAAACATTTTCAAGAGCCACTTATAACACACTTAATTAAACCTTTCCTTTCTAATTGTATTTCTACTTTATTCAAGTTTTTTTCGACAGGCTATTTATCTGATTTTCAGTCACTGATTTTTCCGGGATTGAAATTTTCGAAGAGGTTGTGATTGAGTCGGGGGGGGGGGGGAGTTTAGAAAATGAATACAAGTAATTAGAGTAGATTTAGAGAGTTTTATTTTTGTGTTATTTTTTAACAACAAGTAGGTATGCCTTTCCTATATTTTTCAGTTACAACAAGCATACCTTAGACACATTCCTAGACACTCTACATTTGAAATTAGATATAAAAAATATCTTCCCATAACTATATATATATATACATTTCTGAGATCACGATTTAAATGTAAACATAGCCTACAGAAGTGTAATTCAAGAATTACTGATACGGCTTTATATTCCAGTAAAGATGAAATAATCAAAATAGTTACTCCTAAATATTTATTTGTTCGGTATGTCAATGCTCATGAGAATAGCACTTTTTATTAATTTAAACAATACTCAGCGTGTTAGTAAAGTCCCCCCCCCAACCTTTACTTTTGTATGAGGTTAAATAGAGTCAAAACTTTTTAGAATTGTTAACTAGGTCACATGCAGTTTTGTTTACGATAGTTTGGATTTTTGTCCTCCCCCTAAGGGAGGAAATTTTGGGGTACTTTAAATTTTTAAATGGGAACTCTCATCGTGTGACATGTCAAATTAAATGGCATAAAAGACAACAGTAATGACATTCACGAAATATTTTTGGATGACCCTAAAATAACGTTTCGGTCAAAGAAGAATTCGGTCACAGAAGTTTCCGTCAAAGAAGAAAACGAATTAAAACTTTCGTTCATAAAAGATAGCCTGTCAAACTTTCGGTCATAGAAGAAAGCCGTGTAAAACTTTCCGTCATAGAAGAAAGCCGAGTCAAAATTTCGGTCATAGAAAATAACCGAGTCAAACTTTCGGTCATAGAAGAAAGCCTAGTCAAAATTTCGGTCATAGAAAATAACCGAGTCAAACTTTCGGTCAGAGAAGAAAACCGAGTCAAATTTTCGGTCATAGAAGAAAGTCGAGTAAACTTTTCGCTCATAGAAGAAAGCCGAGTCTAACTCTCAGTCAGAGAAGAAAGCCGAGTCAAACTTTCGGTCATAGAAGAAAGCCGAATAAAACTTTCAGTCGGAAAAGAAAACCAAGTAAAATTTTCGATCATAGAAGAAAACCGAGTCAAAATTTCGTTCATAGAAGAAAGTTGAGTAAAATTTTCGATCATAGAAGAAAACCGAGTCAAAATTTCGTTCATAGAAGAAAGTCGAGTAAAATTTTCGCTCATAGAAGAAAGCCGAGTTGAACTCTCAGTCAGAGAAGAAAGCCGAGTCAAACTTTCAGTCAGAAAAAAAACCAAGTAAAATTTTCGATCATAGAAGAAAGCCGAGTAAAAGTGTCGGTCATAGAAGAAAGCCGAGTAAAAGTTTCGGTCATAGAAGAAAGCCCGAGTAAAACGTTCAGTCAGAAAAAAAACCAAGTAAAATTTTCGGTCATAGAAGAAAACCGAGTCAAAATTTCGTTCATAGAAGAAAGTCGAGTAAAATTTTCGCTCATAGAAGAAAGCCGAGTCAAACTTTCAGTCAGAGAAGAAAGCCGTGTAAATCTTTGGGTCGAAGATGTTCATTGTAAAACGTGTTGGTGGAACTTGTATTTGAAGGGGCATATTATTTAATAATAGATGTATTTTTAATTACTAATAGGCTATTGCATATTTAGAAAACGATTAGTTAAGGGAAAAATTGATAAAACGTTTGATGCACTTTTGAATTATTATATAGTTTTAAATTATAGTTGAGATTGAGTCGGGGGGGGGGGGGTAGTTTAGAAAATGAATACAAGTAATTAGAGTAGATTTAGAGAGCTTATATATTTTTGTGTTCTTTTTTTAATAACCTGGACTATATTTTTCAGTTACAACAAGCATTCCTTAGACACATTCCTAGACACTCTACATTAGAAATATTATATACTCTGTATATAGATGTTTTAAGGACTTTATAGTTTGTAACTTTTAATTCATTACAAAGTTATGATATCATTTTTTAGGCAAATTCTGTTAGTAGTTCCTTCATTTTTAAATTACGGAAATTAGTTGTTAGGGTAATGTATCATTTATTAATGCAGACAGGTATTTAAAGAGAAACAAATAATGTCTCTGCATTCATTGTTCATGTATGCAACTATATTATTTGTTAAAATTAATATTAACAATTTTATATGTAACACAAATATGCATACATATAATACTAGAAATAAAAAAGAATGTTTTTGTTCAATCTTGTAGAACTAAAATGGCATGTCAAAATGTTTTTCATAATGAAACAAAATTGTATAATGCCCTACCGTTATGCTTCTAAAATATGATTAGTGTTGGAACATTTAGAACAAAAATTAAAGATTTTTTTCTGGATAAGGGATATTATTTGATTGGTGATTTTTGATTTTCTAAATAATGTTAATTATGTAATAGATTTCTAAGGATAGCCTGTATAATTGTCAATTATTATTGATGAATATTGTAATTATTATATAATATATATAACCATAAAATTATAAATATGTTATATTGATGTTGCCATGTTTGTAAAAAAAACATGGCAATGAATTATTCTTATTATTAAACATATCGTAATTATCTAAGTCTGAAAGTTTTAAATTTTGAATTTATCACTTCATACACATTTTTCACAAATCATTTTATGTATAAAGGAGAGTATAAATTAAAAATTTGATATAGTGTACATACTTGATGGTTCATTATATTGGTTTATTGTATCAGGTAGTCCATAAGTTTGCCAAGAGCTTTGATATTTCCAAATCCGGGTCAATTACCTGAGGCAAGACATCCCTCTTGTGTGATTGGCCGGTTTAGAGCGGGATGAGGTGCTACTTGACATTTAGCTTTAGGTTTATGTTTAGTTTAGCTGTAAATCTCTGAGGATGATGACTTTGTCATCAAAATGTATGTAAATTTAATATAATAAATATAATGAATTTATTACAGTCTTAGTTTTGTTTCTTGTTTTAGTGGTTCAATGAATCCTTGTTTTTCTTATTGTGAATATTTTCACACTGCTCCTTGTACATTTAATAAAACGTTTGTTTAACTAAAAATTCCTTAGAAGCTATAACAGTGGAAACAGTTCAATTATTCAAAATTACTAGGGGAAAGTCTTTTGTTATCGGACAGCGACTTAAAGTGCCACTTTAGGTAGCACCTGTCAAGCGTAGACTACAGTGAGTTGGTCAAAATGAACTTGCCAAGCCCACGCCATATTGGATTTGTCCTATGAACAGTGTGTTTTGTGCTTCAAGTTTTTTGTATTTTCACGAGTGATCTGATGTTTTGTGTGGCTGCAACTTATTACAATATAAGCGTATTTATACATTATTGCTATCACACCATTTATTAGGGTTTATATATTATAATTTAGGCTTGTAGTTTCATTTCTGTTGTTAAAAGCCGGTAGATAGCCATTCATATGTTGCAAGTCGTTAGCCTGGTATCGGACAAAGTGGAATCAGGTGGTATCGGACATCACACTGGTAAATAAACTTCAAGTTTTTTAAATAGTTTCTGGCTTTTCCAGGAAACCATGGGGAAAATATCTTGCAATTGGGATGAAGAATATATGAAATTGGCCATGGACAAAGTTATTTGCAAAAAAATGGCAGTACGTGCAGCCAGTGCTAGTTGGAAGGGAAAGAGCCAAGAGCTAAACAACTAGCTTAAAAACTTCCTGAAAACTAAAAATCAAACAATGCTTCAATAAAAAAACACGTATGGCTGGAAAAGATTTTTATTATGACTTTATGAATCGACATCTTTATGACAACTCTGGAACCAGAAGAGAGACCAAAAACTCAAGTTCAGTTGTTGCCCAATCCTGACCAAGAGGAACTTCATCGGTCAGCTGATGTTTCAAATTTGCGTGATAGGTGTGAACCTAATTCAGACAATTCTGCTGAACAAAGCCCAATGCCCAACCAGCCTTCAAAAGCAGAACCCTCTCACGCTTCCAACTTGCTTCAGTCTCCAAACTAAACTTGTGCCCAATGCCACGAAGTAGCTACTTTGGTGTCACAGAGTACTGAACAGATATTGGCACAAATTTCACCACTACCAAGCACATCAAGTCAAGTGTAAAGTACAAAATAAGAGAAGATTGCAGTGAGAAGAGTGAAATACTAACATTTACACCCTACAAAAATATGGTTGTGGAGAAAAAAAGCTCTTATTGAAGAGAAGAAAGTTAAAGCAGAACAAAGAATCGAGATAAGGGAGATAAAACAAAAAATAAAGAAGGAGAAATACAAGGCTAATAAAAGTAATGCATATAAGCAGAAAATTAAACATTCCTAAATGAGAAGTTACCTCAAAAGACCAATTCTCTATAGTTTTATGTGTGTTCGATACCACCCTCCACTTTTGAAAGACACTAATTTGTGTTAACTTTGATTTTTTAGAAAAATATATATTATTAGTTTTTACCTGTCAAATCATCTTTATCATGTTGTGTATAAGATAACAGGGTATCATTTTGTGCATGAAGTAATTGGATATAGCTATCTTTCAGCTTGACAGACTACAAAAAGTTAAGGTGTCCAATACCAGACGACCTTCCCCTACACAGTAAGAAATACTGGCAAAATGTATAAAAAATACATTGGATAACCAAAGTTAACTAAATTTTTTAAAGAAGTAACTTTTATTTATTTATTATAATATCTTAAACATATTGAATTGCAATTTTTTAAAATTTTTTTTTTTAATGTTTTGTTTCAATAATTTTTATCTGGTATTACAAGATGGCTATTTGGTTTAGAATACTCATTTGAGAGAACTAAAGTAGTTTTATATTAGAATGTTCATATTGTACTTAGTTTTATTTGAAAGTATCTGTTTGTGTGTATGTTGCTTAAATTGTTTTGTAAGTTGATTTTTGTATGTTTAGTTTGTGTCTGAATGAAAATGTGTATAATAAGTTTTGTGTGAAATTTTGTCAGTGCAGTGTATGCCACTGCAGTGGTAGCCTCTTAATTACCAAGAAATGTAGAGGTAGACTAATTTTCTAAATTTTAAAGTTTATTACATAGTTAGATATTACAAATACTAGATGTAGATGATAAGGCAGTTCCTTCAAAAAACTTTGTTTTTGTAAAGAATACAGGAATATGAAAGTTTATAGTCTCTCCTTAATACTTATATTTAAGAAGAATAAAACTTTTAATTGAAAAATGAAAATGAACACTAGTTTGGATATTTTTAAATGTCAAAATTTACCATTCCAATAAAATTTAAAATTTTGGTTAACAGTGAATAGTAATGACTAAAACCAACATACTAAACCAAGTTAAAAAGATTCAAGAGTGATATTTAAAATATAAAAAGTAAACTAGATCACTATTATTAGTTAAAACAAAGTGGAGATATATTATTGTCAAAATTATTCTTTAATGGCCCATATTTAAAGTTATCTTCAGGTACAAATTATTTTCAGATAATATTTTAAAACAGCTGACATAAGAAAGAAGGTCATATGGAATGCAGCAAAGGTCAATTTCACTGCTATATTGTCTCTCCCTGTTTATACTCTTCATGCAATCATTTAGGGAACACAAACTGTTTAACCTCCGCTTTTATTAAGTTTTCTTTTGAATTTCTATTAGGATATTTTACATTTTAAAATCATTAGGTATTTTATATAAATCTGAAACTCTAGCATTACAATCCCCAATCATAAACAGTTTTGTAAACTAATATAAAAGTGATATAAATCATTGAAATCTTCTTTACAAGAGTTAGAATTTAAATACACAGGTAACATTTATTTATATATAATTTTAATAACACTTTACTATATTTTTTCCAATGAAACAAATTGCAAAATTTGGTATTATACTACTATATCCTTCCGCTCTACCAGTAATAATTTTACATACTTCCCTATGTCTTGTTTCATAATGAAAGTTTCCACTTTATAAACAACATATCATGAGAGTTAACTGATTCTAAAATAATTGTTACTGTGTATTTTATGATTTAAACCATTGACATTATAAGTCAAAATATTCATATTATAAGAAAAACGGATAAGATTACATGTTCAAGTTGAAGCCCTTGATTTACCAGGATGTATGAGGATGTAGCCCACACCATCAAAAACCACTTCCAGTTAATTTAGTTGTTATTACCATTGAAGAGGTAAGAGAAGTCCACTCTAGTCAGATTTGCAAATGCAGTCAATTAGCTTTCATTATTCACTATCAACAACCTCTTTTCATCCACCCATTTAAGTTTTAAGGTCTCATTATTTTTACCCTTAACTACGAGTATTAACACATCCATTTTCAATCACATTTTTGCAACAGGCGGTTTTCGTTTTAAATTTCTTCCCACAAATAACAAGTTACTTTTGATTTTTGTGGAAGGATCTAAATTCTGATTAAAATAAATTCCTGTATCTTTGAATGAAGATTAGTGAATACTTGTAATACATCTTTATAAAAAGCATATTCTGGCAAAACTATTTTCTTTTCTGTTCCTAAGATACTATTTCCAATAGGAAAAGCTTGTACCAACTTAACTTCATTTTTATCTTTATTAAATTCTTACATATGTCTAATATTACCTTATCACAATTACTATTATCTAGAACACCTCTAAATACTAAATACTGTACCTCTTTTAGTCCGATTTCCCAACTATTAATTAAATAATAGTTTAGTAATAATTTAGTCTATTAATTTTAAATAAATTCCAATTTAATCATATTTAAAATGAATCTCTTTATTCTTCTCCTTCTTCATGACTGGTGATATCTAGGTGTACTAAGCACTCTTGTCTGTACAATCCTTAGTACCACTTGCACAGGCATGATTTTCTTCAATCACTGCGAAGTTGTAAGAGATAAGCTCAAAAACTTCATCGGGTTCTATTTTTGACTCTAGCCATTTTATTTAATGTTCAATTTTCACCATGGGAGATCCAATAATGTCTGAAAGGCCATGAAACTCATTGTAGTGACATTGTAAATTGTCTCCATATTCTTGCATGGGATTTGGTTTTGTCAATATACAGTCAAAGTGTGGAACGGCGTGGTTAAATAGTCTCTGGATCCAGTTTCCTAACATGATAACAGTATGAATAATAACAGAGACCATTTTAGTAATTTTTTTTTTATCATACATTTCTCAGCTAAAGGTCTTGAGTGTTTGGTTCGTCTAATACTCAAGTGATTCCTTTAGTTTCAAAAGCCTTGATATATGTAACCAATGTTTTTTTCAGCTGAAATTTTATTTTATTTTATATTTTTCAAAGAAAGCAGAAGTAGAATCACATCCTGAAAAAGAATAGAAACCAGGTAGTGATTGTAGAAAAAGTCTTATACCAATACCTACAGGTAAGTTTTTTTTATTATCCAACTGCAATGTTCTTAAAAGAAATAACTCTATCATTACTTGCATGACTCATCTTCATAAAAATATCAATACTTATGTCTGGATACAGCTCATGTCAGTAACCTCAGAAGTTACTAATGCAGTGAGATTTTGTCATTTGCATGATTCATATGCAATGCAACATGCATATATGGTTTTTTTGTGATAACTAATCAGTTCTTTCACTTTTTTGGGATAACTAATCAGTTCTTCCACTTTCTTCGCTTTATTTAAATGTATCCGGTGGTCTTCAACAGCAAAGAAATAGCCGTATGGAGCATTTTTATATGGTTATATTATAGAAGTGTCTAAGAATGCAAGAAAAAAGTAATAATATTGTGTTTGTTTTCTGGGAAGCTTAAGAATATCCTGAATTTAACTTTAAATCATTTTTTTCTTTCTTTAAAATTAAAAGTATAAATACTTTATTTTTTAGTCTAAAACAGTCCTCGTTTTCTTAGTGTGTTTGCCTGAATATAAACAATTCTTGTTGATTAAATGTTTAGCAAATGTAGATTGTTTAGTATTGTTGTGGGTGTGCAACCTTTTGTGTTCCTTAATTGTTGTGTGTGTGTATTTTATATGATAACATTTGCATGCCTAACAAGCTTTCTAGGAAACTGAAATGCCGTAGTAGCACACTAAGAAGACAAGAACTCTTTTAGACTAACAATGATGAATTTATATTTTTTAAATTGCTTCTCTTATATCAATAAAGACGACTTTTCTTCAGATACTTCTCTCTCAAAGAATTTTCCTTGTACACATTAAATACAACATCTACTTGCTGCAAGTTTTTTAAGAGCTTCTTAGTAACAAAGTCAAATACATTTCATATCATTTGAAAGTTTAATTGTTTTTGTACAATACCATTGTATATAATATAATAGTATAAAATGCCAGTTTGTTTCAAAATGAGTCTCCATAAGAATGTGCAAAAGATGTGAATTTTATGTTTTTTAGAGTATTGCTAGGTTTTCAAAAATACCAGATTGTTTCAAAAAAGTCTCTATAAGAATGTGCAAAAGATGTGACTTTTATGTTTTTTTCTGGACTACTCAAAAAACTCATGAAACTGGTCCAAAGTAGTATCATAAAATTTCATATATATATATCTTTTAGCAAATAATAGCTAATCTAACATCACATTTATTGCAAGAGTCCATTTTGCATTTGAAGAATTGAATTAGTTTTTTTTATTTTTGAGGGAGCTGTTAAGAAGTTTTTATAACAAGTATTCTCATCTTTGTGTAGCCGTATATTTTTATTCCTGTAAAACCACCAGGTAGTTTTTGACCAAAAAAGTTGTGAAAGCTACGGGCTTTGTTGGTGTTGCTTTTTTGTAATCAAAGTAAACTTTTGTTTGACTAGATTTACTAAAAACTATGAATTAAAAAAAATAGTTCCCTTAAGGGCCATTTGTGATCCAAAAACTGATGAAAACTATGTTGGTGTTGCATTTTTCATAATCTACACAACATTCTGAGTCAGTAGTCAGATATGTATTGCATTTTGCTTCATTGAGTAAGACAATTAAAAAAAAAAAAAGAATTACCTGATAAACTAGAAGGGAAAAACATCGAATATAGAGACTTTGGAAAAACTGGTTATAGACATGAGGTCGCTACTGAATTACCTTCATTATTATTGTAATACAGACTTTATTAAAATATGCACTCATCAAAATAAATGACAAAAGAAAAACCAGTAAATACTGGTGCCCATGAATTACCAAGAACTAAATGGGTATTCTTTGGTAAGTTACCACAGCAATGGTAATAATTATAGGTTGTATTATATTAGATGATTTATGTATCACACCTCTTTTTAGGAATGTTTCAATACATTCACTAAACCCAATGTAGCTACTGTGTTTAACATGATAATTAACACGTAATATTATTTTTATTAATAGTAAATAATACCAAAGCTACAGGGACACTACTCGCAGGGTGAAATAATAAAAGTTAAATACTTTATGGCTGGCTTGATCCTTCATTGTAATTTACCAATCATTAAGATCACAGTGGTAATAAATATCATGCTGTTCATATATGTATGTATGTATGTATGTATGTATGTATGTATGTATGTATGTATGTATGTATGTATGTATGTATGTATGTATGTATGTATGTATGTATGTATGTGTGTGTGTGCGTGCGTGCGTGTGTGTATATATATATGTGTGTATGTGTGTGTGTGTGTTTGTGTGTGTGTGTGTGTGTGTGTGTGTATGTGTGTGTGTGTGTGTTTGTGTGTGTGTGTGTGTGTGTGTGTGTGTGTGTGTGTGTGTGTGTGTGTGTGTGTGTGTGTGTGTGTGTGTGTGTGTGTGTGTGTGTGTGTGTGTGTGTGTGTGTGTGTGTGTGTGTGTGTGTGTGTGTATGTATGTATGTATGTATGTATGTATGTATGTATGTATGTATGTATGTATGTATGTATGTATGTATGTATGTATGTATGTATGTATGTATGTATGTATGTATGTATGTATGTGTGTGTATGTATGTATGTATGTATGTATGTATGTATGTATGTATGTATGTATAAACCCTAGAATGGTATTGCCTTAACTGAAAAACAATTCCTTACTTCCACAGATGAATACAAACACCAAAAAAGTAACTTGTGTGGAAGTGTTTTATTTTTTGTTCACCCTTCCCTTGTGAAAGTTAAAAAACAAATCATTAAATTTTGTTTTCGTTTGTTTTTACAATTATTTGTTATGCCTCAATTACATCATTTATATAATATTTTAGAGCTTGCACTGCATTTTTAGTCAGATATTTGTTTTACAATTGTTTATTATGCCTCAATAACATCATTTGTATAACAGTTTAGAGCTCACACTGCATTTCTCGTTGGATCACCAATGTCCATGCCATGGAATCGTGTTTAATTTTTTTCAGTGCCAACCATTTTAAAATGTAAAATTAAAAAAAACCTTGTACATACACCAAAATCAGCCTTAATAAAGAACCTAATCGTAATTTTGTAACACCTGGTACATGTGCATGGCCATAACTGCTTCTCAAACACGCAACTACAGTTGAAATGCCAAATAGTTGAGTTAAAACTGGGCTTTGCTTTGTTCGGTTAATTATTATAAAATGTATTGCACTATTGCAAAAACTGTGTTGTAGTAGTATTACTCCGCACTGAGGTAATTCAACCTAACAGTGATTAATCGCTGTATTCAACAAATAATGGTTTTACAAGCCTTTTAAAGCCTGTAACTCATACAGGTATCATATATACTAAATTCAGCGTAAAATAAATTGTATTAAAATTACCTAATTGCATTAGTAGGATTTCTTGTACAATTTTTATGGGGTTAATTGTTTTTATACAAACTGATTGCAAAAATAGTAAATTCTAAACGACTTGTTTATAAATAATTTTAAACAATTCAAAGCCAGAGTAAGTTGATTGTTCTTTTTTGTTTGGTTTTTAGATGAAATATGATGACTCCAGTGTAACACATGTTTTACACACTGATTTTGTCCCCTCTTAAAGGGGATCATCAAATATAAGGAAGAAAGAAACAGTATTCCACAGTTTTTTATCATTAATAGAATTAATGAGAGTATTATCAACAAATATTTTGAAAGGCCGGTACTTTAAAAAAATGTTTTTTGAAAGTTTTTTTAGGAAGCAGCTAGTTAGAAAATCTGAAAGTTATGTGTCTAGTCTCTTAGCGCATAGTTATTAAGATTTGGGGTAAAATGTTATGTTAAAATAAATTTAATGATGACATTTTCTTCTGAAAAGATGCTCAATGTGACAATAATATAATATTTTTGAAAATTATTTCTAGGTCAGAGATATAACAGTCATATCTCTTAAGGACTGAAATTGTGTTAGAAACAATGTATCATAATAATATTAATGTAAATAACATTTATAAAAATTGGTTCTAAGGGATTTTGATTTAATGTGAAAGCTAACTATCATAACCATCAACTTATTCTGGATTAAAAAAGGAAATTACTAGTTTGGCAATCGTCTTTAAAATTTAAAAAAGCAAAAATATTTCACAATTGATATTGATAATTCAAAATTTTATAATTGTGTTTTTCCATTGAAATTTAATATTTACTGAATTTTTGATTCTTTATATGTATAGAGTGTGCAACAGTTTCAGTGTGGGCATAAATTCAATTTTTGCTTTTTCATATTTTAAAAATATGTTGTTTGTAATACAGCATTTAATATAGCAAGCTTAAAGTACTTTAATGTAGCAAAATAAGGTATTTAATATAGCATATCTAAAGTATTGCAATATAGAAAAATTTAAGTATTCAACATAAAAAATCTAAACTATTTCAAATAGCAAAACTAAAGTATTTAATATAGCATACCTAAAGTATTGCAATATAGAAAAACTTAAGTATTTAATTAACTTATACTACCAACCGTAGCTACTTGGTGGAATTCCATTATTAATAATTAAATAAAAGACAATTTGTACTTCCACAATATTTTTTAATGAGCCGTGCCGATCAAAGTTTCGTCAACTACGGCTTTGAGTAAGCTGCTTTTGACAATGCCGTAGTTGGTAAAACCTTGGTCCGCACAGCTCATTAAAAAATATTGTGGAAGTACAAATTGCCTTTTATTTAATTAATAATTAAGTATTTAACATAAAATTTTTTAAAGTATTTCAAATAGCAAAACTAAAGTATTTAATATAGAAAATCTCAAGTTGTTTATATATTAAATCCAAAGTTTTTAATATAAAAAATTTAATATTTAACATAGACGAACTAATGTATTTAATATAGCAAATCTATAGCATTTATTATATGAAATATTGGTTATTTACATACTGTGATGATGTTTATAGAATATCTATAACTTTCAATGTTTACTGTTATAGTTGAGATTGAAAAATTGGTCAACACTAGAAACAAGTCTACATCCATTGACTTTGAAACTTTGTCATCCACTAACTATGTACCTGAGGCATCTAGACCCTTGACACTAATAGAATTTTGTAAGTTTTTTAATTTCTATTACTTAAAAACCAACATCTTTCACAAAATGTAATTCCTCTTTCAATTATTTTTTTTTTTAATGTATTCAACTTTTCCAAGTTGAAATTGTTTTTTTTTTGAGTTTGGGATAGTTTTAAATATACATATGAACAAACCAGGGTTTATCCAAAAGAAGGTGTTAACATTATTTTTGTTTTATAGGGAGAATATATTTAAATGATATGTTTTCGACAAAATTTTTAATTTTTAATAATTTATATAAAAGTACAAGTAAAGAAATTAAAAAATATACATAGCAAAAATTTAAAATAATGACAACTCTGCATTTCTCTGGATAAAAACTTAAACTGGTGATGAAATAAAATAGAGATTTCTAAAGCAAAGCCTGTATAGGGATTTTCATCTTTAAGAATGAAAGGAAAAATTAAAGAATAGATAAAGCCTGTAGCTGGTCATAAATAATAATATAATATTACTGTATAAACTTCACAAAAAATTTTCTCCTTTTTTTTTAAACATAATTACATAAAATATACTAACTGTACTAAAATACATATCCTAGTAAACAAATAAAACTGAAATTTTATATAATTTTTACAGTCAAAAGTTCCACTACAATAAATATTTAATATAACAGGACATAAAAATTAATTTATTGGGGAAAACAATAAACTACTATCCTACTTTGATCCAAAATTAGAGTAAAAATGTCTAAAATAGAGAAAAAACACCAGACACAGTTGTTCTTTATAAACTGCTCCCCATTGCATTTAGTTTAAATACTTATTACATATTTTATAGTTAATTTTAACAAAATGATTCACTCTAATTGTTACACAATACTGTTTAAATTTTCAGTAATATTATATTATGATCAGTAGCTCCAATATCTAAAGTTTCTGAACAATAATTTCATATTTTATTTTTAGCAGGATTAAATCTGACAAATAATTGTTTCAGAAATACAAGAAACTCTTGTCGGTTCATTTAATAGACTCTTTAAAGCCAAAACTCTCCTGTAAACTTTGATATCTGTCGAGTAACCTGTTATCTACCAGAGTGATATCAACAACTACAAAAATATCGGCAATTTTAATGAACATGTTAGGTATAACACTGCTAATATCCCTGTTTTAATGAAAATTTAAAAAAATGTTCAGGAACAAAAAGTACTTCAAATAAGTTAGCATAAACAAATTATTTGTGCTAAAACAGTCACTTTGAATTCAAGATGCCAGACAGCTTAGTTATTTATATTCCATTTAAAATTGTTCATGATTAATAATGATATACAATATAATTTTGAATAGTTTTTGTCCTTATACTTACTGTATATATATATATTAGTTTTATAGTTACCAGTGTAGCTCAGTTATCATTGTGCCTATCTCTTGAAGGTTATGCTGTTTCTTCTATTGAGCTGAAGTGCACCAAGTCCTCTACCTCACAAGTCTCCTTACAATTTTATCAGAGAGTTTGAGATTGCTATAGTGAAAGATGGACTTATCTCCAACATCCAATAACAATATCTTTTTCTCGCTCAGTTCCATTTTGTACTCAGACTTGGACTTAGTTTCATCAAGGGAGATGTCTGAGATATCTAAGGGTCAAATCACCCAGTTGCCACTGGTTGATATATTTTCCCCAGCTCAATATCTGTTAGATCCAGGTCTCATTGAGACTAAACTCAGTAAACTCCTCTTAAAAAACAACCCTCTCTGCAATAGTCAGGTGTCCCCATAATCCATGAAACCTGCATCGAAGAGGGAGCATTTTTTGGTTGCTACCTGGTCTGCTGGGGTTACTTAAACCGTTTGTGAATCCATTGCCATAATTCTCATCCAATTGGTTTTATTTCAGAGTGCTTCTCCTAGATTTTGGGCTCCATACCATAACCTTCACAGGTAGCATGGGGCAAAACTTATTTAATGGTAAAACTAACTCAACATGTTTCAGCATCCTCATTGGACTATTTGTGGTATATATTGAGTATAACACCGCCACATGTCCAGGGGCGGCTCAAGAGTAAAATGTCACCTGTGCAAGATAGTCACTTAACGCCCCTCCCGGGCCCCTCCCCAATTATTTATTGATTACATACGGATGGCAATCCGGCCGAAGGGTCTGTAATTGTTCCAGGAAATAGATATCAGACAATTTTTATTTATTGGAGCTTAAAACTGTGCTTTAGTATAAAATCATAATAATATATGTATGTGCTTAAAATCATATAAATTTTGTTTGTCAAAAAGAGCCAGGTTTTAATGAATTCTGCAAACATTTTTTCATTAAATTAATAAACTTGTATATTGACAAAATTACACATAACTTTCTATTAATAATATACTTGTGTTTATATGACAACTTTAACTATGATTTTTGACACTGTGTTTAACACTCACAATATGACTTTCTTGCTTTTTTTTCTGCAAAGTCTCTTATTATAACATCTATGTTGATATCTGGAGGAACTTCAAATTTTATTGACATTAAAGAAAGCCCAACAAGACACTCCTGGCACATGTTTGATTGCAAGTAATTCTTAATAAGTTTCATACTTGAAAAACTTCTTTTTCCTGAAGCTACAATGAGTCAGAGGGTCAAAGCGATTCTGAGATGCATTGTGACATTGGGAAAGTTTTTTTGAGGTTGTTGACTGATAAATATTTTAGTACATATAAAGGACTTTTTTGCTATCATCTGACAGTATAGAGAGTAAAAACAATATTTCTTATTTAAGCTGAAATCCCTCTATGTCAGAGTGATCTTCATCAGTTAATCCAAGCTATAGATCCATAAAGTTTTACAACAAATTGTCAATGTCTTCAAGATATTTGATGTTATACAAAAATCCAAAAAGGTTGTTGTGATGACTTAGCTGAGAGAACCGATCTTCCAATGAACTAATTCCACGGTCAAAATGTAGAAATACACATTGCTTTTAAAAGCCTTTTTGGGGTCTTCAATCGGTTTATCAGAACTCTCATAGTCAAATTGACATTTCTTTTTTCTAGCCTGTATTTTTCGTTCATTTGGAAAATTATGATTTATTTCAAATGCTTTGGCAATTTCTCTTGAATCAACCAGTAACTCTTCAAAATCCTTTGTCAGTGTGCATTTTCTCAAAATGACTTTTTACTTTTGAAATCATCTCAACTGCCTTTGAAAAGTAAATTTGTTCTCTTTGCACCATTTTTCTAACATGGTTAACTCTGGACAAAACTGAGTGACAAAGAATAAGACAGTAGCTTTGTTTTTAGCAAATGCGTCAGATCTGGTATCGATTGATAATGTGTACAAGGACGTATATTTCTCCAGCTTGATATCTCAGAGGAGTGACAGCATCAATATCGTTCTCCTTTTACCTTTGAGCCTAGCAATTCAATTATTTCATTTTTTGATATTTTTCCAAGATAATGCACATGAGTGTCTTTTGAGGTAATCATCCTTAAGTGTTCAGCTGTTACTGCATCAAAGTTACCAATGAACTTCATTAATTTCAATATGTTTCCGTTATCACTCTAGTAGAGTGTATTAGTTTTACCAAGAAATTCTAACTTTTGTGAAGCAAGAAACTCAATCATGAACATTATTCTATTAAATACTTTTCTCCAGCATTCAAATTCTTTTTTAATAATAAATTGGCTTTTATCTAACATGTTTTATGTTTAAATGTGTTTCACGTTTCATACTACTATTTCACTAACTCCACACTTATGTAATATGTCATGGGCTTTTCTACACACATGGGCTTCTAACATCAAACAAACACAATATAAACAGATGCTGACCGCCCCTGTGATCCGATTTGGATTGAAATGGGTATCACTCTTTGTTTTGCAGTGCCAGTGATGGCGCCCTGTACGAGTCTAAATATCTTGTTTAAGGAAAAGGAGGGTAGATGGTACGCGGCAGTTGATGTTAACATGACTATGAGTAGTTGGTTATGTAGTAGGAAGAGAGCGGTTGACGTGGATTCTTTTACCTTTGAGCCTAGCAACTCAATTATTTTATTTTGGATGTTTTTTTCCAAGATAATGCACATGAGTGTCTTTTGAGGTGATCCTTCAAGCTGTTACTGAATTAACGTTACCAATAAACTTCATTAATTTCAATAAGTTTCCGTTATCACTCGAGTAGAGTGTATTAGTTTTACCACGAAGTTCTAAGTTTTGTGAAGCAAGAAACTCAATCATGAACATTATTGTATTAAATACTTTTCTCCAGCATTCAACTTCTTGTTTAATAATAAATTGGCTTTTATCTGACATGTTTTATGTTTAAATGTGTTTCACGTTTCATACTACTATTTTACTAACTCCGCACTTATGTAATATGTCATGGGCTTCTCTGCACACATGGGCTTCTAACATCAAACAAACACAATATAAACAGATGCTGACCACCCCTGTGATCCGATTTGGATTGAAAGGTAAATTGCTCTTTGTTTTGCGGTGCCAGGGATGGCGCCCTGGGCGAGTCTAAATATCTTGTTTAAGGAAAAGGAGGGTAGATGGTACACGGCAGTTGATGTTAACATGCTTATGTGTAGTTGGTTATGCAGTAGGAAAAGAGCGGTTGAAGTGGATCGTTTGTGTTTGAGATAATTATTTGCTCTGCACATATTTCTAGGCATTTTAATGTAATCCTTATTTTTTTATGGGTTTTTTGGTACAATAATATATTTTTCATCTGTATCACAATTAATAAACATTATAGCAGGTTCGGCATTCACATAGATTTCTATAATAACTCATTTTGTGGCCCCAAAGTTTGAGCCCCATGCCATGCAGGCACATGGGTTGCATGGGGCTTAGTCACCCCTAGACATGTTACCCCCCATCATGTCCTGGTAAATCTTCCACTTCATTCAGGGATTGTGTATTTGGCAAAGCTTTATTTTCAGCTGTCCACCATATAATAATAATAATAATAATAATAATAATAATAATAATTTATTCCTCTCATACTTTACAAAATTAAAAACTTGGAATGTCTGCTATCCGTAATGTTAAAAGTGTAATCTCAAAATATAAAATATTTGCAATAACAATACTTTCTCAATGAATAATAAAACAAAGTAATAATATTCACCATACAGTTGATACTGAAAGCTGACTTGGTAAGAAGCTGATTTCTTTGTGTGTTTTTGCATCTATTAATTAACATATGCAAATCCCAAAGACGTACAAAAAGATAGTTTATAGTAGTGATGTGCGAGTTCGAATTAAAATACTCGCTGATTACGAGTATCAAAATCCTCGGAAGAGTCCGAGTATTAAAATCCTCGGTTTCGAATTAAAATACTCGGTCAAAATCCTCGTAACTAGGAACAAGGAGGAAGTAATGTGCGAGTCATAGCGAGTATCCTCGGTCTGCGAGTATCCTCGGTGTGCGACGAGTATCCTCGGACAACTGTATTCGTTAGTGTTGTGTCAATTCCAAACAAAATACTCGGTGTTTCTACTTTGGTTACATTTGTTTCTAAGCTGATTTTTCACTACACATTAATTAAACATTACGATTTTGAGTTATAATGATTTAGATTCGGTAACAAGTTCAATTTAAAATAACAATAATATTAATTTATTTCCACATTAACAAAAAGTAAATTAAATTATTATTTAATTGTTATTACTTATATTTAAATAAATATTTATAGGTTACCATCTTTATAAAAAATATAGTAAATTAACTTATTTTAAATAATAACTAAATTATTAATGTTGGTAATAATTATTGTACTTACGTTTAATTACTGAATTTGTGTCGAGGCAGGATAACATTTAATTACGTATTACAAGTGTCAATCACATATTGTTTAAAAAAATAAATACTTGGTGGATCAGTCTAACAGAAATATAACACACACACATAATGCGCATAATCATTCTGCGCAGATACTCGATGTCGAATTAATAATACGAGTATTGAAATAGTTCGAAGCCGAGTATTGCGAGTATCTATTTCACCCGAGTATCAACATCGCTAGTTTATAGGCTCAAGTAGATCCTTGATAAGAAATAACTACAAAAAACAAAAGATTTCAAATAGCTATCAATTTGAAATTTTGAGACCATCTTTTCAATAACATTCAATGTAAAACTTTGCTTACATACTAAATTTCACTCAAAATCAACTATAATTTACTTTAACAATTTTGTTTTTTAGTAAAAAGTTAATTTTTTTTCCCATTACAAACATGTTTGGATTATTTGGTACAGATTTGATTTTAAAGTGGTAGCCTATAAAATGAGTTATTGGATATACAGGTGAAAATAATATATCTAGAGTGAACCATATAAGGTTCTTTACTCTTAATGGAGATTTTATAGTCTCAAAAGAGTTCTCAATAACTTGAATGTTAAATTAGAAATTAGCTAAATTAATTGTATGTACAGTATCCTCAAGGTAGGAATATATCTGGAGTGGAAAGGAAAAGAGGGGCCCACAAACTTTGTTTGTTGTGTTTGCTTTCAGCGATACAACCCCAATAAAAAAATATAGACCTCAAATGCTTCTGTGTAAACGCCTACCCTAGTTTCGGTTCTTTTATCGGTGTAAATAAGAATGAAATGTTTACAAAATTAAACTTTTAAGAATTAACTTGTACTTAAACTTTAAGAATTAAATGTGGCTAAGCAG
The DNA here is from genome assembly GCA_963513935.1 of Aphrophora alni. Classification (NCBI taxonomy): domain Eukaryota; kingdom Metazoa; phylum Arthropoda; class Insecta; order Hemiptera; family Aphrophoridae; genus Aphrophora; species Aphrophora alni. Next base: position 96,684,077 of record OY740765.1, read on the forward strand.
TCATTTGTGTACCTAGTTTTCTTGGAATGGGTTGTACCGTCAAGTCAGGTTAGGGAAACAAGTAGAAGGGAGGACATGCCCATTACACCATCTGAGGGTACTGTACAGTATTTTATAGCTCAACCTACTCACTCACGCATACACTATACCAAAATCCTAAGCAAATCAAGAGATTTTTCTTTATATAAAAAATTCATTTTGCGAGTTACCATAGACACAGCCTTACAAGGTTGATTTTCTCAAAATTGGTCCAAAATATTGATCAGGCTTTGAAGAAATGTGAAATTTTACGTTCTAAACCAATTTGTCAAATAGCATTTAATTTAAAATTATGGGTTTAGTAAATTATGTTAAAGTGTGATTTTTATCATAAACCCCCACATTTCATTAAATAGCTAGGTTAAATTTTGAGATTTCATCTCTTAGAACATTTCATGGCTTGTTTTTTCTTTCTGACTGGTAACTCCCAAACTGACATTTTTTGTATATAGAAGAATAACTTTATTGATTCTCAAATCAGAATTTTTGAGCATATGGTGACTAAATCATTTTATTTTGGTCAGTAGGGACATTATTTGAGTAAAATTTGTTAAAGCCGATTTTGAGATGGTTGAAATTTTATGTTTTGATCTTGTAGCGAGAACCATTAAGTTTTGAGTAATTAAAAATAGAAAAAGTAAAAATATCCATAACATTTGGTATACAAAATAAAATTTGATAAAAATCTGTCAATTTCGTCTCATAAGTAAGGAACTGCATGAATTATAGACTTTATTACAAAAAAATGTATTTTTTTTTTGTAAATGAGGAGACAGATCAGATATTTACTAGAAAATCTTACAATCAATTTGTTGAAACATCAAATAACTTCTTCTATACTACATATAAGTAGAGAAGTAGAAAGTAGTTAGGCTACTATTTAGAGATAACTTTTGGGCTGAATGTGTTGAAGATGATTAAAGTAATGATTATAATGTGTGGTAATTATTATTGTTGTAATAAGAGAGTCATTGATATGATTAATAATTATGCCTACAGGTGACATTGTTCTGTCTAATTTCTATGATGAAAATTCTAATAGAAATTTGTCGCAAACCCTCAGAACTCAGGAAGGATTGCAAAAGCGTAAGATAATTTTATTACTTGAGACATACTGAACAATTACTAGTTTCTACATTTATTTCATAATTGCTAGAATAGTAATATCAGTAGGAATAAATATTAAGTTATATTTCTGGCAGCCAGAAAACTCAGAAATCTTTCAAACCTTACATCTTCTCTCCTTTGAAAATTTCATAAAGGAGAAGCTTTCGGGGTAGTGAGGTGTTTAACTGTGATTTTTATAATAAACCTGCACTTTTCATTAAATTCTCTATGTCCAATTTTGAGATGGCATCTCTTAGGACAGGTTCAATTTTAATTTTTGACTAGTAATTCCTAAACTGACATTTTTTATATAGAAAAAATACCTTTAATGATTCCCAAATCAACATGTTTGAGGATATGGCAACTAACTCATTTTATTTGGGTCATTAGGTAATTTATTTAAACAATAATTTGATAGAACTGATTTTAAGATAACTGAAATTTTATGCTTTGATCTTATATTGAGTACCATCAAGTTTTCAGTTATTAAAAAATATAAAATACCTTGAATAGTATACACACTAACTTTGATCAAAATATGTCTATTTCATCTAGGATATAGAGAGCTGCATGGATAATTTTGTCCCAAAAAATATTTGTATCGATTTATGAGACCTCAGAATGGATATTTCCTGGACAACCTTAAAATCAATTTGTTGATACATTATATAAATTTTTCGATACTATATATACGTAGAAAAGTAGAAAGTAATAATTATTTGGAGACAACTTTTGGATTGAATGTCCTTAAGATGATAGAAGTAATTATTATAATGTATAGTAATTATTATTGTTGAATGAGAGAGTCATTGATATGATTAATAATTACTTCTGCAGGGTGACATTGATCAATCTACTGTTTTTGATAATGATTATGAAAATATTTTATTAGCCCTCAGAATTCAAGAAGGATATCAGGAATGTAAGCTTATTTTGGCATACTTAAGTACTAGTTTAAACATTTATCTTGTCATTGTATGAATAATAATATCAGTAGGAATTCATATTAATTTATATTTCTGGCAGCAGAAATCTTCCTAAATTTAAATCTTCTCTACTATGAAAACATGATAAATAAAGAAAAAAAACTGAGAGGAGGGGGGGGGTAGGTTGTAATCCCCTCTTTTGTTGGAAAAAGCTGGAAAATTAGAATTCATATTTGAGAATTTTTTAAGTTGGACCAGTTATAATGATACTGAATTAGAGATTGTCTAAATAAAACAAAAATATACATTATCTTATTTAGTTTCATATGTTGGAGTCAAAACGGTAAGTATTATAAATACTGTAAGACAATGACTGTATGATGTCGAAACTGCAGTCAGACGTATCTGAAAATAAGTGATTGTTTGAAGGTTAGTATACAATATAAATATTATAAAAGCATATTTCCCAACTAAACTGAGGATTTTGATTTGAAACTGTTTCCAAGAATAGGTGAGAAATTAAAGAAATCTATATGTCTTTTCAAGAACTTAAAAATTCTACTTTAAATATAATTCTTTGCAATAAAATTTGTCGAATTATTCAACTGTGGTTCCCAATTTTGGATTCACTAAAATTCCCAAACAAAAATCACAAACTGTGAAATATTAAACGAAGACAATATCTGCTTGGAGAAGTACATGTCATATGTTAAAATTTTAGAGAGAGGAAAATAAGGTATGTTGTTTGTAATTGATTAAACCATACTGATATCTGTGAGGAATTATGGTAATATAAAAATTAGTTTTTATTCTAAGTCTCAAAACAATGCACAGAATATAGAGCATCATTGTGAAAGAACTCAAAACGTGATGTAATGACTGATTCACAAACTAATCTTTTCAACACAGTGAAAAATAAAACTATAAAAACTCAAACTAACCAATAAACTTGGTCAATCAACGTTGAAGAGGCCAACGGGGTTGGTCAATCAATATTGAAGAGACCAACAGGGCCGAAACCTTTGTTCGGACGACAGCGACCAGCTACAATTTGATCAGAAATAGCCTTTCTTCAAGATATTCCTGGGATTGGACTTTGCGTGTTTACACCATCTTAAAGGGTAAGCAAACTAAAGTGTGTATTCCATTCTGGGTGTTTTAATTAAAAAAAGTAGGATCATTTTTCCTTTTGCAACAATACTTGGGTCGCTTTGAATTATATTGTTTCGGGAACAGATAATTAAGTTATTTTATCGAGTTATATTTAGTTAAATAATAAATAGAATTTGTTGAAATAATAAAATATAATGTTGAAATATGTATGTACATTGGATTGAAGATTATGGAACTTTTATATTAGAGCATCAGATTATATCAGAGAATTTGTATAAATGAATATTTCTATAATATATGGAAACTGAACCATTGATTGCTCTACCTCAATCGAAACTCAGCTAATGGTGCATCAGCCATGTTTTTAGTTATTACTAAAAATTTGTTCTTTATGGAAGCAAGAAAGTTTTGTAATTGGAATTTTTTTTAGGAGCTTTTACTCAAATTTTTTTGGATTGTGACAAATATGTCTTATGTTCAATTTATTGTACAATTTTAAGTTGTTGAATTACAGTTTTTGCTAAAGATCATTAATTACATGAGAAAAAAGAAGATATTTGAAAAGTAGCGTTTCATTATAAGGGTTGTTATTTTTGATTTCTTTCATTCTGAATTTTTTTATTCATTAAATTGATATTTTATTTTGTTGATTTTAACATATTGCAGGTTTGGTTACACTATAGTAGAAAATTGGTGGATTGAGTAAATTGGTGGTAATATTATGACTAGTGATAGATTTGTATATAGATATAAAAGGAAATTTTTAAATAAAATAATTTGTTTATTCAATTTTGAACTTTCTTATTTAGGCTAAATATTGATTGAAATGTGCTGATGTGATTTAATTTGTTCAGACAAAGATTTACAATACACATAAACACTTATTAGGCATAAGATACTTTTACCTAAATTATTTGAAAACTATTTTATGACTAGACTTTTTTCAGTTCTTACTGAATATCATTAGAACCAAAAAGGTAAGATGATATAAACTTATTTTTACCAAATTTTTTAACTTTTTAGTTATTAATTTTTGTTTTTTAAACTAAAACCTAAACATTTACAAATGAAAATTTTTAGTCCTTACAAATATCTCGGGAACTAATATTCAATTTATGACCGATTTATTTGTATATGCATTATTCTATTGATAAATTACTTTAATTGATATATACATCTCTAAAATAGAATAAGTGTTTTTATGTTTAATGAAATTTTTATTCATGATTACCGTATATAACTTGTTTAAGATGCTTTTATTATTAATATTTGCTTTTATTATTTTTCTTCTCTTATTACTTGCATCTTATTTCCTTGAAAATATTGACTTCACAGTACTGGGCAATGATATTTCAATAAAAATAAAATTTATGTTTTAAATTTGACAAACTAAATAATCGAATTTACACATAGACAGTTATTGAATAGTAAGCCTTCTATTTCTCTACTCCACGTTATGATACCATGACACAAAATATGCTGATGCCCAGCACAATTTAAATTCAATACACATGACCTACTTCACATATTATGGTAACACACACCATGGGTATAAAAATAAAATAGTTTTTTTTTATGACAATATACAGAAATCTACATGTCACTAAATGTATATCTGTCTGAAATCAAGTCCTTAAAAAAGGAAGATGCAGCGAAAATCTTAAAATACTTGGGAATTCAAGTTACCTATACAGGTGGACTTGGAATTTGTACAATCTAACTTATGATTAATTAAACTAAAATTAGTATTGGGCATGAGCATAGAGAATACTTTAGACATTCTCTAAATGGATTATACAACAACACAAGGCACCAACACATCAGTAAACCAACCAAACACATACGATCCTGTGTATGGCACTGTTATCTTTCACACGGACATAAAGAAAAACAGTTTAATTTCAAAAACAGAAAATAGATGTCATCAGCACATACACCAATGTCACACGAACAATTACCATTTTTGACCCTGAGGGATTTTTGGGTACTTCAGAAGAAAACATTTAAGTTACATAACACGATTTGAACATACAGCTTTAAAATAAAACATTTAATTACCTTAGGTCCGTCTTGTGACTTTGTTGTTGATTGCTTCTTACATGTTTCGAGGCCGTAACCCCATCATCAAAAAATTACTTTGTTCACTTTGAAGTAAACAACCACAAACAAATAAGTTGTGGTTTGGTTGGTGTAGCTGGTGTGTCACTGAAGAGGACGACCTTGTCGTTGAAACACGTCTGATACTTAGGCGTATTTTTTTATGAGAATTGTGTTCTGTGTGTTTGTTATACTGTATCTTTAAGTATGTTCATAGTTTCAACAACTGGGATATTAGTATACATATTTACCACATCGAATGAAATAATTTTATAATTTGGAAAGATTTTAATGTTTGTCGTTTTATTTATAAATTCAGCTGTGTTCTTTAGACTGTAGTTGTTTTTTATGGTTATATTGTTTTTGATAAGTTGTTCTAACTTTTTGGCCGTTCTATAACTTGGAGCCATGGTGTAATTAATCAGTGGCCTAATGGGTATATGTTTTTTATGAAGTTTCGGTAGTCCGGTGAACAACGGTGCTTGGGGGTTGATTGGTTTCAGAAATCTGCGAGTTCCATCACTCAGTAGAGACGTGCATTTGTTGATTGTTTGGTTTATTTTCTTGTGAAATTTATTAGTTGGATCAGTATTAAGTTTTCGGATATTGTTCTCACTAATGAAATCTAGGGTTTTTTGTCTATAATCACTCTGATTTATAATAACTACCGGTAATGTGTTTCCTTTATCTGCTTTTGTCACAATTGCGTTATTATCTATTAATTTTTGTTTAACCCCTTAAGTGTTTATGTCGGTTTAAGCCGACGCTACAAATATCGATAAAAAGTGCCGCTGTCGGCTAAAGCCGACGCTCTTAACTTGCCCTATTCTATTTCGTTCTCTGTCGTAATATTACGTTGTAGTTGCTAGTATTGCCGCTAGATAGTGTTGGCATGCTCTCTAGAGCATAACTTATAAAACTACCGCTTTATTTTTGTTCTCTTTGGATCCGCCGTGAACATTATATTTACAAGGAGTAGCGATATGTCCGCAAGGAGTCGCGATACCAGTGCAGCGAATGTGATGTTGGGCTGTGTGCTGCCCCATGTTTTAAAATATATCACACCCAAAAAAATTACTAAACATTAGTAAGAAACTGTAAACAATCTTTATTGTGTGTACTTTTATTTTTAACAATGGTTTTATTACATTTTACTTTTTTTTAATTGTTAGGTAAATGTGTTTTTAATGTATTTGCAGAAAATTTTTAAATTATATTAAACATGACATTTATACTTTTGATGTTGCTTATATTTTCTTTTAATGCCTATTTTTTAACTTCCAAGTTAACAAACATTAAAATAATCAAATAAAAAAAATAGGCATTTTTGGGTTGATTTAGGCAAAAAAAATAAAACACTTAAGGGGTTAATTGTACTGAGTGTTTTGACTTCATTTGAATAAAGTCTATTGAGGTTATGACGTTTACATTCTAAGTTGGCGGATGTGCGTATGATATTGTTCACGATTACGCGTATATCGTTTTGTAATACTTGGTCTTAATTACTGCTTCAGCGTTCAAGACGTCACGTATGATATGGTTGTTATTATTTACCCTTGAGATGTTGTATTTTAAACCTTTGTTCAAGAAGTTCATTTCATTGCCATCAAAATGTACATTAGATAAGTTGGAAACTCGTGTATAGAATTCATGTCTGCAATCAATATTTGTTGACTTGTGTTGACTCGTGTGTAAGTAATAGAGCTTTCTGTTTTGTGAGCGGCGGATTGGACTGTTCACATCTTGAACGACAAACTCTCCTTCCAATCGCATCAACTATATGATACAGCCTTGAAACATCTTCAGAAGGCTTAACATGATTCGTTATCAGCGATAATAATAACTTCAACTAGAAGTACTCCTATAGACACGACAGAGCACACAATGTCAGACAAGCTCATATAATGTGTTTTTATTGTTTTTATTTTTGTGTCAGTGTATGTTCTTGTGTTAAATGTGTTTTTTAATATAATCAATGACGAGTTCTTCAAAGTGAACAAAGTAATTTTCTGATGATGGGGTTACGGCCACGAAACATGTAAGAAGTAATCAACAACGAAGGCACAAGACGGACCTAAGGTAATTAAATATTTTATTTAAATTGTGACTTGGAACCAAAAACATGCTTATCAAAATACAGCTTTAGCAAATAGTTGGGTAGATAAGAAATATATATATATATATATATATATATATATATATATATATATTTTCCTATGTATCTTTAGGCAGTAGCTTTGACTTATTTCAAAATTTTTGAAAGAAAACGTACAAACTTAACAAGAGTCCAAAAATATAAATGCTTTATCTATGGTTTTTACCCCTAAACAAGAGAAGGAAATTCTTGCGACAGATATAGCCCACACTCAAACATTAATTTTCACATGGAAAAGATCATGAGAGACAGCATAAATTTATCCACAATGTAGAAACAGCTATCATACAGAAGTTACTGTATGTGTTGAATATTTTGCAAAAGGGACACATTTCAAAAGAATGCTGACTTAGAATTTTAAAAAACTAATAGAGCCAGGGGTATGGAAAATGTATTCTAATTTGCTGATACAGCTTCGGGAACGCAACATGTGTTTCACAAATGTAAACAACATTATTCAAGACAAACGATGGTGGACAATACAACATTTCGAACAAGGAGAACATATATGTTTTGTAAAAAAAATATGGACAGAAGCCAACAAAATGATGATATGCAAGATTCTGTAGAATGCTTGACAAAAGATACCAACGGTAACAGCCTTGTACGGAATTTCATACATGGCACTAGGGAAAATACTAACACAATACAATCTCTACTAAACAACGATTGTATACACATCCACCCAGAATGATTATATAATGCCAAACACAAATTTGACAAACAAAAATGATAGCTTAGCAATCCATGTTATAGCTTGTTTAGGAAATAGTTTTACACCAATACTATTACATACAGGAAACAACATTTCCTGCATAAACAATAACTTTGAAAAATTCACCACACCACTAACATCAGATAATGTAATTTTGAACTCAGTTAATACAACTCCCATGTCGGTCGTAAGAAGAGCAACAGCATTATTCCAAACACAGAGTGTGCTATACAAACAAACGGTAAAATTAGTAAAGTATTTAGCCTGCAACATTTTTATTGGGAAATGATTTTCTATCTAATAACAATGTTGTCATCAGTTTCAATATGAATACCATTCGAATTGGAAAAGAAAAATATCAAGTACAGAATGCCTGTTTCACAAAAAAAAAACAGACATAATGAACCACGCACAAAAACTACATTATAACTTTTCTCAGATAACGACATAATATTACAGCCACATGCAACACAGTACATTGAACCAACTAGACATGTTGATTCCAGGTGGGCTAGAATATAATTTTCAAATCACAGAGGGAATGATAAATCAGAGAGGTGTGCATGTGTATGCCACAACTCCCATACAACTCAAAATTGTTAACTTAAAATCACTTTCAACTAGGATCTTGAAAACAATGAATCTAGGAAAATTCAAGTTTGAGACACAACAAATCAACAATCACTACAAAAAAAACCGAGTTTTTCAAATGGTTCACAAACAAGTTTTTGTAATAGACTTAAAGGACCAACCGTTGAAAGACCTAAGAGAAACTACAGTCATAAATCAAGATTTAAATACTGCAGAACATAAGGTGGCTCTAAATTTAATCTGAAAATACACATATCTTTTCGCGTATGGACCAGAAGATTTGAAATTTGAAGGAGGCAAAATGCCTGCATAGAAAATTATGATGAAAAGTGATAAACCAATTAATAGTGGTACCAACTTATTGCTTAAGTCTCACAGAAAGGATGGAATTAGACAAATAAGTGGACAAAATAAAGTAGGCAAAAGAAGATACAGACAGTTTATTTATAGCTCCAACATTTCTGATAAGAAAACTCCAAAACTAATGGAGAATGGTAGTGGACTATCACAAATTGAACGTAAACGTAGAGCCAGATAGATTTCCCTTACCCAGAGCAGATACAATTTTCGACACTTTGTATTTTTTCAATGGACATTAACCAAGCCTTCTTTCAACAACCCATAGCCAAAGTGGATAGGCAATATACAGCATTCGTAACATACAAATGACTATATCAATATACCAAACTATCAATGGGATGAGAAAGTACTCAAACTAATTTCAAAGAAGGATGAATTGTTTATTTGCTGATTTCCTTTATACTAAGGCATGATAATTTATGTAGACAACTTAATGTCATATGGCTCAACATTTACAAAGCAACTGGAGTCACTACAAAACGGTTTTTCAAAAATTAAATTCTGCAAACTTACAAGTAAAAGCTTCAATATGCCATTTTTTTACAAGAACATAGATGTATTATGTAAACTTTTCAACAGAAGGGATTAAACCATTGGAAAAGAACATAAAAGCAATTAAGGAATATCCTAAACCCACTAAGACAAAAGAAATAAGAAGCTTTTTTGAAGCAGTATGTTACTATCAAAACTTCATCCACAAATTTAGTGACATTGCCAAACCACTAACAGACTTAACAGAAATGGAAAACACGAATGGTAAACAACTATAATTGACAGACAAAGAACAAGTAGAATTTCAAAAATTAAAAGAAGCGCTGATGTTACCACCTGTCCTAGCAAACTTTTGCAAAACAGACACAGTAATTTCATGCGATACCAGTAGGCAGAAACTAGGTGGAGTTTAATTGCAATACCAGGAGAATGGAACATTTAAACCAGTTGGCATGTTAGAAGACGATTAAAGGAAATGGAAAGGAGATGAAACGTCTCAAAAATCAAATAATTAAGCGTGGTTTATATGATAAACTAGTTCCTACCTTTCATATATGGATAAAATTTACTGTGTTTAATGACCATGCCAGATTGTAATATTACAAAAAACATAAAACCATAAGCTCAAGATTGAATAGACTTGTTGTGAAGTTAGTAGATTACTAATTTGAAATAAAACATAAACCAGGCATTATTATGAAAGTTCCAAACAGCTTAAGAAGATATCCAAACAACAAACCTATAGAAATAACAAAAAATAGTGAGAAATTCCACTTAAATAATATCAAACAATTAACATAGAAAGACTATAATTAGAGGACAATTACCCATATGGAATTAAACAAGCGATAATTGACCCAATGCACACTGACAAAGCACAACTATGAGGCTCAAGGTTATACGAGTTAAATGAAAACAAACTATACTACAAACGATTCATAAATGGACATACTCAGCAAATATTAGCTGTACCAAAGTCATTAGTGAGGGATATTCTACACAATTCACTCATAGCAGGTAGATATGTGGGAGTAGCCATAACTCTATAAAAAAATCAATTCAAAATACCAATGAACACAATGACAATGGATGTTATCAAATTGTCAAATTATACCACGAATGTCAAACAATGAAGACATCAAGACAAAAATCAGTAGGATTCCCACACCCAAAGTCAAACCATTTACAAAATTAACACTTTGAAGCCTAAGCCCGAGTATAGGCAGTGCGACAGCGCTCGCTGCCGAAGCCCGAGTATACATCGGGCTGCGCTAAATAATTCTATACGATCGCGATATCGGCATATAATCGGGTTTCGGCACTTTTGCTTAGCTAATTGGTTATTTATCTTTGGATGTCTTTGATTTTCGAATGGTCTGTGCTGTTGATATGGACTAAATATAAATATTATAAAGCTGATGCTAGGCAACGTAACACGTCTACGAGGAACGTAGCAGACGTTTGTTTAGTTCAAAGTTAGTGACTGAGTAATCAAGATTCGTTACGTTTGTTTGTTGTTTTTCTTGAATACTAAATACTTTTTGAGTTATGGTGGTGCCCAGAATGTTCAGTACCCTTTTGTATACCTGAATGTTTCAAACTGTATCATACGAAGGCCAATTATGTTTAGTGAAGTGCTGTGTAGCTATTTTTGTTTGTGTGTGTATTTTACCCTTTTTCAAGACTAAGGAGTGTTGACTGTGAGTAAAATATCTATTTACAAGTATATATATTTAAAAAGGTAATTTCTTTAGGTTTAAAATTATATGTAATAAGTCATATATGATAAATATAACAAATACCACAATTTTTTAAAAACATGTCCAAAACCCCCAGGCACAGTATGAAAGCAGCGCGTTAGAGAGTTAGGCTTCAAAGTGTTAACTATACGCACTACCTAAATAAAATAATAATAATAAATCATATTCTAGTAGCTACAGATATCACAACAAGATTTGCTACTTTTTCAAAACAACAGAATCAGTAGATGAAAAAACTACTGCAAATTTCATCCTAGGGAATATTATAATAAATTACAGTATGCCAGCCAACGTACAAACAAACAGAGGAACACATTTCATAGCTGAATCTTTAAAGTAACTCTACAAGCTTTAGGAATAACACAACAAACTACAACAGCTTACAGACCACAGAGTCAAGGGGTCACTGAAAGATACAACTCAACATCAGTAAAAACATGTTGCATTGCAATGTCAATGACAACCAAACAGAATGGCACAAATATGTCAAATTGGTAACGCTAACCTACAATTCAGGAGAACATGCATTCATGGGATATTCACCATTCTATTTATTCCTCGGATTCAAGACGATCAACCCATAGGTTATCAATACTTCCTAACATCCCAGATCATGATGTACTAATAGCTATAAAAACCATTCACAAAGTGTGATAAGACATACCAAGACTCCTAAAAAGAACGTAAATGAACAGTGCGGACAACATAAAAAACAGATCATATAGGGAACTACAGTACAATGTTGGAGACTTAGTTTTAGTCAAGGAAGTGAAAAAACCAAATAAACTAGCATGGGAATATTCAGGACCTTATAAAGTATTACGGAAAATTTCATCGCTAAATTATTAATTAGAGATGAAAAAATATGAAGAATTGAAATCAGATTTTATACATGTACCACGAATAAAAAAATATATTTTGGGAAATTAATAAAGATTGTAATAAAAAACATTGTAATTAAATTTATTATATTAATTAGTTATTAATAATACTAAAACTATTTATCTAAAGATAAAATGTGGTACAATACAGAGCAAATTAAAGATAGCAATTAATTACAATTCATGAAAACTTAGATAAAATCGAAAACAGTAAGATCAGACCAATGTACCCATGTCATTTGCTCAGTTCCAAACAAAGAAGCCAGATCAACATTTATCAAGAACAAATATTAATAATTTCTACACAGTTTGGGCCAGGAAGCAGAGACAACTACAACAACGTCATATCTTTATTGCTTTTTTCCTGACAACAGGAAGTTATTTCAAACCATTACCTGTAAACTACATACACGAAACCACAATACCATTCACCTATATATTTGCCATTGATCCCCTACCACAATTTAAAGACATGCACAAACCAACTATTTTATGTTTGGAGTCATCAAACGGGTCTGTTTGCAAAGCAGTAAGAACAACACAGAATCTCCTAGATAATACGGAGGACATCTAACGATGGACGGTTCCTATCCACGACTGAGTAACCAACAACAAACAGAAATGTCCAAGAGCAATCTCCAGTATTGGGGACATCTTTCATTAGTGTTATGGTATAGCAACAGACAACGAGCTACACATCCTGACAACAAATTTCACTACTCATACCATATTCACACTACTGTATTTTATATAATAAATTGTCATAGAAAAATGATAAAAAAATGCTCTATTTACACAAAAAGCAACTGGTAGATTAACACTAAATGTGATTTTTGATAGAAATTAGAATTGCTAGTCCTGGGTCGTCATATGTAACATGTGTCCATAGTTTATCCCATTCTTCTCGATCATTAAGCATTTGTTGTTCTCTGCTGAGTCTAGAAGGCTTACCTCTACCATATTATCATTTTTGTCTAAATCAAGAATTTCTCCTTCAATCTTATTTTCTTCTTTTTTACTAATATTCACAATATTACTAACACTATGAATAGAACTTTTGCTTTCGACCTGACCACTAACATCATTGTCTTGTGTAGGTCTATCTGATATGTGACTGACACTACAATCGGAATGTTCAATAATATTGTATTCCCCGTGAAAACCTTCAATGCCAGTCACATCGACACCCATGCCTATCATGATATCACCAAATCTATGATCAAATTGGCTATCACAATTAATTTCTTCATTATTATCACTCATAATAAAATCTCATTCAGACACATTTATATACAAAAGTACTAATACATCTTGCTCAAAATCTCTATTATTTATTATTTTGTTACACCATTTTGACAAAAAAATTCACTACTCACACCGTATTCACACTACTGTAGTAAATGTTTAACATACACTGCCACATGCAACATACAAAAGAGAGTCTAGTACTGCCTGGTTCTTAAACATTTGCCAAAATCAAAGCACAAAAGTACACTTGAAATAATTCAGCTGTTTGTGGAATAATTTAAAACCAACATGAACTGAAAAAAATATGTTTAAACCTTAAAATTTAGTAGTATATATTTAAAATAAAATAGTATATATATATATATATATATCTTGTTGACATTTATAGATATATCCATTTGTTGTCCTGAAAATAAAAAATCATGCACTGATATCTCGTGTCATTCATCCTGAGGGAAAAACATGCAATGGATATATCCGTCAAAAACCCGGGAAGGGTTAAAAATAAAAGTTTGTGTTAGTCAAAATGTATCTTAAGAATAATAATGTAAATGACATTATCCAAAATAAAAAAAAAAAAAAGACTTTTAACAATTTTGGTGAAATGTCAAGATGAATTATCATGACCAACAACTTATCCTGTATAAAAAATAATATTCCTAGTTAGCAAGCATCTTTAATATTACAAAAAAAAAAATAATAAAACACCCACAGTTGTTATTGACAATTTGAAGTTTTATATTAATTGTTTTTTTAATGAAGTTTAAATATTACTGGATTTTTGTGTTTTTACATATAGGAATGAGCTAGTGTTTATGCGTGGATGTAGATCTTAGTTTTGAATTTTTTATGTTTTTAATAAAGCATTTAATATAGAAAACTTAAAGTATTTAATATAACAAAACTAAAAGCAAGTGATATAGCAACACTAAATTATTCAATACAGATAAAATAAAGTATTTTTTATAGCAAATCTAAAGCATTTATTGTCTTAAATGTTATTGATTTATATACTGCAACTATGTTCATAGATTATCCATGACTTTCAATGTTTACTTTTATAGTGGTTGATGAGAAAAATAGCCAGGATAACACTAAAACAGTGTCTGTACCCCCAAGCATTGAAGATTCACCACAAACAGAACAATTAGATAACACTAAAACAGTGTCTGTATCCCCAAGCATTGAAGATTTACCACAAACAGATCAACTGGATAACACTAAAAAAGTGTCTACCTCCCCAAGTAATGAAGATTTACCATCCATAGAACAACTGGATATCATTAAAAAATTGTCTACATTCCCTAACATTGAAGCTTTATCATCCATATCGGTGACATGTACGAATTATAAATCTCTGGCATCTACTAGTCATGGACATTTGAACCAGATAGATTGTGGTAAGTTGTTTAAATAAGCTGAGAGTCTACCTTAATTTCACGCTTTACACATATTTGCCATTATTGGATAACATCAATAAAATAGATGAAGCGTGTAATCAAGGTAGAAGCTCAAATTAGATCTAATTACACTCCCGAGTGGACGTTTAAACTGTAAAAGTTAAAATAATGATGTATATGTTATTTAAGTGTGGTGTCTCAAATATGTTTAATATCAAAGGTGTGGTTTATGTTTAATATCAAATGAAGCTAACACATTTATTATTTTCAAACTCATTTAGAAGGAATTTATAATTAATGATTCGTCTAAACAATATGTACGTGTAATATGCAAGATTCACTTCATCAGTAACATATGAACAGCTCACTAAAAGAACTTCAGTAAAATGTTGTATGTTTATCCATGATTTTGAAAAACATGAACAGGTCCTAGTTCTAACAGAATTAACAGAGTTCTATTGTATTTTATTACAGTATTTGTAATATCTATGCTCTGAATAAATATTTGGCACTAACTTCATCTATTTTTTCATTACTTTAAAAATATGTAGCACTTGTTACTATCAATTTTCACTCCTGTAGTGATTACTGTTATATTACTCATGCAGTTTTGATAAAATGTGAATAATAATTACCAAAACCAACATACCGAATCAAGATAATAATTCTTCCGTTATATGATAGATATAAAAAATTAACATATTTGTATTAAAATGTCAATCAGGGTTAACTTGGTATATTAAAAATTACTTGGAACCATAGGTTTATATCACATACGGATAAGTAACTTTCAGTCAGTAACATCCAGATTTTACTGAAATTTGGGATGTACACTTCCTAGACAGAGGTCTATGATTCATTTTCACTTTATGATCACTATCTCATAACATGCAATTTTAAAGGAGTTGGTATCCAATTTATTTTGTTTTTGTTCATAAGCAATATTTAATATTTTATCAAAATAATTTGTCATTTTTGAATGAATCAAAAAGTTTTGTTTTACATTGAGTAATATATGAGACTTCAGCCAAATTTTAACAATTTTCAAAGTTTTATTATTTTAAAAAAATGTTATTTATTTTCCAAATACTAATTTAATTTTTGTGTGTGTATATATATATATATATATATATATATATATATATATATATATATATATATATATATATATATATATACACACATTTATATAATAAAAAGACTTTGAGAACTGCATGAACATCAGACTTTGTTCCAAAATCTAATTTATGGACTCGGGAGACATCAAAAGAGATAGTTCCGGTAAAAATCAAGATTAATATTTGACCCATCATATAACTTTCTCTATACTACCTACATGTATGCAGAAAAGTAGTCATTTGTATCTATTTAGAGACAACTGAATGTGTTTAAAATAATTGTTGTAACGATTATAATGTGTAGTAATTATTACTGTTGTAATGAGACAGTCATTGATATGATTAATAATTATTCCTGGTGGTGACATTAATCTATCTACTGTTTCTGATGTAGTTGTTATTAATATGATAATTGTAATGATTATACTGTATTGTAATGACTATTACTGTAATAGGGTAGCCATTGATATGGTTAATAATTGTTCTTGCAGGCGATGTTTTTCTGCCTACTGTTTATAATGGCAATTTACCTATTAAGAGTGTGCCATCAACTCCCGATACTCCGGAAGAATGGAAAGAAAGTAAGATCATAATATTAGTTGTGGGATAATTAAGTACTACTTTAAACATTTATCTCATCAATGCATGAAAAATGCATTGGGAATACAAATTAACTTATACAGGGAATCTGAAAAAGAATGCCGGGCTTTCGAACGGCTGTTGCTTGGGGACTATTCAAGACAACTAAACAATTTAAACGTCAAATAAAAAAAAAAAAGAACAAAGTTTTGTTTTCCGTGTGGCATGGGAGAAAATGTTGACCTTGGCAAGTGCAGAACAGCTGCGCAGTGGCAGGCCGCCATTGTGACTCACACACCTGACCCAGTCGAGAGTACGGTGTTTACGGCGCAACAGAAGGCACAGTGTGTTCTATGGTATGCAGAATTTAAATCAATTGTTAGTGTGAAGCGTCGGTTTCGAGTTACATATCAAGGTTATAATTTGCACGATGATAAAGCAATTCGTCGTTGGTTTAACCAGTTTCGTGACACAGGTAGTGTTTTGAAAGGACAATCACCTGGCCGGCCAAAAACAAGTGATGACAACATTGAAAAAACCCGATATTCTTGCAACAGAAGCTCGAAAAAATCGATTGCCCGAGAAAGTATTCAGTTAAACATACCCAATTCAACACTCGACGATGATATTCAGAAAAGTTTAAGACTTTGTGTAAACAAAATTCAGTTAAGACATCAGATTAAACCCGCTGACCGCCTTAAGTGTACAGACTTTGCCAGTTTTATGCTCAGTGAGATTGATAACAATCCCAATTTTATTAAAAGAGTGCTGTTCTCAGACGAAGATACATTTCTCACAAGCGGTGTTGCTAATCGTCACAATTAACTACAGGTTTCCAAATGGTTGGATACGCAAGGGTGCATCTATTCCTTGGCCTCCTAGGATTCCTGATTTGACCCCTTTGGACTTTTCTTGTGGGGTTACGTTAAGAACATTGTTTATGCTGAGAAAATCCGTGATTTACCACATCTGCGTGGGCGAATTTTGGAAGCGATCGCAACTGTGACACCAGAGATGCTAGACAACACTTGGCAGAAATTGAATATGGCTTCGATGTCTGCAGAGGAACAAATGGATCTCACATTGAAACATATTAAGGTATGAAAAAAACTTTGTTCTTTTCTCTTCTAATTGACGTTTAAATCGTTTAGTTATCTTGAATAGTCCCTAAGCAACAGCCGTTCGAAATCCCAGCATTCTTTTTCGGAGACCCTGTATTTCTGGCTACCATAAAAACCCAAACTTCATATCCTCTCTTCTTAGGACAATTGGATAAATAAAGGAGACATACTGGAAGGGGCACGGGGTTATAATCCTCTCCATTTTTGGAAAAAAAGCTGGAAAGATAAGATCCATAGTTGAGAAATTAAAAATAGCACTAATTACAATGGAAACATATTGTACTGGAGATTAGCATAAAAAAAAAACTTCAATAACTGAATTAGTTACTTATGTTACCATTAAAGTAGAAAATATTTGATACAGAACAATATTTTAAAGACTATTTCATGATTAAAAATATATAAGAATTAAGAAATGCATAATTAAAATCTAATACAGAATATTCTACTGTGAACCTAATTCTTTGTAATAAAAGTTTTTGAATTTTGAAATTATTGTTCCAGGTTCACTAAAATACTCCCAAAAAGGTCACAAATTGTTAAGTATGAAAAGATCATAATAGGTATAGCCTGCTTGGAGAAATACATGCCAATTGTTGAAATTTTAGAGAAAAAATGCAGTATGTAGTTTTAAATTGATTAAATCATACCGAGAGACAAGCTGTTGAACTTATACACAAGATTTTGTGTCTGTGTTTTAACTGCTATCCATTTACAAGAATTTACTTGTTACATATATTTCTTTGGACTTTTAGTATTACACTATAAATGTTGCATCAGTGTCCTCTAACCCTTCTGTTAATGTCTATGAAATTAATGTTATCTTTAATAATTTTAATGGATTTTACGTTTAGATAATTTCACAAAATCTATTATAATTAGTTTGAGTTTTGTAATACATGTGAGATGACTCCTAATCAATACCATTCTTATAATTATCAATAAGAATCAATTTTCTCTTTCTCATTTGAGTCTGATTATACACTATGATTTGAGATAAATGATGTCTTTACAAATATTTTTACCATTAACCTTTTAGGTCTTAAATTAAAAATCTCTTCATTACTTTATATCTGCATCAGGTGACGGTTGAATATTGTCAAAAGAGGTGATGATGACTGTGAGGATTTTTACCTTTAACAACAAGAAAAATTCAAAAAATATTGTTAAAGGCTAAAGCACTAGAATAAGCTAAAAATCATCATTAAAATGAATTATTATTGAATGATAATCTGAATCAGTTTTTTTTTGAAGGAAGCAAGTTGTCATAAAATATGAGTTATGTGTCTACTCTTTTTGAGCAACTTAATTGGGATTTGGGGTAAAATGTGCAAAATAAAGTTCGTGGGGAATTTTTTTGACAGAAAAGCTGTTTTTGTGTGATAATAATATAATATTTGAATATTACTTCTCAGATCAGAGATATAATACAAACAGTCATATTTTTTTAATCTTTTCAGGGGGCTAAATATACAACACTGCAACAGATGCAATTCTTTTATATAAGTATAAAAAAAAAATTGTTTTAAACTTTTTTGTGTGTTAAAACAAAACATTTAATTAGAAAATTGATAAGCTTTTTTCCAAAATAATGTTTTGTACATTCTATAGCATTGTGAAACATTTAAAAATACTGTAATTATTGACTAAATAAAGAGAAAGGATACAATTTTTTCATTAGTATTAGGTGACAATATTCCAGTAAAATATAACTATGTGAATGTGTTTTGTATTTTTTACTTTAAAATAGTCTCTTTGTGTGTGATATACCTCAAAGCATGCGTCGGAATGAAGAAATGTCTGATCAACACATGTTTTACAGTGATAGACTGTCTCTTTTTGTACCTTCTTCTTTTATCACATATAACACTTGCAAGAGCCCTTATCAAGTTTTCCCATTAGATGAAGATGTTCATCCAACCTCTGAAACTGATTTTCTCTTGGTTGACAAGGTCTTCTTCATTGAAGTCAAAAATTTGATTCATGCAGCCCTTTAACCAGTCTTCTATGACGAATAATCTGTACTGTTTATGAGTCATTGGTGTTCTATTGTTTAGTTCTTGCAATATCTTGTATGGTATATGTATGAATTGACCGTGACAACATCTAGTATTATTAAAAACATCTTACTACAATTTATTACTTTTTCTTATAAACTGGTAGTTGGTAATAAAATGGTCACTGCAATCTACTTCTCCCATGTTATTCGTATAATCTGCAATGACCTCTGGTTTACGAACAATTGGTTTATTGTGAAATTTGCAAGGTACATCTACCATTTGGTTTTTATCAACATCATTTGTTCTTGTGAGGTCAGTTAATAGCTTTTTGTCCTTCCAGATTATCACGGCCATGTCATTTTTTATATGACCTTCGATGTCTCCAACTTTCAATTTCTTTATGCATTTCTTTCCTATTTTCTAAAACAGTCCCTGTAACAAACATGTTAATTTTTTTAAGTATCTTATTTAGCTGAGGGTTATTGAAATATCTATCTACAAATATATAGTGACCAGAAGGAGGATTTGAAGTATCTTTGATCAGAGTTTGACACAATTGAGTTAAAATCTTGGCAGTTTTCAATAAATCTTCATCGGAACTGTTTTCAATTTTCTATATTAAGAGGTAAAGTTCAAAGTATATCCATTTATTGAGTCTTATGAAAATTTTCATCCCAAACTTTGTTGGTTTGTACCTACGGAATACAATTTTCCCCTTAAAAGAAAGAGTACTTTTGTTAACAGCAACTTTAGACCTAGGAAGGTAGAAAAATTGAAATCAAATCAAAAATCTTTCCCTAGTAAAAACATGAGGAAAATATTGCATTCTTTTTACCCATTTTTCAGAAAAGTAGTCATTTAGTTCATATAAAAGGTGTAGCCCCATATTCAAAATTACACCTAATAATACCTTTAGTTCTTGAACAGTAATATTTTCCCATTTCAATAATATATTTAAAGGACTATGACTTTGTTTTTCCTTGTAATTAGCAAACAAATTAGTTTCTGTGATAATTTTATATAATAAATTGTCTTAGAAAAATGATAAAAAATGCTCTATAAGTTTTGTATTTACACAAAAAGCAACAGGTAGATTAACACTAAATGTGATTTTTGATAGGAATTAGAATTCCTAGTCTTGGGTCGTCATATATAACATGTGTCCATAGTTTATCCCATTCTTCTCGATCATTAAGCTTTTGTTGTTCTCTACTGAGTCTAGAAGACTTTCCTCTACCATGGCCTTTACCAACAATATTATCATTTTTGTCTAAATCAAGAATTTCTCCTTCAATCTTATTTTCTTCTTTTTTACTAATATTCACAATATTACTAACACTATGAATAGAACTTTTGCTTTCGACCTGACCACTAACATCATTGTCTTGTGTAGACCTATCTGATATGTGACTGACACTACAATCGGAATGTTCAATAATATTGTATTCACTGTGAAAACCTTCAATGCCAGTCACATCGACACCCATGCCTATCATGATATCACCAAATCTACGATCAAATTGGCTATCACAATTAATTTCTTAATTATTATCACTCATAATAAAATCTCCTTCAGACACATTTATATACAAAAGTACTAATACATCTTGCTCAAAATTACTATTATTTATTTTATTGTTACGCCATTTTGACAAAAAGTTTCACTACTCACACCGTATTCACACTACTGTAGTAAATGTTTAACATAGACTGCCACATGCAACATACAAAAGAGAGTCTAGTACTGCCAACTCCTTAAACATTTGCCAAACTCAAAGTACAAAAGTACACTACAAATAATTCACCTGTCTGTGTAATAATTTAAAACCAACATGAACTGAAAAAATATGTTTAAATACTAAAATTTAGTGTATATATACATCTTGTTGACATTTATGGATATATCCTTCTGTTGCCCTGAAAATAAAAAATCATGCACTGATATCTTGTCTCATTTCATTCATCCTGAGGGAAAACATGTAATGGATAAAAGCCCAGGAAGAGTTAAAAATTGAAAGTTTGTGTTAGTCAAAATGTATCATAACAATAATAATGTAAATGACATTATCAGAAATTAAAAAAAAAAAAGGCTTTTAACAATTTGGTGAAATGAAATGTAAAGATTAAATATCATGACCAACAACTTATCCTGTATAAAAAATAATATTCCTAGTTAGCAAGCATCTTTAAAATTACAAAAAAAACACCCACAGTTGTTATTGACAATTCGAAGTTTTATATTAATTGTTATTTTAATGAAGTTTAATATTACTGAATTTTTGTGTTTATACATATATGAATGAGCTAGTGTTTTTGCGTGGATGTAGATATTAGTTTTGAATTGTGATGTTTTAATAAAGCATTTAATGTAGAAAACCTAAAATATTTAATATAACAAAACTAAAAGCAAATAATATAGCAAAACTAAATTATTTATCGATAAAATAAAGTATTTTGTATAGCAAATCTAAAGCATTTATTATCCTAAATGTTATTGATTTATTTACTGCAATTATGTTCATAGAATATCCATGACTTTCAATGTTTACTGTTATAGTGTTTTATGCGAAAATTAGCCAGGATAACACTAAAACAGTATCTGTATCCTCAAGCATTGAAGATTTACCAACAACAGAACAACTGGATAACACTAAAACAGTGTCTGTATCCCCAAGCATTGAAGATTTACCACAAACAGAACAACTGGATAACACTAAAACAGTGTCTGTATCCCCAAGCATTGAAGATTTACCACAAACAGAACAACTGGATAACACTAAAACAGTGTCAATATCCCCAAGTATTGAAAATTTACCACCCATAGAACAACTGTTTAACATTAAAAAATTGTCTACCACCCCTAACATTGAAGCTTTATCATCCACAGGATCTGTGACATGTACAAGTTATAAACCTATGCCATCTACTAGCCATGGAACTTTGAACCAGATAAATTGCGGTAAGTTGTTTAATTTCCATTACTTAAAAAAAAATTATCTTTCTATACAGTGTTACATAAAATATGACCACTCCATCAATTTGATTATAAAAATGTATTAAGCTTTTCAAAGTTGAAGTTCTGGTTTTGACACAGTTGTGTCAAACATTTGACAAACAAATGTGAACAAACCAGGGTTTTTGTTCAAACCTGGAGTTAACATTAAATTTTTAATAAATTAAAAATCAATCAATAGAGATAATAAAAAGAAGACCAAATTATTCTGGTTGAAGATACATAGAATACCAAATTTGGTTGCAGAGTTGATACTCTACAACCAAATTAAAACAATTTAGTCTTCTTTTTATACTCTACACTGTTTGAGAAAGTGAACAAACAGTGTTTACGAAATATTTCAGAACAATATTGTTTCATTGTGTGTTTTTCTATTTGTGTACTACTAGGTAATACCAAGGTAAGTATATGTCTCCCATCCATACAAAATCTAAACACAATATAAGTACAGTGAAATATAAATATTTGTAATATGGACCATGCTCCTCACACAAAACAAAGTTTGTAAGTAATTAAAGATATTTTTGTATACCGTGTTGCAACGAGCTCACCCTTCACCCGCTTACTCTTATTTTTGATTTTGGGATTACAGCTCGAGTGCAAGAATTAATCTCACTCGTTTGTTTGGAGCAAGATTTATTCTTATTTTAATTTTAGTTAAATTTAACTTCCTTTTGTTTAAATTCTGACTAGCTTTACTTTCTCTTTCAATTAGACCTCTTTATCCAGGTTGTCTATTTGAAAAAGCTGTTTGCAGAATCTATATGAACAATGTGAAATATGAGCACTAATATTTATATACGATATTAATTACACAACCTGAAAAGCACATAGGATTTATATGTTATTAAAATAAAACACTTATATAAAAATAAAATATATTAAAATTTAATTTATTAAAATTAAAAATTATTCAATTAAATCTTTTTTAAAGTTCAAATTTAAAAAATATTGAATGCTATTTGAATTTAAATTAAAATCTTTATAGTATACTCTATCAATCAAAACAATACGAATCAAGAATAATGGAAAACAAAACAATTACAAAAAACAATTATTTTTGAAATAAAAATACACAAGAAATTTAATTATTCATACACAAACATAAATTCAATCAAAGACAAATAAAAACATATATAACACAAATAGCATGTTTATTTAATTTATTTCAATTAATAAAATAGAAGAAATTTATTAGGTATAAATTTATTTAAAGCCTTATCAATTATTGTTTACTCTTATGTTCTAATATTAAACAATTACAAATTAAAACTACAATTCTAAGTTTAATGTATATATTCAATGTTAACTTAAGATCCTGTTCAATTGACCACGAGTAGCAGATATTTAAGAAGATAAAAATGAATTTAAAATATTTTAAAACTTTCCCAATTTATTTTATCCGTCTTTAAATTTTATTTAACGATTTGGCGAATATTTGTTTATTCGAAATAGGATACCTTGGTACATTTAAAGATGGCTTCGGCTTCTGAATGGTGTTCAGTAGTAAGGCTGCATCAGTCCTATTCCTCAATTATTTCAAGTTGGTCAAGGCAGGTAGACGATCCCGAAAGTCAGAGTAGTGTTGGTTGAATATTTTCTCCCGATGCCTCGTTCTCTCGTTCTTTTACTGTAGGAACTTCCAACTCAGTCCAAAGTGGTATCTTGTGATGAATTTTGTGCTTTTCGAAGTTTCTTGAATCAAATCAGTGATACTTCAATGCAAAGTTTCAAATGCTCATTTCCTTTAATAGCTAGTGTTCTTCAACGGGAAGACTACCCTATTTCTTCATGAAGCTATAACATGTATTCTTATAAAATCGAATTTTTTAATTTTTTTAAAACTCCTAAGTCTAATATTTGTTCAACGAAAATTTTCTAAGTCTTTATATCTTGAGCGTATTTGAGTAGCAGAATTATGACCAACTTAGTCTGATGTAGAACTCAGAAATTGTCCTACTAGGTCAGATATGATGAAGTCCATCTCCTTTAATTTTCTCCAATCTCAACGAAGTAACCTCGGTTCTTCCAAAATTGTCACTTTCCCTCGAATTTTCCTTTTTGCTTTTAATGTTTTTTCCCATGGTTTTGAATCATTTTCAACTGTTTCTTCATAGGATGATGTACTAAGCTCCCTTCATCTATTTCTCGATATATTTTCTCCTAACTATTTCTTAATTACACCATTTGATTTGTTTATTATTTTGGTCTGCATTGTCTGCTGTTAGCAGAACTTCTCCCCTCCTAACTTCAAAATGGGGACAGGTGATCTACCTCTTTTCATGTTCGTACTTGTCGCTCAAGGTTTTTTAACAATTTTTTGTTAATTCACCATAACTCTTTTTTAGTTGCTAATTTGGAAATTCTGAAGGCACCCTTTTCTTCCTCTTGCTTTGTAGGTTACATTAACTTGAACAGTATTTATCGAAACATAACTTTTTGAGTTATTCGAGTTTGAATGTTTACGTTTTTTCATATGACCAACTTTTGATCCTTTCAAAATTTTAATGATTTTTCTTCAGTTCCTTGTTGCCCTTGTTCTGACACAAAAGAAGCTTCTTAGTTAGTCCTCGGTGTCCTTTTATTTAAGATGTTATGCAACCTCCAAGATTTGTGTTTTGGCGTATGCTTACTTGGTGTTAGAAAACCCCCATTTTAATAAATACATGCTTCTCATGATTCAATTTTACAATATTATCTCTTGTTAATCTAACTCTATCATAAAAATTATCTTTTTTATATTTTAAAATGCTAACTTTTGATTTAACCTTTTCTTAATTTGATTTCTCACAACACCCTTGTAATGTTTTCCCGTAGAGTCTCAGTATCAGTCCAATCCCTCTGTTGATCAATTGACATGGTTTCCTCTCTACCAGGAGATTATATACTCCTTAGTCATTTGTAATCCATTAGAAGGTTGCTTACCTAACTTTTTGTAGCAATGAAGCTTTACCACGTACTATCTGTGGACCCATGACATTGTTGGAAATCAACAATTCTTGTTATCGGGTTCAAGAAAAATAAATAAATGAGCTAAGCAAATACTGGTTCAGTATTAAAAGTGTTTGTATTCAAAAACACAGGATATTAATTTTATAAATATTACAATCTTAATTTTACATCTCTTTAATACAAGTAAAACATTGATTGAAATATACATGTATAATTATTTAATTTTATAATGTTCTCTCTTAATATTTTGACATTCTTCAATCCAGAACTATTCCAATAATTATGACAATTTATGAATTTAAAATAAATTCCGAACATTTACTAAATTCCTTTATACATGAGGCTTGCTCACCTTCCACTATCAGAGCTATAGTGATCCTGTGCCATGATCCTTTATAGTAGGTCCTCTTCACCAATCAGCTTGATTCATCACAGCACCCTTGGTAATGTTTTTCCATCCTGCAAAGACTCTGTCTCAGTTCAATCCCTCTGTTGAACAAGTGACCTGGTTTTCTTCCCTCCAGGAGCTTATATACTCCTTAGTCATTTGTGAGGTGTTAGAAGGTTGCAAGTCAAACAATTACCTAACTTTTTGTACTCTGTTGTAAGATTGTTTATTTTCTGGTGTCTATTGAATGGATTTAGAATATTTGTATACTGTCTTCTAACTTAACTTAACTTTGAATCTGACTTAACCTTAAATACTAATAGCCTTAACTCCTAATAGCATCTACTAGCTCTGGACCTGCAGTATCTACAAGTACTCAACCTGTATCACCTACTTGCTATGGACCTGTTGCATCTACCAGCTACAAACCTGTACCATA
The DNA here is from genome assembly GCA_963513935.1 of Aphrophora alni. Lineage (NCBI taxonomy): Eukaryota > Metazoa > Arthropoda > Insecta > Hemiptera > Aphrophoridae > Aphrophora > Aphrophora alni. The sequence continues at coordinate 96,710,571 of OY740765.1, forward strand.
TTTTACCCGTGAACCTGTTCTATCTACTAGCTATGAACCTGTGATGTGTACTAGCTATGAACCTGTGGCATCTTTTACCCATGAAGCTGCACCTTTTACTAATTCTGAACCTGTGGCATCATCTAGCTATGGACCGTTGGCATCCACTAGCTTTAGACCTACAGGATGTATCAGCAGTGTACCTTCCACATTTATATATTGGGGTAAGTTTATTTTAATTACTGAAAAACATATATATTTTTCTATACAGAGTCTTTCACGAAATGTGATCATATTATAAATTTCATTGTAAAAAAAAAAAAAAATTAAAATTTGTATAAATTGAAGATCTGGTTTTGGCATAGTTTGAAATATAAATATGAACAAACCAACCTGTGGTACCGTTACATTTTTAATATGAAGGATATATAAATGACAATTTTTGACAGGAACTTACTTTTTAAACACATTTTATTCTTGTATATTTTTTTATTAATTTCTTCATCAATTACAAAAATATTGGTTTTTTTAATAAACATTTTAAAGCCATAACAGTATTATCTCTATTTCAGTCAAAATATTAAAAATATTCAGGATCAAAAAAGGTTTAAATAATAAATTAGCATAAAAGTCATATCAAACTCCAGATGGTAGACAGCTTTGTTATTTATTTCTCTTATAATCAATCGTTCATGGTTAATACAATATCATTTCAAACACTTTTGTAATTATCCTTACTTTGTATTAGTCTCTATAATAGAGATATTATTAGTTTTATGGGAAGCAGTGTAGCTCAGTTGGTATTGTGCCTATCTCGCCCCAGTTTGAACTAGCAAACTGTCAAAGGTTACACAGATTTGTGCCAAGTTCATGGTATTGTGTTTTTCTATGACCACCTAATCACCATCTTCTTTAGTTTAATGGCATGAAGTAAAGGTGTTAATCACAAAAATGCCACAGAAAATAAGAAATTCAAGAACACAATGTAATTTTAATTTAATTTTATATCAGAAAATATAATATTAAATATGTATAGTTGCTCAATTCAAAAAGCAAAGTTATTCCTTTTACCAACTTTTCATCCATATTAAGTACCCTACAAGGATAAACTAGGAAGTGAAAAAAATTATTAAAAAACATTTATATATATTTTAATAGCAATATATCAATATCTTACGTCACTCCATACTTTTATAGTAGTAATCCTACATGTTTTGCTGCCTCAATGCGTAAGTATCTTCAAGGTAGTAATCCACATGTTTTGTTTGATATTAAACACTTTACACATATTATTTTATTTAAGAAAACAAATTACATGTGCACACCCAACACTTAAAAATATGTATAGATTATGATTTTGACTTGTTACAGTTTTAACATTCGATCGGGAGAAAAGTTAGATCTAGACTGAGAGTCTACCTTGATTCCGCGCTTTATACATATTTGCCATTATTAGATAACATCAATAGAAGAGATGAAACATGTAATCAAGGTAGGAGCTCAGTTCAGAACTAACTACTCACCCAACTGGGCGTTAAAACTGTAACAGTTAAAATAATAATGTATATGTTATAAGTGTTGTGTGTCTAATTTTTATCTTAATGTGTTTTTAAAAAATAAAATAAAATATGTAATGTTTAATATCAAATGAAGCTAACACAGATTACTACACTGAAGATGGTAACATATTAAGGCAGCTAAACATGTAGGATTACAACTATAAAAGTATGGAGTGATGAAAGTTATAAATTGCTATTAAATATATTCTATAACAATAAAAATGCTAATAAATCATTTTTATACAATATATAATATATTATTTTGAAACTCATTTAGAAGGAATTATTAATGACTTCTGTGTGTATATGGAATTTACTGTGTTGTAATGACTATTACTGTAATGGGGTAGTCATTGATATGGTTAATAATTATTCTTGCAGGCGATGTTTTTCTGCCTACTGTTTATAATGACGATTTACCTACTGACAGTGTTCCATCAACTCCCGAAACTCCAGAAGAATGGAAAGAAAGTAAGATTATAATATTAGTTGTGGAATCATTAAGTAATAGTTTCAATATTTATCTCATCATTGCATGAATAATGATTCATGATTAAAAATATATAAGAAATAAGAAAAGCATAATTAAAATCTAATACAGAATATTGTACTGTGAACCTAATTCTTTGTAATAAATTTTTTTGAATTTTTCAATTGTGGTTCCAGGTTCACTAAAGTTCCCCCAAAAAGGTCACAAATTGTTAAGTATGAAAAGATGACAATAGTTATAGCCTGCCTGGAAAAATATATGCCAATTGTTAAAATTTTATAGAAAAAATACAGCATGTAGTTATAAATTGACTAAATCATACCAAGAGGCAGGCTGATGAACATATAAATAAGATTTTGTGTGTGTGTTTTAACTGCTATCCATTTACAAGAATCTACTTGTCACATATATTTCTTAGAACTTGTAGTATTATGCTATAAATGTTGCATCAATGTCCTCTAACCCTTCTGTTAATGACTATGAAATTAATGTTATCTTTAATAATTTTAATGGATTTTACGTTTAGATAATTTCAGAAAGTATATTATAATACGTTTGAATTTAGTAATACATATGTGAGTCAGATGACTCTTAATCACTATCATTCTTATATTTATCATTAATAGTTATTTATCATTCTCTTTATCATTTTACTCTGATTTAACACTATGATTTAAGATAAATAATCTTAACAAATATTTTTACCATTACCCTTTTAGATCTTAAATTTAAAATCTCTTCATTTATTTATACCTGCATCAGGTGACGGTTGAATATTGTCAAAAGAAGTGATGATGACTGTGAGGATTTTTACCTTTAACAACAAGAAAAATTCAAAAAAATATTGTTAAAAGGCTAAAGCACTAGAATAACCTAAAAATCATCATTAAAATGAATTATTATTGAATGATAATCTGAATCAGTCTATTTGAAGGAAGCAGGTTGTCATAAAATCTGAGAGTTATGTGTCTAGTCTTTTTGAGCAACTTAATTGGAATTTGGGGTAAAATGTTAAGCAAAATAAACATTGTGGGGAATTTTTTTCACAGAAAAGCTATTTTTTGTATGATAACATATGTTTATCACGATATCACCAAATCTACGATCAAATTGGCTATCACAGTTTTTTTTCTTCATTATTATCACTCATAATAAAATCACCTTCAGACACATTTTTATTCAAAAGTTCTAATACATCGTACTCAAAATCATTATTATTTATTATATTGTTACGCCATTTTGACAAAAAATTTCACTATTCACACTACTGTAGTAAATGTTTGACACATACTGCCATATGCAATGTACAAAATTGAGTCTAGTGCTGCCAGCTTCTTAAACATTTGCCAAAATCAAAGCACAAAAGTACACTACAAATAACTCAGCTGTCTGTACAATGTTTTAAAACCAACATGAACTGAAAAAATATGTTTAAACCTTAAAATTTAGTAGTATATATATCTTGTTGACATTTATGGATATATCCATCTGTTGTCCTGAAAAAAAAAAATCATGCACTGATATCTCGTCTCATGTCATTCATCCTGAGGGAAAACATGTAATGGATAAAAGCCCAGGAAGAGTTAAAAATTAAAAGTTTGTGTTAGTCAAAATGTATCATAACAATAATAATGTAAATGACATTATCAGAATTTTTTTAAAAAATGGCTTTTAACAATTTTGGTGAAATGAAATGTAAAGATTAAATATCATGACCAACAACTTATGCTGTATAAAAAATAATATTCCTAGTTAGCAAGCATCTTTAAAATTACAAAAAAAAACACACCCACAGTTGTTATTGATAATTCAAAGTTTCATATTAATTGTTATTTTAATGAAGTTTAATATTACTGAATTTTTGTGTTTATATATATATGAATGAGCTAGTATTTTTGCGTGGATGTAAGTATTAGTTTTGAATTTTAATGTTTTTAATAAAGCATTTAATATAGAAAACTTAAAATATTTATTATAACAAAACTAAAAGCAAATAATATAGCATAACTAAATTATTTATAGATAAAATAAAGTATTTTTTATAGCAAATCTAAAGCATTTATTGTCTTAAATGTCATTGATTTATATACTGTAACTATGTTCATAGAATATCCATGACTTTCAATGTTTAATTTTATAGTGTTTGGTGAGAAAAATAGCCAGGATAACACGAAAAAAGTGTCTGTATCCCCAAGAATTGAAGATTTACCACAAATAGAACAACTGGATAACACTAAAAAAGTGTCTGTATCTCCAAGCATTGAAGATTTACCACCAACAGAACAACTGGATAACACTAAAACAGTGTCTGTATCCCCAAGCATTGAAAATTTACCACAAACAGAACAACTAGATAACACTAAAAAAGTGTCTGTATCTCCAAGCATTGAAGATTTACCACAAACAGAACAACTGGATAACACTAAAACAGTGTCTGTATCCCCAAGCATTGAAGATTTACCACAAACAGAACAACTGGATAACACTAAAACAGTGTCTGTATCTCCAAGCATTGAAGATTTACCACAAACAGAACAACTGGATAACACTAAAACAGTGTCTGTATCCCCAAGCATTGAAGATTTACCACAAACAGAACAACTGGATAACACTAAAACAGTGTCTGTATCCCCAAGCATTGAAGATTTACCACAAACAGAACAACTGGATAACACTAAAACAGTGTCTATATCCCCAAGTATTGAAAATTTACCACCCATAGAACAACTGTTTAACATTAAAAAATTGTCTACCACCCCTAACATTGAAGCTTTATCATCCACAGGATCTGTGACATGTACAAGTTATAAACCTATGCCATCTACTAGCCATGGAACTTTGAACCAGATAAATTGCGGTAAGTTGTTTAATTTCCATTACTTAAAAAAAAATTATCTTTCTATACAGTGTTACATAAAATATGACCACTCCATCAATTTGATTATAAAAAATGTATTAAGCTTTTCAAAGTTGAAGTTCTGGTTTTGACACAGTTGTGTCAAACATTTGGCAAACAAATGTGAACAAACCAGGGTTTTTGTTCAAACCAGGAGTTAACATTAAATTTTTAATAAATAAAAAATCAATCAATAGAGAGAATAAAAAGAAGACCAAATTATTCTGGTTGAAGATACATAGAATACCAAATTTGGTTGCAGAGTTGATACTCTACAACCAAATTAAAACAATTTAGTCTTCTTTTTATACTCTACACTGTTTGAGAAAGTGAACAAACAGTGTTTACGAAATATTTCAGAACATTATTGTTTCATTGTGTGTTTTTCTATTTGTGTACTACTAGGTAATACCAAGGTAAGTATATGTCTCCCATCCATACAAAATCTAAACACAATATAAGTACAGTGAAATATAAATATTTGTAATATAGACCATGCTCCTCACACAAAACAAAGTTTGTAAGCAATTAAAGATATTTTTGTATACCGTGTTGCAACGAGCTCACCCTTCACCCGCTTACTCTTATTTTTGATTCTGGGATTACAGCTCGAGTGCAAGAATTAATCTCACTCGTTTGTTTGGAGCAAGATTTATTCTTATTTTAAATTTTAGTTAAGTTTAACTTCCTTTTGTTTAAATTCTGACTAGCTTTACTTTCTCTTTCAATTAGACCTCTTTATCCAGGTTGTCTATTTGAAAAAGCTGTTTGCAGAATCTATATGAACAATGTGAACTATGAGCACTAATATTTATATACGATATTAATTACACAACCTGAAAAGCACATAGGATTTATATGTTATTAAAATAAAACACTTATACAAAAATTAAAATATATTCAAATTTAATTCATTAAAATTAAAAATTATTCAATTAAATCTTTTTTAAAGTTCAAATTTAAAATATATTAAATTCTATTTGAATTTAAATTAAAATCTTTATAGTATACACTATCAATCAAAACAATATGAATAAAGAATAATAGAAAACAGAACAATTACAAAAAACAATTATTTTTTAATCTTTAACCCTGCACTGCGTACTGTATCATATCTGATAAGTATTGTTATTTCCTTCATTTATAGAAGGGAAAGCAGATCTGTTTCATTTACCAGCCTTTTTCAAATTTGAGACATTGCATTATAATATAAAATGATCAGTGGCGCTGTAAAGTAGTTGTATGAGTACTGTTCGAAGATGACGAGTGTTGTAGTGAATAGAATTGTATAGGCATTGTCAACCTGTTGATACTAGTTATTTTAACTTAGTAAAAACGTATTTTTATAAAATCTTCCAATTTTTTCATTTTTTGGATATTTTTGAGACTTGATAAGTTTGGATATTATCACAAACTGTCTCAGTGTGAACAAAAGTTCGGGAATGGTTTTATATCTTTTTTCGTAATAGGGATAGAACAATGGAACAAACAGCGTTTGAAAGGTACGGTAATTCTGTATCCACAGAGTGTGCCAAAATATTTGTTATAAGTGCAGGGTGTGTAAAAAATGTATAAAACTTTTTTAAATGTAATCATACTAAACTTTTACATATTATTAAATGTTGTTTAGAAACACTTATTTAAAAAAGTTTCTTTTATAGCTCAAAACACAACCGAGTTACATAAGTTTGAAATTTAATAGGAAAATGTCCTGATTCTGTGTTTATGATGGCAGTTTAACTTAAACTGTTGCATTGTTTGGAATCAATTTCACTTACATTTAACAACCCAATAAAAAATAACTGTCAAATACCTTTAATTACAGGGTAATTTAGAAGTTTTATTTAGATTAACTAAACAAGACAGTTTGAACCAGTTTGAATAGCCGGGTTTTAACATTGAACTTTGGCCTTTGGACATTGTTATCAAGTTCAAACTTCTAAATTACCAATTTACAGGGTTTAATTATGTTACACACCCTATATTTTTAACAAATGTTTTGGCACACCCTGTGGATACAGAATGACGGTAACTTTCAAATGCTTGTTTGTAATGTTTGTTCCGTTGTTCTATCTCCATTACAACCAAAGATATAAATCCATTCCGGAACTTTTGGGTCACATGGAATATCAAAAGTATGAGTTTAGGAGTTACAGGTTAAAAAATGAAAATGATTCATAGACACTGCCTTAAAAGGTTTCTTTCTACTTCATATATGTTGAAAAGTACAAGAGTAGTATAGTATTTTGTTTTTCCTTGTTTTTTAAAGGTGAAAAAACTCTCGGTCATCATAGTAATTAATTAGAGACATTGGATCGAATAATAGTTGTAATAATTTTCGTTGTAATGAGACAGTCAATTATATGCTTAATAGTTATTCCTGCAGGTGATATTGTTCGGCCTACTGTTACTTATGACTCTGACAACGGTAATTCTTCCCCTGAAACATCAGAAGGATGGGAACACTGTAAGATCTATAATCTATAATATCTGAATTAGTTTTTTTTTTTTTTTTTTTTTTTTACTGTCCAAATTGCAATTGTTCCTGAATTTTTCAACTATGGTTCCCGATTCCTGATTCACTATCATTCTCAATTGAAAGTCACAAATTGTCATGTATCAAAAGGAGATAGTAGTTATAGTCTAATTAAACCATACTTGAAGGTAGGCTGGTGCAATTCATATAATAGATTTTGTTCTGGTATTGCAACCATGATTTTAATTACTATCCACTTATGAGAATTAGCCTCCGTCATATCTGACTCATGGAACTTGTGATATTATGTGATAATTAATATCAGTGTCTTCCCTTTAAAATAGTTCATACTATTACTTTTAAATTTTGTCTGTATTGTAAATATACAGCAAAAATGAACCAAAGTAACTTATATATGGTATTTGTTTTTTAACATAATTTATTGTGCTAATGGCTCTTAAGTTTTATTTTGGAATAATGAAATAATTATATTATGTAAACAAATGTTACACTACAACTAGAATTTTTTCTTATTTTTGAATTGTAATTAACTTTCGAAATGTTTACAGATGTTAATTAATCATAAGATGTTATGTTTCTTTTAACTCCTTGTGGATAAACATGATCTTTATATATCTCCTATTACTGTAACCATAACTTACACATAAATAAATGAGTGGAAGAAAGATACTTATTTTAAAGATTAACTTTAAGTCATCATCCACATTTGTTGGCAAAATCAAAAAGTTTGTCAACCGTGGAAATAAAAGTATTTTTGTATTCATAGAACATAAACTTTCTACAATTGTTTTTCTGCGCACTAAAATTGATTAAATACGAAATATAAAATTAAAACCAAAGTACTAAAATCGATGATACTGTATTTAATGGGTTCCTTCCTCAGTTAAATCTCTAATCAGTTTAATCTCAGTTGTTTTTATTCTACCTTAGCAAACTGGGTGTTTCGGCTAATTTAACTAACATCATGAATTTATCATTGTAATTATATTAACAAGAATTGTTTTATTTACTTTTGAAAAACTTTAAAATACATTACCACACACTAAATATGTCTGCTGAAATGATGTTCTTTTTGTTTTACTTACTTTTCCAACACTAACCAATTTGATACAAAATTATTTGTTTCAGCAGTTTCTGAAAGACCAATTTCTCGTATCCTACCTCCAGTGCCAACATGGCATTATGAAGAAAGAGATGGTAAGGTTTCTTCTATAATTTATTTTACAATAAATTAAACACTGATAATATAATCACAAAATTATAAAGATTAGAAATTTTATATCAAGGTGGTTTATGATTTTAGGTACTTGGTCTTGTGTCTATCTTCAAGGTAGGACTGTTTTCACAATTGTTCTAAGTCCTGAAGTTTAGTCCATATAGTAACATATTTATATTCTTTGTTAACTGTATTTGATAAGTATGTGAACTAATTTCCTATATACTTACTCTTGACACGTTTTGGAACTCAATTCCATCCTCAGAAAATCGCTCTATAAAGATTGCCTTCACATTATGAAATTATAAGTACAAACGAAGTTTGTTAGGAAGAACTTTTTGCATTACATTTCAAGATTCAAGTTAAATGTGTTTTTAAGCTAGATTAGAGAGGATATTGTTTACTTAGAAACAAATTGTTTCAAAATTGGATTTGGTAAAATTTCTTTTTATACAAAATTGTTATATCTTCATTCTTGAAAATACAAAATGCGTAAATTGTGTATTTATGTTTATTTTTCTTCAGTATGAAAATTAGTATTAAAATAACTGACTTCTTTAACAATCCAACTTAAATTTGTTGCTAGCTTGCTTGCTCGGTAATGTTTAGGTTATTCTAAGATAATATATATTTTAAATTTCAATCTTGTTAGTTGTAGTATATTATTTTACAGAGAAAGTGATTATTAAATATGAAATTAAAATTATAACCAAAGGATATGATATCAAAGATACTGTATTTAATGTGTAATGCTCTTTCTCTGGTGGGATTGATGTGACATAAATATGAATGATTTTTTTTTTTACGTTTAGAAGGCTTTTGAGTAGATTAACAACTAAACACTAATTATTACTACTATAATGATGTTCTTTTTTCCCAACATAAACCTAACACAAAACTATTTGTTTCCACAGTTAAAAAAAACCTAGAGAACAAAACTGATACATCATTTGTTACTAAGAGACATTCAGAGTCAACTAAATATTATAAAGATCAAGATGGTAAGCTTTCTTATATAACTTATTTTACTTTGTATTATTTGTTGACTTATTTAATTGTACAAATTAAAAACTAAAAATATTCCTACATTTATAAAAAACCAAAATGATATAAGAGGGCATGTTTTGTAAGGTTTGTTAAAATCAACAGGGTTTTAGGTTTTATATATTCACTCTTCTTTCTGTCTTCGTGGTAAGAATGTTTATGCCTCAATTTTTTTTAATCCTAAAGTTTAGTATGAAAGTTTCGTTTTGTATCCAGAATTCAACAAAAAGATATAAAAAAGTAAATATTCATTGAAAAAGTACAAACATTTTTTCAATAAATATGCATATGCATACCTTCTATGATCCTATATTTTGTCTTTGTTCGGTCTGTAGTTTTACGTCTCAAGGCTACTTTCAAAGGTTTGTTTTGAAATTGTTGATTTTTTATTCACATTACACACATTATACAATATACATAACATGAACATACTCGTATATCACACCCATTAAAAACTGTTTACTCCACCTGAGTGTTTGTAAAAGGTGAAAGTCATTACATATGGGTTGCAATATGCACAAAGACTGACTTTTAACTTTGATAATCACTTTAGTAGGATAAACTTATTTTTAATGTGATTTAGTAGGCCTATTATATAAGATCTTGTTATGATTAATGGGAATAAAAAGATCAAGTTAAAAATCTTTGAAAATATACCTGTGAAGCTGAAACTGCAGTCAGGATACCGATTAAAAACTGGATCACTAAAAGTAATTGCATATATTGCAATACATCATGAGATCCAGGCCAGTAGGCAATCTAAAAGGAATAACAAACTTAGCTGTTTCCTATATTCTCTACCTAGTAAAGGATGACATCCTTTAGGAAGCAAGTAAAGAATAATTTTTTCCCTGGGTTTTTATGTTTATAGGTACCGGTACTTATTTATTAAAGATATTTTGCCCATTGGTTCATTGACATGACCAACATAATCAATTAACTTAGTATCATTTTCAATCAACAATTCTTTAGCAACATAATTCCTATAACAAAGATTTGACATGAAATTATATATAACACCAATATAAGTTTCAACCTGAAGGGTTACATTATTCAAACTAAGAATAAATTTCATACATTAAGCTTTTTGCATTACATTTAACGATTCAAGTTAAATGTGTTTTTAAACTAGAGCATAGAGGATATTGTTCACTTAGAAACAAATTGTTTCAAAATTGAAGTCGATAACATTAAAAAAAAATTTTTATGCTTCTTGCTTGTTACTTCTTGCTATAAAACATCCAACGTCCAACATCATCCAATGCCGACAGCATGGTGCATCTTGTACAGTTTTGCAGCCATAAGGAGAAAACCCTTCTTACTCAAGATAATGTCCATCCATATTCCAGCTCAGTCTGAAGACCTGAGACACCTGATCAGATCCCGTCTCACCTGGCTGTCACTACTGTAGCTGCATTCTGTGATTACATGTTCTATTGTCTCTTCAGTAACATTATACAAAATTGTAATTTCTTTACTCTTGAATATACAAAATGGATAAATTGAGTATGTATGTTTATTTTGCTTCAGTGGGAAAGTTAAAATTTAAATAACTGACTTTCATGGGCGTACCCAGCGAGGGGCAGGGGGGCAGCTGCCCCCCCTGGAAGCAAAAAAAATCTTTATTATACTTTTTGTTGCTCGAATTTAATACAATTCTTGAAATAATTATTTTAATAATCAATTGTATATTGAATGACCATGGCTTGCCCCCCCCCCTAGTTTTGATCCTGGGTACGCCCTTGCTGACTTCTATAACAATACAACATAAATTTGTTGCTAGCTTGCTTGATTGATAATTTTTAGGGTATTCTAAGATAAACATTTCAATCTTGTTAGTTATAGTATATTATTTTACACTGAAAGTGATGAAATATGAATTTAAAATTATAATCAAAGTACATGAAATCAAAGATACTTTATTTAATGTGTAATGCTCTTTCTCATTTATTGTTGGGATTGATATGTCATAAATAAGAATTATTATTATTATTTTTTTTTTTACATTTGGAAAGGTTGGACAGTTGAAGAAAACATTGAAAACACAACAGAAGGATCAGTTGCTCCTTTCAGTTTTACAGGGTCAATTATAGATTATTTAGATGATGATGGTAAGTTTTCTTGTCGAACTTATTTCAATATATATTTCATAATAAATTAAAAACAAAAATAATGTTTAAATTAACAAAAAAACAATAATAATATAGGAGGCATCTATTGTAAGATTTGTACATCAACATGGTTTCGGATTTTATATATTCACTCTTCTATCTGACTTCATTATAAGAATGTTTTCATCTCAGTTGTTCTAAATCCTGAAGTTTAGTATGAAAGTTTATTTAATTAGACAAAAATGTGTAAACAAAAAGCCTTACTGGCTACCCAAGCTGCGAGGACAACTGGCAGAGAAGCTATTCAGAGTAGTCTGTGGCTAGGCTGTGGCCATCTGTACTGGTTATCTGATAGTTAAGGGTTAACAATGAACAACTTATTTAGACATGCTAGACTACAACATATGATTATGTCAGTCAAACCAACTTCATAATAACAAATAAAATATATTATATATCAATTTACTACCTTACAAATGGACTCAAGCAAGTTCTCTAAAATATTTCACTTTTATTTAAGTAAAGTTACAAATAGAAGGAACATATTTATTTTTCATTAAAACAAAATATTAATAATAATAATAATAAAGCAGATGAATTTATTATATGGTAAACTTCATTTTGCTTCCTACTTTTGTCATTGCTGTTATGGAGAATGGACAGTGAAGTCTCTGGTATATATGAAACACTTTTTTATTTTAAGGTTTTCACAATATGTTATATAAAAGACGGCGATATAAAGGATGTACAAAATTAATATTGGTTAACATTTGAGGAGTTAAAATAAATGTGATGTGTCCAGACCATACACCTATTTATTTTTAAAAAAATCTTGTGTTTTTATGACCCTCTAAGCTGTTTGGTGTTGCATGCAGAAATTGGTTGTTTTTCATCTATAATATACTAGTTTAAAAACATGTTCAAACGTATTGTAAATGAGTTTGTGTAATTAATTTTTAAAATAGATATAATAATATGTACTATTCCATAAATGATTGTTAAATTTATTTATTTATGTGCCGAATTTCATTGAAATTGTTTTAGTAATTTTCAAGGAAACTGAACTAACAGTCAAATGTTTTTTAAACTAGAGCTGAGAGCTTAGTCTCAAATTTTCAAATTGTTTCTAAAATCAGAGTCTGTAATTTTGTGTTTTTATTAAAAATTATATATATTTTTTATTCTTGAATTAAGAATTAGGAAGTAAAAAGCATAAATTTTCAGTTAATTTTGTGTATTTATGTTTAACTAAGACATGTTTTGTTTGATATGTGAAACACATTATCTGAATGAAATTTCAATTATAGCCTACTTTAAAACCAAACAAACATTTAAACGAATATTTTATTTTATATTATTTTGTTTGTTTTAATTATAATTTTTTTTACATTCAATGGAGTTGTCTAGCAAAAGTTATTCACCAGATACAAATTTACCTACAGGGGATATATTACATCTTTTACATTTCAACAAGAGGCTAAATTAAATAAACTATTCTTAACATTATATTGTAACTTAATTTAAAAAATGGACTCATTTTGATTAATTTCTATTTTAGGTTGTTTTCCTTTGTTCTAGATATTAACCTAATTTTTAAACACACTTTTCTTTACAAAAAAGAACTATTATCTATTCTCTAAACAAATCAGCAATAATACGTGTTTAGTAGCAGGAATTTTAGATTAAGTCAAGTTGTCATTTTACTATTAGTTGACTATGATATGAAAAAATTATCAAAAAGTTTCAAAATGGAGCTATTAAAAAAACATGTGCGTCTCAGGACGCCCGACAGAAGTGATAACTTCAATGAATTTAAGTTAAACTATTTAATATTGAAATTCTTTAATGTAAGAAATATTTAAGTTATTATTATCAGTCATTCTTCCCCTGGAACACTGGAACACCAGAAGGATGGAAACACTGTAAGATCTATAATCTACAATATCTCAATTAGTTTTTTTTTTTTTTTTTTTTTTACTGTTTAAATTGTAAGTATTGTTGCAATAAAAGTTATTGAATTTTTCAACTATGATTCCCGATTCCTGATTCACTAACATTCTCATAAAAAAGTCACAAATTGTCATGTACCAAAAGGAGATAGTAGTTATAGTCTAATTAAACCATACTTGGAGGCAGGCCGGTGCAATTCATATAGAAGATTTTGTTCCGGTATTGCAACCATGATTTTAATTACTTTTAATTACTATCCACTTATGAGAATTGGCCTCCTTCATATCTGGTTCTTGGAACTTGTGATATTATGTGATAATTAATATCAGTGTCTTCCCTTTAAAATAGTACATACTATTACTTTTAAATTTTGTCTGTATTGTAAATGTAGAGCAAAAATGAATTAAAGTAGCTTATATATGGTATTTGTTTTTTAACATAATTTATTATGTTAATGGCTCTTAAGTTTTGTTTTGGAATAATGAAATAATTATATTATGTAAACAAATAAATGTTTAATACAACTAGAAATTTATATATTTTTTGAATTGTAATTAACTTATGTAGGCCTAATGTTTACAGTATTTATTCTAAATTCTAAATGCACATTTTTAGTGAAGTCTTATGTGAATTAATCATAAGATGTTATGTTTCTTTTAACTCCTTGTGGATAAACATGATCTTTATGTATCTCCTATTACTTCTACAACTGTAACCATAACCTACAAATAAATAAATGAGTGAGAGAAAGTTACTTATTTCAAAGACTAACTCTAAGTCATCATCCACATTTGTTGGTAAAATCAAAAAGTCTGTTAACTGTGGAAATAAAAATATTTTTGTATTCATAGAACATAAACTTTCTACAATTAATTGTTTTTCTGTGCACTAAAATTGATTAAATATGAAATATAAAATTATAACCAAAGTACTAAAATCGATGATAATGTATTTAATGTGTTCCTTCCTCAGTTAAATCTCTAATCAGTTTAATCTCTTCCTCAGTTATTTTTGTTTTTATTCTACTACAGCAAACTGGATATTTCTGCTAATTTAACTAACATCATGAATTTATCATTGAAATTATATAAATAAGAATTGTTTTCTTTACTTTTAAAAAACTTGAAGTACATTACCAGACACTAAATATGTCTGCTGAAATGATGTTCTTTTTGTTTTACTTCCTTTTCCAACACTAACCAATTTGATACAAAATTACTTGTTTCAGGGGTTATTGACTATATGTATTATATATCTAAAAGACCAATTTATCGTATCCTTCCTCCAGTGCCAACAAGACATCATGAAGAAAGAGATGGTAAGTTTTCTTCTATAATTTATTTTTCAATAAATTAAAAATTGATAATATAATCACAAAATTATAAAGATGGCATCTTTTAGAAGAATTTTTATATCAATATATTTTATGATTTTATGTACTTGGTCTTGTGTCTATCTTCAAGGTAGGACTGTTTTCACATTTGTTCTATGTCCTAAAGTTTAGTACCTATAGTAACATTTATATATATTCTATATTCAATGTTATCTGTATCCAAATCACAATTGATAAGTATGCGAACTGATTTCCTACGTACTTACTCATGACACGTTTTGGAACTCTATTCCATCCTCAGAAAATCGCTCTATAGAGGTCGTCTTCACATTAAGACATTATAAGTACAACAGAAATGTACATTACACAAAGTCATAAGTTAAAACACAACAATCATCATATTATACTTTTCAATATTGCAACATGTGCAAACAGTCGATTTCTAATTCACTTCCGGCAGTCCTTGTTACCCTAGGCACTTCAACCATTAATGTTATTGTGCTCCCAGAAGATGAAGTGTGTCCCCAAGGTATATCATCCTATAGATCCATAAGCTCTGCAAACTTTAGGATCTTTCCTATGAGGTTGTCTTGGGGGATTGTTAGGCCTTTCTCCACATGTCCAAAGATGCGTATCCTCTCCTGCTCAAAACTGCTGCAGTCTAAGAGGAGATGGTCTCCAGTTTCATCATGCAATCCACATCTCCTGCATAGAGGTTCTGCTGTACCCATCCTGTGGATATGTTTTCTAAAGTTGGCATGACCTGTAATCCACCTTGTCCCATGCTTTTTCTCAGCCCAAGTGTTAATGTCAAACATAGCCCTTTTCTTGGAGGTTCCACAAAACGGTTCTCGTCCTATGAATTTCACTGTCGATACTTTATTTTGCCATCATGTCAGTGTTCTCATTTCCGCTAATTTCAGCATGTCCTGCCACCCAACAAGGAGTAACATTGTTATATCCACCTAGCTGTGATAGGGTCTTGAAGCAACCCCAGACTAGCTTTGACCTAAAACCTTTTAAATCTATTGCTTTCTAAGCTGCCTAACTGTTGGTATATATGCAAATTTCCTTATCCCCATATCCAAGTCTTATATTTTCTTGGGCACATTCCATTAAAGCTGTTATTTCCGACTGGAATACTGTGGCGTAAAATTGGTAGCGAAATTGCCTGACCAAGTTCACTTCCACAGATACCTGCTTCTGTTCCACCTTTATTTTTTTAACCATTTGTAAACCACTCCAGTTCTCCTAGAGGTATTGGTATTCTTCCCTCAGACCATTTCTTGGTTTCTGGTATTATCACTTTGAGAAGGAGTAACATGTTTACATAAAGTCAGAGATCATGTCTAATACATAATTTCGTGGGACCATTGTTGTAGTTTTAGAGTGTCCCAACTTACCATGGGATTTTTTGCATAAGCCCTCACATTATAGGCGATAAGCACTCTTGTTAGCCTCTGTCCTAATAAACAGGACAAAAGTCCTTATCTCTACTGCACAACTTTGTTATCATAGTTTTATTGGTCATACAAAACAGGTAAAGAGAACTGTAATTTTTTTACATATTTTTTCCGCAAGGCTTGCGGATAATCTGCTTCGCGGGTCTACCATTCGCGGATAATCGAGAGTACACTGTACTTACATTGGGACAAGTCTGATTACCTTTACATGTATTCTCCCATGTATCTATTCTTATGGTGCATCCCGGAAAGTGGGTGTTTAAAAGGATTTCCAACACCTCTCTAGCTTCCACAAGAAACTTACCATTAATATCCCTAATAGTTCCTATTGGTGAGATAGGATCCTTGGATAATATCCTCTGGAGTCTAGCAGTTTCCTATACTCCTTCAATGTCTGTACAGAACTTCCTCCATGAGTGTCTTTTTGCCTGCCTTACCTTTTTGTTATACTGAGACAACAATCTGTGAAATGTGTCCCAACACCCGCATCACTTATCAATTTTGAAAAGGGACCTTAACCTCTTTTTTAAGTGTTGACGGTTCAAGGTTAAACCATGTCGCTCTGACAGACCTAATATGAGTTAGTAGGCAATTTGCCCCAAATGAAGTCACTATGGCTTCTCTAAGGTTTTCAGACATTATATCAAGATCATCTATGTTACGAATCTTACCTGAAAGTTTCTAGATTTTCTCTTCCAGATCGATTTTATAAGATTTCAAGTCTGCTCTTCTGGGATTCCTAAAGGTCACCAATCCTAAAGCTAATATGTTTATGATCTGATAACATTGGCTCTAGGGAGACATGCCAGTTATGTAAACTATTCATCATTAGATTATTACACAGTATAAGGTCAATGACCTCTCTTCTGATTCTGTTAACAAATGTTGGTTCTTTACCTACATTAACTATCATAAGGTTATTGGAGATAATGTAATCAAGAAAGTGACTCACCTCTCATGTTCATGTCTGTGCTTCCCTATGCTATGTTGTGAGCATTCATATCACATCCCAAGTTAAGGTCAAATACTCACTGCTTGCATACTCCACAACATTCGGCATTCCCTTTGTAGATGGTCTAATGTCATCACCATATGTTAGATAGACGGATGACAGTAGTAGGGTCCTTTCCGATTGCCATCTTGTGGGTTGACTAAAGAGTTCCTGCATCATTCCTGTTTGCTTGCTGCTTGCCATTATCTTCTGATAGCATTGGTGTAACATAAATCATATTAGACTGGAAGTTCAAATGGTCATTTAATACATTGCTGAAATATTCTACTATGTTTTATAAATCTCATATTCTTCTAGTGGTCCATATATCTACTTTTATTGCATATGTGCAACGGTTGAAAATTAGTTTTAAAAATAAGAATATTTATGGTCAAGATCCATTATGATGCGTGTGTTTGGATTTTTATGGAGATTGTGTTGTGGTTGGGTACATGTTCTTTAAACTGCTTTTTCAATTGTCTTCCTGCCTGACCTATATAAAAAAAATTGGAATCTCTGCATTTGATTTTGTAGATCCCTGATTTTAGTTCTAGCGGTATTGTATTTCTGGGTTTTAATATTTTCTTAACATTGTTGGTAGTATGGAATGATATTTTATATTTAGTTTCCTAAATGCATTGGTCAGAATGCAGGGCCGGAAGTCTCCATATTCTGTTGATATGAATCTCAATTTAGCTTTATCTTCCAATGATTTTGGCTGGTTTTTTATGTACCTAACATTTTCCAGAAAACCCTCAACATAATTATTTTGGCCTGTAATATAACTTTTTATATACTTATACTACATAATATATGAGGAAAAGAAAAAAATACTAATCATTTAGAGACAACCATTGAGCAGAATTTGTTTAGGATGAATTTTATAATGAGACAGTTATTGAGTAGAATGTGTTTAAGGTGAATGTTGTAATGATTATACTTTGTTATAATGATTATTGTTGTAATGAGACAATCATTGAGTAGAATGTGTTTAAGATAAATGATATAATGATTATACTTTATAATAATTATTATTGTTGTAATGATTTGATCATTGAGCAGAATTTGTTTAAGATATATGAGATAATCATTACACTGTGTTCTAATGATTATTGTTGTAATGAAACAGTTTTTGATAAGATAAATAATTATTTCTACAGGTGATGATGTTTCTAATAAGGCGTTATCTGAAAACAGTTTGCCCTCGGAAGAACAAAGAAGAGAAGAACTATGGCACAAATGTAAGATCATTATATTAGTTGTGGCATACTTATACAGTAGTTAAGTGGTGTTAATGGTATTTATATCACCATTTCATGAATAATGATATCAGTGGGAATACAAGTTAATTTATAATTTTGACGGATAGAAATCTTTATAAGTTACAATACATCAATCAGGTAAATAAAAGAGTCATACTTGGAGCAACACATGGGGGGGGGGGGTTTAATCCCCTCCATTGTTGGAAAAAGCTGAAAAGTTAAAATCCATAGTTGAAAAATTTTTAAATTGTACTTTTTACTATGATGAAAGTTCTGTACTCAAGATTAGGAAAACAAAAATCTTTACTGTACAGCTTATTACTATTATAATAAAGAACAATAAATATTGCAAGGGTATTTCCCAACTAAACTGTGGATATTAACTAAAAACTTTCCAACAATCCAAAATTAGGTGAGAAATTAAAGAAATGTATAGGTATTCCAGAACATAAAATTCTACTATGAACATGATAATTCTAACGCAATACAAGTTTTTGAAATGTTGAACTGTGGTTTCCAGTTCCAGATTCACTAAAATTTCCAAAGCAATATCCAAGTTTGTCAAGTAAAAAAAGAACATAATGGTTACAATCTGACTGGGAAAATACACACAATTGATTAAAATTATAGAAAGAAAAACTACAATATGTAGTTTTGAATTGATTAAATCATACTGAGAAGCAGGTCGGTGCAACTCATAAGCAAGACTGGCAAAATCGAAAACTATAGAATTAAAATATTTGTTGTGTTCATATAGCAAAAACATTCTACAATAATTGTTACTCTGTACACTGGAAGTGATTAAATATGAAATAAAATTAATAACCAAAATACATGTAATCAAAGATATGGTATTTAATGTTCTTCTTCAATTATTGTCGTCTTTCCTCTACCTCAGCAAAATGGATACTTTGTTAATTTAACCAATATCACAAATTTATCATTGATATGTTATCAATAAAATTTTTTGCTTTACTTTTGTAAAAAAATTAACTACAATAATAACAAAAGATATATATATATATATATATATATATATATATATATATATATATATATATCTGCTGAAACGATGTTCTTTTTACATATCTAAAAGAGCAATTGTTCTCAGCAGTCCTTCAGAGTCAAATGAAGATGATGAAGTTCTCTTCTATAACTTATTTCACAAAAAAATAAAAATTTTATATAAACACACTTTAAAACTTCATGGGGATATACCTTAATGAAAGAAATTGTTTATAAGCTTTCTTAGTGGCTTAATTAGACAGTGACAAAAAACAAAAATTATATAGAGGGCATTTGTAAAATGTTTGTATGTTCACATGGTTTGGAATTTTACGTATTCACTCTTGTGTCTGTCTTCATGGTAAGAATGAATTTACATCATTTGTTTTAAATCCTGAAGTTTAGTATGAAAATTTAGTTTTGTATCCAGAATTCGATTAAAATATATGTATTATTGTTTGTTGCCATACCGACTACTGTTAATTATAATTTATTAAATTACTCACAGTCCAGTAGTTTTTTGCGTTTTTTCTCAACGACGGCCGTTTCGGCTATTCAGCCATTTTCAAGTGTTCAGTTTCAGGACATTTACTATTCCTCGTTATAACATAAAAGTTCACAACACACAGTTATACACGCAATACACATACACATAGAAGACACAATAAAACACATCTTGTAGGTACACTATCTGTATCTGGACTAGTTCCTCAAGTGAATCTTGGAAGCTTATCAGTTGTGTCTTAACATTCTATTATTGTGTCAAATAATGAGTTTGCATCAAAGTTCAATTTCTCGTTAAGTAGTGTTCCAGGTTCTGTTTTGAATGCTTTGTATATTTCAAACTGTTCCAAAGCATTCATAAGTTTTCCTTTTTTGCATCTATGTAAAATGTCCATTGATTTATTTATATTACTGTACTTGTGATTCGTTTGAATTATATGTTCAGCAAACTTTGATTCTGTTTTTAGGGGGTGTGTATGACGTATAGCAGGTGGAATATGTTCCTTAAATCTTTTTTGAAATGTTCGGCCCGTTTGTCCAATGTATTTTTTAGGGCAGTCATCACATGATATTTGGTAAATTCCTGTTTGTTGAAATTTGTCAATAGTAATGGTATTTCTGTTTATTATGGTTGATATATTATTATTTGTTTTATATGTGATCGTGTACCCTTGTTTCTTGAAGATGTTTCTTATAATATGCTGCAGGTCTTTATTGTACTGCATTGTTAAGTATTTATTGTCCTTGGTTAAATTCATTTTCTCATTCTTTTGCTCTTGTTTTTTGAACAAATTGTCAACTATTGTTGGTTTGTAACCATTTTGGATTGCAATATATTTGATGGTGTTGTATTCCTCTTCAAAGTCGTCTTGGGACATCGGTACTGTCCGTAGTCTGTGGATAAAGCTGTTAAATGCTGCCATCTTATGAGAATGGGGATGGTTAGAAGTTATATGGATGGTGTGGTCTGTGTTGGTGGGCTTTCTGTATATTTTAAATTTAAGTGTTCCTGCTATTTTTGATATGGTGAGGTCAAGGTAATTGATGCTGTTATTCACTTCTATTTCTGTTTTAAATTCTAAGGACGGGTGGATATTGTTTAAATAAATGGCAAAATTTTTGATTTGTCTTGGTGTGCCCTGATATAAGACCAATATGTCATCGACATACCTGTGGTAATGAATTATATTTCTGTAATGTTTATTTTTATCTGTCATTATATTATTGCATTCAATGTGATTCAGAAATATTTCAGCCATCACACTAGATAATGGGCATCCCATTACTAATCCTTTGTTTTGTCTGAAATAATCGTTGTTAAATTGAAAGTAGTTCTGAGATAAACATGTGTCCAATAAATTAATTAGTTCGGCTATAGTTTGTTGATTCATATTTTTATTTTCTGCTAGATTGTTGTTCAATATGTTAATTGTTTCTTGAACTGGGATATTGGTGTATAAATTGGTTATATCAAATGAAGCTAAGGTTGAACCTGATTTTATAGGAACATCTTTTGTTTTCGTTATGAGATCATAACTGTTTTTCAAAACAGTTACAAACCAACAATAGTTGACAATTTGTTCAAAAAACAAGAGCAAAAGAATGAGAAAATGAATTTAACCAAGGACAATAAATACTTAACAATGCAGTACAATAAAGACCTGCAGCATATTATAAGAAACATCTTCAAGAAACAAGGGTACACGATCACATATAAAACAAATAATAATATATCAACCATAATAAACAGAAATACCATTACTATTGACAAATTTCAACAAACAGGAATTTACCAAATATCATGTGATGACTGCCCTAAAAAATACATTGGACAAATGGGCCGAACATTTCAAAAAAGATTTAAGGAACATATTCCACCTGCTATACGTCATACACACCCCCTAAAAACAGAATCAAAGTTTGCTGAACATATAATTCAAACGAATCACAAGTACAGTAATATAAATAAATCAATGGACATTTTACATAGATGCAAAAAAGGAAAACTTATGAATGCTTTGGAACAGTTTGAAATATACAAAGCATTACAAAACAGAACCTGGAACACTACTTAACGAGAAATTGAACTTTGATGCAAACTCATTATTTGACACAATAATAGAATGTTAAGACACAACTGATAAGCTTCCAAGATTCACTTGAGGAACTAGTCCAGATACAGATAGTGTACCTACAAGATGTGTTTTATTGTGTCTTCTATGTGTATGTGTATTGCGTGTATAACTGTGTGTTGTGAACTTTTATGTTATAACGAGGAATAGTAAATGTCCTGAAACTGAACACTTGAAAATGGCTGAATAGCCGAAACGGCCGTCCTTGAGAAAAAACGCAAAAAACTACTGGACGGTGAGTAATTTAATAAATTATAAAATATATGAACAAAATGAATATTCATTGAATAAATTATCAAGATTGTAATAATTTTTGACCAATAACACTATTGAAAATTTTGCAAACATTTTTGAAAAAAATAGTGAAAAAAAGTTATTAAGTTTTCTGGGAAGGTCAAACATTTTCAGTATGAATCAGTTTAGTTTCAGGGAGAGTACTAATACCATGCGCTAGAAAGTTTTGTAACAAAAGTTTATATTGAGTTAAATGAGGGTAAAAGAGTCTGTGGTATTTTCCTTGATATAACCAAAGCATCTGATACTGTCGATAATGGAGTACATTTGTCAAAATTATATCAATGCGGTGTACGAGGTATTGTTCTAAAATTGTTCCAAAGTTACTTATTGGGTAGACAACAGTGTGTTAAGATCAATGGGACTTTTAGTGAAACTGGAGAAATTATCTTTGGTGTTCCGCAGGGATCGGTACCAATTTTATTTTCAATATACATTAATAATCTACAACGGAAATTTGTTGTATGGGATTATATTTTGGTCAAAAAAGAGAAAAATCAAAATTTAATCCTAATACAAGGTTTGGCTGAATTGTAACTAACTTTGCTGCTCAGGGCGAGTCGGTGAAACTGACCTATGGCTAGGTCTAAAGTCAACATTCGCCTACTCGTTTTGACAGTAAAATTGTATGTCGGTAGATTTTGAATAAAAAATTCATATTTGATGAGTTATGAAAATATGAAATAATAATGCTAAAGGATGTGCAATTGTAGTACAAGTTGTACGCAATACAGATCTAATACGGTTATTTCATATAAACTAACATGCGCTACAGAAAATTTAAATAATTTCAAAATTAATCAAATTCAAAAAACCTTGGTATTTCTGTAATAAATAAAGAATTATAAGAATAAAAGATTCTTGTATAATTGTTGAAAAAATTAATATTAAAAAGTTAGATGAAATGGTATAATTTGAAACTTGAATAAAATTTAAATAAACATAAATTTTGAAAATGTGTTGTATAAGTTTAGTTAGAAGATTAAAGTTTAATAAGGAATTAAAGTAAAAAAATCAAATTTGAATAAAATAGAAAGGTTATGATTTTCAGACCCTTGTGGGAAAACGAGTAAAGATAAAATTTTAAAATTAATAAAACATGGTTAAAATTGTATATGCTAAAGAATATGTACGTCCCAGGGTAATCAGTAAATAATAAACCCCTAAACAAGATAGTGTGAAGTTGAGTGCAAAATTACGTAAGAAGGGAAGGTCAGACAGCATCTTCGTTATGGCCAGTGTGTTTATTTCGGAAACTCAACAAAATGTTGAAGTTTCAAAACTGTAAATCAAAAGGTGTGAAAAATAAAAATTGAAAATTACGTCGATCGTTGCGTAAGGAATGCGGGAGAACGGGCGGACCGACAAACATCACGCAAAATTCTCGTGAAAGCTGACGCAAAGGACTACAAAATGCCGACCAAGAAAAAGTTAAAAATAACTCAGGAAAACCGCTAGAAGAGTTTAAAGAAAAGACAATAGAGATTTCTACAGTAGCCAGTTTTGAGCTGCAGAGTTCCAAACTCCAGGACTTCGTGACGTAGAAGTAGGAGGAGTTATCGTACCAACAGACAGCTACATTAACGAAAATAATTAATTAAATTAAAATAATTCAAACAAAGGATTAAAAGACTTGAACAATTGTTAATAACTCATAAATAAATATCATGAGCACTAGAAATAAAAATACACAAAAGCAACATCATAAATAGGAAAATAAGGAACTATCATATTATTCCCAAAAAGGGAAAAAATGGGTAATAGAATACGATAGTTTCAAGCAATAGCTGCTCAGGCTCTCAGGAGTCACTCTAAAATTAAAATTTTACTAGAATGTAAGGGGTTACTATGCCAGACAGGACTCTCATAAATAATTTTTTTCTAGAATGTACGGGGTTACTATGCCTGACAGAACAGTGAATCTAAGTAATTAAGAAGAATATAATTAAAATTCATAATTAGAAAATTTGTTTGGAAAATTATAAAGAGACAGTGCTAAAAGAAAAGTATTCAAATGAAAATAGAATCAAAAGTTTAGAAAGTGAAAGTTGAATTAGTGAATTATCAGTGTGTTCATAAAAAGTATGAAAAGTTCAATATTCGGTGTTTAATGGGAATTAACATGTCACCTGAAACTTACTAAGAGATACATGGATCATTCTTAACGTCATCACAGCAACCAGACACCAGAGAACCAACCCAATTCGACCATACAGGATCAAAATTACCAGGATCTTCAAGACGGCGGTCAAGGTTTGAGAAACCATCTACATTTCTTTTCTTATTAGGGTAAAGTTGGCCAAAAGTTAAAATTAAATTCAATAGCTACTGATTTTCGAGGGATAAAAAATTTAATATAATTTAATGAAAATTGTTTAGACCAAGAAATTTAATATCTGTGTGTGGATATTAAAAAAGAAAATAAATAAAAAAAATAATATAAATATTGTAAGTAAAATATTTAAATGATAAACCTGGACAGCTAATTAGATTGTTAACTGAGAAATTAGTGTCCAGCAATTAAAGAAAATAAATTCATAGATAAAACATTAAGTAAAACGTTAATTTTTTTTTTATTCGGTTGATTGCCTATCTGCTATTCAAATAAATAAAATTAGAAAAATTATAAGTTTTGTCAGAAGAATACTTTTGTATTTTTATAATTATATAAGTTAAAAAATTTGAGTTATTTTGTTGTCAGAAGAAATTTGATTTTGTTTCTTTTATTTAAAATAAAATAAATGAGTGTTAATTTCTAAATATCGAAAACAACGACTTGTCTTTTATAATTATCTACACAGCCTTGTTTTATGCTTAGGCTACAGGAAATATTACTATTTAAAAGGTAAGATATGTTGTATTTAAGAAAAGTATTCTTAAGAACACGCTCCCAAGGGATAAAAAAGATAAATAAAGTTAATCGTGTTCTCTCTGAGCAAAAGGGTTAAAGTAAATATAGTTACTGGAAGTATTGTACAAAAAAGAGGGGTACCGGCAGTTTGGGTGACTTAAACTGTTGAAGGAGTTATACAATCCAGGCCAGATAAATTAAAGAAGCCTAAACTTCCAGTGGATTGGATAACTCATGTCTTTTCTCGCGGTAACAAATTCTGAAAGAAAAAATTTCAAGATTTGAGACTAGTGCTTATTAAAGAGATAGGGGAAGCGTATAGTTTAACTCATAAAAAAGTGTTGAGTTTTTTCATTGTAGGTCTTTGTAATGCAAAGGTTAATGGTAGTGTTACATCTTTTACTGATGATACTGTTTTCTGCTATATTGAGGAGAGTTGGAATTATATAGAAATGAAGTTAAATTCGGATCTAAGTGCTCTTCCGTGGTGGTTTACCCATAATTATATGCTGCTTAGTCCAGAAAAATACGATATATTAACTTTACCTTGAGAAGAGAAACTCATTTTACAAATCCTATAATGTATAAATTGTATAGAATGTGAAATAAATTGCAACAAAGCTTGTGAAATTATAGAACAAACTGATAACATAAACAAGGATAAAATAAAGCAAAAGCTTAAAGTTTCAAATATTTTAATAATATAAATGAGCTACAATTGTTTCGCCTTGCGGCATCATCGGGCAACTGTGAAACGGGCATCATCAGTTGCCCGATGATGCCGCAAGGCGAAACAATTGTAGCTCGTTTATGTTATTAAAATATTTGAAACTTTAAGCTTTTGCTTTATTTTATCCTTGAATATGGAGTTTCAACAAGATATATCTGCTATTACATTAAAGTTGATAACAAAGTTTTTGGGGGTAATATTGGATCAAGAAGTCAATTGGAAAAAACATATGAAAAATTTAAAATCTAAACTAAATAGTATTTTAAGAAGTTTTCTTTTGAGAAGTTTGAGCAATGAAGCAGTACTGCGTATGTTGAATTTTCACTGGTACATAACGGATTAGACTAGTTTTTTTGGGGTAGTACTTACAATACAAATATAGTTGCAATACTTAAACAGCAAAATAATTTCAAAATTTCAGAAGTTGAAAATCACTCATGAGTTATTTGTTATTTGTAGAAAACAAAACCCTTCATCTAAAATACATGTTTCTATACATGGTACTTAAATTATTTTATAATAAAAGTGGGAATCTATGTAATCAAAGAAATTCTTACACAAATATCCTTAGAACCGCTGATAGTTTCCCTGTTCCTAGGACAACTAATGTTTTTTTCTCTAAGAGTTTTATTTTTCTTGCACCTAGAATATATAATATGATTCCAAATGAGATTAAGAATACAAAACAAATTAAAATATTTTTGAGAAGATTATGTGGTTGGCTTTTTACACTGGAAAAAGTTGACTTTCTATTAGAGATACAGGCATAACTGAGAACTGATAATTGGTAAATGGTGATGTAATTTTTTGTTTAATTCTTGAATATTAATATATATGTAGATATGTTGATGTGTGTGTGTGTGTGTGTGTGTGTGTGTGTGTGTGTGTGTTTGTGTGTGTGTGTGTTTGTGTGTGTGTGTGTGTGTGTGTTCATGTTTATACTTAATTGTGGATACATCGACATGCATACGACCACACTGTGGATACATTTTCAAATTGTGGAAATATACACACGTTTCCACAATTTTCTGATAGTAGGCCTATATTCTTTAAAAAAAAATGCAAAAAGAAGTCATATGAACATGAGTTTCAATAACTAGGTTTTTGGCAAATGTGTTAAACAATTTTCTGATCGTACATTCTTTAATAAATGCAAAAACAAGTCATATGAACATGAGTTTCCATAATTAGGTTTTTGGCGTGTTGTGTTAAAACTATATATTTAACACAGCCATGGAAACGTTATGAAAGCCTACTATAGCGCTCTTGGCGGACCGTCGAGTAAACTTATAGTGTTGCCGGTTTTACCATCACATCATTTTGTAATGTTAACTTTTAAATGAATTTGACAAGATATTTTTTAATATAGTGTATACAGTATAAGTACATTAAATTAATGAATATTTAAATTATTTTCAAATGCCATTGTATTACTTGACCAGCCCAGCCTACCCATCACATCATTTTACAATGTTAACTTTTAAATGTATTTGACAGGATGTTTTTCAAAATAGTATATACAGTATAAATATATTAATAAATATTTAAATTATTTACTAACGACATTGTATTACTTGCCCAGCCCAGCCTAGGCATCACATCATTTTACAGTGTTAACTTTTAAATGCATTTGACAGGATGTTTTTCAATTTAGTGTATACACTATAAGTATATTATTAAATATTTAATTTATTTACTAACACATTGTATTACTTGCCCAGCCCAGCCTAGCCATCACATCATTTTACAGTGTTAAATTTTGAATACATTTAACAGGATATGTTTTAATATAGGGTATACAGTATAAGTATATTAATAAATATTTAAATTATTTACTAACGCCGTTGTATTACTTGCCCAGCCCAGCATAGCCATCACATCATTTTACAGCGTTAACTTTTGAATGTTTTTGACAAGATATGTTTTTTTAATATAGTGTATACAGTATAAGAACATTAATAAATATTTAAATTATTTACTAACGCCATTGTATTACTTGCCCAGCCCAGCGTAACCAATACATCATATTACAGCATTAACTTTTGAATGTACAACATCGTACCTAGAATGGTAAACCAGTTATATGATATATTAGTAAAATCCCCCAACTCTTTTGTAGCAAAGCTATCATATTCCTCAGACGATTGTGGGGTCATGCAAAGTATGTATACCACTGTATACAGTACGTTAACAGTTTTATGTACCACTTTTTAAATTTAATATACTCGTACTCGATCTTAGGGTTCTAATGAATCGTAAATACAATGTTAAGAAATTAAAAGAAAGAATTTATTTCTTTTATTGTTTTTTTTTTTTATATAAAATAGCAAACAAACACTGTAGGTAGGACAAGCCGGTCTCAAATGTCTGGTTTTCCAATATAATAATAATAATAATTATTATTATTATTATAATGGTAATAATAAGTTCAATTTATTTAAATAAAAACTTTATTTTATATTACTAATTTCCTATAAATAAATAGCTATTTTCGTTAGACATACTCTTAGTCGGCTGCTGCTGAATTCATCGAGTATAGAACTTGCACACTATATTTGTGTACCTCAGTGGACAATGCAACCGTTTGACAAGTAATAGTTATATTATTAAAAACTCACAAAAATACTAATTATTTTTCAATTTTTGTACAATTTATATTTAAAAATTAATTTAAAAATAATAAACATTTATATTATATAGACAATTGAACACAATGAGAGGAGAGTGCAGAGTGGGAAGGTAAGCTCTCCTTTAATCCAATCAAAATTTATAAACAAACTCTTTAAAGCATTTTTTAAACAGCACATAATGTTAATTAATTAATGTATATATTGTTTATTTGTAAATAGTTTAAACTAAAAATTAGCTTGATAAGTGATATATTGTCAATTATTATACACTAAAAAAATCTACTTAGATTTTTAACCAAGGATTTAATTACTGAAGCAAAATAAATGTATAAGTTTTTCGTAATTGGATCCCTTAATTGTTGGTTAAAAGTGTTGGTAAGTTTTTATGATCATGAGCAAACTGCTGGATGGAAATAAACTGAAGTAGATATATGTAAATAAAAAATAATAATATTTTCGAATTAAGAAGATAATCAAAACCAGTCAGTCAAATGTGACAAAATTAATAACATTGAGTGTATAAAAAATGTTGTACCTGAATTATCTTCATTACTGCAGTTTTCTTTTCTTTTGCTTCTTCTTTTCTCTTGTGTTGTAAATTATATATTTATTTTTCGAATTGAATGAAATTTTCACAAAATGTTTAGATACCTAGTGTGAACATTCCTATAAAATTTCAAGTCGATATGATTATTTACAGATCCATTAAAAAATAATAACTGACATTTTTTTAAAGTTGTTATAAATATTTTTTCTTGCCCTTTAATCCTGCTACAATAACTTGAACAGGTATCCATGGATCGAACTTAAATTGATTGGAAATGTTCATCTAACTGTTATGAATAAAATATAATCAATTTCGTATCGATATCATTAATGGTTTGTCAGATATATATCGTTTAATGAAAATGTAAGTAACAATATTTTTTAAAAAACTTTAAAAAAAAAAAAAATAATTGTTAATAATATATTCTTAGAGACAATTAAAAAATAAACAATGAGACTATACACGATCTTTTTTAATTTTTGAGTTATTTACATTCAAAATGTCTAAATTTTGTAATTTTCATTTTCAAAACGTTATAACTTGAAAAGTAATAATCATAGAGAGTTCTAGGTATGCTTAATCGTTTAATTCTCTATAAGAACTGTAAGTTTCAATTTTTTTGTAATTAAAAAAATTTCACTAAAAAAACACTTTTTTTCATCGCGATTTTTACGTTTGTTGAGTGAAATTTTTTTATTACAAAAAAATTGAAACTTTAGTCTTATAGAGAATTAAAAATTTGAACGATTAAGCACACCTAGACCTCTCTATGATTATTACTTTTCAAGTTATAACGTTTTGAAAATTAAAATTACAAAATTTAGACATTTTGAATGTAAATAACTCAAAAACTAAAAAAGATACAAGGTCGTGTATAGTCTCATTGTTTTTATTTTTTAATTTTCTATAAGAATATATTAAATAAAAAAATTTTAAGTTTTTTAGTAGTGGGGGGGGATTTTACTAAAATGTCGTATAACTTTAAAACGGTTAAATATAGAAAGTTTGGATTAGTTTTATTCCTTTTTTTATGTGAATTTACATAAGTATTGAAATTTTCATATCAAAATATTCATAACTTCAAAATTTCAATCGAAAAATTTCAAGTTGTTAGTTATACAGTCATCTTGATTTTATTTTTCAAGTCTAAAGTTATATAAAATCTATATATATATATATATATATTTTCAAATTGAATGAAATTTTCACAAAATGTTTAGATACCTAGTGTGAACATTCCTATAAAGTTTCAAGTTGATATGATTATTTATAAGTCCGCTTTAAGAAAATACTTTTTATTTCTAACCTTTTATACCCCTTTAAATTCGATCCGTGGATAACTATTCTAGTTATTGTAGCAGGATTAAAGGAAATGAAAAAAATGTATTAAATTTTTGATATGTATTAAAATGTACAATAATATAAAGATAATCAAAATTTTACACATTTTTAGTTTCTTCCATCATTCTTTGTTAATAGCAACTATTTAACAATTTAATATTAAGTCCACATTCATATTTTATATGAATTCTGTGATAAAAACATGAAGTGACTAATATAATTCAATTCAAAACTCTAGTGATGGGCATTCTAAATGATCCAAAACTATAGTCCCTATCTTAAATATTGTTTTAAATTAAATCACACTCTTCTCTTCCTTTTATGCAAGTAGTTTTAAAACTGTTGCTGATAAAATCACTGCATTGTTAACCATGATGATTATCTTTTAACCATTTATTCTCTCTTTTCCTACATCCGGAAAGTTTGAACCAAAATTGGCTTCAAAATGTATGATATAAAACTAGTTATATGAACAAATTATTATTATTCTTGCTTAACCCCTATAAAATGATAATGTAAATACTTTTTTTACAGTGTTATTTTAAGCTTGCAAACTTATTTCGTTAAGCATAGTAGGCTATATTGTTTGACTCAGTTTGAAATTTATATTAATTTATTTTAAAAAATCCCACATGAAAACCAACTTAAGACAAAAAGTTGTAAGCACTGTTCAACAGGAAATACATATGCAATATTTTACTAATAAATATAGTTATACATTAACACAAACACAAACACTGATTTGGAACGAATATTTGGACAATGTTCTCACTTTCCATTACGTACATCGAAAAGTACAAAAATCAACAATATTTCAGTATCCACTCTGGATATTGAAGGTCAACAATACATTTGGCATAATAATTGACAAAACATAAATGATAATTGGTATGCTATTATTAAATACTGGTTAAAACATCTTTTATCTGAATTTACTTCTTTAAATTTAAATCGAAAAGTTAAGTTTTATGAATTTCATACTTTGCAATTTAATGTTGCAACAACAGAATTTAAATCATTAAAAAGTAATGTTCTGTGTCTCTAAAGGAGACTTAATTATGTATAAAAAATTAATTATTTTGAATTTATCCTAAAAAAATATATAAAAACAAGCGTACATCTAGCAAAATCATACTCTATTCATAATATACATCTTTAACATGATAAATTGTTTATGATGTCTATACCACGACATCTACACATTAAAAAAAAATCCATAGCGATGAACCCTGATGTCCTGTGATTCCAAGGAAGTCTTCAAACCGCAGTTCTTCCATGCTCAAAGCTCGTGCAGTCTCCAACTTCCGATACCCAACTATATAAAAATCCTTTATAAGGATTTAACAAAATGTTCAATATTTTAA
This sequence comes from Aphrophora alni, assembly GCA_963513935.1. Taxonomy (NCBI): domain Eukaryota; kingdom Metazoa; phylum Arthropoda; class Insecta; order Hemiptera; family Aphrophoridae; genus Aphrophora; species Aphrophora alni. The sequence goes on from OY740765.1 coordinate 96,742,760, forward strand.
AAATAGTTCTGCCTTATCTAGAAAGTATTAAAACACCGGGACATGACATTTCTCTAAATTGTTCTAAAGAAAATAATTTCTATTGATTCACACGACAGTCTTATTTATTTCAAAAGTTCTTTGTCCAATAGGATTAATGTTTAAAAGCAAGAATATTTATTTTAAAATGTTTGTACACTTAGTTCTATCACCAAACACATGTTAAAATTGTCACTTTCATCAGTCTATCAAATTTCTCATCAAAAATGCGTCTCATATCAACACTACATTGTTCATCAAGATCTTATAACTTTTTAAAACACATCCCACCATCTTAAACGTTCCTAACCAACTGTTTAAAACACATGTTAATACTTTGAACGTTCCCTTAAGACTTAAGACTGCTTTAAAACACATCCTACCAACTCAAACACTTCCCCAAGACTGCTTTAAAACACATCCTACCAACTCAAACACTTCCCTAAGACTGCTTTAAAACACATCCTACCAACTCAAACACTTCCCTAAGACTGAACTCTCTCCCTCGCTTCAAAAATAAGCGTCTATTTAAGATCTACTAACACAGCAAAATTTTGTTAATTACATTCATACACACTTATATTATAATATACCAAAACATTAATTGTAAATTCATTCTAAACCTATTTATTTTACAATATTATCTTCTTGGATGTTTTTAGTTAAAAGTTTACAGCTTTTAAATTAATTTACAACACTTCCCCCATGCTAAATGAATCTATATTTCTCAAACCAAAAAAATTTAAAGTAAACCTTAACAAAAAACATCCACATTAAAATTTCAGAGTTAAACGCATTTTATTTACTTTTTTAAACGAATTCTCTCTCTCTCTATTTTAGTATAACAAATTGAATATCAATAAATCTATTAATGCTTAACTACAGTACTTACGAACTATCATGTATATAAAAACTTATTACTTTATCTCTAGTGTCCAGCTTTATCAACAGTCTGGATAGAACCCTTCTTATCTCTGTTAACATAAACATCGCATTAGCCTTGCACCTGCAGGCTTCATCCTCCAAGTTATAATCTCTCAGCTTCTTCAAACCAATCTCCTTTTGCTATCACCGTAAGAATTATTTTTCTCATAGACAACTTATGCCAAATGATTTCTCAATTTTTTCCTAACTATTTCTCTATACCAAATTTATCTCACAACTTTTCTTCAATTTTCATCTTTTAAGTTTTACAAATTTACTTATTACATTTTACCATTATAAAATACATTTTATTTTTTATAACATTATATTACTTAATTATTTCATTTACCCCATCCAAAGTACGTTACATCTTCAAAACCTTCCTTATCTTATAATTTATCTGAAGAATTTATTACTTAAATTATTATTACCTTCTTATTCCTTTCTTTTATAGAAAAAAAACTCTCAATTTAAATTCACTGTACTTGCTAGAATAATTTATATTCTCTATAGATTTCATAAAACATTAGAAACTTCATTATTCATTACTTTACCTCAAATTACAAACATTGCTTAACTTCCTTGAGAAACAAAATTCATCTATTACCTTCAAAAACTCCTTTTACATTAATATTACATCATAGTATCTCATCTCAAGACTCATCTCATTATAGGCTTCTCATAACTTAATAACTAGGTTTCATTAACTACTAATAAAAAAAAACTTCATTATTATTATTATTATTTATATGCAGAACTCTTTGATTGCTGTCATATTTCGTTGCAATAAAAAAAAACTCATTATATCCTCGTAGAAGTCATTAAAAACATCATTAACTTCAATTATTTGTCCTAAATCTCATAGAACCTCAATAAAACGTCTACCTTCTTATATCATCGCAGACATCTCATAAACAAAACAAAAACTCCCTTTCAATGCAACCAAATTACTCTCTTCACAAAAAACCTCTTTATAGACTTTATTTCTCTATTTGACACTACCTTTCATATTCCTGTAAACTTCATATTTTATCTATTAACCTTAAAACTTCTTATCTCATCATTTTCTTAAAAAATCTCTTCATTTTACTTTACTTATATATAAGAAAAAAAACTCAACTATCTCATAAAATCCTGATTTTAAATTATCAATATTCCTAGCAAATCAAACATGTCCATTAAGCACAACTAAACTTTTTTACCAAATTATTTATATAAAACATTTTATCTTTAAACTTTGTAAGATTTTTCTATTAAATTTTAATTTAATTTTTGAGTGCTTACACCTTTGTGAGATTTTGGCTTATTTCTGATAATGTAAACCTTTAGAATTTAAACTTATATTTAAACGTTACCTTTATCCTTGGGGGCTTTACCAGACTCTTGAAACGAGTCAAAAATTTTGCTTAGCTTGTGAGGCACTCCAAAAGAACTATTAGGTTTTCAATAATTACAGAGATATGCTATGTGAAATATTTGAGTATATTCATAAATTAATAAATCATTTTAAATTTAGCTATATACTACTTTTCCTACAACGCAATAAACACATTTAACATTTACCCTAAAATTAAATTACAAAACGTCTAGTCCTAATCTTACTTATCTATTTTACACTCTTTAAATACATCCTTTAACAACTTATCCTTTACTTTATTCTTTAATAGATATTAATTCAACAAAATGGCACAAAACCTTTTAAAATTTTGATTTGCTCTAGTCTGATATTTATTGTTTTTGAAATCTGGTATTTGATTTAATTATTATTTAATCACCGAGATCTGTCTTACAAATACATGTTATAAATATTAAATTCTACTTACATAACACTCTCCCTCCTTTCTTTAGACACTGCACCTTTTTTATTTTTTATTTTTTATATTTGAACCTTTTATAACCCTACACTTTTATATTTCACACTACAACTTTACGCTTTACGTGAACACTCCCGTTTTCACCTTGATTTTTAGTTTTATTTAAAGACTGACCTTTACTTATACAATGAAACACTTATTTTTTAATATCATGGAATAATTAGTTTGTTATATATTTTTTTATTTCGAATAAATTATTTAGTAACTTTGTCGACCTTTTGATGATGTTTTTAGGTGTTGTCCTGTAGAGAGATGGCGATAGACAGACCGCGTTATTTAGAGAAACGTTTCTCACTTCTTTTCTCTCCTTTCTTCTGATTGGGTCATTTAGATTTTATTTGAATTTTAAATGGTTCTGATTGGTTTTTATTTTTTTGCACAATCTTGCAGACATTCTGGTTGTCATCAATATAGCTTCCTTGGGAAACTGTTAAACTGCAGGCGTCTTGTTTTATGAAATTTAATCCGACACATCCGCTTGTACATCCGCCAGTCGACTGTATTCTCGATAAGTTTATTTTACATATAAGTTTTATTACAACTTCTTTTATTTGAATTTCTTCCCAATATTATTATTTTTGATTATTATTTATTGATTTTTTTTTGATTAATTGTTATTAAATACGGGTGTTTCCAACAACCCTTACAACTTCCACTTATGATTATTCATCTATCTCATTTTATAATCATTTAACTTCAAATTTACTAAAATCACTTTAAATTACATTATTTATCCTTTGTATCTAAAAACTCAAAAAAACTAACATTTTAACTTTATTCATTAACTTTATTTATTTCACATTCATTAATTTAATCTATTATCATTTTACCCCTTTTTTAATTACTTTTAACATTTTAAACTCTTAGCAATCTTTATTTACTCAAAATACCTAAATTCCATTACAATTTTCATTTCTTTTTCCAATGTTCTTTTGTCCTTTCCAAATTACATCTTATTTACACAAATTATGACATTATTCCTTCTTATAATTACTTATTTATCAAATACTTAACACTTATTAATAAACCTCCTAATATTTTTACATATAAGCAATATACATACTAACCATAACTTAATCTATACATTTTTTAGAAAAATCTCATTTTTTTTCTCTCTAAAACTCCCAACATAGTCACGTCCTGTTAATTCACATACAGTTTGTTCTTGAAAAGAACAGAGCTTTCTTTAGATGACCTAATTTACCTTACTATACAGTAAAAGCTAATATTTTAAACTATTAACAATTTATTTGATCTGATTACCTGACATTCATTACAATGACCTATCTTCATTTAACAAAACAGAGATATATAACTAAACCTACGAAAGTTTAAGACTCTTCCAAACATAAATCACAATCCACATTTTTTGCCCATATTGCATGTGACAAAAACATGAATGGCTACTTGGATATTTTGGTGGGTCATCCATAAACCTTAAATCACCACGCCTCCAATGGCATTCTAGGTACATCGGCGTACCATCTTCAAACGTGGCTACCCCTTGTCCATAGTGACAACTCCTTACAAATTTTACATAACATTATACATAAAAGTTTACAACTTCTTTCATAAGATTTTCTTTGTCATATTTGAACTATATTTCATTTACATGAGTTATATAACAATTCTTCCTCTCATTTCATTTTATATATATATATATATATATATATATATTGTAACGTTGAGAAGCCCTAAGTAAAAGCTTTGTCCAATTCAAAATGTTTAAACCTTGTCAGTTAGAAATAAATGTCAAACATAAACGTCACTCCAACACATAATAAATTTTGTTAAAGGATTTCTAAGGAAACAATACTTCGAAACTACAAAATTATTGAAAGGGCGAGGGCAGCGTGACAAATTAAATAGGAAGAGTTGAGTTATGTAATGTGACAACATGGGAAATTAGAAAGTTTGTGTACGCCCAAGTTAACAAAGGAAAAAGAGACAAAAAACTAGGCAGAGGTACGTTGAACTCAGCTAAGAAACAAGATTTAACGAACTTTGAAAGACGGTTAGAGTTTGAAAAATCAAATCCAACCAACCAAAAAGAAGCGTCATCCAGAAATAAGCGAAGAAGGGGTAAAACGGGAAAACTCTGCGTAAGAATTCAAAAATCAAAAAAAAGCAGTGAAGAACGAGCGTCGCAAGGGAGAGGAACTAGGCACAGGGCGAAGTTCGCCAAATCGTCGTAGAGTTGAAGAAAAGTTTTAAGTCATCGAATTATATTAAAATCATCGTAAAGTTAAAGAAGAGTTTGATTAATTGACTAAGAATTCAAGCAACAGAGTGAGGTAGTTCAAGCTTCGAGATCGTCAAAGTGCCTATAAATTGGATTAAGTTTCTTGTGATATCTGCCATAAGTTCGAGGGATCATCTCACCTGTAAAAACTCCAAGAAGACATCATTCCATGCTACTGAACCACGATAAGTTATCTGATTAGTTATTGTAGTTTTTACTTCAGGTTACCAAAGAAACCACGCCCCACTTTAAATAAAATCTGAGCTAGGCCGAGAGCCATTTAAACTTAAATTTTCAAAGAGCAATCAAAGTAACTTCATTATATAATTGGTAAATTATACCTGGCGCCCAATAAATCAATAAAGCAATTGAGATATTAAATTATAAAGACTAAATTAAAATTACAATTAATGATACGATTTTGATGCACCTAATAATAATAATAAAATTGCTATGTTCTAGAATTAAGTATTTCATTGTGTTATAAATGTTTATGTCTAGTTTAAGTTGAATGGATGAGATTTAGTGATAAGATGAATAAATTTGAATACTCATATGTGCATCAATTAATTTGAAGATTTAATTAATTCAACTGTTATATATTGGCACCCAACTTTAGGTGCAAATTGTATTTTAAAGAATAAATAATTTAAATATGATAACGTAGTTGTGTTTTAATCAAAGTAATTAATTAAAAATAAATAATAAAGGTTATAATTGGCGTCCAACTCGTGGTTTAATTAAAATTAAAATTTAGTTCACGTGGTGTAACCTGAAGGTAGCATTATAAGATAAGAGACAGAAAGACTATTAGATATAATTAATTTAATGTTAAGACGTAGTAATAGGATAAAAAATTATAAAAAGATGGCAAATAACCAAATAACAATGGGGTTTGATGAGGAGATTAATAATCAAATGGGGATAGAATCAGAAATGGATAGAGCTATAGGGATTAATAATAGTGAAAGTAATACTAATGAGGGTAATAATTCAGGGGAGAGTGAAAATTTAAAGGTGTATGGGACCCCAACGGTAGGATTAAACGAATTAATCGAAATCCTTAATAAAAAATTTGATGAAAGTAATAAAAATGCGGAAATCCTAAAAACAAGCATCGATAAAAAATTTGAAGAAAGTAGTAAAAATGCGGAAGCCCTTAATAAAAAGAATTTCGAAGAAATTAATAAAAATGCGGAAATTCTAAAAGCAAGCATCGATAAAAAATTCGCAGAACAAAATAAAAAGCTCGAGGAAAATAATAAAAAATTAGAAGAACTTAGTGGCAATGTTAGTCAAAATGCGGAGACAATGGACCGAAAATTTAATGAATTTGCGGAGAGATTCGAGAACAAGCTCGAAGAAATTAAATTAAGATCGGATACCACAGCCGAGACAATTAGGACGGAAATGAATGATAAATTAAATAAAATTGAAGAAAATTTCACCGATAAATTAGGTAATAGGTGCGAAGATTTAAGAGAAAATTTAAAAGAAATTGCAAGTAAAGTCGTGGAAGTAGAAAAGGATGTGCAAGAGAGCATTAAAGAAATCGAAATCACCGTAAACAAAAATTTAACTGAAAATCAAATTAACGTAGACGCTCAGATTGATAAGGTAAAGGAAAGTCAAGCTAGATCTAATAATAAAATTCTAGAAATCGAATCACAATGCCAAGAAAATTCACAAAAAATTAACCAATATCAGAAACAAACGGACGAAATGAAAAATAAAGTGACAGAAGTAGATGAAAGATTAAGTAATTTAAAAACAAGGGATGGTATCATAATAAGGGAACCAGAGATAAGGGATATTAGTTTTACAGGAAAAGAAAGATTCCCAATGCAATTTTTAAGGATCATAAAAGAAGTTAGCGTTAGTTACACACATCAAGGGAACATGTATTGGTTAGATAGATATTTAAAAGATGAAGCATGTGTATGGTGGTTTCTACACCGTAGGGAAGTTAAAAACTTCGAAGATTTTGAAAAAATATTTATGGATAAATATTTTAACGAAATGATACAAGCAAACATCCGAGACAGGTTGGAATTCGGAAAGTTTAAAGGAAAAATTGGGGATGAAGCTATCACATATGTGGAGAACATGATGTTGGAATGTTCAGAGTTAGAACCGCCGATTTTAGAAGCCCAGTTAGTCCAAAAAATCGCTAAGCACTTTCACCCAACTACACTAATTGCTGTTATCACCAGGGGTGTGAAAACAAAGCAGGAATTTGTAAAACTATTGATGGAATTCCGACAGGCAGATGTACGACACATTAATAGTTACGAAGAAAGAAATGGTAATTATAAGGCATCCTATCCACGCGACGAGAGAGAGGGAGAAGTTGTAAACAGGCCTTGGGGACAAATGAATGGGTACAACAGTAGACATTTACCGTTACGTCAGAATAGGGATGTTTACAGAAAACCAGATGTGCGTGCCGACATAAAAAATGGACCAGGGAACCGTTGGGAAGGTCGACAACCTGCAGACAGGGACGGAAGAGGGCAAAAGTGAAAGTTGGAATGGAATGTAGACCTAGCGGATAAGAACAAGGCAACCATAAATACCTTATTCACCGATTTAAAAGATTATTTAGAGGACAATCACGACACAAGCGATATAATTAATGACATTAATAAATGTCCAGAAATTAAGTTAGTTTTTAATGAGTGTGTACAGGTCAGAGCGTTAATCGATACAGGTTGTGAGGTAAATTCGATATCTGAATCTTTCTACAACACAAATAAATTAAATTTAGGAGTTTTTGAAGAATTACCGGTAGCAGGAGTAAAAGTTATTGGAGCATTAGGTCTGCGTTCCAAAAGTGTTAAAAAACAAATTTTCATTAAAGTTAAGTTAGGAACAGAATTAATCGCCGTGCATTTTATAATAGTACCAGAACTAATTCGAGATTGTATACTTGGGTTAGAGTTTTTATCAAGAAATCATGCAATCGTCAATTTTATTAATAATAAGTTAGAAATAGGAAATAAATTAAACTATGGAGTTGGTAGAAAGGAAATTAAATTCGAGGATTCGTCAGAAGTTAATATTGAAAGTTTGAATAATTGCCTACAAATTGAAGAGGATAAATATGAATTTGATATAAACAAAATAAGCAATTTGGAACATGTACCACTTGAGAATAGGCAGCGGTTATACAGCATATTTAATAAATATAAAACAGTTTTCAGCAAAAAAACCAGGATTAATTTCAACTTATTACCATAAATTTCAAGTAACTGATAGAACACCATACTGTCAGAGGAGTTGGCCAGTAGCGACTAAGTTTAGAGAAGCCGTTGATGCAGAGATTCAGAGAATGCTAAGTTATGGGATCATCGAGAGAGCAAACAGCGCATACATTAATCCTATAGTACCTGTATGTAAGAAAGATGGGAGCGTAAGGATCTGTTTAGACGCCAGGACTATAAATGCGAGAACCATACCGGATTACGAAGGGATTCGACCAATCCAAGAGTTATTGACAATCGGTAAGAAGATCAGTTGGATGAGTAGTTTAGACCTAACTAGCAGTTTTTGGCAAATCCCGTTGCACGAAGATTGCAAGGATTTCACGGCATTTCTGTACAAAGGATTGTGCTACAGGTACAAAACCGTTCCGTTTGGGTTGAGCACAAGCTTAGCAAGTTTAACGCGAGGTTTGGACTCAATTCTGACGGAAGAAGTTAAAAGGAATTTAATTATGTATGTGGACGACTGTTTATGTATTTCGCAAAACTGGGAAGATCATGTGGACCAATTAGAAAAAATATTAAAGGTATTTCAAGACGCCAACTTAACAGTAAATTTTGAGAAATCTATGTTCTGCAGGAAAGAAATAGATTATCTAGGTTTTGTTATCACCACAGATGGTATCAAACCGCAAGAGCAAAAAATGATGGCAATTCAAAATTTTCCGCGTCCTAAGACACCAAAACAATTAAAAAGCTTTTTAGGATTAACAAATTTCTACCACCGGTTTTCAAAAAATTACGCACAAACAACAGCTCCATTACAAGGACTACTGAAGAAAGGAACAAAATTTAAATGGACAAATAGTATTAACCAGAGTTTTTTAGCTGTAAAGGAGGAATTTATTGAGGCTGTAACGTTAAAGCACCCAAATATGGAAAAGATGTTTTACTTACAGACAGATGCGTCCGATATTGCGTCAGGAGCACAACTGTACCAACTCGATGACCAGAATAACATTGCTGTAGTAGGATTTACAAGCAGAACATTTAAAGGGGCTGAGAGATTTTATAGCACTGCCGAAAAAGAATTGTATAGTGTAGTATTAGGATTAAGGAAATTTAGGAATTATTTATTAGGGAGAAAAATAACCGTTATAACTGACAATAAGGCGATCACTTTCATTAACCAATGCAAACTACTTAACGCTAGAATGACGAGGTGGATCTTATTAATTCAGGAGTATAACATCCAAATTCGACACTGCAAGGGAAAAGAAAATATTGTTGCAGATACATTGAGCAGATTCCCAGAGGATGGAGAATGTTCACAAGAAAATGGGGAGGACCGACTTGTACAAATCCAATTAGTGTTACAGAAGTTTAATCCAGAAGTGGGCGAACAGTTACAAAATATAGAAGTTTTACAGAAGAAGGATACAAAATTTAGGAATATAGTAGGTAAATTAGAAGAAAATGATCCAAAAATTTTAGAATGTTATAAATTGTTTGAAGAAAAATTATTTCGCAAGGAAAGAGGAATGTGGAAATTAATGATTCCAGAAAAATTCATTGAAGTATTAATTAAGGAAATTCATGAAATTTGCGGACATATAGGAATAAGCAAATGTTACCATAATTTTAAGGAAGATTTCACGGGAGACAAAGTCGCTAAAAAGGTCAGGGATATAATAATTAAATGTTTACGATGTCAAAAATGTAAACATGACAACAAAGGTAGAAACGCAGAACTTACGCCTATTATACCAAAAGGTAAGGGTGAACTAGTGTGTGTAGACTATTACGGACCATTGCCTCGGTCAGTCTACGGGTCAAGGTACATCTTAGTAGTGATTGACGCATTTTCTAAATACACAAAATTGTATAAGGTAAAAAACACAACAACCGTAACAACATTAAATCAAATCAGGAAATACATTAAAGAAGTCCAATTACCAAAATACATACTTTCGGATAATGGTACACAATTTACATCCAAAAAATGGACAGAAGGGTTACAAGAACTGGGAATTAGACAAAGAACCGTTGCAATACGAAATCCACAAAGCAACTTGGCGGAGAGAGTAATGCGAAATCTAGGTCAACTTTTCAGGATCCTGTTACCTGACAATCACCAAGAATGGGGAAGGCTACTTGAAACTGTGGAAAGTTTCATGAACGAATCATACCATGATACAATTGAGTCAACACCATTAGAAGTACAATTTAATACACGTCCGACACGAATTTGGAAAAAATATTTAATTAATCCAGGCAACACAGAAACAAACGACATTGACCACGGAGAAATATACTTACGAATTAAAAATAAAAGGGAAAAATTCGCTAAGAAGTTCAATGAACTGCATCCACCAACCGAATATCAGATAAATGATTTAGTACTAGTAAGAGCTTGTATTCCGTCAAGCACAATTGAAAAACGATATCACAAGTTCTGTGAACTATATGAAGGACCATACACCGTAATCTCTAAGATAGGAAAAACTACTTATAAGTTAGCTAGTATTAAAAATAATAAAACTCACATCCGAGGTATATTTAATTGTAGATTATTAAAAAGGTTTCATAATTAATTAGAGAGTTAAGTAAACAAAAATAAATGAATTTAACTGTAAAATAAAATGTAAACAAACACATGTCCTACAGTTGAAGAGGGTCAAGGGAACAATGTTAATTGGGGTTTACAAGAAGGGTTTGTTGACGTGGGATTCTAGACAATGCCATTGTTAAGAAAAAAGGTTGACCGCAGTTTAGGTCATAAAGTCATTTAAAGGGACAGTAATTCTAATGGGTTTTTAAATGAGAGTAAGAGTAGGTCATAAAGTCATTTAAAGGGACAGTAATTCTAATGGGTTTTTAAATGAGAGTAAGAGTAGGTCATAGTCCATGTTACGATATGTATATGTGTATTATTAAAATAAGTTTAGTGTAAAGGTGTATCAAAAGCAAATTTTATCATTAATTATGCAATTAACATAAAATTTCTTGGGACTTATGTAACGTTGAGAAGCCCTAAGTAAAAGCTTTGTCCAATTCAAAATGTTTAAACCTTGTCAGTTAGAAATAAATGTCAAACATAAACGTCACTCCAACACATAATAAATTTTGTTAAAGGATTTCTAAGGAAACAATACTTCGAAACTACAAAATTATTGAAAGGGCGAGGGCAGCGTGACAAATTAAATAGGAAGAGTTGAGTTATGTAATGTGACAACATGGGAAATTAGAAAGTTTGTGTACGCCCAAGTTAACAAAGGAAAAAGAGACAAAAAACTAGGCAGAGGTACGTTGAACTCAGCTAAGAAACAAGATTTAACGAACTTTGAAAGACGGTTAGAGTTTGAAAAATCAAATCCAACCAACCAAAAAGAAGCGTCATCCAGAAATAAGCGAAGAAGGGGTAAAACGGGAAAACTCTGCGTAAGAATTCAAAAATCAAAAAAAAGCAGTGAAGAACGAGCGTCGCAAGGGAGAGGAACTAGGCACAGGGCGAAGTTCGCCAAATCGTCGTAGAGTTGAAGAAAAGTTTTAAGTCATCGAATTATATTAAAATCATCGTAAAGTTAAAGAAGAGTTTGATTAATTGACTAAGAATTCAAGCAACAGAGTGAGGTAGTTCAAGCTTCGAGATCGTCAAAGTGCCTATAAATTGGATTAAGTTTCTTGTGATATCTGCCATAAGTTCGAGGGATCATCTCACCTGTAAAAACTCCAAGAAGACATCATTCCATGCTACTGAACCACGATAAGTTATCTGATTAGTTATTGTAGTTTTTACTTCAGGTTACCAAAGAAACCACGCCCCACTTTAAATAAAATCTGAGCTAGGCCGAGAGCCATTTAAACTTAAATTTTCAAAGAGCAATCAAAGTAACTTCATTATATAATTGGTAAATTATACCTGGCGCCCAATAAATCAATAAAGCAATTGAGATATTAAATTATAAAGACTAAATTAAAATTACAATTAATGATACGATTTTGATGCACCTAATAATAATAATAAAATTGCTATGTTCTAGAATTAAGTATTTCATTGTGTTATAAATGTTTATGTCTAGTTTAAGTTGAATGGATGAGATTTAGTGATAAGATGAATAAATTTGAATACTCATATGTGCATCAATTAATTTGAAGATTTAATTAATTCAACTGTTATATATTGGCACCCAACTTTAGGTGCAAATTGTATTTTAAAGAATAAATAATTTAAATATGATAACGTAGTTGTGTTTTAATCAAAGTAATTAATTAAAAATAAATAATAAAGGTTATAATATATATATATATTATTGACCCCATTCCATTCACTACCATATATGTGATTTCTACACGCATAAAGTAGTGCAACCTGTTGTCGTCTGTAAGACTTTTCTCATCCTCCTCTACTCCTCTCGGTACTTCTTACCGACTGGTCTCTTTTACATCCTTCTGATTGTCTGATTAACTATCCCATTGAAACAAGTAATATGGACTTCTGATATATAATAGTTACGCATAGCCCTACTCAATTCAAACTATACCCATTATATACCATTACCCCATAAAACCTTTCCAATGTTGTCCTTTATGCCTTGTCCTTTCAAGACATTCTCGACTACCATTTAACCCAACCTCTTCTCCCTTATTTAATTTACTTATCTTTATTATTACTGAATAAAAAATAAAATTTATAAAAAGTTTCATCAAAATCTGTCGAGTTGATTTTGAAATACTTCGTTTTATTCAGACTGTATCTTTTCTATACTAACTATACTTTTTCCAGACATCCGTCTGTCATCCATAAGTGTCTTATCTCGGTAACCTAAACATTGGCTGGCTTTGCTATCTGTTAGGCTCTGCACTCTTATCTCCTTCCTCAAGATTTTATTCAACTCGACTTCTTATTGAAATTATTATTTCCTAACAAATATTTTTTTCATTAAACCTTACTTAAAACATGTTTCTAATTAATTATTACATTCACCTTACATTTTGTTTAGTTTTGAATTATGTGTAAAGAAATATTTTAAGTACTTTCAAAACGAGTAATCAAAATCTGAATCCATAATTTTGTCATAGCTGTATTCTAGTTAGATTCCTTTGCCTTGGTATTATTTAACATCCGACCGCTTTGGCATTTCCAATACGCATAACTTTTATCTGACTGAACGTGGCATCAATACACTTCCAATACAAACTCTTGGTAGCTGTTTATCAAATGTTTATTATACAATCCTATCTTGTTATTATAAACAGTTTATCTTACGTTTTTATTACTCTTAAACCTTTTAGCCAAGAAGACTTCTTTCTATCTAATATTGATACTGATTTTTGAATCAAACCATATTGCCTGTTCTATTCGAAACTCAAAGTCTATCACACGCGTACTGTAAATATTTATGTTTATATTTACATAAGCTTATTCTATCAATTAATAGTCCTATTAATCTTAGATCTAACAACTACAAAACGTTCTTTCAATATTTGTTTCTTTCTCACGTTGTCTTAATTTCACAAACTTTACTAAAAACAAATTATTATCTTTGACTTTTATCTGTCCACAAAACTATTTCTATTATTTACTTATCTGAATTTCTTATAAAATATACTTTCTCAATTGAGTTACATTGTATGTTCCTTTTATTTCACTAGTCTCTATTGTTCCTATTACATAAGAATTTTCCAATTTTACAACTAAAACTTTATACCTTGATACAATAAAAAAAAACTTTTTTATTTCTTTTCTTAAATTTGATGATAAATAGTGGTTTCTCATTATCACTAAATCTCCTATCTCAAATTTTACAGGTTTTAATTTCTTATCATGAAATTTCTTCCTCTGATTAGCTTTCAATTTTAACCTTTTTCTTGCCAAAACTATTTTTTCTTCAAAATCAATAACTTTTCCAGGTGTTAATTTACATAGCTCATTGTAGATTCGCGGACATTCTTTTTTAAACAGAATCTCATACGGACTATCATTAATTGATTCATGTATGGATTGATTAATACAGTTTTCTATAAATTTTACATAATTTGGCCATTTTGTGTTTATTGTGTACATAGGTCCTAAACATCCTACCAAGCTCTCTCATGCAACGATCGCTAGGATTACACTGTGGGTGATATACAGATGTGTGTTTAATTGTGATATTATTATTTTCTAAAATCTCCTTCCATGTGTGTGATTGAAATTGTCTACCGTGATCATTTAAAATAATCTTCGGCCTTCCTATTTCCCTAACATATTCATTGACAATTGTTTGCTAAAACAATTCCAATAGCTCTTTTCACCGGATATAATTTTATAAATTTTGAGAAAACGTCCAAGACCACAAATATATATTTGACCCCACCAGTTCCTGTTGGTAATTTACCAAATAAATCCACAGCAACTAAATCTAATACATCCTCTGGTAAAATATTAACCATTAAAAGTTCTTGTTTTTTATTTAAAACTTTACTCTTCTGACATAAATCACATGGCCTAATCTGTGTTTGAATCTGATTTTCTAATTTAGGATATTCATACAATTCTTTTAATAATTTATAACATTTTCCAGGTCCATATCTCTCATGACAATCATTAATTACTAATTCTACTAACGACTTGGTTAAACAAATTTTATAATTATTACTTCCTTTTGACTTTTTAAACAAAACTCCATTATAAATCACATAACATTTTCTTAATTTATCATATTTAACATTTTTCTCTTCAATTAACTTTACAATTTTCTGACATCGATCATCTTCCTTTTGTTCAAATCCTAAACGTTTAAAAGCTTTTCTTAAAATTTTATCCTGTTTTAACAATTTCCTATCAGTTTGTCCATAAAAAATTTTGATTAAGTGTTCATTTCCTGTTTTTACAATTTCGTTATAATTAGTTCTAGAAATTACGTCAGCTACTATATTTTGTTCACCAGGACAATATTCTATCTCCAAATTATATTCTTGTAAAAACAAAATCCATCGTAAGAGTTGACCATGTGTTAATTTACAGTTTTTTAGAAACGTCAGCGCTTTATGATCAGATCGTATTGTTGTTTTGTTTCCTAATACATAGTTCCTGAATTTTTTACAAGCAAAGACAATACTGAGTAATTCTTTCTCTGTAACAGTATAGTTTATTTCACTATTTTGTAAACTACGACTTGCAAATGCTATAACTAAGTGATCTTTATTTTCATCTAATTGATATAATACTGCTCCTAAAGCTATGTCTGACGCATCAGTATTTAAATAGAACGGTTTTTCAAAATTCGGATGTTGTAGAATTATTGTTTCTAAGAAAGCCTTTTTTATTTTTTCAAATGTTATTGTCTCCTTTTCTCCCCAAATCCATAATTTATTATTATTTCCTAATAGATGAATGAATTTACTTGTAAGTTCTGCATAATTTTGTTGAAATTTCCTATAATAATTACACAATCCTAAAAAACTTTGTAATTGTTTTAAGTTTTTGGTATTGGGAAATCCTAAATTACTTTAATTTTTTCCTTATCTGGCTCGATTTCTATATCTGATATGTTATAACCTAAAATTTTTATTCCTTTCTTGCAAAAAACTGATTTTTTTTATTTTAATTGTTACATTATAGGCTCTAAGTCTTTCAAAAAGTTTTCTTAAATGTCTCATATGTTCTTCAAATGATTTTGATGCAATACAAAATCGTCTACATATACTGTTGTAAATTCCATAACTTCAGGTCCTAACACCATGCTTGAACCTTTTTTGAATATTGAAGTACTAACATTAAGTCCAAATGGAAATCTCTTAAACTGTAAATTTCTGCCATTAAATAAAAATGCTACATATTTTATAGATTGTTCCTCTAGTTTAATTTGCCAAACACCACTAACTAAATCTATACTAGAAATATATTTCACGCCTTCAAATCTCTGCAAGATGTCATCTATTTGCTCTGGTGCTTCCCTATCAGGTGTTATTATCTGGTTGGCTTGTCTAGCATCTAAACATAACCTAATTGATGAGTCCTTCTTTATTACTCGGGTTTGAAAATGGGCTATTTGAGTCTTCTATTATATCATTGTCTATCATTTTTTGGATTTCCTTAGCTACAGCTTCTTTTTTAGAACGTGGTATTGCATAAGTCTTATTTATAAATTTATTATCTTCTTTAACATTTAATTTAGCTTTATAATTTAACATTTTTCCAGGTTTTTCTGAAAATACTTCTTTAAATTCACTTAATACAGCTTGTAATTCCTTTTTCTCGAAATCTAATTGTAAACTACTTTCTTCTAAAATATGTTCTACTATTTGTGTCCATTCAAAATTTTCATCTTGATTTTCATAATATTTTGAGTCAAAATCTTGAAAAAAGTTTCTAGCTACATCATTTTATTTGTACTTCTTCATAGTTTACTTCTTGTTCATTATAACAATTTTATCTCCATTTTACTTTTACACAATTTTAACTTATAACATTCTACTTGGGAGGTCTCTTTCCTAAATTTAGTCTGAATTATTTTATTTTCTATAATAAACTTGATTATTTCTTCATTAAAATCTAACTGAGCTTTCTTTAACTTCAAAAAATCACATCCTATTATTATTTCAATGTTTAAACCTTTTACTATTAGAAAATTTATTGCAATTATCTCATTTCCAATCTCTACATCCACAAAAGCTTGTTTGGTAATCCTCTTGCTCCTAACACCTGTTACTACCACTATCGTTTAATTGCAGACTGGCCATTCTAAAATTTTATTATTTTTATTGGTAATTTGTTTTTCATATATTTCTTAACTCATCACTGTAATTTCAGAACCTGTATCTATTACGCATTTAAAATTTTCCTTATTAATTTTAACTTCAATTTCAATTATTTCACCCTTAATTGGTTGTACATTAACATATGTAAAATTTTCTTCTTTTAATAAATCTTCCTTTACATTTAAATCTAAATTATCACTCTTTTTTGTTATTAATGAAAATACATTGTCCCTTTTTACTAATTCTGGCCTAATCTGTTCTTTTGACAAAAATAATCTGGCCCTATCTACTGTTGTCTCCCTGTTCTCTAATTGCATTCCCCCTATTGTTATTTTCTTGTTGTTTTTGCTGGAAATTGGGTCTAAACCCTTGATTTATCCCATTCCAATTTGGTCTTGCAAAATTTTGATAATTATTTATCTTTGGCCTACTATTTGTCATTTGTTGATTTGGTGGTGGCATTCTATGGAAATTTTGGGGTCCTTTAAACCTACTTTCATATCTAAACCCACTAACATTTGGTGGTCCTCTAAACCTAAAAGTTTCCTGTCCCATATTGTAACTAGGTTGAAAATTTCTATACATGTCTCTCTCTCTCTCCATTTTGTTTATTTTCATTTTGTCTCATCCTATTTGACCCTACTAATTTCTGACTTTCTTGCTAACTTAAAAGTAATTTTTCTAGGTCATCTAACCTTTTTGGTTGTGCAGCTAACATCATCAATTCTAACTTTTCTGGCATTTGTCTACTAATATGCCTAACAAACATACTCATGGATATGTGGATCTAAAAACTGTGTCTTATTATATTATGTTACATTACATACTTAAAAACATTTTCTATAGGTCCCCTATAATGATTACCCACTAATAATTTTGTTTTTAATTGCTCCTGTTTTTCTTCCAACCAAAATCTTTCTAAGAATGCTATCTTAAACTCATTAAAACATCCCCACTCATTTTTTATGAGCCTCATACCACAATTCAGCTTCTCCTTTAAAATATTTCCGTAGATAACCTAACCTTATCTCCCATTTTCCCCCATTAATTTTATTAAACATATCTACTGCTTCTAGAAAAATCTTTGGATGTGGTTCTAAATTCTCATTATGAAAATCTGGTATCACTGTGTCATTGATTACACTTATGCTTACACAAGCACTTTGATTCATTACAAAGTTCTACAAAGTTTTCTTTCATTTTAAACATAAAATCTTCTTCAAAATTTGAGGTTAAACTACTAATTTGATTGTCAATGTTATTTTTTAGTTCTAAAATCTCCTGCTTTTCTAAATCCTTTTGTTTTCCTACCTCTAAATCTAACTGGTTTATTTTTTCATCTGTTTTCCCTAGTTGTGCCTCAATTTTATCTACCCTATTGTTTACAGCACCCTTTACTTTCCCTATTTCTTTATTTACTCTTATCTCTAAGACCTTTAAATTATTTTCAACTTCTAACTGACTACTTATTAACTTTACGCCTAAATCAGATTCTACTCTACCTACTTCTTGAACGATTTCATTTATCTTATCAGACATATCTGATTCAACTTTAACAACCTGTTCCTTAAATCTATCTTCTAATTCCTTTCGAGTTCATTTAATTTCCTGCATCAAACCCTGTTCTGATTTTACATAATCTTCTTTTAATTCTAATTTGATTTGTTCTAACTTTTTATCTAGGTTATCTAACTTCACATTATTCTGTTCAAATTTAACATTCAGATCTACATTATTTTGTTTTATTTCCTTTAACTCTAGATTATTTTGATCAAATTTATGATTGAAATCTTCAAATTTTGCATTTATTTCAAACTTATTTTGGTCAAATCTATTACTTATTTCTTGTTTTATTTCTAACCTATTTTGTTCAGACTTATTACTTAATTCTAAACTATTCTGTTCAAATTTATTATTTATGTTTAAACTATTTTGATCAAATTTCTTATTCATTTCTTGTTTTATTTCTAATCTATTTTGTTCAAACTTATTACTTAATTCTAAACTATTCTGTCTCATTTCTCTTAATATTTGCATCATTACACTCTCACCTTCATTTACCTTACTTCTTCATACTTCACTATCACCCATGAAAACTTCCATTTATACTATCATTACTAATTATGCTCTCATTTTGATCTAGATTGTTTGCTTCCCTATTATCTTTTACAATTCCTAATACCACATTCACAATATCCTGCCTAATTATAATATCCTCACTTAAATTCCCTATTTCTACATTTTCTTCCATTCTTTCTGATACTGGTATTAAACTCTGCCCACATTGATCAAACGATCCCTCATTTCATACTTTGCAATTTAATGTTGCAACAACAGAATTTAAATCATTAAAAAAGTAATGTTCTGTGTCTCTAAAGGAGACTTAATTATGTATAAAAAACTAATTATTTTGAATTTATCCTAAAAAAAAAAAAATAAAAACAAGCATACATCTAGCAAAATCATACTCTATTCATAATATACATCTTTAACATGATAAATTTTTTATGATGTCTATACCACGGCGATGAACCATGATGTCCTGTGATTCCAAGGAAGTCTTCAAACCGCAGTTCTTCCAGTGCTCAAAGCTCGTCTCCAACTTCCGATACCCAACGATATAAAAATCCTTTATAAGGATTTAACAAAATGTTCATTATTTTAAAAATAGTTCTGCCTTATCTAGAAAGTATTAAAACACCGGGACATGACATTTCTCTGAATTGTTCTAAAGAAAATAATTTCTATTGACTCACATGACAGTCTTATTTATTTCAAAAGTTCTTTGTCCAATAGGATTAATGTTTAAAAGCAAGAATATTTATTTTAAAATGTTTGTACACTTAGTTCTATCACCAAACACATGTTAAAATTGTCACTTTCATCAGTCTATCAAATTTCTCATCAAAAATGCGTCTCATATCAACACTACATTGTTCATCAAGATCTTATAACTTTTTAAAACACATCCCACCATCTTAAACGTTCCTAACCAACTGTTTAAAACACATGTTAATACTTTGAACGTTCCTTTAAGACTTAAGACTGCTTTAAAACACATCCTACCAACTCAAACACTTCCCCAAGACTGCTTTAAAACACATCCTACCAACTCAACACTTCCCTAAGACTGCTTTAAAACAAATCCTACCAACTCAAACACTTTCCTAAGACTGAACTCTCTCCCTCGCTTTATTTAAGATCTACTAACACAGCAAAATTTTGTTAATTACATTCATACACACACTTATATTATAATATACCAAAACATTAATTGTAAATTCATTCTAAACCTATTTATTTTATAATATTATCTTCTTGGATGTTTTTAGTTAAAAGTTTACAGCTTTTAAATTAATTTACAACATTTCCCCCATGCTCCGACAACCAATCAAAATCTTTGACCTACTTGTGCTTGGTCCAATCACATGTCTTCCTTTCAACTATACAATATTCAAATATTCCACATTATTACAATCTTTAAGACATTTGCGATGTAAAGTTTGATATGTAATTTACACGGCAAAAACATCATATACATTGTTTTATTGCTTATAGTGGAGGTTTAAAATTAATATATCTAGTAATTTGTAGTTTATAGGTAGGGATTGTATGTTTTTACTTTTTAAATTTGTAAGTAGTTAATTACCTTTACGTACGGAAGTTGATGAGAGATGTTTTCTGTGTCATTATTTTCCCCTTACATATACCTTTCCAAGATAGGAATTGACGTCTTAAAAACATAAAATTTCCACCCTTTATTTCCGTATCAAAAGGGCAGTGTCAGGTGTATCAGGACTCATTATAGATTCCGTACAATCAAATCACATTCTAAAAATATTATTATTACCTATTATTTCCAAGAATAAATTAAAATAATAATTTTTTTTTAAATTTGTGTGTGAGGGTATACAATAATAATTAATATAATAATAATAATAATCTCTCTACTCGTATATACGAAATCTGACTGACTGACTGATTGACATATCAACAAACTGTACATACTTGGAAAAAAAAGTCCTAGAACCATGAAAATTGGATTATATACAGGGTGTTTCTGTAATGCGCGGAGATAATTTATAAGATGGTTATATGGTTCAAAATATAGAAAAAAGTTCCTATAAACATATATCCAAAAATCAATACTTACCATTTTATTTTTACTAAATAATTTATATCTTTAGAACAGTTTGAGTTGAAATGTTTCACGGTACTCATCAAAGTAAAGACCTAGTTTGAAAGAAAAAAATAATCAACTTGTTCCAAGAATTCAATTAGTTTCAAAATGGCGGTCATTTAAAAGTTTTGAAAATGACACAAAAATAGTAAATTTTTATGTAACACGTCAAGACTAAATTTATGTAGCCCATTTAATTTCCTATCAAATGGTATAACTGTCAAAACTATTGAACAAAACATCTTTCCAAATACTTGTACTAAGCTTCCATAAACTAACAAACATAAAATTGTATAATAAAGTATAGATGTTAAACATATCAGAGTTCTTATGTTAAGATTTTAAAATTGTCGGCATACTTTACTAGAAGCATAATAAATATTCCTGGACTGAAAGATGTCACTTGAACATTTATGCTTCAATGGGTATAAAAAAAACCAGCCCATATACAATAAAAGTCCTTAAACCTTTTTACCTATTGTCCTGCCATCCAATGAACAAACCAATATTACTTTTCTGGGAATAAGTGAATTTTACTTGAAGGCTTAAATGAAAGCAACTCTCTTAGAAATAGTTGTTTTAAAGTAAAGTTTGAATAACTTTAAGAATCCTGACAATTACATGTTTACTACGGCCGATGATTTCCCTTCAAAACAGTATTTTCATCATAGATCGTGTTATTTTGAAGATATTAGGATTTAATTTTAGGGATCTGTAGACGTTATCGATGATGTGGTATTGTTGAATAGTATGGGTCTTTGGAGGAGTTTTTGCATTAGGTGGGATAGAAATTGTGTTATTGTATAACCTATACTTTTGTAATTTCAGATTTTCTTTTTTCCCAGGTTATTTTCACTTTTTGACTGACAACTACCAAACTGTCACTTTTGATGACGAATAATTTTGGTTTGATTTTGGATATAGATGAAAGAGAGACTTTGTTTGGTTTTTGTACGGTTGGTTTCACTATTTTAACAATCTTACATCTTATTCTCTAAGAAGATTAAAGATTAATACAAAGTACAACATGGTAACTTATTTTTCAAAATCATATCTACAGATTATTTCCAAACTTTAATTACCTTGTGAAAAATGGCAAGTAAAAAAATATAATTGTCATTTATCATACAAGCAAAGCTAGTTTTAATACATAAATATTTGTTCATAGACAGCAACCATATTTTATGTTCACTCTTTTATTGTCAAATAGCAAACTGGCAATTCTGTTATGGAATATGTTTCGTTAGTTGTGAGGATGGGTAAGTGAGAAAGTACTTGCAGTGTTTTTGGTAACAACAGTTTTGATAAAATTTTGTTAAATGGATCCGTTAAGGACCTAAATAAAATGTATCATTTGGTAGGCTATTTCTGGGAAACATCTGATTTGGAGTATTCAATTTACTTATTACTATAATTTGTTTTTACATGTAGGCCTAGCTGGGCATATTGGTTTCAGGGAACTGTTTCATGTAGCTGTTCTCAAGGGAACTTTATTGAAACTCAACTTTAGGAACATCGACGACTGCTGTATAAGAGACACACAAAATAAACCTAGTTTCCAGGAAGTCAACTTCCGGGTAATTACAGAACAGATGTTCTAATGTGTATTTTGAGACATCTACAATTTCCTATAAAAGAGTGATATTTTATATTTTGAGCTGTCCTCAGAACGATATCACCACATTAAAAAAAAAAACAGAACAATGAGATGGAAATACGGGGTAAAGGATGTAGGGCGAGTGTCGGAGTCAGTTCATTAAGTAAAGAAAGAATTGAAAACGTCTACGGCACAGTTAAAGCACGGTCAAAACATTCCAACGATTCACTTGGCAACAGCACACGGATGGATTGTGGTGGGGATACACACAGTCCATGTACCCGTACATAAGTATGGAAACTCTAATACACTTTATGCATACCATAAAACAGTGGAAAACAAGAAAATGTGTCTGTGTGTGTGTGTGTGTGTAAATAAATAAATTTATATATGTATACAGAATGGGTGAAAAGTACGAGGACTTAATATCTCGTATATAAGAGAAATTTGCAGGTAGATGTGATTGAGAAACCTACTCCATTTAAAAAATACTATTTTATTATGATTTCAAAAATTTGGTCCACCATCTTGGATCCGCCATTTTGAATTAAACTTTATTTTTTAAATGGGAAGGTGGTCATGTGATACATAATTTTAATGTAGAATTTTAAGACAAAATCAATGTTGAAAACCTCACAACCATATCTCAAACCATTTACGTAAATTTAAACATTTCATTTAATGTAAAAATAAATTAAAGTACATTAAACATCTTATCTATCAAATTTTAATCTTCCATAACATTAATATTTATCAAACAATCAAAGCATGAGGTAATAAATAAATAATAACAATAATAATAAGTCAATAAATCAATAATAATGATGCGCGGCTATGGTGATAGAGTACGATCTTATCAAGAAGTTTCCGATTTATTTAACGAAACATTTCCCAACAGAAATCCAATTTCTAAAAGTGCTGTTTATCATATGGTAAAGCGGTTTGAAGAAACTGGCAAAGTAGCTGATTGTGCCCACATTGGAAGAACAATGATGATAAATCTTTAGAGGTTATGTTGTCATTTGTTGAAGATCTGCATACATCAACTAGGAGAGTTGCACAGGAACATGCTGTTTCTACTTACTCAATCAGAAAAGATCTTAAAAAATCTAATTTTCACCCGTTTAAGCTTCATGTAGTACAAGAACTGAGTGAAGATGGTTTTGACCACCGAGTTGAGTTTGTGAGATAGTGATGGAATTGTATGACAATGATCATAATTTCTTCAATAATATAGTATTTTCTGATGAAGCTACTTTAATGCTTAATGGTATTGTAAATCGGCATAACTGTTGTTACTGGACCGACATCAACCCACATTGGATGAAGGAGGGCCATACGCAGCATCCTAAGAAATTAAACATATAGGTGGGTATTGTTAATTGGTTGTAGGACCATTTTTATCGAAGATAACTTAACAGGTGAAAATTATGAAAATATGTTATTAAACTTGATCATACCAGCTATCCAGAACACAAAATCTATAATTGTGTATTTATGTTTATTTTGCTTCAGTGTGAAAATTAAAATTTAAATAACTGATTTCTCTAACAATACAACATAAATTTGTTGCTAGCTTGCTTGCTTGGTAATGTTAGGGTATCCTAATATAATACATATTTTACATTTTAATCTTGTTAGATATAGTATATTATTTTACAGAGAAAGTGATTATTAAATATGAAATTAAAATTATAACCAAAGGATGCGAAATCAAAGATACTGTATTAATGTGTAATGCTCTTTCTCATTTCTTGGTGGGATTGATGTGACATAAATAAGAATGATTCTTTTTTTTTTTTTTTTTTTTTACGTTTAGAAGGCTTTTGAGTAGATTAACAACTAAACACTAATTATTACTACTATATTGATGTTCTTTTTTCCCAACATAAACCTAACACAAAATTATTTGTTTCCACAGTTGAAAAAAACCTAGAGAACAAAACTGATACATCATTTGTTACTAAGAGACGTTCAGAGTCAACTAAATATTATAAAGACCAAGATGGTAAGTTTTCTTGTATAACTTATTTCATTATGTATTTTACAATAAATAAAAAACTAAAAATATTCCTACATTTATAAAAAACCAAAATGATATACAAGGGCATGTTTTGTAAGGTTTGTTAAAATCAACAGGGTTTTAGGTTTTATATATTCACTCTTCTTTCTGTCCTCATGGTAAGAATGTTAATGCCTCAATTGTTTTAAATCCTAAAGTTTAGTATGAAAGTTTCGTTTTGTATCCAGAATTCAACAAAAATATATAAAAAAGTAAATATTCATTGAAAAAGTACAAACATTTTTTCAATAAATATGCAATTACCTACTATGATTCTATATTTTGTCTTTGTTCGGTCTGTAGTTTTACGTCTCAAGGCTACTTTCAAAGGTTTGTTGATTTTTATTCACATTACACACATTATACAATATACATAACATGAACATACTCGTATATCACACCCATTAAAAACTGTTTACTCCACCTGAGTGTTTGTCAAAGTTGAAAGTCATTACATATGGGTTGCAATATGCACAAAGACTGACTTTTAACTTTGATAATCACTTTAGTAGGATAAACTTATTTTTAATGTGATTTAGTAGGCCTATTATATAAGATCTTGTTATGATTAATGGGAATAAAAAGATCAAGTTAAGAATCTTTGAAAATATACCTGTGAAGCTGAAACTGCAGTCAGGATACCGATTAAAAACTGGATCACTGAGAGTAATTGCATATATTGCAATATATCATGAGATCCAGGCCAGTAGGAAATCTAAAAGGAATAACAAACTTAGCTGTTTCCTATATTCTCTACCTAGTAAAGGATGACATCCTTTAGGAAGCAAGTAAAGAATAATTTTTTCCCTGGGTTTTTATGTTTATAGGTACCGGTACTTATTTATTAAAGATATTTTGCCCATTGGTTCATTGACATGACCAACATAATCAATTAACTTAGTATCATTTTCAATCAACAATTCTTTAGCAACATAATTCCTATAACAAAGATTTGACATGAAATTATATATAACACCAATATAAGTTTCAACCTGAAGGGTTACATTATTCAAACTAAGAATAAATTTCATAAATTAAGCTTTTTGCATTACATTGAATGATTCAAGTTAAATGTGTTTTTAAACTAGAACATAGAGGATATTGTTTACTTAGAAACAAATTGTTTCAAAATCGGAGTCAATAACATTAAAAAAAAATTTTAATGCTTCTTGCTTGTTACTTCTTGCTATAAAACATCCAATGTCCAACATCATCCAATGCCGACAGCATGGTGCATCTTGTTCAGTTTTGCAGCCATAAGGAGAAAACCCTTCTTACTCAAGATAATGTCCATCCATATTCCAGCTCAGTCTGAAGACCTGAGACACCTGATCAGATCCCGTCTCACCTGGCTGTCACTACTGTAGCTGCATTCTGTGATTACATGTTCTATTGTCTCTTCAGTAACATTATACAAAATTGTAATTTCTTTACTCTTGAATATACAAAATGGATAAATTGAGTGTGTATTTTAATTTTTATTCAGTGTGAAAATAAAAATTAAAATACTGACTTCTATAACAATACAACATAAATTTGTTGCTAGCTTGGGTATTCTAAGATAATAAATATTTTACATTTCAATCTTGTTAGTTATAGTATATTATTTTACACTTAAATTGATTAAATATGAATTTAAAATTATAACCAAAGTACATGAAATCAAAGATACTGTATTCAACGTGTAATGCTCTTTCTCATTTATTGTTGGGATTGATATTGTAAATATATAAAATTAGAGGAGTTAAAAAATAATATTGATCTGAATTTAATCTTAAAATGGACACTTTTTTGCAATAATATTTATTTTTTTAAATTGCTCAGCTTATGGGCGCCAGATGGAATTAACTCATCAATTTTGAAAAAAATACAAAATTACTTTGAATTGAAATAATCTCAGGGTCGTGATTTCTTTTAAAAGTCTGGTAAATAAAAATCCTTGTTTTTTCTGCTGAAACTAAACATGGTAATTTATTAACATTATTCATACATATATATATTCATGGTACAATCTTTAGTATATCATTTGAAATTATTTATATTGTAAATTAAAAATTATCCTCTCTTGAAGAGACCAAAATTCTTTTTAATGACTCTACTTTAATCAGTTGCAACTTTTAATAATTATATTAGTTATGAGCTTCTTTATTCTCATATATTAAAATTTATATTATTTTTCATTTATAAGTTAAACTAAATTCCTTTTTAAAATTACTGCTTACTTTACAACTATTTATTTAAACAAATTTTAACATATTTTTTATCATTGGTCCTTTTATATAAAAAAATTATATAAATTGTCTATCATTTTTTGTTACCACATGTAGACATTTCCTTCGTGATTGTCCTTTGTGGTGAGCAGCCCTCGTTCCTGAATTGCAGGTTCATTTGCAGACATAATTAGCCCGCTGACGATCTCAAATTGTCTTTTCAAATTCACAGTACTATCCAAAATGTTCATCACGTTCTTACACACTCCACAGTCAATCAATTTCAAACTGTCCCTTCTATTTACTTTATTACCAACTCAAACATTTCCCTAAGACTCTTTTAAAACACATGTCACCAACTCAGATATCTCTAACTAACTTTTACTAAAATATTTAAAATGTTTTCTACACAAAATTGCCTCTGATCAAGTCAGACGCCGCCTCTCAACTGACAACTGACTCCCCGCAAGCTTGCTTTTTCAGATCCCACAATTAAGCGTCCTTTCAGATGTACAAAGTCAGCTAAAAAATTGTTCACATATTTTGCACCACAGACACTACTTAAATCATTCATATAACATGTCCTGTCAATCCTCACAACACAATATATCACTTAAACATTTATTACAACTTACAACTAACATTTTATACTTCAAATTAATATTTTGGAAATCTATATTGAATTTTTTATTACCCTTGTTTTAATATTTATTTTCAGTCATTCATTTGACTCACGTGGTCTTCTCTATAGACCAATTATAAATCTCCCGGTTTATTTTCATATTTAAAATCTTAAAACAACCATTTCCTTGGTATCCAAGTTAAAGTTAAAATTTTAAGGATTACAATATCTCATAAATAAGAATGATTTCTTTTACATGTGGAAAGCCCTTAAGTAGATTAACAACCAAATGCTAAATATATCTGCTACAATGATGTTTTTTTAAATATTGTTTTACCAACAAAATTTCATGACACAAAGTTACTTGTTTCGACAGTTGAAGAAAACATTGAAAACACAACTGAAGAATCAGTCGTGCCTATCAGTCCTTCAGAGTCAACTAAAGATTATAAAGTTGAAGATAGTAAGTTTTCTTGTCTAACTTATTTCACTATAAATTAAAAATTTTAAAAATCCTATATTAAAAAAAAAACTTTAAAACTGCTTAGGAATATACTTTGATTAAATTAATTGTGTATATACATTGTCAGTGGCTAAATTAGCTCTTTAGAACATTCCTTCAAAAACCATTTATTCCTGTAGAGTTTGAGTTTTAGAGTTTTCAATGCCAATGCCAACTCAACATAATACATAGGAAAAAGTACATAGAGAAGGCTAGGGGAGGCTCTATAGCAATATTCAGGCGTGTTTTTCTTCCTTTAGCGAGACTTTCCTAAATTGTTAAAGAAAGTTTTTAATAAATTTGATATCATTTTTGGGTCAGTATAGTACCTCCCTTCTACACTCAAATTATTTTTATTTCTTCCTTTTAGATTTTTGTTTACTTTTATCAAATTTCAAGGTAACTTTGATAAATTGACTAAAGATCTAATTATTTTGCAAATCTCTTAGGATATAGCAACTCTAATAACTTTTTTTATATATGCATGTCAATATTTTCATGAAATTAATTCTATGAAGTCTAATTGCATATTATTTGGTAATAGACATATAGCAAACAGAATTCATCCAAACTTTATTTTGGATGATGTATTGCATGGGGAAGTGATGTAACCACATTCTTAGGCCTTGTTATAGATAACAGACTAACATGTATCGAACATATGGATAGTATATTTAATAAAACAAGTTCAGGAGTGTTTATGCTCTAATATCTTGATAAATGTTGTGACATTAATTTATTAAATAAATAATTTATTACCAACGGCCTATTATGGTTTAAAACATCCATATTTAAATTGTGGGATTGTTTTGTGGGGAAACTATAATTAATAAAAATTACAAAGAGCTATCTCCTTAAAAAAAAGGCATTAATATTGTAAACAGGAAAATCATGCAGGGAAACTTTTAAGGATTTAAACATCATATCCTTT
Organism: Aphrophora alni; assembly: GCA_963513935.1. Taxonomy (NCBI): domain Eukaryota; kingdom Metazoa; phylum Arthropoda; class Insecta; order Hemiptera; family Aphrophoridae; genus Aphrophora; species Aphrophora alni. The sequence continues at coordinate 96,771,870 of OY740765.1, forward strand.
CCCAGTATATATATTTTGGAAGTGATATTATGTTGTTACTTTCAGAGCCTAACAGCACATAATGCTGACTTCCATAAATATTACACAAGAAAAGGGAAGATTTTAGATGTGATCTGCACACACGGAACATTTATTAAAAAACCCACTGCTCAAGCCAAAATTGCCCTATTTAATAAATTCCCAAAGTCATTGAAAGAAATAGCTGACTCTAAGAACTTGATATCAAAATTAAAGAGTTTTCTATTGGGGGTAGGCATGTACTCCGTAGATGAATTTATCTCGTGACCATGTTTTGATTAATGGATTAAGATCCCTTGTAATGAAAATTTAAGATGTAATTATTATATTGTATGATTTTGTATATCTAAATGTATCTATTGGTTAGGTGCTTTTTAAGACTGGAGTCTTATTTAATGTTTGTCTTATGTCAGACATATTTTTTGTGTCAAGCGTAATAATTAAGCACTTAATAAGACTCAAATACAATTATGTTTATTAAATCAAATGCATTTAATTGATAATGTCATCATCTTCAGTGATGCATGACCTACAATAATGAAACTATAACTATATATTGTTAGATTTAATAAATATATTTGTGGGAAACTGTGTTCAAATTTAATTTTTGAATGATTTCCTATATTATATTTGACTTCTGGAGTAGTGCGAAAGTCAATTATTAGGATTCTTCATTGCTCCAGTTACTAGCACTTCAAAAGTACATGTTGTGCAGTCTTTGTGTTCTAACATCACAGTCTATTACGAGTTAGATTCATAAACAAGATTTTGTTTTGGTATTTAAACCATGGATGGTTTTAATTACCACCCACTAACAAGAATCAGCCTTCTTCACATCTGGATCTTTAAACTTTGTGATACTATGAGATAAATGTAGCACCAGTGTTCTCTGAACCCTTTTAAAATAGTTGAAACTATTACTTTTAAAGTTCATTAGTCTTATGAATTTACAGTGAAGGAATCAAAGTAGCGTAGCTTATATAAAGTATTTGTTTAACATGATTTATTGTGTAAATGTTTATTAAGATTTGTTTTTGGAATAATAAAATTATAATATTTAAGCAGATGTTTTATTTCATATCTGGAAGATTTAAAAAAAATTTCATGGAGAGGTAATAAATACCCTACACCGTAATTAAGTTATATAATTTATATAATATTAACAGTGTTTATTCTAAATTGCTTACATTCATTTTCAGTGAAATCGTTGATTATGTTAAATGAGACAATGGATGTAACATTTCTATTAATGTTACAATTCTCTATTTATTAAAACCACATTTTAAAAGCCAAGCCTATTTTTTTAGAATGAGTGACAAAGTAATGTTGCAAAATTGATCTACAATGAAGAAACATTTGCTCTGTCACTCTTTCACTTCAGTGTGAAAAGTCCAATTTAAATACCCAACTTCTATAACCTAAATTTGATCCTAGCTTGTTTGCTTGGTAATGTGTAGATAATACATATTTTAGATTTCAATCTGGTTGGTTATAGTATATTATTTTACACAGAAAGTGATTAAATATGAAATTAAAATTATGGTTTTAAAAATATTCATAAATAAGTCTTATATGTATCATTAACAGGTAATTTTGTGCATCTTATATGTATTTACTAAACCTAGATCAGGGTTAGCCAAGGACCCAATAAACAAAAAATATTTCTATCACACATAAGCTGCATATGAATATTTACATATTTTAAAATAAGTATAAGATATCACCCTTGCTAATATTATGTTGTTTTGTCTATATAAAGCATTTTTTGTACTTCAAAATAACAATACTGATAAAATAATTTGATAATTGAACTTTAGATGTATTGACTGTATCAAACAATACGAAACTGTTATTTTAATAGAAGATGTGTCTTTCTGAATAATTATCTATTATAATTACAAAACTAATATCCATTTATAGATGAAAACTCATTGGGCAGCTCAACGATTCAGTTTTATACACGAAAAAGAAAAAGAAGCAGTTCATCCAGTTCATCCGACTAGGCAATAAGAATATAGAAGCTATGAAACAACTTAGCTATAGCATAAACGTTTGCCTTACTTTCTCTCTATTTAATGAGAATGTATTGTGATGGGGATTTTTTTTTCCTGAATACATCCTTTTTTGGCCACATTGAACCCTAAAAAGTGTTTGTTTGTCTATTTGTATGATTTCTTATAAACCATTGGACAAATTTGTTCAAAATTGGTATCCTACCTTGGATCTTTTAATCATCATAATGTGACTGCAAATTATAAATCCAAATTATCTGAGAAATTATTAATCATGTATATATTTGTTACTGTTATGTTTATTGCTTTTGTTTCGAATTGTTATGTACATTGCAGTTATATTATACTGCAACGTATAAAACATACAGTAATAGGTTAATTACTTAATAGGTAATTTCTATGAAATTAATTTCATAAAACTAAGGTATGTTTTATTAGTTTCACCTCATGAACATGTTTCCCTCAAGATAGAAATGTGACTAGGTTGGAGAAGAAAAGAGGGGCCCCATTTTGTCTATAGGACTGTTATTACATTCTTAAAAGTTACATGTTTTGTATAAATAAGTGAAACACATTATCTTATTCAGATTAAAACCTACTTTCAGCAGTGTCAAAGTGCTTCCAGTGCTCCTACAGCTACTAAATGTATTGTTATATTCTCTAAAGTTTCATGTTTTGTATAAATTTAGTTTAAAATTTATTAAATATCAATGCCAAAATTGATCTTTCAACAATATAAACTCTAAATTTATTTAAATAAAATGAAGGATCAATTTGTCACAGTCGGTGAATATCACAATCCTTATTTTTCATGTCACCTTTACACTTCTTTCTCTTCCCAACTATCAATAACCAGTTTTTTTTACACTCTTCCCATTGTTTCTAAAAGTTCTATGTTGGTGGTTTTCCTTGGTTCTTGGCTTCCAATATATCTGATTTGGTCCATGTGTCACAATGACAAAGTCGAATCGAAACAATTAACTATTTAAATGTTATTTATACACTCTTTCTGAAACTTGTATATATTTATAATAAATGTAATAATTATTTGTGTACACTAATTTATAAAAAATAATAGCTTATCGCTCAGAAAAATTTAGTTTTCTTGGCTTCAAAATTGTTCTACTACCAGAAGAAAAAGAAAAAATCACAATCTCTGGTTAATTTTATATCTAGTCTTAACTAAACTATCATTCTTCTTGCTTTTAGTAAAAACTCTGGTTAATATTATTATTTTATTTCTAATTCCAGATACAAAGAAAAAAGATTATGATGGAAATGTGTGTGTCTTTTAAAACACTCTGGAGGTTAAAATTTATTACCGGTACTAATTTTCCAGAAATTTGTTATGAGATTTGGTTTTGTAAATCATTAACGGGGTCTGTCTCCACCTCCTCTATTAGGTCCTTCCAATTCTTGTCATTGCTTTGCTGAAAATCTTTTTTTAATTGCAATCTTTTATCTCTGTATTCTTCTTTACATACAAAATTTCTTCATGGTCAAATTGCCTTCTTTCTTTCCGCGATCCATTCTTTTCTTAATTCAACGATTTTCTTGGTCCACCAATATTTTGAAGTTCTTCTGTTATTTTCTTTCCTACGCCTCGGCATAGCTGCGTTGCAAATATTTACAAGATTGTTTCTTACCTCCTTTTATGGTTTATTTGCTTTTTTTGTTTCTTTTATACAGATCCATTTTGAATTTAGTGGATCAATTTTGTTTCCTCGATTGCCGCTTGTAGTTTATCCATATTCATCTACCTAACGTTCCGTGTTTTGAAAGGCTTCTGCATTGCTGATCTTCCTATTTGTTCATTATCCTGTTTTGCATATTTGAAATATATGTATTTAAGGTCACTAAGGGTTTCTTCTTCTAAAACTTTCCAGTCTTTAATACGTCTTACCGCTGATTGGATAGACATTGTAAGGTCTAATATAGATTTTGGTTCTCCATGACAAAAAGTTGATTTCCCTCCTGTGTTAGAAATAGTAACAACTAGTTGTTCATATCACTAATAGCTATTATAGAAACTGCATTACATATTTTATATAAAAAGGCAACAATCAACAATATCACCATAAGTTAATGATTTGCTTTGTTGTTGTTTTTTATGTACTTTGTAGAATTATGTACTTTGTAAAAATTTTATTGTTGAAATTCTGTTTGTATCATTTAATGAAAATAAAATAAATCATTTATTACTAATAAAAATTTAATTTTAGTGTAATTATTATAATTTTAAAACAACACTGAGGTTGAGAATGAAGACCCTGTGGTTGAGTGAAGATCTTGCTTACAGACAAAATAATTGGCAGGTAAGAAACTGAATCTCTGTTTTGTATCCGTTAGCCAGTTCTGCTATAGGAATGGTTAAAAGTCAGTACTTATATCAAACTATTGTATGCTGCTAACTTCTGTTTATGCAGATGATGTGAAGTTGAATGTATTGTCTAATCTATTATTGTGGGTTTCCTGTATATTTAGAAGTTGAATTTACTATAGTTTTCGATATGGATAGGTCGAGAAATTTAATTTTGTAGTCATTTTACAATTGTATGGTGTATTAAATTAGGATCTTAATCACAATTGTACAAATTATTTAGTTTAGTACAAATCTTATTAAAAACTGTTTTAGAAGATGAAAAATCTATGATGATCAGTGAACTTTTCAAATACTGCTACAAGTGGTACTGAGGCTTTATGTAATCTGTTAAATACTGACAGGAATAGTGTTGAAAACATTATTTTTCTTGTTTAACGGTGAAAAAACTTTTGGTCATCATCACCTTTTAAAAAAACAACATAAAATAAAGACGCCTAGCAACCCTAACCCTTGAATGCTCTAATAGTGGAGCGTAGGAAGATAACAAGACTAGGTCAAGATAGGAAAGGGATCTAACCCAAACTGAGGTGATCACAGATACTACCCATACTACATTATTTGGTAATAAAATTAATTGTTAACTTTAAATCATTTTCAAGACTGACAGACAAAAATATGAACAAATATTCATATCCTTCTTCTTTACAGTGGCAAGTTATGGTGAAAAATTCATAAAATTTCCATAAGAATAGTCAGTCTAAATATAGAGAATTGGAATTTATACTATTGTAGAAAATACTATATACATTCAAAAGTTAAAAATGTCACTTTGATCCTATAAATAGATAGGTAAATGTAAATTGTAAATAGAGATATGGTCTTTAAATTTATTTGACTTATTTAATATACTTTTTGTTAATTCTGTTTACCTTTTTTCCGATTTCTCAAATATATTTGTCTAAGATAAATGTTTTTACATACAGTTACATCAATATTTTGTTATAGGCTTTATGCATCACATTTTTTTTTTTGAAAATAACTCTGACAGTATATCAGACAGTTAACACTTTAACCGTATCACCGGTCTCTGAGACTGGAAGGGAATTTTGGCTCTACAAAATTGACACACCAGATAGTTCGATTGATTTCTCCCGTTCAGTAGCTGTCAAGTAGCTTCTGGCCAATAGTTATTTTTAACCTTTAGTTGGCCTTAAGCTGTTGTTCTGCGCCTCCTGTACCTATACAATACGTTTAGTGTCTGGCAAGTCCCTGCCTGCGATACCGGATGATATGCATTACGTTTGAAATTTTGTGAATGTATCTACCAGTGTAAATATTATTGCACATAATTTTTGTTTTTTGGTTCTCTATCTATTTTGTGTTTGACATGGCTCATTCCCAGGATATAAGAGTGAATGACGCTGACTTCAATGATCATATTTTGCAACTCCTTTACAACAACGTAGAGGAGGAAAGTGACAAAGACGTGGATGATTCGGATCAAGATCCTGATTATTTGGTTTCTGATGCTGACAGGGAAACTAGTGACGGGAGTAATTTAAATGACGAACCCTGAATAGAGGATGAAAATGATATGCATTATATTGTTGAAAATTTTGCTCTTCCGGAGGGGGAGTCTGAATTCTTTTGGGGGTAAAGATGACACTATTTGCTGCAAGAGAGAAGAAAACAAACAAAGACGAACGCCCCAACACAACATTTTGAGTGGCCCACTTCCCGGCCCAACAAGAAGGGCTAGAAATTGTTTTGAAAATAAATAAACAAATAGTGTTTTTTGTCGAAAACATTTCCCCCTCTCCATTTCTTTATACATATATACATATTATTACAAAATGGTACAAATTAAAAAAAAATTAAAGCACTGTAAGAGAGACCGTATGATACTGTTAGTGAATGAAAATTCATGAGATGGTTAAAGTGTTAACAATGAAATAATTAAAAGTTTAAACACAAACATAGACATAATTGGAGGGGTATATAAGAGGTGTCATAATAGTTCTTAATTATTGAATAACCACTGTCACTCATAAAGGTTTAAGTTGGAGGAAATTTTAGATTACATGTTGACTTATATCTAAAATAGGCATTTTGTCAATTTTAATTGAAGACTTATATTGCTAATAATTGAGTTCAGTGCCACCAACAACATTTTTGGACAGAGAAAAAAGCACTGTAGTTTTTTAATCAACATATGTTTTAATAATGAAAGAGTATATTTTACAACAGCGGTTCTCAACCTGGGATATGCATACCCCTTGGGGGTACACGACAGACTGGTTGGGGTATGCTGAAAATAAACTGTAATGGCGGATGCTATGATTATGAACCGTATGTTGAAGCTAGTAATGTATAGCGATGGGAACAACCTGGATGAAAACACCGATTCATTCGGTTGCTGCTACACAACTGATTCATCCGGTTGTTATTTTTTCCGTCGGATAGATGAATCATCTGAGTTTAGAAATGTATGTGAGTGGAGTAAGAAGCATCCAATTCACCCTATTCATCCAGCGACTTATATCAACATGAATGATAATTGATTCTATTTCCACCCGCCTCAGCTGTCTACTTAATTTTTGTCTCATTTTACATATTATTTTATCGGTTAGTCAATTCACACGTTTAAAGTTAGTTAGTTAGTTCAATCAATTGTAGGCATAAATATCATAACCTATATATTTATTTGTTAAATTAATTTATTTGAAATATTTTAATAAACATTTTTAATAACTAGGACTATATTATATATTTTTAAATTAATTATTTTTCTATTAGAATACCTTTAAGTACAATTAAATGTTTTGAGAATGGAATATATCTGAAACGTGTCAACAAACGTGAAATTAACGAAGCTGGGAAAGGCGGCAAAATTTACTCATTTTAATTCTAATATTTCAAGCAGAGATAAAAATGATATACAAAAAAATTTAAAGAATTTAAATTTATTTTTATCCATTTACTGTATTTTATATAAAGTGTATTTCAGCTACAGTCCTTAACTCATCATGTGTTTATTTAAAGTTTTGTAAATGTTTATCATAAATAATAAATTAAAATTTTTTATACGTGGATTTATCTTTTTCCTTATAATTGTATATTATTTATAAATATTGTTTAAAAATTATAAATATATAAAACAATAAAATCCAAAATGAAGCTATGAAACCATAGTAGGCTACAATGTAAATATAAATGAACGATTTTAATTTTAACTGTCAGTTGAAAAGTGATACTAGTTAATTATTTTTTAATCGTAGATGGTTTACTAAAGCTAATGAAATGAATATCTGTCACATAAGAAATTTCATACATTTTAAATTATAAGTGAAATCATTGAAATAATTCGGATGAATCATCTGGGTGAAAACATCTGCATGAATTAAAAAAACAACCGATGATTTATCAGTTGCAGAATGTAGTCAGTTGTCCCATCACTAGTAATGTAGATTCCAGTGCGAATGCTGGCACTTGGGCTATCGCTAACAAACCATTACTAACCTGACTAAAAACATCAATACTACTGGTGGGTAGATAAACCAGTTCCATATTTCAATTGTATGCTTTTCAACTTATAACTGAGGTCTTTTTAAAGATATTATAATTACCTTGATATGTTAATAAAGCTTAGAATCAATCACATTTTTAAACTGGTGAGGTACTTTCCGTTAAAAGGATGAGTCACACTAGAAAGTGGCGTTTGGAATTGTTTTTTTCCCTCCAATTATGCCCTTCCCCCGCTCATCGCGCAAGGTTAAGTTCAAGTGCCAGCATTCCCGCCGGTACCTATACTGGCACGCGGACGCAGTGCTGTTTAACTCACACACTCAAGGTCAATGCTCCCCCTTACCCCTCCACCCCACTTAGGCACTGTCACCACTCCACTGGTATTGTCTTGAGTTATTTTTGTCCAGCTAGTCAGTTAGTTCAGTTCCCGCATGATAGCTGTCAGTCATGCTCTGCTGTGTACATAAGAACACTGTGACTTTGTGTTGTGTTGCTCTGCCACTGCGATTGAACGTATTTGGCTTGGTCTTTAACTACGGAACTAAACAACAATATTCTTTGTTGTTATAATGTTAGTTTGAGCTAGTTTCACACAATTATAGTGCAACAATCATAGATAAGTGGTTGAAAGCTGGAACACCTTGATATATTGGGGTTTCCCCTCCCAAATTTTAGGGTAGGTTATACAATTGATATTGATCTTTTATTCACAATTGATTATTACAATTTGGGGCCCCCTCAAATTTTGGTAATAAGGAGAGATATACAAGAAACTGTAGGTTTAAAAATTGGATTAAAAAAAAATCTTTTAACCACATTATTGTATATCATTTGGAGTCACCCACCAAATTAAAAAAAAAAAAAAATTCTTCGTTATATTAAGTATAACCTATATTTTATAAATGATCGCTCTGTATAAACCATTTTTGGTTTTACAATGAATAAGTTTTTAGGTTAACTTTTATTTTAGCCCATTTTTCTCTAAAATGTATTTCTACAGTTTACCAGAATGTTATAGGTTATTTAACTTCATTTATATACATTTGTTGTAGGTTTACAAATTATTCAGGTTATTTAACTTCATTTAAATTAAGCACTTTTGCATTTTTATATTTCCAATTTTATGGTCCATAATTTGAGATTTGTATCCAAGTGTACAGTTATTGGTAACTCAAATATACGGTGAAACACTGTATACTATAAGAAAGTGTACTTCTGTCCAAACATTTATCACAATTTAAAATTCCTAATCTAGGTCAGAGATCAAGTAACAGTTGTTGCTTTCATCACAGAATCTGTGTACTTTTACAGTCGTATATTTCCGGGTTTTCGATTCAGCTCTGATATGTAGATTTGTTTAATTTGAGCATTCTTCTATCTAATTATTGATATGTATACATGTCTTGACTCTTTACACAGAATTTGTTAGAATACTATATACTACATAGAATACTTTTGTCTACATTTTAATGCTTCAGCGAGGCAGAAGGCTGAGTTGTTACAGTAATTGTGTACTTTTACATTCATAAATATTTCCAACTTTTTTGGTTTACCTCCGATTTTTAGATTTCTTTACTTTAGGCACTCTACTAGCAAGTGTACAGTTATAAACAATATGTTTACAAATTGTAACTCTTGTTCATATGTACTGTACGATAATGTACGGGATTTTGGTGTATGTATTTCTATGTGAAAAACTACTGGAATTTTTCCGGAGGACCAATCAGTGACAATTCAAAATATAAATTCTGCATATAGAATAATTACAATATATGATTAACAATTGTAGGTCTGTACTTACGTGATTGTCTGAAAGTCTGTTCTGAGACGTCTCGTTAGATGGGCGCACTGTAAGACACTTAAAAAATTGTTTTATTTTCATACCAAAACTACATGTTCATTAAATATACAAACTACAATCTCACACATTGCACAATCCACATACAGAAAACCAGAACTGCACTGATAGAAAAAGAAAATGAATTGGTACTGGAACAATACACAATATGATTTTTCAGTAGCCTGAAGTAGAATTCATCATGACGTTGACGACTTACGGAGTAGGAATCTGGAGCCAAACTGAACGTAATGAAGCCAAAGCTTGACAAGGGTAGGAAAAATGACGCCTTTCAAGAACCAATCAGAATTCAGTTTCTGAAGGACAATATCTGATGTTATATGGGGTGATGTGATGACGTAACATGGTGTACGTGACATTTCGCATGTACATTATAGGATGCAGGTGTTAACAACAATACAGGCAAATTAGAGCGTTGTTGCCAAACTTTGGACAGCCAATATTTCACACCTGACGAAAGGAGAAAGCTTTGTCATACTGGACGTCTGGCAATGATGTGCTTATTGTTTCATATTATTACATTGAACGAAACAGACAGAACAATCGTCGCTATGCGAATTGAAGTTTTTTTTTAGAAATATCATTTATACGTTTTGTTAGTTGGACTTGAATACATTATTTTCTTCTTGTTTTTAATCAAAATAAAAGGGTTAATAAAATGACGTAATATTTACGCAACATAGTCCCGGCCTTGAACGATTGGCGTTCAACAGGAATTATGAGAGAGTGAAAGAATAATGAGAGGAATAAAGATTAGAGACGGATAGAATGGGAGGGTTAATCCGAAGATAGGATTAAAAGGAGGGTACCCGTAAGGTTAGGAAACAGGTTGAGAGGAATTTCCTGTTAGAAGGTAACATGGCTACAACATGCAAGCATACTCTGATGTGTAGGAGCTTTGTGTAAAAATATTGTAGGAATATTTTAATATAAAATTGAGATAAAAGTCAGAAGCGTTTTGTAGTATTGTTTATTTAGAGGGGAAACCGAGCTCAAAGCGGAAGTAAGGACAATGGTCATTCATTAGTGGTTGAGTTGGGGTGAGATATTTCTGACCTTATTTCAGTTTTGTTGTAAAGTGAGATTTATAATTATTCTATAGTATACTTTTGTATTTTATATACAGGGTGTGTGAAAGTTACGTTGAATTAAGGTGAAGGGTTTTTTTTTTTTTAAAAGTTGTTGTTTAGTTTCGCATAGCAACGTTGATTTTGTTTTGTATATATTTTAAGATATGTTATTATCGATTGGTAGTGAAGGCCTAGTTTTGACACAGACTATGCATTTAAATATGCAAGTCCTGATTACACTTCTGGCTGATAGTATACAGAAATGTTGTGAAATAAGTGATTGTACTAATTGTGGGCCAGCGTGTAAATGTTTTAAATGATAAAAGTTTATTATTAACGTGGTTATGTAATGTTTTTTGGGCAAGATTGCAGGATGTATAGCGTTGATATTAAGAGAAGAATGCGTAAGTCTACCTCCTACTCGAAGAATTTGATTGTCGTCTAAGAAGGGTGACAAACGTAGTAATTTTGACGTACATGGTTTATTTTGATTTAGGAGTTGTATTTCATCCGAAAAATTATAGTGTTGAATTAATTTTATTATTTTAGTTTCAGCATGTTGAAGTTCTGTGACGGTTAAAGAACCAAATCGGTTTTGTTTTTTAGAGCAATTATTAATAAATCTGAGCATCAATGCTAGGATACGTTTCAATGTTGTCCAATTAGAGTAACGAGAGAGCAGGTCCCACTCTGATGTAGTCGAAACTATACCAATGTGGAGGGGGGAGTTACGAGTTTCAGGTAAAATGTCCATCACCTGATGCGGTGATTTTGGCCATTTAATGGGCGGATATTTTAACCAAATTGGTCCCGACCACCACAAAGGATGGTTTACAAAGGCAGACGGAGAGAGCGGACGCGTCGCGCAATCACCTGGATTGTGCTGTGAAGGAACGTGGAACCAGTTCTCTGACGATACCCAATCTTGTATTTGACTTACTCGATTGGCAACATAAGTTTTAAGTCTGTAAGACGGTGTCTTGATCCAAGCTAAAGTGACTGACGAATCAGTCCAACAATGGATGAAATTTATATTATGAAATGGGGAAATTAAATTTGTACAGTAGTGCATTAATTTAGCAAGTAGATGAGCGCCACATAATTCTAGTCGAGGTAAAGAGATACGTTTTAGTGGTGCTACTTTGGACTTAGCAATCAATATGTGTGTTTTTGGTGTGGAGTTGTGTTCAGTGATACGTAAATAAACAATCGCAGCGTAGCCTTGTTCAGAAGCATCACAAAAACCATGTAGCTGTATGTCTTGGGCGTTATGTAAATTAAAATTGCGAGGTATTTTAATTTTTTCTAAAGCTGGCATGTCCTTAATTAGCGTAGTCCATGTGCGGACAATATGTTCGGGCAGTTTGTCGTCCCAATCGACTCCGATTGACCACAAGAGTTGAATAATGCATTTGGCATGAAAAGTGATAGGTGAAAGCCACCCACATGGGTCATACAAGTGTGCAATGACCGACAATATTGAGCGCTTTGTATAAACGTGGTTTGTTATGTTGATAATGTAAGAAAAAGCATCATCACCTGGTGTCCATTTTAACCCTAATATTGAAAACAAAGGTTGGTCAGGTGACTTAAAATAGAGTGGTTTTTCCCTATAAGTTACAGGGACTGTTGAAAGAAGCTCAGGGGCGTTAGAGGACCATTTTCTCAATTGAAAATGACCCTTTTTGAGAAAAGAAATAAATTCCTTTTGTAATGTTAAGGCACTTGGTACATCATGAGAGCCTGTAACAATGTCATCAACATAAATATTAGATTTGATAACCTGCGAAGCAAGTGGAAAATTGTGACCTTCATCCTGAACTAACTGTTGTAAGGTTCGGATGGCCAAATAAGGTGCTGTCTTGACACCATAAGTAACGGTGTTTAGTTTGTAAATTTCAAGTGGTTTAGTGGAGTCACTTCTCCAAAGAATCAATTGAAAACGTCGATCATCGGGGGCCATATTAATCTGTCTGTACATCTGACGGACATCGCAAGAAAAGACTGTATTAAAGCGTCGAAATTGAAAGATTATGTCAGGTATTTCAGATTGGAGTTTAGGACCACAGTATAGAGTGTCATTCAATGAAAAACCACTAGTTGTTTTTGACGATCCATCAAACACTACTCTTAATTTTGTGCTTGAACTATGTTCTTTAATTACGCAATGATGGGGTAAAAAGTAATTTGATTGATTTAAAATTGAATCATCAACTAAGGTCATGTGACCTTTGGAAATGTAGTCATCCATGAATTCAATATAGGCGGGTTTTAACTGTGGTTTAGAATTTAGAGTTTTTCCAAACTAAAAAACCTACGTTTAGCGACATCATAAGAGTTACCAAGCAAGGTTGGGTCACTCTTGAAAGGTAGTGCGGCGACATAACGACCACTGTCGTCGCGAGAAATGTGATTTATGTAATGTTGTTCACATTCTAAGTCATCATAGGAAGTTTTAGAAATGACAGGAGGTTCTTCGGTTTCCCAAAATTTTTGTAAAACTTGATTTAAGTTTAACTCATTTGTAAGTAACAATGAGCGCGGATTATAGGTTTTTATTTTTGATTGAGTAGGACCAATTAACGAAAATCCAAAAATTGTCCCAATAGCAGTTGGCAAATTTGGGCCTAAGATTAAGTGTTGACCAGTTAATATCTGACCATACAGATCGGCACCTATTAAGAAATCAATTTTATTAGGATAATTAAATTCATAATCGGCTAATTTCAAATTTTTGAGTTTTGAACGTAACTCTGGCGTAACTTCCCAATTTGGTAAATTGGAGGCTATGTTATCTAAAACTATAACTGGATGATTTGCATTGATTAAGTTACCATCAAGAGTTGACAGGTTAACTTTTGTAAATCCTTTAATAGCTGTTCGTAAAGTAGAAATGCCATTTAATTGTATACATGAAGGTTGAATATATAAGCCTAGGTTAAATGCACAAGCTGAAGTTATAATTGAAGTTTGGCTTCCTGAATCTATTAAAGCAGTAGCAAGTTGAAATTTATTTTTATTAGAAGTTAGTTTTATTTTAATTGTACTCAAAACTGTAACAGTATTAGACTTTTGTAAATACATAGAAGTGTTTGAAAGGGTTTTATTATGATGTGAAACTAGGTGACCTTATGTAGAGGTATAACCTGTCCAGGAAGTACTAGCATTTTGTGGTATTAAAGGTTTAATTTTGTTTTCAGTGTATAGTCAGCTAGACGATTGCGGCTTTGGCTGGTTGTTTTTTGAATCTGTTTTTGTTACGTCGAAATGCAAAAGTGTGTGATGTGATTGGTTGCAAGTTTTACATCTAAGTTTATTTGGACAATTAGTAACGGTATGTCCAGTAGACAAACAATTAATACAATGTCGTTGAGTTTTTATAAAATCCAATCTTTTAAATGGTGATAAAAGTTGAAAATCTTGACACTTATAAATTCTATGGCCATTTCTTTTGCAAAAACTGCATTGATAGTCATTGACAGGGCTAGCAAAACAAACATTTCGGTTAGGTTGGGTTCCTGGTTTTTTGAAAGTCACAACCTGTTTTGAAGTGGTAGCTTTCGAAATAGTATTGTTTTTAACACCTGATTCAGATGTGAGAGCGTCTTCGAAATGAACACACTCATGTTCTAAAAATGTGATCAATTCTTTAATGGTAGGCATTAGATGTTCGACAGATCTACGATCTTCGAACCGTTTGCGAGTAGTAGTGTCTAATTTCCGTAACAAAATAGATAAAAGGGTTAATTCTTGATTTATATCAAAATTTAAAATTTTCAAGGCTTGGGAATTCTCTTGAAAAACATCTAAGAATTGCCGAAATGATTTCAATGAAGGATGGTCAATGTTTGGCATATCAATTATTTTGTAAATATGATGGCTAATGAGCCTTCTAGGATTTTGATAACGATTACATAATAGATCAAAGGCTATTCGATATATTTCATGGCTCAGAGGAATATTTCTTATGAGTGCTAAAGGCTCATCGTGTAGACAGCTAAGTAAATAGTTAAATTTGTCAATTTGCGACAAACTTTCATTTTGATGAATGGTTGCATTAAATTTATTGTAAAAAGTACTCCAAGTGGAAATTACACCACTGAAACTAGGTAAGGTTAGTTTAGGCAATTTGACTAATGGTTTCACAGCATTAGCACGCTCTGAATGGTGCGATAGTGCACTGACATTTAGATCAGCAGAGTTTCCCAAATTAGGAATTAAAACGCGTATTTGTGTTTTTGAATCAATTGTTAATTGTGAAACTTCATCTTGAAGTGTGGAAACCTCCTCGATTTGTGCATCAGTGATATCTTGAACAGAAGTTGCACGATCGACATAACTTTCGAAATCTGCAGATAATTTGTTAATTACCTCAAGATATTCAAGAAGTTTTTTTTCGTGGATTAATGTTAGACTACTGCTTGCAACTTTAGTAGATAAGTCTTGTACACGATTGTTGAGGCTAGTAAGCCTAACTAGTATAAGCTTGGCTTGACGTTGAAAAGCGTTAAATCTCATTTTGAAAAAAATAAAATTTTTTGTTTAAATTATAAATGTAGAATTTTATAAGTTGGACTATAATATTTCTTATTATTCTCAAAGAAAATATTATTTATTAATAAAAACTAACATGTGATTAATTTTCATTAATGTAACGTAGAAAAACAATCAACTTATTTGAGGTTAAGTTTTTTGTTGTTATTGACAACTGAAGTAAACATGAACAGATGTTCCTAATGTTGTAAGCATAGGACGCGAAAAGGACTGCGCAGTGGTTCAAGTATGGCAGCCTATTCAAAATGGCGACTATTGAAGCTTAACGCTTATGAAACTCCAATTTTTCACAAGAAATGAATAAACAAATAAAATAATGTATAACCATAGCGTAGTTCAATTATTTAAATATTTTTTTTAAACAATTCAAAAGCATATCGGGCCCGGAGGACCAAAAAAATGTACGATAATGTACGGGATTTTGGTGTATGTATTTCTATGTGAAAAACTACTGGAATTTTTCCGGAGGACCAATCAGTGACAATTCAAAATATAAATTCTGCATATAGAATAATTACAATATATGATTAACAATTATAGGTCTGTACTTACGTGATTGTCTGAAAGTCTGTTCTGAGACGTCTCGTTAGATGGGCGCACTGTAAGACACTTAAAAAATTGTTTTAGTTTCATACCAAAACTACACGTTCGTTAAATATACAAACTACAATCTCACACATTGCACAATCCACATACAGAAAACCAGAACTGCACTGATAGAAAAAGAAAATGAATTGGTACTGGAACAATACACAATATGATTTTTCAGTAGCCTGAAGTAGAATTCATCATGACGTTGACGACTTACGGAGTAGGAATCTGGAGCCAAACTGAACGTAATGAAGCCAAAGCTTGACAAGGGTAGGAAAAATGACGCCTTTCAAGAACCAATCAGAATTCAGTTTCTGAAGGACAATATCTGATGTTATATGGGGTGATGTGATGACGTAACATGGTGTAAGTGACATTTCGCAGGTACATTATAGGATGCAGGTGTTAACAACAATACAGGCAAATTAGAGCGTTGTTGCCAAACTTTGGACAGCCAATATTTCACACCTGACGAAAGGAGAAAGCTTTGTCATACTGGACGTCTGGCAATGATGTGCTTATTGTTTCATATTATTACATTGAACGAAACAGACAGAACAATCGTCGCTATGCGAATTGAAGTTTTTTTTTAGAAATATCATTTATACGTTTTGTTAGTTGGACTTGAATACATTATTTTCTTCTTGTTTTTAATCAAAATAAAAGGGTTAATAAAATGACATAATATTTACGCAACATGTACAGTATTTTTTTTAGAACACTTTATAGTATAAGAAAGTGTATATTTGTCCAAACATTTTCCCTCAATACTTAAATCTTCATCTAGGCCAGAGGCCGAATCGTTACAACACTTTTATAACAGTAGGAGTGTCAAAGTGTATTGATTCTTCTTTGATATTTGCATAGATATTAAACTCTAATGATTTCCCAAGTGAAAGCTGTATTTACTTGCATAATACCATGTACCTATGTTTTACACACACTGCTTAGAGTTTTTAGTCTTTTAACATAGCACAAACAATATTTCGGCCGATTTTACACTACCAACTGTTAGTTGAATTTATCTTGTAAATTGGGATTAGATGGTGACCAAAAATATTGTGTATTACTGTTTCTTCAACAAATTATATTTTCTAAAAATATAGGTGGTTTTGGTAATCACACTTTCATACAACCTCTAATTTTCATTATAGTTATTTTGACATTGGATTTCGAAACTTGTACGTAAGATTTTGGAAACATTTTATACATTGTACCCTTTGTAGGTTTTAAGGAAAATAAATTTTCCGAAATTTGGGGGGACCCCAATACATTCAAATTGTTGTGGTCAAGTTAAGGAGAGACCTACCACTTGTAAGTCTCTGTGGGTAATATGTGTTGTATTTTTAATGTCATAAAAACAAACTACCATAATACACATCATACTACCCACAGACAGACCGACATTAATAATAGGGATTTTGTCCAAATCCAAAGATACAGTTTAATAGTAAATAATCTGGTTGTTAATCGACCATAAACATGTTCTTTCTTCAAGATTTCATATTTTTGGACAAGCACGTTTTATACAGTAGTATTAGAGATATAGTGAACTAGTACAAATAACATTAAGCTGTTTATCTTTAACTATTGAGAAAATCTGATTCATATATACCTAGCAGATTTAAAAAAGTGTAGAAGACATATAAATCTCCTACATTTATTAAAAATATCAATTCTTTTAGACATAATAATATGGATATCTATGTAGGTTGAGAATATACGTGTCAAAATCAACTTTGATGAAATTACATCCTCAAAAATAACTATAATGATAAAAATGGGTGTTTAGTATTGGACATTTGTATTTGGTGACAGTTGTGCTTTAATATTTTTGGCCGACGCTTTCAAAAACGGGATTTTAATTTAATCATAGTTTAACCCTTTTACCTTTACCGTTAGTTTATATCAATCCGTTAGTACAGATGTGTAAAGGAACTATTTTCTTAATTCAATCTTTTCTTGTGTTCTATCACAGTTTTTTAATAAATTCATTGGTTACTATCATCAATATTAGCGCTAGTCAGCACTTTACTCAATCTCACGTAATTCATTTCTGAAATAATGTCATTCTTAATTATTTCAACTTCAAAGCTTTGTCCAACACATGTTTCATAACTCATATGGATTATGCACTCTCACAAAAAACTGAGTGATGTATAACTACAAACATCATGCATTACTATTATTAATAAGTATGTATGAACTGTTTGAGTGTACTTTGTATAGAGAATTATTAAATATTTTGTTGTGTGAATCAGCTAACTAGACTAGGAGTGAAGTCTTTATGATATGATGGAAGCCTCTCAAGAGCAGGTACTGTGAACTTAATAATAAAGTTAATTTCATACATTTAATTTGAGTAAACATGACAATAATTTCTATACTAAATTAATTGATGCACTATACTCATTAGATTATTTGTTAGTTTATGGTCCTCCGGCAATCTTATATATATAAACGGCTTTGTCCTGACTGATTGAATGAATGAATGACTGACAGAGAATCAACGTAGAGCAAAAACCAACAAAGATATTGATACCAAAATTTAAAGGCATATTTGCATGAGGTCATAGACGCTCACTAAGAAAGGATTTTGCGAAATTTTAATTTTAAAGGGTATTAAATACAAAAAGAAAAACAAATTTTATTAAGCAACTAAAACGTGGATTACCTCACGCACATATTTTGCTCTGGTTAAAAGATCGCCTGGTTCCAAGTTTAACTGATAAAGTGGTCTCTGCAGAAATACCTGATATCAATAAAGATCCTCTTTTGCACGAAATTGTTAAGACTAATATGATTCACGGTCCATGTGGTACTTTGAAAATTAATTCTCCTTGCATGAAAGATGGGCGATGCAGCAAAAAGTATCCGCGACCCTTTTTGAAAGAAACACAAACTGGAGAGGATGGTTACCCAAAATATAGAAGGTTATCTCCAGAGGAAGGTGGATTTACTGTGAAAATAAAAGATATGGATATAGATAACAGTTGGGTTGTACCTTACAACCCAGTTTTATCTCGCACTTTCAATGCCCATATTAACGTTGAAATTTGTAATTCTGTAAAATCTATTAAATACATCTGTAAATATATTAATAAAGGAACAGATCAAGCAGTCTTAAATAGGAAATCCAGAAGAAACAGGAAAGATTGTAATACCAGAAACTTTAGGAAAAGTAGTTAATAACTTAAATCAGCTTATAAATGCCGTTATCCTGATATTTATAGAATTAAAGAAAAAACGATGGAATGGTTCAGTGAGCGCGCAATTTAATGTCCAAAAAATGACAGAGCTGCTGAAATTAATGATACATTACTTGACTTATTCCAAGGGGAAATAGTAGAATACAAATCAGTTGATAAAGTGATAGAAAGAAATGAAGCAGTTAATTATCCAGTAGAATTTCTTAATTCGCTTAATCCACCTGGATTTCGAGCACATAAACTTCGTCTTAAAGTAGGAACGCCAGTGATGTTATTACGAAATTTAAACCCTCCAAAACTATTCACTGGAACTAGACTACAGGTAACTGCTTTAAAGAAATTTTTTATAGAAGCTACAATATTTACTGGTTGTGCTCGAGGTGAATCTGTTTTTATATATAGAATACCACTAATCCCGTCGGAGTACCCTTTCCAGTTTAAAAGACTTCAATTTCCTCTGAAGATATGCTTTGCTATGTCTATTAATAAATCTCAAGGACAAACATTAAAATTTGCAGGAGTTGATTTAAGAGAAGACGGTTTTTCTCATGGTCAATTGTACGTTGGTGCTTCTAGGGTTAGTTCTTCTAATAATTTAGTGATTTTAGCACCTAAAGGGAAGACAACAAATGTAGTTTACAAAAAGGTCCTAAATACTAAATAAGTACATTTTTAGTTCAATTTTTTTATTTGAATTGTGAAATAATTAAACTTTTCTTTAGTATTTTATAATATGAATTCTTAAATAGTATAATATAATTTACCTATAACTAGAATAATTACGAATTTTTGTTGTTGTTTACTTTGCCTTTTGATATTTTTCAACTTTAGTAACTTTAAGTTATTGATGAGTAAACATGATGAAAATAACAGATTTAGAAAAAAATATTCTTTTTCTGAAATTACTCTATCATTCAATTCACAAATTCTGTATTCTTAAATATTACACACTACATTAAAATTAGCCGGATTAAAGTAATATTAAACTTTTTTATCAAAACATGCGATTTAATAAACGTATAGATTACAACTTGAATGATTCGCGGGCAAAGCCACGACGGGAGATGCTAATATATATATATATATATATATATATATATATATTTTTTTTTTAGTCTTTCAGTAATAGTGACTTTGCCACTACCTTGAGAATCATTATCAGTTTTTTACTTAATAATAGGCCTTTTTAAACATCCAATGTGTCTAATACTATACAAAATATATTACCTTTTTATAGGTAAATGAAACCAAACATGGCATTGATAAGCATACAGTTAATTAACATTCAAAAATTTTATAAATATCAAAATTACAAAGAGTAAGTACGAGGATAATCTTACATTTTGAAATGTATTGAAGTCTCCGAGAAACTGACTCGTGCAGTATTATTGACTTGAATTTATCTAGTTGAAACTGTACTTTGTTTTCATAGTTTAAGTGTGTAAAAAGGATGCCAAGGACCGAACTACTAGGAAGATAATTGTATTATATATTACCTCTCTCAGTTATTGACTCGTGTAGTATTACTTACATTAAAAATACAAATTGTGACCAAAGTATGAGTTTTGAAGATGTTTTCAAGAGACATTTATTGTTGAAAACAATGTTTTACATACTGTAAAACAACGACAAATCCAAATTTTGAAAAAAAGCCGTAACAGTATTAATTAACTTTATACTGGAAACACAGGACTAGGACTTTAAACAACCTAGTATTAGATAAAAAGGTACAATTGAATTGCTCATTTCAGAAACTGCACGAGTCAACAAAAAACCAAAATTCAAAATTAATAAAATTGACGTCAATCTTTAAAAACTTTCAATATTTAAAAAAATTTCATTATTTAAAAATTTTAATATTAAAAAAAATTTCAGTATTCAAAATTTTCACTATTTAAAAATTTTCTTATGTTATAAACAAATTTCCTTTTTTTAAATATATATATGTTGGCCAACTTAGTATGTAAGAAATTTAATAAACATAATCATGATATGTAATAAGTAATTTAATGATGAACTTGTTAGAATTAATATAACTTTTGAACTTAAAATATTAATCTTGATTATAGAATCTCCTTTTTTTATTGTTAAATTCTTTGTAACAGTTTATATAAACAAGGGGGGATAAATGTCAGAGTTTAATTATTAATAATTTTTTTTTCTTTTACTTTAAGGGCATGTAAACTTTTAAAAGATACAATTTATAATCTTTTTAATTATTAAGCTTTTGCTTAATCTTTCTTAAGTAAACTTAAGGTGATATTTTTTTTATAACTGTAAATGGTAAAATCTGATTCGTCGAAATTCTTTTTTTATTTCAATAAATTTGAGCCTTGTTGATTATATAATTTGTCTTTGTCTTTTTTTTATTTAAACATTGTTACCAGTTGGTTCCACCTTTCGTTATTTTAAGTCGCCTGGTAACATGTTTCTGGTAGCAGAGCGTGGTTTGCTTTAAATTCTAGCGTGGTTAACTCTAAATTATAGAGTGGTTTATTTTTAAAATTTTGCTTTGGAACCATAGAAATTTAAATTCTTAAAATTTTCTTTTTGTGCTAAACAAGGCTCACTTTTCATGTCTTTGCAGCTTTCTCGAATACTGAACAACTATTGCTGATGAATTTTATTTTTTTTTTAAATATATATAAACTTATTAGTCTCATTTTTTTTTTATTTACATATAAACACATTACACAAGAACATCTAGACCAATTTTAATAAATTTTTTTTTCTCTTTATTTCACTCTGCTTAAATAAATTTTTTTTTATATATAAATAACATACTTTAGTCATTCACGGAATTTGATTCAGACAGGCAGGGCTCATTCGGGAATACAAAAAAATAAATATAAAATAAATAAGAAAAACCAAAAATAGATAAAAACAAAAAAAAAAAAACAAAAAAAACTATTCAAAATTCTTTTCAAATTTTCTCGAGTTTTCTTTTGCTTGTCTGTTTTGATTCTTACTTACACACATACACATATACAACATATACACAATTCTCAATAATTCATCTTTTTTGCTCTTCTCATTTCAAATTTTATTAGTCATCTTAAGAGAAAATTTTTTTTTTTTTTTTTAATTATTTTTTTGTTCTTCAGTAATGCGCAAAATGGCGGTGGACTGGTTGATGCAGATGGTAGCACTTGGCTTAATAATTAATTGAAATGTTGAACACTGATTGAATAATATAACTTTGTGTACAAAATTTTTTTTTCTCTTCCAAATTATAGGGACCCAGTTTTGTATGTAGGACAACATGGTTGGCCTGTTTGTCTTTTCTTTAAATTATTTGGTTGTTTTATTATTAGCAGGTCAACATGTTTGTTCCTTATTTAGTTTTTTTTTTAGGGTTGAGAAAACCGGAGTTGGGTTTTCTCACATCATGGGTCACTTTTTTTTAATATACATTTATTTAGATACACCTTTTTTTTACACATCTTTCTTTTGTACATCTTTTTTTTAGAACACAACGATTTTGATGAATTTTTTTTTACATGATTTTTTTTTATTAAATTAAAAATTTTTTTTTTGGGGCACATGATTACAGTTACAATTAAGACCTTAAGTCAACTACATGCCCTGCTTTGCGCAGCAGAAAATTTTTTGACTCAGCAATGTTTCATACTGCTTCTTTGTTTATTTTTAAAATGGATTATTTGTTTAGACCTTTCAAAATTCTTTTTTCTCACGGAAATTGTTAAGAGCCGTGAATAGTTTAAATTTTTTCTTCGTATGGGAGAAGAGAAATTTTAAAAAAATAACGACGCTGAGCATGATCTGACCCAAAAAGGCTTCAGGAGTTTTTCTTTTATTTTTACTTATTTTTCTAATTAAATGTAAAGGTCGGCTCAGAGGATACTCCCCCCGTCTGAGTCCGACCTTTCCTGCAATGCCTAAGGTGCTATGCACTTTCCCTCCCCTGGTCCCCGGAGTGGTCACCTCCTCTTGGTATCCCGAGGTGCCACTCCACCCCTTTTCCCCTGTAACTTAGTGTACAAAGTCAGTTCATGCACAGCAATGTCGACACTTTGCGTCATCCTTCAGCTCTTACTCTCCTGGGCTTATCCCAATTATAGGTGGGAAGAGCTGAGACGCTGTAGAAATTTCAAAATTTAATAAGTAAGTGCCGAAGGAGGCTACACCCTAGAGTGGTGAATATAAGCATTATGAAGCGTTGTTTCTATCAGGTGCCCCGTTACAAAATTTTGTAGGAGGCCCTTCTGGCCCCCTTTCTGACTCCACCCCAACTCCGTCTTTCGGGGGGGGGGAGAGCTGTAGCATTCAGAAAATTAAAACTATTTAATTCATCCACACCAAATAAATCTGCACATAAATTATCAACCGTCCACCCCTTGCCTAGTCTATACACAGTTCTTGATTAGTGGCGCAGCGCTGCGGCCCACAGTGAAAACCATCGCGTGAGCTCTCTCTGTCTCGTTCTAACGGACGAAGTCCAGTTTTACCGTTATCATACAAGTTTGTTCCGTTCAACCTTCTAGAAAATGAAGTCGCCAAAAATATAACTGGACCTCCTCTGCACAATGCTCTGCAAACAAGTTCATCAGCTTGTTACGATGCAATAAGTTTTCTTTGTAAAAAAAAAGATATCAGTGTTTTAGTGTTACATTAATGTGTCAGTGAGCTCAGTTTCTTTTTTATAAACACGGCAAAAGCCTTCTTTCAAAATTACTCGGCACCTCTCATCCTGTCCAGGTAACTTATTTTTCAGATTTTACTATATTATAAGATTTGTTAATATTTTAGGCTTTGTTCATTAAGATATGTGTCTCATGTTTTATTTTAGTATTCAAAATTTTACTGAAATTTAATATTTCGTAAAAGCATTTCCTTTCTTTAAAACATAATTTACAGATATTTTAGGCTTTGTTCATTAAAATATGTATTTGATGTTTTATTTAATATTCAAAATTTTACTGAAACTTAATAATTATAAAAGCATTTCCTTTCTTAAAAACATAATTTACAGAACCTAAATGTAAACCTTAAACAGTCAGACTTTGAGTATTGAGCAGTTATGTTGAAATTTGAACAGGCTTGTATTAAACATTAAGCAATCAGAATATTAAACTTTTAAACATGTCAAAATGCTAACTAGAGAAATGTTTTTCTGGACCAGAATCCTTGTTTTTACAGATTTTCTAAGTGTTATACAAGTTTTATTTCAAACAGAAACCAAAGTACTTATATACAATTCTTAATGACATCTAAGAAGGATTTAATTATAAACTTTATGAATTTCTGTAATACCGTTAATATTCTCTAATTTTGACAAAATAACTAGACATTTTAATAAAAGAATCTTGTTCAATAACATGTTTAAGTTTGCATAATTCTAGTCAACGTGTCTTTTGATACAGCAAAAGCTGGTCCGAGAGTCAGAGCCTGTCTAACTTTGTTGATTTTTGCACACTCTACAGCAAAACTGCAGCCCTGTCAAGGACTCTACCTGTTGTCTAAGACCTGTTTAATCAAAAAAAACTCTTAACATTACAAGTGCACAAAAAAGATTTTCTTCTAAATACTGACTTTTGTGAAACTGTTTATATATATATTTGTTCATCGACTGAACTCTGTTTAACAAAAATATGTCCTTTATTGTCTATATGTGATTATGTGTAATTATTTATAATTTAAAATATAATTGGGTGGTGCTGCATGCAATCTTTCGGTCCTGACAGCCTCAAAGAGGTTATTTCAAAATTAATAAAATTGACGCCAATCTTTAAAAACTTTCAATATTTAAAAAAATTTCATTATTTAAAAATTTTAATATTAAAAAAAATTTCAGTATTCAAAATTTTCACTATTTAAAAATTTTCTTATGTTATAAACAAATTTCCTTTTTTTTAAATATATATATGTTGGCCAACTTAGTATGTAAGAAATTTAATAAACAAAATCATGATATGTAATAAGTAATTTAATGATGAACTTGTTAGAATTAATATAACTTTTGAACTTAAAATATTAATCTTGATTATAGAATCTCCTTTTTTTTATTGTTAAATTCTTTGTAACAGTTTATATAAACAAGGGGGGATAAATGTCAGAGTTTAATTATTAATAATTTTTTTTTCTCCTTTTACTTCAAGGGCATGTAAATTTTTGAAGATACAATTTGTAATCTTTTTTAATTATTAAGCTTTTGCTTATGTCAAGTTAGCTTAAGGTGATATTTTCATAATTGTAAATGGTAAAATCTGATCCGTCGAAATTTCTTTTTTTTATTCAATAAATTTGGGCCTTGTTGATTACATAATTTGTCTTTGTCTTTTTTTTTATTTAAACATTGTTACCAGTTGGGTCCACCTTTCGTTAATTTAAGTCGCCTGGTAACAATGGAAACATATCATCTCTGATAGATTGATAGACTGTTCATGGGAATCTACCTATAAGTGACCATAGATTGATACGGAGACATTCTCCTTTTAATTAGGAAAAGGAATTTATTTGGAAGTTTGCTGGAAGAAATTATACACATCAACAATTGAAGTAAGTGGAGATCTGGAGGGGAAGGATGGTGGCGTAGATGTTATGCTTCGTATCCTGGAACATGTCGTGAGAGCATCTATATGAGAAAATGTGTATAGGAAGGTTTCCGTAAGACGAAATCCGGTTAACTGTTGGAGTAGCAGTGTTCAGGATGGAAGAATGAAATATGTTAAATTAAGAAGAAGGCTTGCTGGTTTGAGAAGAGGTGTGAACTTGGACAGGCTACAAACTGATATTACGGGGGTGCATACAGCGAGAAATATGTTAAACAGTACCATAAGAAATGATGCAAAAAGAAAATCTTGGAAATCGAGGAATAAAAAAAATTTGTAGAAAGAATGAATCAGTGTCCATATAACAAAGCGTGAAGTTTGGATCATATTCTTTTAGTATACTACAGTAGAACTCGTACATGAACCGTTTGGACAGATCCAGAACTGTAAAACCTATATAGATTGTTTTATTGAATTTAATATTTGTTTTTCTCTATAAAGAAAGTTAAGAAATCTTCATCAAACATTGTAAATTTGTGAAACCAAGGATTTTTCACATACTTCACTGCTCTCCTCTCGTTACAGAATTTGATATATTTTTTTAGTCTTATGTTTTCCATAGATTTACCAAACGCAGAGTTGTGATTAGCTTGTAGAAATCTTTCTTAAAAGCACATGTGGTTTCAGCCCATTTCTGTGTATACAAATCTATGTACTGTTTCATAAACGGTTTTTGCAGGAATCTGATACCTCTTTACTTTTTTCTACACCATTCCATACTGCATGTAAAACTAGATTCTTGATGTGGACTACGTAATTTTTTTTATCCATTAGTGTTGTACATAATTTTTTATTGTACTGTTCTGGTGCAAGTGGGAGATCTGTATGTTCATCTTGTAACATACTCTAGGTCAACTTCGAAGACGTATCCGAAATCTTCTGTACAACCGTATGTAAGAATTTAATTCATCCAATATTCTAAAAATTTCTCCAGAGTATCTATTTGAAGCCTTTGTAGAATAGATACTGGAATAAAGAATGACCATATAAGTTGTTTGGGTCAACATACTACAAATAACTATCTGTTTCCATTGGATGATACCCTTCAAAGTGTTTGTTGTTTGCTTTCATATATATTGTTTAACACACTGTAATACCCAATCTCTGATTCCCTTTTCTACCATCAAATACATATTCATAATTTGTGAGTTGTTCAAATTCCATTCCGGTTAGTTTCAATATAGCATTCCAAGCTAAATCAGGAGTTGTAAGATAGTAATGCTGGGTC
Source organism: Aphrophora alni (assembly GCA_963513935.1). Lineage (NCBI taxonomy): Eukaryota > Metazoa > Arthropoda > Insecta > Hemiptera > Aphrophoridae > Aphrophora > Aphrophora alni. The sequence continues at coordinate 96,798,830 of OY740765.1, forward strand.
AAGTCTTATATGTGTAGGCATGTTTATATATTGTTCAAAGACATCTGCAAGCAACACTACATCTAGAGCGTTGTACAAATCGGAGTGATGCTTATTGTACAATTCGTTATAGCAATCCTCTTGTGAAAGGATTCTATCGGTTTCCATTTTAGACAGACTGTCAATGAAATCATAAGGGCTCTTTTCCTTCTGAGCAGTTCAAACAACTCGTTTTCATCACCCTTGAGGTAGGTATATGTTGTTAATAGAAAACTCATACAAGTTTTTGAAATCAACAAGATCTAAATTATTTACAAGTGTAATGAGTGAGCTACTCAAGTGTCGGTATGTATCTTTAAAACTTAAGGAGTAATAATGTTTTAATTTGTTCAGCATCTTTTTTTGGTTTTACTTGGATTACATTTTTCTATATTTTCTTCCGTAGCGTAGTAGCAAGAACCGGTGTTGTAAGGATTTTACCACCATATTTGAAAAGGTCCTGATGAACAGATGCCCATCATAACGTGAGAGATTATGACAGAAGACTGGGAGTTTTGTTGGAAGCCGTCTGTTGAAATTATAATTGGAATGTGGTGCTCCTAGAAATTTCCTGCTCAGGTGACAGTAATCTCTCACATTACAATTTTTCTCATTTTCTATATCAGTGTCATAGAATTATCCCTCACAAATGTGGTACTGCAGGGCATTCTGATATATTTCCTTATCTTCCGTACTCATATAGAGTGTAATAATGTTTTAATATCTAGCTGCAATGGATTGGATTAGCTTTACAAGTACTTGTACCAATTTTTCAGGGACATCTGGCAGTTCTGCTTTGTATGTCACTCTATATGTTATCTGTTTAAACAGTTCATTGATTTTATTAGAAACAAAATATACAGTAAAGCCACATGGTGTGTGATTTTTTTCCTTGTTGTCGTCATATTATATATTTTCTAGCATACATTCGAAGTCTATATATAATATGTATGAGTGTTCGAACTTGTTGTTTTAATTGTAAAAGTTTACCATATCACTTTTATTTTTACAGGCATTAATAGGTTTATTGCTTTCTGTGGTATACAGTCCTTCATATATTCGTTCAGTTTTAATTCATTGCCATAATGTGAGAAGCAACGTCTGTAGATATATGTTGTTTTTCATGTTTGGATATTTGTGAACTGACGAGCCTGCTTAAATTTTTTATATATACATAATGCGACTTGGTATCGGTTTTCATATATAGTAGATCGATATGCTTTCATCTTGGTATTGCTCTAATACTCTCAGAGGTCTAATTTTAAATTTCTTATCATAATTGTAACTGTTAATTGCCATTGTAGGGTATCCATCATATTAGTTCTTAAATGATTTTTTTCTCAAACGCTCCAATATTGCACAACTTTACAGGGTACTCGAACCCTTAAAAGTACTATCCTCTACATTATCCACATACTTGGTAACTCGTTCAAGATATTTGGCTGAAGTATATATAGAGCAACAAACCAAGTAAACGAAACAGAGATTACCCGAATTTTTTATATTTATTCACACTTTCTTTAATTTGATTTCCTTAGGTAAATATATATATGAACTTCCCAATATAGGATTATATATGTACAATTTTATTAACAAGCGTTTGCAATGTATGTAATGACCAACCTGAATCTCAAGATGGTTGATATTGTATTTCTTTTATTCGAATTTAAGAAATGATTTCTTATAAATTCACTTAAGAAATGATTTCTTATAAATTCACTGGTATTGTTTGCTTTGAATAGTTCCAAAGTTCTTATATAGAAAGCCATACTACAAACTTGCTCCTGTTCGCCCTCTCTCTCTCCCCCCCCCCCCTGTAATCACATTCTAACATCATTTGAACTTTACAAGATCGTTTCTCTACCACAATTTCCATTTATTGTACATTGCAGTAGTGAGCTCACTTCTTGTTTTAGTATCACTACATTGTATACATAAAGTTTGAGCTAAGTCTCTGATATATCCCATCGATCGTAGCAGAGTGTTAAGAGTATCATAAGATAGAGAGAGAAAGGGGCCAAGTAGACTAGAGAATTTGTTTTCTTGTGTAAAGGTTAAATTCTCTCGGTAATTATCGCCTTGTGAAAAAAAAGAAGAAAAGAACATAAAATAGACTCCTAGCCCTCGAATACTCTAATATGTAAGGGTTGGAAAAGAGCAAGAGTTGGTCAGGAGAAACCAGATAGGAAAGATAAAAGAGAGGGATCTAACCCAAAACTACATGAAAAAAGGTGTAAATCAAACTAGCTACTCGGGATTGCCAAACTCGTATTCACTAAAGTGAGCCTCTGAAGGAGTAGACTAGAGACGGGAAGGCAACTCCTTGAGTTACTTAAAAACAACACCCATTCCATCTAGCAGCTGAAATGATGGCAATAAAGTACAGAGTCCTCAAAAGGTCATTTTTACATCCTAGAAATGACTAACTGTGAATTGGCAAAAGATCGCCGCCCGAAGCATAATGTCCCTGATAAGTCTTATATACCGTGTGCGGCAAAAGTCAGTTAACCACTGCAGGCCTGTAAGCGACATTGTTCATCTCTCAATATTTCTGCTTATCTAATCTAAGGTATAGTTAAGGTTTATTTTTGTCTTGGTTTATTCTTTGTTTAGTCAGTCTACCACTGGTGACTGTAAAGTTGAGTGTATTGTTTATTTTATTCACTTCTATATGTTAGTGTTTACAATCATGAATCGTAAACTTTCTTTAGAGCAACAAGTTTTTCTTTTGAAAAAGTGGTGATAATTTCATCATAATTCTACCGATATTATTGCAGCATTATTGTAGAACAACAGTTTCTTGGAGCTTAACCTCCTAATCCGCAAGGAATTTATAAATTAAAAAATTTATAACATTTAAAAGAGTTAATAGCGGAACATTTTGATGCTTTTTCACACCACAATTATGCAAAAAAAAAATGTGCAAATCAAAGGTGAAAAGATGCCAAAATTGTATAAACAATGAAGGTGGCCACTTTGAGCAGTTTCTCTAACAGGTAAATTAAAACAATACTGTTATAGTTATGTAAAATACAAGTTATAACTAAAATACATTTTCGGTTAACTGACTTTTGCTGCACCCTGTATATATATATATACAGTACAGTCTCGCTAATCCGGTCCCCGATGATCCGGACGGCCGGCTAATTCGGACGGCCCTTTATTTTACTGAGTACAGTACACGCAATCGAAGTTTGTCGAGAGCGAAAATAGTTGAGGGTTCATTTGTCCTTGGCTATTTTTAGCGGGAAGAGTAAGCTCAGCCGAGGATAGAAAGGGTCGCCCGCCCGCCTATTATATTTTGTCCCACGGTACAGTATTTCCAGGAAGTGACTCACTTCACCAGCGTTTTACTTCTCGCTAGACGTCTGCTCAGTTGTTACAGTACTGTAGTTGACTTCAGTGCGTTATTGATTGATCTGCGTTTGGAGTGCAAGTTTTTTCTTTAGTGTGCAGTGTGATCAGTGAAAATGGCGACTAAACGTAAGTCAGTGACAGTGACATTGGAACAAAAACTCCAAGCTATGTTTCGTATTGATGCAGGTGAATCGCTTACTAAAATTGCAAAAGAGTTAGGCGTGGGAAAACAAACTGTTTCCGATTGGAAAAAAAAGCGGAAGGAAATCGAAGATTTTTGTTCAAAAATGGTTAGTAAAGACAGTTTAGGTGGCAGAAGCACTTTAAAAAAACCAAAAAACGAAACATTAGATGATGCTTTGTATGTTTGGTTTTGTCAGCAACGCGAACAGGGTGTTCCGTTATCGGGTGTAAATTTGCAAACGATCGCGCTCAAACTGAATGAAAAGTTGAAAGGCGACCCTAATTTTACTGCTAGTGTGGGTTGGCTGTCCCGATGGAAGGAGCGACACGGCATCCGTGAAATCGGAATAAGTGGCGAAATTTTGTCAGGTGACAGTGGTGCCAGCGAGAAATTCAAAGACAATTTAGAAAAATTTCTGAAGGATGAAAACTTACAACCTTGTCAAGTGTTTAATGCAGACGAAACTGGTTTAAATTATAAGATGCTGCCAAAAAAAACTTTAGCTTCTAAATTAGATTCAGTAGCCAAAGGCCACAAAGTTAAGAAAGAACGTGTTACTTTGATGCCCTGCAGTAATGCTTCTGGGGATCTTAAGTTACCACTTTTGGTGATAGGGAAATCTGCTAAACCCAGGGCATTTAAAAATATCAATTTAAGTGTTCTACCGGCCCAGTACAAATCCCAAAAATCAGCATGGATGAATGCTAAAATTTTTAAGGACTGGTTTTTTGAAAACTTTGTGCCAACAACAAAAAAGTTTTTAAAAGAGAAAAAACTCCCTGAAAAAGCAGTGTTGTTAATTGACAATGCCCCGTGCCATCCCAGTGAAGAAGAATTGCGTCATGGTGACATTTTTGTGAAATTTCTTCCTCCTAATGTCACGGCTCTCATCCAACCAATGGACCAGGGAGTGATAGAGGCGACAAAACGGCGATACCGAAAAAAGTTGATTTTATCGCTTTTGGAACAACAGGAAGCAGATCCAGCTACAAACTTTATGGACCTTCTTAAAAAAGTGACAATCAAAGATGTCATTTATATGGCAGCAGAAGCATGGGAAGAAATTCAACCGTCTACACTCCAAAAATGCTGGAAGAAATTGTGGTCTAACATGTCACAAGAAAATGAACAAACCGAAACTCAACCTGCTGATGACGCTGAATTTGTTCAAGTTTTTCAACAGTTGGAGGGTTGTACTGAAGTGGAGGTAAATGACATTTCCGAGTGGATAAACAGTGACAGTGACATCGGTCATCAAGTACTAAACGAAGACGAAATCGTCGCGGTGTGCACTTCAAACGCAGAGAGTGACAGCTCTGAAGATGCAGACGACGCAGAGGAACCAGTTGGCCTAACTCACGGCGAGGCGACAACAATGCTGGAGGGGTTGATGACCTACTTTGAGAAACAGATCGACACATCAACGGCCGAGCTACTGACATTAAAGCGACTACGAGATCGCACTGCAAAACGGCGTCATTCATTTTTAAAACAAAAGAACATTACAGACTTTTTTCAGTAAGTTTTTAAAAATTTATTTTTGTTTCTTCTGCAGACTGTTATTGTACTGTAGTCAAGTAAAATCTATCTATCAATCAGTTAAACATGTTTGAAGTCCAGCAATAAATTTGTTAAACGGTAAAAAATGTTTTGATATTTATTCTTTTCAAACCAGTTCAGTTACAATCACTCTTTGCTAAATACAGTAGGTTATGAAATACTGTACGCTATACAGTATTTACTGTATACTGTACCACCAAAACACCAATTTCAATACGTTTCTCACTTAAAACACAAATGGTATAAACAGTAGTGGAAGACAAAATTAAATTCCCATATCACCAGGAAAACTCTGTCGGCCCTAATCCCTTGTGTCAAAACAATGCTATTGTTTGGCGGTCACCGACCCCTTCCTCGCCACTGCGCGGCTTCCGCCCCTGTTCCTGGAAATTCAATGCCCTAGTATAATTACACAAATTTGAACCATTAGGCTTAGACCAACAAATGAGGGCTCATTTTTTTTGTCTAATGAACACGAATAAAACAAAATTTGAATCACAGTTCTGCGATGTTTCGTTTCCGACATAACACTGTAACAATAAGAAAACGTGTTATGTTGGGAATGAAACATTGTAGAACTGTGATTCAAATTTTTTTTTATTCGTCATCATTAGATAAAAAAAATTAGCTCTTATTTGTTGGTCTAAGCCTAATGGTTCAATTTATAGTAACTATAGTAGGGCGTAGCATTTCCAAGAACAGGTACAGAATGACGGGCAGTGGCGAGGACGGCGTACTAGACTGCCCAACAATGGCAATGTTTTAACGCATGGGATTAGGACCGGCCCGGAGCCCTCCTGGTCTTAAATTTGTCTTTACTATATATTCCATGCATTTTTTAGGCATTTTCCGTATAATCCGGACTTTCACTAGTCCGGACAGGGTCCGGTCCCGTCAAGTCCGGATTAGCGAGACTGTACTGTATATATATATATATATATATAAACTAAACTAAACTACAGTAGAACCTCTGTTAACCGGCCTCGGATCAACTGGTCCTCAGATTAACCGGCCTATTTCGTAGTGTACTGGTTCAATGAGAGTTTCCAAAAATAAATTGTAATTGAAACACCAAAGCGGCGGCGAGTCAAACGACTTTGCGGATTGTGGTATCCCATTGTCAGTGGCGTAAAAACACCGCGGCACCAAAGTGATGGTGAGTCAAATGACTTTGTCGATAGCGGTATCCCATTGTCGGCGTCGTAAAAACACCGCGGTATTGGCACCCATCAGTATAGCAGACATACACCCACAAAAACGTTTGATGGGCCGCTTTTTTTCCACGAATTAATTTAGTATACATTATGGAAAATATAACATTGCTTTTCAATTTTCTTCTTGTCTTTGACTGGTTATGATCTGCGTACAGTATATACAGTAAATAAAAATGAGCAAGTTACGAAAACGGAAGCGTAAGGTATGTTGGTTTCGTTTACGACACGGTTAAATGTGTCAAAAGACTTGACACAGGGGAATCTGTAAAAAAACCTTTGTAGTGTTTAATTTTTTCATGTTTGATGTATAATATACATAACATAATATATAGGATACTTTTATGTACAATTAAATGAGTTGCAATAACATCTTAATTGTATAATTCTTAGCGCTACCTGATTAAATAAGCTTTCTTTGAACAAAAACCAATTTTTCACAGGAACCTCGGATTAACCGGCCAAACGGGCAACCGGCCCGGGTGTCAGTCCCGACTAGACCGGTTAAGAGGGGTTCTACTGTATTTACTATTTACCAAGTCCTCCTTCAATACAATACAGAAAATGCTTACCATACTTATTCCTTACACTACTTACCAGGTATATCTCACAAATTATTTCTACTACAATTTTAATGTTAGAGGAATATGAAAAGGACTTATATACAATTTGTGATAATAGCCAATTTTTATTTATCAATATAAACTATTTACATTAAATAACTTTTAGATACATTATATCTATTATAAACATAAGGCATTATGGCATTAAAATTAAGCTGAGAATAAAATTCCTTAATCATATATCTATTTCATGCATATTTATGATTTTGTGCACTTTTTCCAACATCTGATTCGTTTACTAAAATATATTTGTTTGCAAGCGGAAGAAAATTGAAATATAAGGATCACGAAAATAGCATTATAACGAATGGCACCAACTAATAAGTTTTAAATCATCATGGGCCTGTGGGTACATCTTATATGTAAAGTGGGCTGCTTACAACGTCTGTTCTGTTCTAGGGGGCAAAAAGTCTTAATCAGCGAACAATTTTTTAAACTATTTAATTAGGTTTACAGTTTTATTGGGCACATAGCCTATTAGTGTAAATTTTGTATGGATAGGAAACAAAGGCTTACCTTGGAAAGAGGTCCTTGGTATTACCAAATAGTAATAGTACACAAATAGGAAAACCACAAAAAAAAACACTAGTTCTGAAATATTTCCTAAACACTGTCCACTTTCTCAATCAGTAAAGACTATAAAAAGAAGACTGAAAAAAGAACAATTTTGTCTTCTTTTTATATTCTCTATTGATTGAGAGCTACAGTGTTTACAAAATATTTCAGAACTTTAGTGTTTTTTTGTGGTTTTCCTATTTGTGTACTATTAGGTAATATCAAGGACCATTTTCCAAGGTAACTCTGTGTCTCCTATCCATAAAAAATCTAAACTATTTAATTAGGAAAATTTACTGCATTTGAAAATAAAATTATACTGTTAATTTATTTATACAGGTTTGTCTCATGAATTTGTAAGGATGATTTTAAATTAGGTTGGGGATTTATTATCATTAAAATATACCATTTTAATAGAACTTTAACTTTAATTTGTGAGGTAATATTATTAAAAAATATTGATGCATGTGTCTTGCATCAATAAAAACAAAATAATAAAAATAAATCTGTAAATCAAAGGTAAATTGTCAATTAATAAGAAAGTTGAAAGGTGCTTCTAAATTTAAATATCCGTCTGATAAACCACCGCTAGCATCAGAATAATGAATCTTTGCAGCAAACAACAGTACTGCATTTACTGTTTAATTAATTCCTCTCAAAAATTAAAATTCTTAAGTATTTTGTTTGAAAATGTATTTTTATGTTTTTTTGCCAGCCTGTCAAATGATGACATCAAAATTTGTTAAATGTTAACATTAACTTGAGCTGTTTTTTTAAAAATATTTTGAAACTTGTGAACAAAATTTACTGAATAAGTAAAATTATCATCAACATCTTTTCCCATTTGAAGTTGATAACTTTCCCCCTAATTCCTAGGGGAAACTGCAAGCCCTTAATAATAGTGTAAATGCTGCAATTCCTACTCTGATTAAAAGAGGGAATTTAAGTACTTTCCAGCCACCCTGTATATGATTTGTATTTTTACATAAATATATAAATTAATTTAGTTTCACCCATAGCTTATTTGTAAATGTCAAAGCATAATATAACATAGCTAATTATAACAATATTTTAACTATCCATATGAAGTACAAGGCACATAGCAGTGTGGGTGCAATGTTGAAATATGTTTACTAAATATGAAATACTAAAGATAAATACTTTAATATTTTCATCAGACTAAGTTTTGGAAATGTAAGGCTAACACATTAAGTACGACTAGAAGTAACACACCCATGAAACCGAGCTTCAATTATGTTTGTAAAAATGTACAAAAATATTATTTTCCAAGTACATTTTTTGAATGTGAAATGATACTTTATAAACTTTATTAATCAATGTTTGCACTCTGTATTCGGTACCCACATTAACCAATAAAAATATACACTCACAATTTAATAATATTATATCAGAGTTGTGCAGTACTAGAAATAATTACAACGAAAAATTAAAAGCAAATATTGTTCTAAATGAGTTATGCCACGATTATGGATAAATATTATTAACATACATCTAAACATCTGTAATACATATATTTAAGACAGTAACAGCTAAATGTGCCATGATTTTAACTGTAATAAAACATTTAAGACATAAATAAAATACATACAATAATGAAATGTACATCTGTGTGTTGAGAAAACACAGGAATGAAAGCTTCAATACTATGAATAAAGAACGACACCAAAATAACAACATAATAACAAATCTGAATATTTTGTTGTGTAAATTTATACCAAAGATGTATAAAACAATTTTGGTATATTTATTAAATGATAAAAAGCTGAGAGTTTAGATTTTGTTTTCAATTTAATGTAACATCAGATAACATTTTTAGTATTTTATTAGCTCCTTTCCAAACATGGAAAATTTTATCATTAACCCAAATTGTGGTGAGACCTAACCCATAGAATTAAAACCTAAAAATGGTCCAAATTTGTTATAAATTTAAATCTTAGAAGACACTGATAGTGGAAACTGCATAAAAATAAAATGTTATGTATATTTAGACCATATCAGAAAACAATAGTGGAAACTGGTTATCCATTTATGTTTTGTCGACACATCCTAGACCATACACCGTCTTCCATTTGCAGATATGTTGTAAAATAGTAAAAAAAAAAAAATTATTCGTAATTTTGGTATAGAGGAACATAAAGCACTAGAAAATTTCTTGGTCAAGCATCACCAGAAAATAATTGTTAATGGTTGAAAAATGTATATTAATTATTACTTTCTGCTTAAATGGAATTGACACCATTTTGTGAATTATTAGTAACAACAATTACATTCCTGAGTTCAACTACTATGCTAACTCATAAGATCAAACTAAATTTGAAGCTAATGAAATTTGAATTTCAATGATAAAACTTAAGTGTTTAAACTCGGGAATGTGCTATCCAAAGCCTCGTTGTATCAAGAGTTTCACCAAAAAATCCTGAAAATTTCAGGATCACGGTCAAAATTCAGTCACTGTATTTAGTACCAGAATACAATGAACAGAGGAGTTGTGCAGAACACAAGTACACAGTAAGAGATTATAGGAAGCAGAGAAGTAGACAGATTAAAAAATAGTGAGTTAATTTAGATTTAAATCTTTGAATTTTGTGAAGATCTCAGTCTATTAACACTTTGTATCATGAAGGCATAAAGCCCCATTTTACTACCAATAGTTGTCCCCCTAAATATTTCCACTTGGGTACCTTAATGTTGCACAAAGATTTTGCATAATCTCAGTGTGTGTGTGTGTGTGTGTGTGTGTTTATGTAAAAGCTAGTATTAAACACTTGTCAGATTGAGAGTTGAATAACAGGAATCATATATCAGTCACTTCCTCTTTAATATGCAGTTAAGATGGGGGTCTTGGGTAAGTGTTAAATGGATAACAAAAAATTGGCCCAAAGTCCTACCTCCATCCCCGGTGCATGTCAGATTAATCTTTTGGTAAAACAAAACAAATATTGATAAAGACATATTAAAGAAATATTTATAATTTCAAAAATTGATAGATAGTATAAAATAATCAACTTAAGTTTATATTGTTAGAAAAGATCTCACAAAACAAAAATTTTAATAGGACTCATACATTTTGTAAATACATATATTCAGACAACTTTTTCTCAGAGAAGAAATATTCTTCTGCGGTTGAAGTCGAATTACTGTAAAGAGATAAAATTAAACACAAATTCATTAAAATATTCTTAAATAGAGGATACAATATACACAAATATTGATATCGATTGTTGTTTTAAATTTTAATGGTTTAAATGAAAATACTACTTTCTCATAGATGAATACATACTGAAATTGTAACCAAGGAAATTAGGGACAAAGACAATCTTTTCAAACCTTAGTTTGAATATTATTCAGGTGAAATTGCTACTAAGGTCAAAAATTGAATATTATAGCTCAAGGCAATATGTACTAGTAAATAAATTATACACAATTTTATCATGTGTGACATTAAACCGACAAATCAGATATTTTGGAAATGAGTTGAAATAGAAAATACAAGAAAAATTAATATGACCATCTTATAGAGCACTAGAAAAATACACAATTTAGGCATATCTCTTATTGAGGTTAACATGTTGTAGATATGGATAATGTATATTTTGTATGTATACTTGAATAGAAATTAAAATATTACAAAAAATTAAGATACTCAAAACTATCGGAACTTTGGAACATTTTAATTTTTATATCTACGCAACATTATATAAACTTTAATGTAAATTAAAATAGTACTAAAAATTAAGATACTCAAAACTATCAGAACTGTGGAACACTTGAATTTTCTACCTCAAACTATTTAAAAAATAATAGAATTTTGAATTTTTAAATTTTAATTGGGAGGGGGTTGTTTCAACTCAAGGGATGCATTTTAGTATGAATAGAAACCAATTTATTTCAATTCAGAGCTTATTTTGTTTAGTCCTATTCCAGAATATTCTGTAAACATTAAATTTGTGCAAAAACTGTCTCGTACATCTATCCAGCCCACATTATATAAATATTAATTGTTGTCTGTGATTAAAAAAAGATTTATTTTAATAATTTAAACAGGCTTATGCTTTTTAGGTTATGTTAAATTTTGATGACATATTTTCTGACAAAAACAAATGGTGAATTTATTTATTTTGGCTTTACCTTTTTAAATACGAAAAATTACTGCATTCATTTCTGTTTTTATTATAAAACATTAAAACCCTTAGTAACGATATATAATTTAACATAGATTTACATTTTGATTTGATGTCAATTTACAACCTTTAACTATAAATGAATTCATAAATATGTTTTTAGATTTTAAAAAACAAAAACATTCACAATGTAATGCAATGCGAGCCAGTCAGTCTGGCTGCTACATAATGGTGACTTTAATAATGTACTTTGACCTCAAAAATATAACATTTTTTTAGGTATAATTTAAAAAATATACAATAATGCACTGTTATGACATAATATAGCTCAAGGATTTGTAGAAGACAGAGAGAGAAAGGATTTAAATTGAGTTTGAAATCATTCAAATATATGTTCTTGTGCTCCTGAATTTTGTATCCATATACTTACACTTTTTTATATAATAAATTAAATGTTCCAAAAATTGTACAAATTATTGTTTGATATTTAAAAAAGAAAAAAAAAAAAAAAAAAAAAAACGAAACAAACCATTAAGAATATTAAACAAATTTTCTTTGGGATATTGATGTATCTAAACATGATTAAATTAGCATTATTTCTCCAAGATGACTTTCACAGTATGCATTATTTAAGTGTGTGTATAAATGCAATAGTTTAGAGACAAATGATTTGATAAACTTACAAATAGATTACATTTTTTTGTTAAAATTACCAAAATTCCCCCCTCCCCCAACACAGATACATCAATATTTCCGAGAAATTGTTTGTTCCCTTATGAAGAATCCACTTTTGGAATTTAAAAAGTTACACTGAAGGAATTTCTTTTCAGTTGAGAAATATGTTCTCACAATAAAATAGAAGTACATAGAATGAACCTTCATCTATCCATAACTTATCCTGTGCCTTGTCTTGGGTAAAATTAATGATTTAGTCATATATATATACACATACTCCAGTTATTAATCTGTTATATGCTTGCCAATTATTATCCTTGTTATCTATAAATTGAAAAGATGTTTAGGCTAATCTATCCACATCTGAATTAACAAGTTTTATTGTTGGTTTAAGGTTAGAGTTTAAGCCTGTGTCTCCTATCCATACAAAATCTAAAAAAAAAAAAAAAATATTGTTGGTAAAACATCCAAACACTCAGAGTGGTAAGTGAGTTTTCAATAGTTACGAGCAAAACAAACATACCCCATACTTCACAGGAAATTCCCAAACAAATAGAAAACTCCACAAAAAATTATATATGCCTTGTAAGAACTTTGAAAAAAGGAAAGAATACTGCAAAGGCGTTCAAGGAGTCATATTCCTCTGTGTGTACATTTTAAAAACACATTTTTACCACAGTGCTAAATAAAGAGATACAAAACTGTAATACCAAACAAAGTGCGGTCATCAGCTTAAGCAAAATAGTCTTCATATTCTCTCAAGTGGGACTTACACTTAAAAATGAACTTGACTTTAAATTATTCAAAATCAAAGACTTTAAGAATGGACAAAGATGGACTGTAGTGCATAATGTTTTATGCGATGGAGAAATTCTTCGGCCTAAATATATTTGATAATTCCAGATATAGTCATAGTGTGAGTTATCAAAAAGTGTGGAGGTAAGAATAATATTAATATAAGCTATCCTAACCCCATACCATTTTATTAAGTAGAAAATTAGGGATGACATATTTTCTTCAGAAAGATTGTATCTTATTTATATATCTCACATTACACAAACATTTTTATAATCAGTAAATGCAAAGTTTATTAAAATTAGGTAAGAAGAAACCTACTACAAAATAAAATTTCATTTCATGAAAACTATACAAATATTTTTAAAATAAAGAAGAATTACCGTTAGCATGAAAATTGTGGAATGAAGTATTCTATAGCCGAGAGAACTCCACTGTCTTTTTAACATGGAATAAAATGTTCTATATCCAAGGAAACTATTGTTTCTCTAACATAGAATAAAATGAACTATAGCCCAGAGAACTCTATTGTCTCTTTAATATGGAAAAAATGATCTATAGCATAGAGAATTCTATTGCCTCTTTAACAAGGAATAAAATTATCTATATTCAAGGGCTGTATTGTTTCTTAAACAAGGAATAAAGAGTTCTATAGCTAATAGAACTCTATAGTCTCTGTAGCAAGGAATAAAGCATTCTATATCCAGAGACTCTGATGTATCTTTAATACGGAATGAAGTGTTCTACTTATCATCTTTTTACCATGGAATAAAATGATCTATAGCTGAGGGAACTCTATTGTCTATTAATTATGTAGTAGTATTCTATAACCAAGAAAACTCTATCATCTAAATCATGGAATAAAGTGTTTCTAGCCAGGAGATCTCTATTGCCTCTTTAATACGAAATAAAGTCTTCTATAGCCGAGGGAACTCTATTGTCTTAATCATGGAATAAAAGTGTTCTATAGCCAAGAGAATTCTATCATCTCTTAATCACATAAAAAAGTGTTCTATAGCCAATGGCTCTATTACCTCTTTAGCTCTTCAACATGGGCGATTTTAGTAAGGAATAACGCCTGTTAAGATACCTTACATGGCGTTACATGACTTTGCAATGTTGTTGGAGGTATTGTAGTAAGCGCTTCCATTCAAATATTTATATTTCTTTCTTTTTTTAAATATAAGCTGTTATAAGACTATACCAATAAAAACACTTCCAATTTAATAAAAACTATCAAAAGAATTATAAACAAAAGTAATCAGAAAATTAACATCTAAAAATATTTATAAAATGACAATGACAATAAAATTTTTTTTTAAATCTTTAAACGCAATGATTCACGTTTATCTTTCCAAAACACAACAATAAATAATACTACAAAAAACATTAGAAAAATACCATAAAAACACTATGTAGAAGACAGAAAAATAGTGTTTAGCATAATAGCATCTTACAGCCAAGGGTTAGACAGCTGATTAGCAAACAAACACTTGATATCCAAATTTACTTAAAACTAATAAAATGCACTGGGTTCAAGCGGACCGTTATTAATGATAAAAATGTTCTCTGTGTTTTTAGTTTCTTAAAATAGTCCCAAATATATCCAGTAGAGATCATTAACTGACAGACTACTGTCATGAGAGCAGCGCTCAACAATCCAAAAATACAGCAGGTAAAATCATGTGAGCACTGCTAGGAAAACCACGTTTATAACAAAGTGTTCTATAGCCAAGAGATCTTTATTTATTAACTATTTAATATGAAATAAAATAATTTAAAGCTAAGGGAACATGTATAATTTCTTAATCATGGAATAAAGTGTTATATAGCCAAGATACACTTTAACACGTTTGGTTAACATGGAAATTTATTTACAAAAAAGTAAATATAATTGCCCTTTGTCATAATAATTTCAGCAAGCATAGAACAGAAAAGTACCAAAGTATGAAGTCTTTAAGATTCAACAAATCTTAATCTTAATTTAAATATAACAAACCTTAATAAATTAATCACATAAAAGCTGTTAAAGTAACTACTGAAATATGATATTTAAAACATTATATAAAAACAAAACATTAATTAAATATTAATGACTAATTAAAAAACCCATTATTAAAAAATAGGTTACTTTACACATTTTGTTAGTTTAATTACAAGTTTAGTTATTAAAAGCATAATTAAAATAAACACTTAATTATTGTTTACGGTCTTTTAAAATAACAACAACTGATAACAAAAGTTGCATAATTTGGCAGTACATGTAGTCTAGTCAATCTATTCTCATTATGTAAGGTGACTTTATGAGATGTGTAATTTATTCTGTATTTTTTTAACACTTCTTATAGAGAGTCTCTTCAAGAAGCTCTATAGGTAGACGACACATATATGACCAACAATTTTTTTTTTAATGAGTCAATATTTAAAAAAAAATAGATTTTGCTAGTTAATTTCTCATTATTTGTTATACATTATGGTATACTGAATACTTGCAAATAATATAAAAATACCAGTTTATATTTCAATAATTTTGTTAAATGAAAAATCTTCGGATTTTACTTCAAAATCTCTTTCAGATAATCAAATTAAATCGTGAAAAAAATGTTAATTTCTTAGTGAGATGATAATTTTAGAATAGCAAAATTCAGTTACACATTGCACTTCACAAATTTTTAAGGGTTACACTAAGCCACAGTAAAACCCAATGATTTAAATTGATTATGAATTAAAAAAAAATTAATGCTAGAGCGGAAAATCAAATAATAAATATATGACTGTTATTTTGAAATGGCTTTTAACTGTTATTGCCAGTTCAAGATTTAGTAAATAAACCTATATCAAAATTTCGGAACGCTCTTTCAAAAGTTATCATACAGATGGATATATATGAAAATTAAACAAGGACTCAAATGTTGCCGGAGAGTCAGGATTGTTGCACACATTTCATGGTCCTGACTCTGGATTATACAAATAAAGAAATAGCTATTTTCCAAAAAT
Organism: Aphrophora alni; assembly: GCA_963513935.1. Lineage (NCBI taxonomy): Eukaryota > Metazoa > Arthropoda > Insecta > Hemiptera > Aphrophoridae > Aphrophora > Aphrophora alni. The sequence goes on from OY740765.1 coordinate 96,814,947, forward strand.
GGAAATTAGCTAAATTTTATATAGAGAAAAATATCAATTGAAAAATTCTTATTATTTGATTCTAGCTTTCTCTCTTAAGTATTGATTTGCAATTGAATTTATAATTTTAAATTGTTCTTGTCAACTGAACAAATCGTTTTGAGAACTACATTAGATGGTTGTCATTAAAAAAACGTTTATTTTGAAACCAAGAGTTTTTAAGAGCAACTATTGTACAATTTTAAAATACAAGATTTTAGTATGATGTTGAATACCAAATTACTTACATTAGTCCTGATCCATTGTACGTTTGTAAAGATTGAGACCTTAAAGGCAAAAAACAATAAATTTTTTTTTTTAAAATATACATATATTCCCCTGGTATTTCCAACATTTTCAAAGTTAAGTGTTCTTTCTTATAAAATGAAGTTATGATTAAATGATTTAACTTTCATTAACTCTGTATGACTTTGTCGTTGTAGTCGTCGTTACAGTTTGCTTCAACATCCTTTGTTCCAATGAATGTTGTTCTGATGCGATGCCGTTTAAAAGATCAGTCGCAGATGCAATGTTAGTAATGTGATGAAGTGATGGTGATGAGAACTTCGATACCGGAGTCGATGAAAACATGGGTTGCGGTTGGGATAGATTGTAAACTTTGCTCCGACTCTCGACACTGCTTATGTACATTTGTTCCGGAGATGTTGGTAATGATTCTTGCATGGTTTGATGACTGTTGGAATAATGAGTCGAGTTTAGAGTGGAGTTAAGTGCATGGATAGAAGCAGACGTGTCCAATGAATGAGAGGTATCGAATCTGCTGCTGAAAATATAGTAGTTCAAATTACGAAATAAATTTTAACACTGAAGAAATAAAGGTTGTAAAAATACAGGGTCGCTGGAGCATTTGAATTATAAATTCCCTGATTTCATAAATTCTTGTAATTTAGAAAGGTTCTCAGACATGTCAACATTAGTTTAAGGTTATTACGTAAGTTTCTACTTTACTTTTAAAAAACATGCAAGGTTATTTTATTAAAATTATTATTTTAAAAAATTTAGCTGTTGCGATTTACCTCATAAAATGCTGACACACAATATTACAAAATATTTATTTCCTTCATTCATTTCATGAATATAATAATAACATATTTACCAATTCAACTAAAAGAAGTTGGCTCATTAAATATACATTGTTGTTAGTAAACATTGAAGGTTGCAATTTAAGCACGATCTTGTTCAAATTTGATACAAATAGATAATAAATTAACAATAAGCATTGTGGTGAATTTTACAATTGTAAACTCTAGTGTTTACAAATTTATATACATTAGAGTTTAAGAATTTTCGATCAAAAGTTGATTAAACCATTTTAGAAATACATTTTCATTAATAAAAAACAATTGGTTTGTAAATTTTGAAATTGTGACGGACTTAAACATTTAAAAAAATTAATAAATTCAAAATAATAATAATTTTCCATCTACAAGTCCTTTTTATACAGCTGTAAAATGATACTCAACAATCAATAATAATAATAATGTTAAGATTTAAGCTAGGTTTTATTATTAGTTAAATATGATTGTTAATAAAAAAAGGTTAGACAATTTTAAAATCAATTTATCGGTAGTTTCTTTATCTCTAGGCTCTACATTAACCTATAATGTTCCGCTCATTATGTTCCATTTGGCGATTTGCTTATATTAATCTAATATCAAGGTAAGCAAACAAGCTTACAAAACATCAAAAGAAATTTGCATGTTATTATCTTAGTGTAACAGTTGCATGGAATTTTACTACAGGTCAATATGAAGAAAACAAACACGAAAATAACATTTCAATATTTATTTTCTAATTCACAGAACTTCTTGGTAGTCATCAAATATCAATTATAAAATCATGACACAATCCAACGCAACTTAACAAAAACCATCATTGAAATTTTCCAAATCTGTTACAGATATTCACAGACTTTCCAAGTATTCTAAATTTTCACTGACTGTAGCAATCCTGAAATACATCATAACTTAAAACAATATTAATTAATTTATCGGTTTGATATTATAATCTTTTCCACTTTCAACTTAATTTATGTAATAAATAATAAAAATACCGATAAGCAGTAAGATTAATATAACTGTGTTGGTGTCAACTAACTTGTTATTCAATTTTGTAAATGACAGATGTTAAGTAAAAATATATTAGAAGCATCCAAAGTTCAAAAATCCAAGTTCAACCAAAAAAATTCAGTGAGTTCGGTTTAATTTTAACACATCGTATATAAAACCGGAAATAAGTTTAGCACAAGTTAAAAGCAAAGTCTGGAACTACCTTAAGGCTAAAATTTTGTTGGTTAATTCACTATGAGTTGTGACTACAAGGTCTTGTGCTAAATTGTCGAGAGAGAGGACATAATGTTGATTACCCTGATAAAACTGTTAGGTAAACTACCCTATTAGTACTGAAGAGTATGTTCTCTTTTCAACATGATGTTAGCGTTGACTTGCAGTTTTTCCTGATCATATTTGTACGTAGTCTTAGTTATATTAGGTTACTAGTTATAATTTCCAACATAGTCCAAGGCACTTTTTATGTTTGTCATGTTTTAGGTTTACCACTTGTTAATGAGAGTTGGTTCATACTCTCAAAACATCTTGTATTAAGCAATGGCAAATGTCCTAATAAACTATATCAATAACATAAACTATTTGTTATAATTTTGATGTTTATATAAATTAGGATTTTTTCTTACTGTTTTTAAAAAATATATAAAATACATTAGCATCGTGTGTCGGTATAGATTACAAAAAAATTTAAAAAAATCGACCATTACAGTCAAACACTGTACATACAAATTCTAAAAATTACTTAATTCAAACCTAGACTTTCCAGTGGGTTCAGTTCCTTTCCTTCTCTATGAAGCAAAGTTCAGATAGATTTTATAAATTATTTTTCAGTTCAGGTTAAAAATTTCAAGTTTGCACACCCTTAAAATAAAATAAAAATGTAAACTATAATGTATAGATCAATAAAATTTATAATTACTATTTATACAAAAATTAGGTGTACAAGAAAGTTATAACAATTTATTTTGAGAAAGACAAATTGATAGAACAAAAGTATATTTATGTCTTCAATTAGAGCATAAAATAATACATTTTATAATCTATTTTCATGCTTTATATGACTGTAAGCAAATAAATTGTACAGTTGAATTAATCAAACACTGTCTTAACCCTAAAACCGACAAAAGTCACAATTGTGACTTATGTTTCCCTTTCTTAACTGTTAGAGTCACTTTTATGTCTTACATTCTCATTATTTAAATTGCTAGAGTTCCAATTGTAGCTTAGTTTCCCTTTCTTTAGCCGCTAGAGTTAGAATTATAGCTTAGTTTGCCTTTCCTAACCGCTAGAGCTATAACTGTATCTTACTTTGTCCTTTCTAAACAGCAAGAGTTGTAATTATGGCTTAGTTTAAAATTTCTTAATTGATAGAGTTGTAATTGTCACTTACTTTGGCCTTTATTAACCACTAGTCATAATTGTGATTTACTAGAACATTCGAGATCAGCGGACACTATTTATCTTTAAACCACAAGGTAAAACAAAATTATAATAAACACTGAAGATAACAATATTTGGAATAGTTATATTTCAGCAGAATGTGTTCGTAAATTGTCTGGCTTTGTATAGTATAGTACAAGCTCTGGGTAGGTGCTATTTCCATGCAGATCATGTTACACCAACCATACTACACATGGGAATACTTTCCTTAATTTTGGTTGTAAATAACATATAAGCAAACAGTTTCGAGTTCACTGTAAGATTTTGCACATTTTATAAATATCATAATGAAAATATATCTTTTGAGTACAAGTTATTTACTGTGAAAATTTAGAAAAATGTTTTAAGCCTTTTCTCCCTTACTTAAAACGAAATTCACCAACAAACATAATATTTTTTTTATTGTTACAGTATCATGTTATTTAGTGACTTTTGATTATTATGATATATGTCTGCATTTTAACCAAAATCACTCGGGAGTTAAGGAAAATAGGTCAGCAGTTCTAGGGTTAAATTCATATTAAATATTACGTTGTTCATTCACAAACAGTAAACATGAAAATGGATCTATTATTGTTTTATTAATTAAAAAAAAAAAAATTATTATTAACACATAAAGCTTATAACAGACGGAAACACAACAGATGGAAATAACAACTGAAGACAAAGCCACTGTTAAACTCCATAGGTACTTCATCATATATATATACATAGTGATATTTTTCATGAGTAAAAAAATCGATATAGAGTATTATAACTTTTCTTTGAGGAACCCGAGCAAAAAAAAAAAAAGGTGGCCTAATTTTTATAAAATTTAGTGTGCGATTCTATTTTAGGTGTAGTCGAGCCATTTTAAAATTCCTTTTGAATGATTGAAAATTTGGGAATACCTCCTATAAGAACAAAAGAAGAAATTAAAATTGTCTTAAAACCAGCTGCAAGATTTTGATTGTATTTTTGCTTTGAATTAGTCTCCAAGAATTGGAACAAAATGTATTCATAAAAAAATGCCAGTTCAAGAGTTTTCAATCAAAACTAAAATGAACCATGTTAGCCATTTTAGAAGGTTATATTTCAAACTAATGTTCCATACAAAAGGTAAAATAAAATTATAACTCTTGAGAGTAAATTGGAAAATACAAAGACTGCTGTGGGATTCATTTGTTTGTTTCTAATTTACTCGTAAATTATAACTTTCTTTTGCATGCGGTTTAGCATATTGTTTTGAACCATAAACCTTCAGATTTCACCAAAATATCATCAAAATTACTTTGGTTCATTTTGTAATATTCAAATTTTTAACCCTTTAAACATGGATGGAATATTCCTCTAGCCCTAATTTGTTTGAAACATGAAATATGGAATATTCCCTTGGCACATATTTAAAACCATAAAAAAATATATATATGTTAACTGGCCGGTAGATGTAGCACAATATAGAAGTGGTGTATAGGCAGAGACTAAGAACCATTTTGTGAATGTAGTCGTAACATGATTGGTCAAAATTGTGTTTCCTTGGTAATATTATGTTATCTTTGCAATATCCCCCAAATATTCTAAACAGAATATTTCACAGACGCACTAGTTCTTACTGAGTAGCATAAAGGAGTTGACCTGTTGCAATTACTTTCAAAAAATGATGTGAGTATAAAATTATAGTAGGAATACTCCAATTTTATTTTTTAATCTTTTTATTTCATATTATTTTTTATTCATTTGCAATAATAACAATTCATGTAGTACATTAAAAAAAATCATGTTTATAACTGAAAAATGTTAATTATTTTTTAAAGAATAAACTTTTTGAACATTTAAAAGTATTTTGACTTTTTCCTAGCATAAATATAGCCAAATAATATAAAAAGAACTCTAACAAAATAATTCCCACCCCCCTAAAAATAGAAATGAGGCGTGATGGGCAAGTTAGCTGTAACAACGGTTGCTCACCAAGGGTTATAACTACATCCATGATTTATTTTCAGATTTTAATGAATAACTCTCAAACCAGTAATTTGAGAAGGTAGCAAGGAATACTTTGTGTCTGCTTAACCTTAAGGTTTTGTGTAAGATAGTGCAATAGAAATAATTTTTACATTATTTTTGCCTTTTACCACATACTGAATTTAATAAGAGAGACCAGTTCCCAATAATACCAATTGGTGCCTGTGTCATTAAATGTTTTAACAATCCCTGTATTAAGTACAATTTAACAACCAAATGTTTAGAAATCGAAAAGCAGCAGAAACACAGCATAGTTCTAATGAAATACTAACCAAAAAGAAATATAAAATATTTCACCTGTTGAATGATTCATAACTATCTCCTTCTCCATCGGAAGGACTCATCTCTCCTTTCAGTTTGTACTTGGCTTGTCTAATGGCCGTCAGCCTTCCTCTGGCTTCTTCTAACTCTTTCTCTTTACGTAACACTTCGGACCTAAAATCAATTTATTGTAGTATAACAATACAACTTTGAAAATAAAAATACAACAACTATATATGAAAAATATATAAATGAAAAATACTACTATATATATATATATATCATGTGTAGAAAGATAATATTCAATGATCTTAAAAATGAAGTATTGTTAGTTATTAACATTCTATAAAAGAACCTATTTCAAATTGGTTTTAAATCTCTTTTTAAAGTTTTTACCGCTATTTGAACGGAAGTTATTTTAAACCCCAAAGAGTACAGCATGGTTACTTCCTCTAAACCAATTGTACTATCTTTATCTGAACAAAAGTAAGATCCTTTTTCATAATTTTTGTATAATAAACATAAGAATTGCTTCCTTCTGTTGAGTGAGGAAATGACTCTTAACCCTTTTTATAGTGCAATATGGGGAACATAGTTTTCTAGCTAAGAGACAAAAGTATGGGATGATTCTGGTAATGGTCCTATAGTGGATTATCACAACTGTGGATTAGCCTTTTCTATCTGTGCCTTCTGGAGGATGCATCATGTCACTTAGACTTAATTCTGACCTCGAGGCTAACGAGATATCTTAAGCAGAAAGAACAAAGTGGCTTACTAAGAGAAAGGCCAAAGGTTGTGTCATGAACCTTCAAGCAAAAGGAAGAGAAAGTAGTGAGATACTCACCCTTCAAGGAAAAAAAAAAAAAAAAAAAAACAGTATTGAAAGGATAAGTTTTTTATCTTATCTAAGAGACTTTTATCTCCATGGCTGCTAAGTGAAGATTTGCCTATGAGGACAGATAATCAACCTTTGTTATTAGGAAAACAAAAAGATAACTAAGTTCACAATAATAATATTGGGTAAGGTAACTGTTACACTGAACAGCTTCAAGAAGAATAGTAACATTTACATCTATGGGAATTGAATTTACTGTGAGAATGGTTTACCCATTGAAGAAGCGATAACAGACAACTACTGACAGGAGTTAGTTAATGCAGAGGTCAAGATGTAAAAACCTATAGAAAAGATGTGATCACAGGAATGTAGACATCAATCTAAGAGAAACTGTAGTCCAGGATCTGCCAATTCTGATGGAGAGATTGTTATCACTATATGGCTGTATATTTGTTTAACTTATTGTTTGAGGTGTTGATACTATCCATAGAAAGCTGGACCAATCTAAAAGGCTCAGGGCTCAAGACCACAATAGGTAAGAAGAATAACCAGTTACATGACAGATCGGGGAAGAATGAGACATCATGACATCTTTTGAAGGAGTGTCTGAGTTGGAAGTTTATCCGTCAGGTGGTTTTTGATTTGTATGTTTGTCTTTTAAACATTTACACAGGATTTCAAACCTGTTCAAATTATGCAAATGCCACAGCCATTGTTGGAAAGACATGTTTCCTACCGAAATATAAATAACATATATTTAGTTTCCGATAAATATATTGACAGCAATAATTATGCATATTATATGCATAATTATTGCTGTCAATATATTTATCGGAAACTAATTACCAACATGTACCATATAGAATCTTAGTTATGCTATATACCTTGCATTTATCTCTTGTGCAATGCCACCAACCATACGCCTATTCAACACAAGACTGCGTTCTTCTTCCTGCTGAATAGCTTGCTGTGCTGCACGTACCAGATTGTCTGTGGCACGTTTAACTGCATTTCCAGCAGCCTGCAAAACGATAAATAAATAACTTTATTACAAATCAATAACTAGAAAAAATTAAAATGATAAGTTTTTCCAAGCATATCTACAGATTTATTATAAATTAATTTTCTGTTAATTAATTCTGTTATTAATTTTAGTGTTACAAATCAAACTACAGTAGAGTCCCGCAAACTCAGCGTAATGTGGACCGAAAGTGTGGCGAGTTTGTGAAATGCCGGGTTATCGGGAATAAAGGCAAAAAATAAATTGTAATTGAAACACCAAAGCGGCGGCGATATCAAACGACTTTGTCGATAGCGGTATCCCATTGTCGGCAGTGTAAAAACACCACGGCACCAAAGCATCGGCGATATCAAACGACTTTGTCGATAGCGGTATCCCATTGTCGGCGATGTAAAAACACCGCGGCACCAAAGCGGCGGCATCAAACGACTTTGTCGATAGCGGTATACCATTGTCGGCGGCATAATAACACCGCGGCATTGGCACCCGTCGATATAGCAGACATATACCTGCAAAAACGTTTGATGGGCCACTTTTTTTTTCCACGAATCAATTTAGTTTACATTATGGAAAATATAACATTTCTTTTCAGTTTTCTTTGACAGGTACGCACAAGTATGTACAGTAAATAAAAATGAGCGAGTTACGAAAACGGAAGCGTGTGTTGGTTTCGTTTGAGACGCGGTGAAATGTGTTAAAAAGACTTGACAGAGGGGAATCTGTAAAAAAGCTTTGTGACGAGTTTAACGTGGGAAAAGTATTATCAACGATTCGAGCGATCGAAGTTAATGCCCGCTTTGGGATCTGCCGAACTTTTATGAACATCGCTGTTTTAGAAATATATATTTTTCCCCGTCGGGGTCGCCGAGTAATCCGGACTGCCGGGTTATCGAGTGCCGAGTTTGCGAGACTCTTCTGTAAAACAAATAAACAAAGTTATTAATTAATACTTTATGAATTACTAAAATATCTTTGTGTGTTTATAAACTGAGTGAACATAACGTAAATTACTCCCTACTTTTTGTCATATCGATTTTAGAATAAATGAAGTTTGTGAAAATTCACGTTATGAGATGTGTTAACATTTTCGGCCATCATCTTGAACCGTCACATTGAATTTGGGTCAATTTTTGAAAATGGGAATTTGGTGTTTTTATACATGACTTCGTACGGGGTTGACGTATATGGACTTGTCTTTCTTGAGAAGACTCCTTTCCTCGCAGAGATGACATTGCCCTTGACTTAGCAAAACGTTGTGATAGGTTACTCTTTTTCCTTTTAGAAATTTTACTATTGTTGATTTCAACATGTATGTTTTAAGTTTGTGAAAAAAATTTAATTTACTTAATATATATTAAATAAATTAATCCCAATATATATCAAACTATAAACTTACCGATTATTGTCTTGAAAAACCAAGAGAAGGATGACATTTGTAAAGTATAACCAACCTTGAAATAAGAATAACAACAAACATTTACTATCAACGGTTTAAATGTGTTTAAAAGTGACTTTTACAGGTGATTAAAAACTCATTTACTATCTGCTGATTAAGCCAAGTATATAATGGAGTATAGATAATTGAGTGTTAAGGAAGTTTTCAAGCTCAGTGGGGCGGTGCCCTGATGGAATTTCTAAATAAAAATAGGCCTATATGTTGACCAGGGACCCTAAGAATGTCCATGTAAAATTTCAGCTCAATGGGTCCAGTAGTTTTTACGTGATTGAGTAAAACACACACACACACACACACACAGACAGCCAGCCAGACAGACACCATTAGATTTTTATATAATAGTATAGATTTAACATCAGTTTACAACCCTGAGTTCAGTTATTACTTCTAAATGGTTTTAAACTGCTTTTTAAATAAGAAACCAAGATACTCACTCATTAGTAATGATAAATCAAGTTGTAAAATTTAATAATACTAACCTATTGCCTTAGATATTGTTGAAATGAAAATCAAAGTCTAGTGTAGTAACATGGGCCTTGCACAATTAAAACATTAAATTTTCAGTATTTGAAAAATGTCAAATCTTATATTTCCTATGATTTTTCGTGAATGACTGAAGATATGTGTGATATATCAAAAACAATATTTATGCCACTGAATTCAGTTCTGAAAAACTATGTTTAATCATGTATCAAAACACCATGTTGCCATTTAAAATAATTGACTCAAATCCAAACAGGTGGATTCAAGATGGCGGCTGACAATTTTAACACATCAAAAAATGTAGTACAAGTATACAGAAACTTTATTTAGTCTGAAATCAATATGACGAAAACTAGGGAAAAATTAGGGGGTAAGACACTTTATGTTCACTCTGTATATGTAATATGGTTTATACATATTATCAATGTGTACCTGAAGTCGTTTGGTGCTGTCAGCATCTGGATCAGCTTTAACCTTGCAAGCAACTAGAAGTTGAGCAGTAGAAGATGCGACTTGCTTGGCACTTGACACTAACTTCTCCTCAGAACTTACACCTTGGACTAATGAGTTGGCAGATTCAACTAGGGAGTGTGTAGCAGCTGCTACCAATCTTGCTGCTGAGATTAATCCTTCAGACCACTGACCATCATCTGAACTTGTCAATGGACGACGGCTTACCTAGAAATAAATATAAAACTATTATTAATTTAACTAGATATTATATAGTGGCTTCCGGCTTAGATAAGAAATAATAATAAAATTACAAACTTATGGTTTATGGTAGGTTTACTTTGGCAATATTAGTGTTTGGTAGGACATGGTTCAATATGTAAAAGAGGAGTAATGTACATTATCCTATTATACATTTATAATAATAATTATCTATTATTATTAATGTATGTGTACTATATTCTCAGTTCCTGCACTACTGCTCAGGGTCAACAATATCAGTAAAAAAATACTCTTTTGTGTTTAGAGACCTTCCAACATTTTTTTAAATGATTACACAGAGTTGCAAAAGTTAATTATAAAAGTTCCATTAAAACAACTCCCTATTGTTTTTCTTGGTGTACAAAATTAATCCAATGTAAGCTAACCTAAATTTTACATAATTAAAAAAATTATAAACCAGGTGAAACTACATTTACAATATATGAAAACACTACGAAAGCAAACATTTGGATATTTATTTTCTAACTTACAGAACAATTGTCAGTAGCTATTAGTAAGAACAACATACTTTACCAGAAATAAATTATTTTCAATGTAAAGGTTCACATATCGACATAATAAATATCAACATTCTATGAACTTCCCAGACTTTTATCAGAATTCCTAGACATTTTTTTCAATACTTCCACAATCATACAATTCACTGACTTTTATGGCAGTGAGTAGCAACACTTTCTCCAAATCTACTTTATTAACAGTTTTCAGAGTCACCTTGCCGCAGTCGATGAGCTCTCTTTGAGCAGATGAAGCAGCTTTCACCAGAGCAGAAGTCGCTGCAGCAATAGATTTAGCAGCTTCCAGAATCATTTCATCAAAATTAAGGCTTTCATCAGTTTCCTTTGAACAAATTAAATAAATCTTAGACAAATAATGCAAAAATAAATAATCTAAAATTAATAGACGTATATCAAAAATACTTTAACGAAATTGTTTTGATTCTTATCTACAACACCTACATGAAATTTATTTTGAAAATTTATATTTATTTAAAAAAAATTATTTTAGCTGAAGAATGACATTTTTTGTATTATCATTTTGTTTTATAGCCCTTATAAATTTAAAAAAAAAAAAAAAAAAAAAAAATCATCAGTACCTGCCAAAAGTACTTCTTCAGTTAAATAAAATAATTCCCAAAATACTTCATATTAGTAAAATAAAATAATTCCCAAAATACTTCATATTTTACAGTATTTTCAAAATTTAATTACTTATTACATACTCATATAGTATTGGTCTGTTGCTACATTTCTGATATTGCCTAGAAAATTACATTCCTCATAATTATTTTTTACAGTTAATCTATAAATGTCTTGCCATTTTGCGTTTACCTCATTTTAAAAATCTAGAAAAATGAAATATCTAAAACTATACAATGAGTATTCATAATAATAAAAGTATGAAATAATACTAATATCTCAATAATGATTTTAATTAAAATTTTAGGTAATTGAGTACATAGATAGAGTTAAAGATAAAGAATTATTCTGAAATGTTTCAGCTAAGGATATTAAGAAGCCAACGTTCGAAATGGCAGAAAATTGTATTCAAAGAATTTATGTGAATCCTAACAGAAACATAGAATATTAAAATAATTTTAGATAATTAAAGTATATTCATTTAAATTATTTGTAATTTTGATTCCCTATCTTCAATCTGTAATAGTAAATTTCATAATTCGAATCACAACCAGATTTTTTATCATTTACATCAACAGAAAATACAATTTTAAGATAACATTATAAAAATATATATGTTCTAAATCTATGTAACAGGGATCTCGAATTATTTTCTTACACAAATTCACAATACGTTTTGACCCTATATCCAAAACTTAGTCGAAAAATCTAAAACTTGTAAGGAATTTCATCCATTTAAAATAATTACAAATCAAGTTAACTCTGTTGAAATTGTTCTACAGCCTGGAATTTCACCCTTTATGAGCAATTAACTTGTTAAATGCCTGGGTTTACTTGGCTCCTACCTAGGGTTACAGATAAAACCCTTACAAAATTATAGATAAACCAATTCGCACGTGGCAGATTAGGTAAAATGGAAAATTTATTCTCTTCAGAGGTCAACCCTATGGATTCAGGGAGAGGCATGTATTGTTTGAAACGAACCCTTTTAGAAAAAGTTCTACGTTATTAAGATTACCAACATGTGCAAAAAAATGACTTACAATTTAGAGAAAAAGAAAACAACGGCAAAAAATGTGGATCTGAGATAGAGACTGAGCAAAATAGAGCTTATCATTACACAATTGAGAAATGTGGTAACAAAGCTAAGAACTGAAAATGAAGTGCTCAAATAAGGAAATAAATATCTGACTTATGCCAAAGATTATATATTGAAAGTTATGAATATTATATGAATGAAAACTAATTAGCCTAAGAAACTGAGAAAGTTGAAGAAAAGAAAAGCTGAATTCTCACCAGAATGTACACAATCAGATATTTAAAAGAAACCAAAAATGTGTAAAAGAAACATCATATGCAGTATTGAAGACGATAGTAAACAACTTTAACCCCTCTAAAATAAGGATACTTTTATGTTAATATCATTTCTGATTGTTTAAAACTACAAACGAATCTATTCTTGAGATATTTATATCATTCCATCATTTGTAACATCCTAAATATACAGAATGTCAATTTGAATTGGGCATCAAAGATTTCCATGTAAAAAAACCCAAACCTTTTCTAATATTTACGCAAGATAACGCTGATTAGGGCCTACATTTAAACTTTTACCACTTGACAACTAGATAAATATATCTAGCAAAATATGTATTTTGTACTAATAAAAACTAAAATCGTGCACAAAAATACAATTTTTACATTTATGGCTCAACTGCAACAAAACTTATTTCCCCCTGTTTTTTGAAGTGCTGATTTTGAATTTGATGTCATAATCAATCTATCCTTTTAAGAAACATCTTAAAATTCAAAATAAGACCCTAAATTCAGAATTTAGACAATTTTGATGAAAATTAATATTTCCAGTTTTACAATTACACGATTTTGAATGTGATGTCATTGTAAACTCATCTTTTTTCAAAACCAGTAAATTCAAAATGGGACACATTTTGTTTTTGTTAAAAATCTAGATTTTTGTTAAATTTTTATAAAATTTATTTTTTACCATTTCTTGAAATTTTAGTATTTTATCATAATTGTCTATCTTTTTTCTAAAAAATTCAAATTTTATATAATTCTAAAGTTTTTGGCCAGATTTGACAAAACTAATTTGCCCCAGATTTTTGGATAGAATACCAGATTTATAATATATAATTTGTAACTACAGTGTAATTTATTATTGCAGTGTAATAATATATAATTTGTAATTCTTGATTATTCGACCTTCGGTTTTGCGACATTCCATTTTATCCGACTGGATAACAGTACATACTGTATTTATGAAATATGACATTGGTTAAAGCTCATACATACAATAATACTGCTTATTAATATTCATTCTTCAAAAATATATTATATAGTTTGCTTGAAATACCGTAACCAAAGTATACTGTACATGTACTGTAGTACTTAATACAGTACAGTACTTTACAATTCGGTACGCGAATGTAAGAGTGAATATTGTAGTCAACGAAAAATGTGTGATTAACAGGTGGTCTCGGTCCCATATTAGCTCTAGCACGGTAACCATGGTAACGGAAGCGTGGCACCAGTGCACTCACCACTCCCACTATTCCACGTAAGCTTTATGTCACTGAGTCAGTTCTGTTCTTGCTATCGTAGTGTGAATACAGCTTTATGTGAGTGTAAGTTTTTTTCCCATACGTTCTTACGGTGAAATTAAGTGTTTTTCTGTACTGTAAAGTCGAAAGAAAAGAGAAAGAAGGTCATTTTATCCATTGAGACAAAGTTAGAAGCTTCAAAACGACTGGATAGAGGTGAAACTATGCAGAAAATTGCTGATGAGCTTGGCATAGGTAGAGTTACTGCAGATGATTGGAAAAGAAAGAGATGTGACCTAGAAAAAATAGAGTTGCGATGTCATTCAGAAGATGTTCTTAAAAAGAGAAAAAGTATGAAATGGTGTGAGTATGAAAAAACAAGTAAAGCATTATTTTTATGGTTTTCTCAATAGAAAAACAAAGAAGAGCCTATTTCAGGTCCTATTCTGCAACAAACAAAGATAGTGAAGAAGGTTTTACAGCAAGCGTCGGTTGGTTAGATCGCCGGAAAAAAGATATGGAGTGAGACAATTAAGTTATCTGCGGACTCTCAAGACTTCAATAATTTTAGAAAAGTATTCTATAAATTAATCAACGATGAATGACTAACAGGAGAGCAGTTGTATAACTGCGAAGAGAGTGGTTTGTATTTTAAAATGCTTCCTAAGATATCATTAGCATCACGAGAAGAAAAATCAGCACCTGGCTTCAAGATGATGAAACAGCGAGTTACTATACAACTATGTAAGTGCTTGTAGTAAAGCTACAGGAAACCATAAATTAAAATTACCTTGTATAGGAAAATATAAAAAACCCTGGCCATTAAAAAATTTATCAACAGCTGTATTTCCAGTAAGTTATAAAAACCAAAAAACTGCCGGATTCGGAAATTTTTTGTGAGTGGTTTTTTGAAGAGTTTGTCCCATCCGTTAAAACAATCAACTTTCCTGCAAAAGCTATTCTTCTCTTAGACAATGCAATATGTCATCCAAATGTTGACGAATTGATAAGTGGAGATATAAAAGTAATGTTCCTGCTGTTAAATTCTACAGCATTGTGTCATCCCATGTATCATTGAGTTTTTGCAACACTTAAAAAAATACAGCCACAAACTCCTTTCAAAAATGATCTATGATATCAACGAAGAGAATAATTGTGTACCAGATATTCTAAAGAAAATCAACTTAAAAGATGTCATATTCTGGATCGCGGAATGTTGGAACGAGATTCAAACTCATTCAATAGCCAGATCTTGGAAAGTTTTAAATTTGGTTGATAATGTAGAAACATCACAAACAAATGACGATACATGTAATCTGATCTAGTTGCTACAAAAGATTCACGGTTGTGAAGAAGATGATGAAAATGACATTGAAGAAAGGACGAACAATATGAACTGAGTGATGTTGACATAATTTCATCAATAAGTGCAGGAGTAGAGTGTGATGGGGAGAGTGATAGTGAAGTTGAATTAGAGAAAGAAAAAGATGTGTTAAGTCATTCAGAAGCAATCAAAAGGTTTCAATAAGTCTTAACTTATGTTGAACGGCAACCGGAAGCAACTGCAACTAATGTCATGTCAATGAGGCGTAGGCGTGACCTCGCAGCAAGAAATAGATTTTTTCAAGAAATGATTTATTTTTATGTATGTATCCAACACAACATTTTATTTGATTTATATTACATTAGTAACAATTTCATGATACAATATAAGATTTTAATAGTAAAAATACATTTTTAAAGAACTTGAATTTTGTTTTTTCCAGTTTCCTTTTAATCACACCAACTTTCCTATTATCATTGGTCGAATAATCGAGACTCTACTGTATATCTTTTCTAATACTGATCAATTCAAAATGGTGCCAAGATTTTGAAAAACACAAAATATAATTTTAGGCTTTGCTTGGTGAAACTCATTTCACCTCACAATTTTGGAAACTGATTTATATCCGTCAAAATCAATTAAAACAATATAGAAATTTTGAAATCTGGTGTTCTATTTTGAATTTTGAAATATTTATTACAAAAATAAGTTAAATCTGAAAATAAAATCAAAATTGAGTAAGAAATAACACATTTTTGATCGACATTTTGATATTTTAAAAAATGAATCAAAAGTGAGACAGTAAAAAAATAATAAGCACTTAAAAAAGACAGTAAATATCCAAATAAATATTTTGTCTTAAGTTTAAAATAATAGTTGACCTGCCAGTTTAGTCAAGTGTAAAATATTGTCAATGTTCTGTTTAGTTCATATTAAGATGTTTTTCTTTTTACATGGAAATCTCTACGGTGTAATGTAAATTAACAACTAACACATCTTATATCATTAATATCAGTTGACCTTACGATTATCTACAGTGTCCATCGTTGCTGAAGACAAATGATGTTGTTTGTTATAACCTCTATAATATATGTTTGATCCTCGGTTGATACAAACAACAACCAAGAATATCAAACATATCTTACAGTGATTGCTCTAGATCTGAAGCTTGTAGTCGTACTCCGTAATCTCTTCTACTTTAGCCAAATGCAATGCAAAATGGTTTGCTTTATAATTTAATTTGTTATAACTAGTCTCTATACATCATTAGCAAAATATACTTATATTTTTTTTAAATTGAGGGAGGGAGAGGAGAGATAAACAAAGATCTGAGGATAGGATTTTTTAGTAAGCATGAAATTTGTTAATTATTTTATTATTTATTTTTATTTATTTATTTAACCAATCATGCATTTCAAACTTTGACTGCAATAGCCTCTAGTGGGCTTACCTGCAGTTCCTAAGGCAACAATAATTGTTACTCATTAATTAATTACTCTCAAAAAGTCAATTTAGCATCAGTTCAAGAAGTCTCTCACTATCACTATACACACCCTGAGCTCAGTACATTATAATGATCACGACTTAAATTTAAAAACAATAATAATATATTATACATGGTGTTAATAAAGTTTCAGGAATTCAGGAGCTTATTCCTCACACTAAAACCAATGAAAAAGTTTATATAAACATATTTCCTAAAATGCTTAGTTTTCTATCTAGCCGTATTAAGAGGAAAAAACTATTAAAAAAACTGAAAACATTAATTCTTGGTAATTGTTTACAACACCCAAGATTATCCTAGAATAAAATTTGAACAGGAAAAAATATTTTACAAAAAAGTAATAGAAAACGAGATCTGTATGAAAAAACTATAGATAGTCATTTCTTCAAAACGGCAGCCCCTAAATCAAAATACATGCATCACTAAAAAACACAGAAGTTTATGATATTAGTTATTACATATTATTATTTAGTATGTCGATAACTCAGTTGTTCTTTAAGCTACAGGAAACTTTGGAGATAAAAATTTCCAGTTAAAAAAAAAAAAAAAAAAAAAAAAAAAAATGGTCGTAGGCTAATCTGGGTGTTGTAGCCAATTAATTACCAATGTTTTCAGTTTTCTGTCGATAAAGGGAAATATGTCTTTTTTAAATATTTGTAAAAATAACGGATTTTGAGATATTCAACATTTAAAAGTTTAAATAGCCGCCATTTTGAAATGAGTAAAGAAAATTGGTTGATTATATGTCTCAAACTGGGTCTTTATTACACTAAGTAGCATGCACAATTTCCAATCCATATCCTTTACTGTTAAAAATATGATTTTTTTTTTTTTCACTATAAACACAAAATAGCAGCTACATAGGAAACTAAACATTTTAGGTAGTATGTTTATATAAACTTTTTCATTGCTTTTGATGTGAGGAATAAGGTCCTGAATTCTTGAAACTTTTTTCAACACACTGTATATATAGAGGGTATTTCCGAACTCTCCTTAAAAAAAATGTTGTGGTATTGTTCCTTGGGTAAAAAAAAGCTAAAAACTTAATACAACCAAAGATATATCTCATTTCATTCACCTTGTCCTTATTATTATTATTATTATTATTATATATATTTTTTTTCAATAAACAAATTGTTTTGAAACTGGGTCTACAGAATTGAACCGAATTTGGATGCATTGTTGGTATTGTTAGTTTAAGTTAGTATGTTAAGTTTCATTATTGTAACCCAACTTGTTTTTAAAATAGTGGCCATTCAAAATTTTTAAATTGAAATAACTGTAAAACTAACCATTTTACAAAAATATATATATATATATATATATATATATATATATATATATGGCCTATATATATATACAAGAAAAACTTTGTTTAGTAAATTTTATGATAAATTTAAAATAAGTTTTTTTTAATTGGATGAAATATGAGATTTGGAATTTTTTTTTTCTGAGCCGTGCATGGCCACAGAACATTCTTGTCCTCTTCAGAATGGAATAACAATAGAATGAATAAATGGAGTTGTTTTTTAGGTATAGATTTTAATTAGAGTGTTGTTCACATTTGTCTATGACAGCAACTGTTTATTAACTGAAATTTTAGTAGTTGTACAAAAATATCTTTTATGAAATTAAATAAGCATGAGAATTGGTGTAATTACTTATTGATAGTAGGAATTCAACAAGTCAGCTGTTATTGTTACAAATAGATCAGCTGACTAGTCTGCTGTTAATGTATCAACAATGAATCCAGCTGCTTTTTGTAGTACAACAACCAACAGTTTGAAGTGAACACTTTGTTTATTGGCAATTACACTTAACTAATTATTGTATGTCATTATTTATTGCAGGTCTAGAATATTTGTGAAGCTGTAAGGAAGTGAACTTACCGGTATTGTGAATATTACCGGTATACTTCTGCTGAGTATTATGACATATATTTTTTTATGTAGCTGTAAAGGAAACACAATGGAAGCTAGGAGGCTAGGTGAGAATTTTCCAGATATGCCATACCCTTATGGTCAGACTTTTATTAAAGTTCACAAAAGGCTTTGTGAAACAGGTTCTTTCACAGGGTGCTCACCAGCTTTGAAAATCGGGAATTTTAAATGATACAGATGTATCTTCACAAATATATCTAGTGCAAGTGTTTGAATAGCCTAAAAACAATTTCTGTTATTTTACATAATGTTATATTTGTTGTTATTGTTAATAAAATTATACTTTTGTAATTGTTACAATATCTTTATTACATGTACAATCTACAGACAAGGCTGTTGCCTACGACCTGCTTACACCCGTCTTGCCTCCAGACTGCTGCAGTGTCGTCGACCTAATCTTATCTCAAATACAATCATAACATCTCTCTTATTATTATTAAATTAAATTAACAACACTTTTAAACTTCTTTGTCTTTACATTACAAAACAATTTAATTACTTAAATAAAATTAATTCCTTGTATATCTATCTTAATCAATAACAAAATATTCATAACTTAATCTTTTTTCATTTATTACTTATTATCTAACTTTTTATTCCTGAGGATATCTTTTAGTAGTATTAACCACTCTGCCATATTTAGTTGTATATTTGTGTGGGTCTGTTACAGAAGTGTCTTCTGTACTAGTTGACGGTATGGGCAATTGTTTACTTAGACTATTTTGATTATTTAATTCATTGTAATTATCAGAATGATTATTAATGCCATGTTCTGTATTTATTGTATTGTCTGGTGAAATATGAATAGTATTACGTCTGTATGAATTTCCATTTTGATCTTGGATCGTAAAGGATCTGGTTTGTTCACATTTATTTACAATTCTACCTGGACACCACAATGATTTGGGATTTCTTTTAAACCATACATTATTGCCACTAGAAAAGTTTTCCTTCATATCCTTAGCTTTAACATCATGATGTTGTTTCATGATACTTTTGTTTTTTATCATTTTTTGTCTATCTTTCTTAAAATTAATTTTAGGTTTCAGATGGTTTATGTGTCTAGGTATAGTGGTTCTTAAAGACCTTGACATTAATAATTGAACAGGCGAACTTAAATTTTGTCTTGGAGTATTTCTAAATTCTAAAAGCGCAAGATAGGGGTCCTGCTTAGAATCTAAACATTTTTTAAAAATATTTTTGATGACTTTAACAGCCGACTCCGCCATTCCATTAGACTTTGGATGGTGGGGGCTAGAAGTTATATGATTAAAATTCCATTCTTTCATAAATTTTTTAAATTCATCGGACATATAATAAGTTGCATTATCCGAATAGAAATTTAATGGTATGCCATGACGTGAAAAGAATGATTTAAGTTTATCAATTATTGCTGTACTAGTACAATTAGATATGTGGGAAACTTCTATAAAGTATGAAAAGTAATCTACTACCACTATGAAATATTTTTTGTTTAGCTCAAAAATATCACAACCTACATTTTGCCATGGTATTTCAGGTACTTTATGACATATTAATGGTTCATTTGATTTGTTTCTTTTGTATCTAGCACATGTTTGACAACATTTTACAAAATTTTCAATATCATTTGACATGTTGGGCCAAAATAGAATATTTCTTATTCTAGACTTACATCTTGAAATGCCACTGTGTCCTAAATGTATTTTGTTTAACATTGATAATCTTAATGTTTTAGGAACAACAATTGCGTTATTTTTAAATATGATTTTATCTATTATACATAATTGGGATTGCATTTCAAAATAAGGTTGAATCTCAATCTCTACGTCTTTTTTATATTTAGGCCAACCATTTTGAATATATTTTTTTAATTTACACATTACTGCATCTTTCATGGTTTCTTGTTTAATATTTAGTTTGTTGGTCTCAGTAATAGGCATATTGCTAATTAAAAGATTTACCTGAACTTCAATTTCCTCATCAAAAGGATCTATTTCTTTAGAAGCTATATTACATGTTCTGGATAGAGTATCCGCCAAAAATAGGTATTTACCGGGTATATATGTAACTTTTAAATTATAAGGTTGTAATCTTAGTAACATTCTTTGCAGCCTTATTGGAACATCACATAAAGGTTTTTTAAAAATTGGTATCAATGGTTTGTGATCTGTTTCTACTAGTACATTAATACTACCATATACATATTGTTTAAAACGTTCACAACCAAATACAATACTTAACAACTCTTTTTCTATTTGAGAATATCTCGTTTGTACGCTTGTTAGTGCTTTTGAAGCATAAGCCACTACTTTTCCATTTTGTAATAATACTGCACCTAAACCAAATTGAGATGCATCGACTGATAACGTACTCTGTTTATTGGGATCAAAATATGTTAGTACAGGCGCTTCTGTAATATATTTCTTGAGTTTCACATATAAATTCTCCAAAGTTTTATTCCAGACAAAAACATTATCTTTTTTTAATAATTCTCTAAACGGTTTAGTTAATTCTGAATAATTGGGTATGAATTTCGAAACGTAATTTACCATACCTAAAATACGTTCAAGAGCCCTAGCATCTCTTGGTGAAGGCATATCAACAATCGCTTTTATCTTATTTTGATCTATTTCGATACCTTTAGCACTAAATTTATGACCTAAAAATGTTACTTCTTTAGCATTAAAAATACATTTGTCTTTGTTAAATTTAATTCCAGAGTCTTTAGCTCTATCTAACACTAGCTTCACTCTATTATTTAATTCTTCTATAGTATCAGCATGTATTAAAATATCGTCTATATATAAAATTACACCTGGTATTTCATCAAAGGTTTGTAACATAATTTTATAAAAAATTTCACTTGAGCAATTTAGACCAAAAGGCAATCGTTTAAAAATATATCTTCCAAAAGGAGTTTGAAATGCACATAATTTAGCACTTTCTTTTTCTAAAGGTAACATCCAAAAACCTGCACTTGCATCTAACTTAGTAAAAAACTTAGCATTTGTAAGCTTTGAAGAGAGTTCTTCAAAAGTTGGAAATTGTATATGAGACCTTTTGATTGCATTGTTCAAATGAAATGGATCTAAGCAAATTCTTAAATCTCCATTTTTCTTTTCTACAATAACAATTTGATTAAGCCATTCTGTTGGTTCATTAATCTCTTTTATAATGTCTAATTTAACTAATCTTTTTAGTTCTGCTTTTAATTTATCATATAATAAAACTGGCATTTTACGAGATGGACTTACAACTGGTATTGTGTTGTCTTTTAATTGTAATTTTACTTCAATTGGTATTTTACCGATTCCTTCGTCAAATAATTGCTTATATTTATTTATATTATTTGTTTAATATATATATATATTTATAATATAATATTTGCTAATATTAATTTATGCACTTCTGTTTTACCCTTTACTTGACAATTAACACTACATGTGCCTAATATAGGAACACAATTTTTTGTAAAAGACGTTACTGATGTAATTTTAAGTTCTTTAAATGATTTAATTGATAAAATATTAATTTGTGCCCCTGTATCTAATTTTAGTAGGCATTCTTTTCCATTAATAACTAATTTCTCATACCATTGTTCTACTTCAGAATTTTGATTACTATTTATATTTACTATATCTATAATAAAGTTTAAACTAGGATCACTTATTGATGCTAGACTATTAAATTTTTGAGTATTGTCTAGAGTACTTACTAATTTGCGATTATATCTACACATATTGGCAAAATGATTCGCTTTTCCGCACTTATTACATTTTTTTCCAAAAGCAAAACATTCACCAAACTTATGTTTGTAACCACATTTACCGCAAGATGTTTGTATAACACGATTATGTCGTTGAACTTGTACATCTGTTGTTTGCTTCTGTTGAAACGGCGATTTAGGCCTATGTTTACTTTTGACCTGTCCTTGTTTGAAGTTACTATCGCTGCTTGACTTTGATAATAAATAATGCTTCTTAGTTTTGTTGATAGAGTCAATATCGGTTGATGACGTACCCGTTTCAGTTTTAATATCTAGATGGCGTGCTCTTCTATGAGCCATTTCCTTTGTTTTACAAATTTCCAAGGCTGATTTTATATCGATATTTTTTGTCTTTAGTAATATTTCTTTTGCTGATGAATCTGTAATTCCACTAATGAAAATATCTGTTACCAGACTGTCCCTTAAATTTCCAAATTCACATGTAGAACTTAAATTTCTAAGTATAGCCATATATTGTTCAAATGATTCATTATGTAACTGTTTCCGGTTGAAAAAAATATGTCTTTCATACGTCACGTTGTTTAACGGAAGAAAGTATTCATCGAATACTGTTATGACATGTTCAAACACTTTTGCACTTTCCTTTGTTAAATTAAAAGAATTAAAAATTTCAACACCCTGATCACCCATTGAATGTAATAATAACGCAATTTTACGTTTATCTTGTACATTTTCAGTTAAAAAAGCGTCACAATATAGATTAAATTTATGTTTAAACTTTGTCCAATTTTCAGTCAAGTTTCCTTCAAATGACATTTGACTAGGAATATTAGAGTGATAATCCATTGTAAAAAATATGTCTTTTGCTTCAGGAATATCTAATTCTTGTTGTTGTAATTTAGCCATATAACACTAACGATTTATAAATTTAGCTTTGCACTTTTTTAGGCTTACGTGTCTATACTAAAACTTACCGACAATCGACCAGCTGTTCACATGTCTTATATAATAATGCTTTTTAAAGTAGGCATTTTATAATTAATAATCACTTCACTTGTTCACCACTGCCACCATGTTATATTTGTTGTTATTCTTAATAAAATTATACTTTTGTAATTGTTACAATATCTTTATTACATGTACAATCTACAGACAAGGCTGTTGCCTACGACCTGCTTACACCCGTCTTGCCTCCAGACTGCTGCAGTGTCGTCGACCTAATCTTATCTCAAATACAATCATAACACATAAGTTTGTTGTTTTTGTTAAAATTTTAGTGACGTAGACAATTTTTCTCATTCTAATCACTTTTTTTTCAATTCAACATTTACCCTATTAAAAATTATCGTATTGCAATAATTTTTATACCATTTTAAAGCTAATGTTCCATAAATTCATATACATACAACAAAAAGCTCATAAAAGTTAACAATTATATTTAATAAATTGGTAAAAATTGTGTATTACCCATGATCAAGTTTTACAGCAAACTGAAATTCAAATTATGGTATCTATTCGTCTAATTTTCATAAGCCGATACAACGGCCTAACAACTTTAGATTAATACTATTTTATAATATTTTACTTCTTCTTTCTAACTGTGTCTTCCAAATTATTCTAACTGTTATAGTTTTGGATCTATAAAATTAAAACCAAACCAATCACTTTTTTCCCCCCTTTTTCTTTTTTTCCTTCTTCTTCTTCGTTTAGCCTAGTAAAACATATGCTATCGTAATAAACAAATATACTGTTGAAATCGTTATCTTTGAAGCTTTCATATTCATTCAACAGATTGTGCCAAAACCGAAACTAGAAATTATAAAAATTCGATGAAGTTGCTCTATTTTTCCCATTAGATAGAGGCAGATGTGGCAACTAATTATATAAGGAAATATCATTATATATTTTTTCTAAATGTTAATAATCAGCCAAAAACTACAAGTTGACAACATTTCATAAATTTTTTTCATCCTCTTTTGAATTAAATATTCAAAATTCTTATATATGTGATAGTTTTTTAGATATATACATACTACGAAGTTGTGACCAAAATTAACCAGAGCAGTTTGTAATGTCCTGTCTTTGGCGAATTGTGAAAAACGAAGACATACTTTCATATTTTGATCAGCTGTTTTATTCCATTGAAAAGACGACATTCATTTCTACATAAATAATACAAAACAATATGTTATAAGCCTATTTTTAGGCAAGCTTATAGAATTGAAATCTGATAGCATTGACAAGTTTTGCGTCTTGTCTCAAGTGTCAAATTGCATGCATTCAGTTTATATTAGACCTGTTTTAAGCGTGGCTCGATTTATTTATGTTTATGTGAACTTATTTGTTATGTAAGAGTGATTTTTTTTTTTATACAAGTTATAATATGTGTGTGTTTGTTTCTAGAGTTTATTTATTTCAGTTAATTTTAAGTTTTTCAGTGATTTTGTTTCAGGTTTACCTAGTATAAAGTTCTAGGTTATGTCAAAACAAGAAACATCTACTGTTACATTAAAATTGATAGTAAGTAGTTGTGATTTGGATAATGTTACTATTTTTAGTGATTTTTTTTTTCAAAATAGGCCTAACTTTTCAACAATTTTAGACTTTTTACGTAACAAACTTTTTTCTTAATACAAAATTTAGAAATTTATTTTTATTATTATTATTTTTTTACCAACTTCTATTCACAACTACATTACAAAACTTTTGTATATCTTGAAAAAATAAAAAATAAATTATTATTGTACATATACGCTTTTCTGTGAGAATTTCACTTCATTTTTCACATTTTTTGATTCCTGACATACTTTCTCCAAAACTGTAACAACTATCATTTTTTTTCTCTTTAAACAGATAAATTTAATGCACTTTCCTGAAAAAATGATGTCTTGTTGGGTTTGAATAAAAGTATTATTTTTTATGATTATTTTTACAAAATGATTAAAAACAGTGAAAAATGATAATAGTAGGCAGTTGGAGCGTTAAACTTAATACAATCTGAGGGGCTCCTTATAGGCAAATGTCTCTGCTACTAATAAAATATTAGAGGCTCCTGTTTGGTAAGGTTCTTTAAATAATAAAAGATGTGATAGTCAAAGTTCTGCATTTTAAATAATTAAGCTATTCCAGATAGACAAGTTCCTGGACCTAATAAAAGTTAATATGCTCCTGGTAGGCAAGTTTTATGAAGTAATAAAAGTTAAAATGATAAATATAAATAAATTCCTGGTCCTAATAAAAGCTATGAAGCTCCTCGTAGGTAAGTTTCTTATAAAAGGTAAACATCTTCTGATTAGGTACGTTTCTGAATCTTATAAAAACTAAGAGGTTACTCTGATATGTAAGCTTCTAGGAACTATAAATACTAAGAAACTGGTTGACACAGAGAAGATTTACTGGTTCCACAAAAATGCAATGCCTTAATGATATTTAATTCTAACCATCATTTCAATCACTCAACCTACAATCAGTTTCATTTCTAGTTAGTTAAGAAAATCAAACAAACAAAAACAGATTTGCTGGTAAAATCTTGTATACAGATATATTATTTACATTTATATAATTAAATATAACAAACCTGTGTAACAGACTTCCTAGGACGAAGACTTGCAAGTTTCTTCGCTGCAGCATCAATGGAAGCAGCAGCCCCCAATAATTCATTTTCAGCAATAACTGTAGGATCATCTGGGTCGACCCAATCGGCACCTGAAAAGTAATAATAATATACTTATTTTATGAAATTATTTACATGTAACTTCGGTTTTCCATTGCTAGGAACTACCTGTCCACCATATTCTGTTGTGATGGTTAAGGGAAAAACAAAGGCTACTAAATAAATTAACATTGTTTGTGGAACCTAATTGCGACTTAGATCTAAAAGTCAACAAGAAATAACTAGTATTTGTTAAAATTTGATTATATCAAAAAAATAAAAGAAATGGATTTGACAGTTTTGAAAATACAATACATAAATATAATAAATACAGTAGAACCTCTTTAATCCGAACCCCCGTAATCCGAACATCCACTAATTCGAACGCCGATGAGAGGAAATCTCCTAAAACGTTGTTCCTTCATCAAACGCACGGATGATGTAAATGTCGTCGTTCATTGAACGCACTATATGGAATGCGCACTAAACTAGGTCACTGCGATCTCCCCCCCCCCTTATTCTCAACACTACAGTAAATATTTTCCTTTCAGTCACTCTCTGTTGTCTGTTGTCACGGTGAAAGTTGTTTTTTGGAGTGTGTACGTGTTTAGTTTAAATCTAAGTACTGTACAGTACTGTATCTTAGTTGTAGATTACGTAACGGTATGTTATGATTAGTGTAATTGTGCATTACTGTACTATATCCAGTATTGTATAGTGTGTAGATTGTTTGTCAATAACAGTGACTGAGTACAGTAAACTAAAATGGCATCAACATCATCCCTGAAACGGAAACATAACACTTTAAGCATGGAAAAGAAAATAGAAATCATAGAAAGACTTAAGAAAGGTGAAAGTGGTGCGTCATTAGCCAGTGAATATAGTGTAAGTAGGTCAACAATTACCAATATTAAATCCAAACAAGATGCCATAATGCAGTACGCATGTAAACAAGAGAGTATTGAAGGACCTAAATATAGGAAAACCTTAAAAACAGCCAATAATAATATGGCTGTTGAGGATGCGCTATATTTGTGGTTCATTTTTGTTCGTTGAGCTTGGTTGAACCAATATCAGGTCCAATTCTTTGCGAAAAGGCTCTTGATTTCAATAAAAAACTCAACGGGCCTCTTACTTTAAGGCTAGCAGTGGCTGGCTGAGTAAATTTAAGCAACGGCATGGAATAAGACAGCTCGATGTTCAAGGGGAAAGCTTATCTGGTGACGCTATGGCTGCAGAAGCATTTGTAAAAACATTTAAAGAAACTGTAGATGTTAAGGGGTTTTCAAGGGATGATGCTTATAATGCTGACGAAACCGGTGTGAATGGGCGCTCATTGCCGAGAAAATCTCTTGCATCCCGCGTAACGAAACTCGAGCTCCCGGATACAAAATAAGCAAAGACAGAGTAACGGCTATGGTTTGTGCAAATGCAAGTGGTACTCACTCACTTCCATTACTGCTTATTGGTAAAAGTATGAAACCCCGTTGTTTAAAAAACTTGTCAGGTCTTCCTGTTACTTACAGGGCACAAAAAAGCTCTTGGATTTCATCTGATATCTTTCTTGATTGGTACTCAAACACATTTATACCAGAGGTAAAAAAGTTCAGAGAGAAAGAAGCCAAAACAGGAAAAGTCATGTTAATAATCGACAATGCTCTCACTCATCCCGACATTGATATTTTGAACAAAATTGATGAAGACTTCTCAGTTAAGTTCCTTCCACAAAACGTAACAGCCCTCCTCCAGCCCATGGATCAAGGTGTCATTGCGAAAACCAAGAAAATATACAGGAAAGAATTGCTTCGGCTGCTACTTTTAGCAGAGAGAGACGAAGAAAGTGTGATTGCATTTACGAAAAAATTAAACCTTAAGGACTGTTGCTACATTCTGGTGGAGTACAATGATTATAGTTTAGAAAATAATGATAAGAAATGAAAAATGACAATTAATGAGTAAATGTATAATTTTAAGAATGATATATTAATTATAGGCAGAAGCAATCAGAAAAATTGAAATATCAGGTAAAAGAATTTTGAAAAAGTATGCAGAGGTTTGTGATGAAATTAATTAAATGAGGGTCAAGAAAACTTGAATCACAGCAAGTTTGTGCCAAATTGCCTTTGTTTTAGGGAGGGGACAGGAGTCTATGCAGATTTGTAAAAATTTCAATTTTTGTAAAAATAGAATTTTTTTTCAATATGCATAGCGTCAGTAGTCCAAGTCGGTTTTTTCAGGTCCTGAGTTATAGGACTTATCACCTTTACTCAGTGATCTGTTTCAAACTGCTTCCCTAACTTATAATATCTGACAATTATTGGAACTAATTTGATGAATTTAAATTTCTGAAAAAACTGGTTTTGAGGTTGTCACACAGTATACTTCTGAAAGTTTACTTTTGATTGCTTCTTCACAAGTTCTTTGTATCTTGTCTCGTTGATAAGTTGCGAACCGCTAAAGTTTAAACTTTTTCAAAAATTCTCAAAATCTCAAAAAATGTTTAATGTTTCACAATCAGAAAAACAATATAAATAAAAAATAAAGAATGAAATTTTTGTAAAAATTAATAAATAAAAAGTTGTGTGATAAAGGATAACTTTCAAAGTGCATAAAACCAAACAAAAATTAATTTTGAAAAATATTCTAAAACAAATTAATCAGTAAGGTCAAATAAAGGGAAACATATTAATAAATATTTAATTAAAATTATTTTAGGGAGGGGAGATAAAATATGTAATAAAGCAGGTAAATAATTAAAATAAGGTATGTGTAAAAAGAAAATATGTGTAGAAAGAAAATAGTATATAGAAGAAAACAAGTGTTAAAACTCAAAATTTTTAATTTAATTAATCTCAAAATTCGCGAGTGTAAAGAAGACAATAGTGCAGGTAGGAAAATCGTCGAAGTGATTTGTCCGACGAGGTGCGGGCATAAACTTTGTTAGAGACAATAGCCAAAATGAAGTGACGTTCAAAACCAAAACTATCAAGGTATGAAAATAAAATTACTAGAACAATGGGTTGTGACAAGAAGTAAAATTTCTCGGGAACAAGAAGTCCCACAGGAATCAATCGAAGTTCCAAAGATGCACCAAATTTCCAGGAATACGAAGAACATTGTCTGGAAGAAATCCGATAATCCTAAAGGAAGATATGGAAGTTTCCAGAAAAACAATAGCTAAAAAATAGAAGAAAAATCAAAGGACATTGCTACCGCGCAGTAGATTTAGGCAGCTAAAAAATGGTGGGGCTTGCAGTAGAGTCAATGATAATCAAAACACACTAATAAGGCTAATTAACTGAATTAATTTAAAACAGACAAAAATCCTGAATAAATAAAGTACAAACATTTAAATTAAATTAATAATTAATACTGAAAATCACCATAGGAACTGGAACCATTAAAGGAGACACCAGTCACCCAAATCCATCTTCTACTAGGACTCTGAACTCTGCATAATTCACAGGTGTGCCGTAAACCAAAATTTATATAAAAATTATCTTAGAATTTCTGAGTTGGATAGAATTTGTCAATTTTAAATTAATCTTCTTTTTATGAATAGGCTTTGCCATTTTTACACTAATTTTCTTTCTATGGATACAATTTGTCAATTTTAAAGTAATATCATTTTGAGAAAAAAATTACAAATTTAAAAATAATATTTTTTAAAAAAGATTCCTTAATTTGTAAGAAAATTGTTTTGTTTTAAATTTAAAGTATGCTTTGCTCTGTGCCTAAGTTTAAGAAATTAAAATTTTGTTCATTCTAGAAAAGTTATCAAGTTTGATTAATTTTATTACTTGTTTATTATAAGATGTATATTTTATGTTTGCAGAATTTTGATGTATTTTGTTAGTTACAAATTTCTGATTTCAAATAAAATTTGTTTTCTTTTTAAAATCACACTTGCGACGCCTTCATCAATTTAACCTAAAAAGCAGAGAAAGTAGAAGCTTTGCATAAATAACATAAAGTCTCAAATCTCATAATAAATAAAATTATATTAAAATCATTCAATCTGTTTTGAAATAAAATTTCATTATTAGTTCTCATTTAAATAACTGCAGATAAGTTGGGTATAAGATCCTACGCTCCTGAGATTACCAATAGTCGAAAATTAATAGTAATTTAAAGTTGGAACTAGTCAGTTACTTGTAAAGTAAATATAATTACTGGAAGGTATTTGAATAAATAGGGGGGATTTCATCGCGTTCAGGCTGCTGAACTCGGTGAAGGGAACGCTCAGACTAGGCCAGACAATTATTCAGCCTAGACATCCAGCGGTCAAAGTTGTTCTTTCCGCAACGCATAAGCTCCCCGACCAGGTTAAAAGTTTACACAGCGAATTAAATTTAAAAAAAATCATACGAGTAATAAATCATTCTAAATTCAATTCCAAAAAGCTGAATTCAATCTGGACGGGAAATACTAGACTCGACATGAGCAAAGCGAGCGAGAGTACGACGAGAAAAAATTACAAGTCAAGGTAGTACTAAGGTTGTGCGTTGTACTAAGTATGATCAAAAGTCATTTTTTTATTGAAAAAATATAATTTTTTCCAACAAAATGTTAAGTGAATTTTATATGGACACTTTAACATTCATGTAATATAAAATTGTGCTGAAATTTGCTTGTACTGACGAACCCATGTGCAGGTCTCAACTGAATTAAAATTTATCTAGGAAATATGAACATGATACTCAGATAAATCAATCTTATGAGCTATGCCAAGCCTGTATTTTTAAGGTACACAACTTCTTAGCACTTTTTGCAACTTTCTGCAAACATTAACTTAAAATACTATTTAATGATAATTTCATTAGTCAACTTATTATTATTTTCAAGTCTATAATCTCTATTTAAAAAAAAAAAAAAAAAAAAACGAACAAAATAGAGGAAAAACAGGAAAATGATAAAATTAGTTCAAAACAATAATGGTAAAACATAAAATAAAAACCACACATGCCTCAAGAAATTCTTCCATGGTGTAGAACATATTAGCTTTCAGCAATTCTTTTAATTTCTAACCAAAATTATTTTCTACTTATTCTTTAACCCTCTAACTGGTGAATCTGGCGCATGTTAATTTGTCTTAAAAATTCTTCGTTTGTTTAAAAATTAATAAAATATATTATTTGTATACAAAACCTAACTTATAAGATATCATTTTTCTCCGAAAGATGCATAGAATTCATCTATGTAATAAAAAAAAAAATTTGGAACGGTTTTGGAGTAAGTATGTTAGATGTCAAAAATGATATTAACTTTTTTTCAGAAAAATCTGTATCACCCAAAATCAATAGCTTACTACCTATTTCTAAGATATACACATTTTTTGTGTATTATTTGTGAATATATTTAGGAAAAAAATATATATAAATTTGTTACATTTTAAAAATGTAAAAAAATATTTTACGTAAAAACTGAATTTTCTCTTTATTTTTTCCAAAAAACATTAAAAATAGTAAAATATATTTTATACAGAACTTCTATATATCATTATGTCCAGAAAGGTGCATAGAATGTAGGTGTGTAGTGAAAACAAAGTTAGATGTATCAAATTTGGAGTTTTTTGGTCAAATACCAAAAAATCTAAAAGTAACAGAGCAGAAATTTCACAGAAATGGTGATCAAAAACATACTAATACATTTTTTGCAATTTTTTCAACCATTACTTGAGATTTCTAATATATTTGTGAATATATTTAGGGGAAAAAATAATAATATGTTACATTTTCTAAATAAAAACGACGATTTTTCAAAATTTGGTATTCTGACGCTTGAAGGTTAGGGTGACACGTCAACCTTTTAGGCATAATTAGTAACTTTCTAAAGCTAGGCCTAAAACAAAAGCGTTAGATTTTACTAATACAATATACTTTACAAAGAATAACACACATATTCACTTGTATAATCATATAAAACACTATATATAAGACAATTTGCATATCGCCTAGACTAACCATTTTCCTTTTAGGTTATGACAAAAATAAACCTTTCACAAACTAGAAATTCACTAAAAACATAAACTTTAGATATAAAAACACATATATTGTAACTTGTATACAAAATATATACAATTTGTATAAACAAACCTTCAAAATAAAATAAATATGTATTCCCAAACTATATGCGCTAAGTCATTTGTTACAGTATTTACATCCCACCATTGCGTTTGTTCCGGGATCAAAACAAAACCTTAATTTTCAATGCACAAGTTTGTAACATACACAAAATTAAAGATTGAAACCTAGTCTTTTGAATGTAGTAAAATATAACGGCAAAATCAATGCCGGCAACGTAGAAATATAGAATAGTGTCTAGGGACTCCGAAATCTCAAGGAGACCAAAATATTCAGTGAGCCACATTGTAGACTGTATATAACTCGTAAACTATATAACTTAGGATGATTTCGTCTTCATAGTTCGAAAGAGGAAGAAAAATACTATATAATATTGTCAACTTGTAACATTTGGACAAGTTTTACCATTTCGTAAAAATATATGAACATATAGGTGATATTTTCTATATAAAACTCGCTGCGGCAAATTGTCGGAACCTGGCGTTATGAACGTCAACTTCAGTCAAGTCGTGTTTTTCTATTTTACGCAACTTTAATTTTTCTAAACCTGGTTACGAAAGATTGAAAGATTACCTTTTCAATGGTATAGAATACATTTTGATAATATAATATCTACTAGGATAAAAGTTGAATTGCAAAAAATGTAATTTTTAGCGTGTAAAATAGCGTTTAAATTCTTGATTTGGTTTAATTTTTATATAATAAAAACTATACTAGTTGGAAACATTTGAAAAAGACGGTTTTGAAGAGAAAGACGCGATCTATCAAGCAGTGTTAGGTTGTCTGACTGACAGTAATTTGGAAATAAGAAAATTAGACAAACGAGAGGTAAGTTTTGTTTAAAACTTGTTAACGTAAAACTTGGACGCTTTGCATCAAAAATATGCAAACTTCATCAATTTTTGGAATATTATTTATAACGTTTTGTGGTATTTTTTTTTGCATGATATACATCTACGGAACATTAGCTTTCCAACGGTATTTTATTTATTGTGATGGGACAATTTTAAGTGGGCGTAACGTTGAATTGCAAAATACGTGTTTTTTAGTTGGTGAAGTGAGCCATGAATAATGAAGCGACCACTTTTAGGCAAAAAGTGGTCGATCACCAGTTGGAGGGTTAAAGTCTTTAGGTGATTTGTTAAAAAAACCAATTCCACCTTCAGAGATAATTTTCTAAAATGCTGTTCACAGAAATAATATATACTAAGGAAATATGTTTGACAATATTACATGATAAGGAAATCACAAACTCTTAATATAATGTTATTTCTACAATGACAAGAAAAAAAACATTAGGGTATCCAGGTTTCTTAATAGATTTCTACAAGAATCATGATAGCTAAAGTGAACCACAATTATTACTATTTGCTTCTGCAAATAAAACACCCTCAAGTTAACTGCTTGGTGGAGTTACTTCACAGAGCAATTCCATAAATTTAAACTGGCAGAAAATAGTAGCTAAAAATAGAAATGATCCAACATATTATCAAATAGACAATGAGCTGAGTTTGTACAATTAACAATACTCGCTATCACTTGCTCCAACACCAAATTAGGAATTTATTTAATTCCGGTTTTAAATCAAAGCCTATATTTGGTGTAATTAAATTTAATCTAGGACGATTATTCCTATAAAATAATTGGAATGAAATATTATTATGATAAATTAATCTCTAGATCGCATAAAAATTTTAAAGTAGGCGATGGAAGAGCATCCACAACTCGGGCAGCTGTCATTCAAAATTCATCAATTCCAGTCCTTCTACTATTATAACATAGTAATTTCATGGAGTTAGAAAAATTAAGTATTTGCTATTAACAATGTCACATGTATACAGATAGAAGTCTTATGCAAACCTTTTAATAGCTCAGCAACTGCAACAAGTTCAGTGACACATTGAGCTATTCTTCGGGATATCGGAGGTAAACCTTGTTTGGCATCCGTAGCACCGGGTTTGCTGAGGATATATAGAACTGTTTGCAACAATTCCCGATATTCCATAGCCACGTCTTGACCTGCTTGCAAAGTTCTTGTTCTCAGTTCTGAATTGTCAGCAGTATTTGCAGTTCCCTATAAGTAGACATAAGGTAGATATTAATGGAAATATAATAACTATATCAATAATGAATGGTATGCAAAATATATTGGTTACAATCTCATTTATATATATTTATATAAAACATACTCTTAATTTAAGTTTTAACTTACTCAATATAGGTACTATAATGTTTTGTGATGATGAGTCGATAATATTAATATTGATTTTATCATGAATTTAAATGTTTTGAAATACCTTGAGTAAAAAAGTGGTTTTTGAAATTATATTTGTCTGTCCATTGCCCTATATACCGAAATGATGGACTGATTAGATATGCAAGTATATTCTGCCCATTTCAAAGCATTAAATTTTTTTTGATAATTAAAAATTTAGTCAACTGTAGTAAGCTACACTTGTGGAAACTTCAATAACCAAATGAATGAAAAAAAAAAAAAAAAAATTCTACAAAAACCGACTTTAAATTGTTTATACTGATGATTGATGGTACGTGATAGAATTCCATGTTATTCTATCGGCTAACCCAGCGGTTCTCAAAGTGTGGGGCGCGACCCCCAAGGGGGCGCAATGAAAGCTCAGGTGGGGCCCAAAGCTTGGTTGAAAAATTATTTAAATTTACTTACAAAATAATAAAGCAAACTTTTTATTTTTTAAATTACATGAGTATAATGTTTAGTCAACGTCGTAAGAGTGCCGAACTTTTTATTTTTTTAAGTTACGGCAGTAAAATAATGTGCGTGTACACCGACATGTTTTCAGTACAGCGCTGGAGATGACTCTCGCGGCAGCTAGCACCTAGCATGCCTGGTTGTTGTGGTTTCAAAATGCCGCGAAGTACGATCGTGACCAATCGCCATCGGACTTTCCCGAAACCCCTACCGTTAACGCGTCGCTTCTACTGCCGTTAGCGTAGTTCCACGTTTTTAACTAGCAGTTCTCTATGTTTTGTGGTTATATTCATAGATACTTTGGTTTTGCGGAAGTTTTTGGTTGAGTACAAGGTGTATATATTTATTTTACAAACTAACTTTATTTGTTGATGGCTAGATATCAAGAACTTATCGAAATGAAGAGATTTCTTGTAATAAGTTGTGGAAGTGGAGACGCATCAGTTTTCCGGCGACACGGCAAGTGTAACCACTCCTTCTCCAAGTGGACCAAGCGTAGCCAAAGTGCGCAAGTATGATGACAGTTACTTATCACTAGGTTTTACAACAGTTACTTATCACTAGGTTTTACAAAAGCAATCATAAATGGCTTAGAATGGCCCCAGTGAGTAATCTGTCTAGCCGTCCTGGCATCTGAAAGCATGAAACCTAACAAACTGAAAAGACATCTTGACACTAAACATGGAAATGTCGCAAACAAACCAAGAGGGTTTTTTGAACGAAAATTTAATAGTGTTAAATCTACAAAAAATGCCTTTTCCAACATTACAAGTGTACCTTCAAAGGCTTTGTTGGCATCTTATCAGGTTTCTCACAGAATTGCTTAGAAGAAAAAACCGCACACTATTGGAGAAGACCTGATATTACCAGCAGCAATCGATATGGTTTCAACTATGTTTGGAGAATCTATGGCTCAACAGTTGAAGGCCATACCAATGTGAAATGATACGGTATCAAGACGTATAGCTGACATTTCGGAAGATCTTCTCGTGCAATTGATGGAAAAGTTGAAAATTTCCTATTTTACCATACAAGTGGATGAAGCTACCGATCTTCATAGTTATGCACATTTAATATGTTATATAAGATTCGTCGATGGTGAGGCGATGCGGGAAGAGTTGCTTTTTTCTGAGAAGTTTTCAGCTGATACCACTGGTAAAAGCATTTTCCGAATGATTGATACATTTTTGAAGGATAATGACATGTCATGGAGCAAATGTGCAGGAATTTGCACAGATGAAGCTCGGGCTATGTCAGGAAAGTACACTGGACTTCGAGGGTTGATCAAAAAGGTAGCTACAGAAGCTAGATGGACACACTGCATAATTCATAGAGAGGCTTTAGCAGCAAAAGGTATGACCCCGGAACTTGATGAAGTTTTACATGTGGTCGTTAAAACAGTCAATGTCATTAAAGGGCAGCCTTTAAAGTCTCGATTTTTATAATTCTCTGTGAAGATATGGGCTCAGAACACACAGCTTTACTGTTCCATACTGAAGCTCGCTGGCTATCGAGAGGAAAGGCTTTGGCCAGAATATTTGAGCTTAGACATGAAGTCCTCGCACTTTTACTTGACGAAAACCACCAAAACTCAACGTTTTTCACTGACTCATATTTTTTGCTGCAATTAGCGTACATGGCAAATATTTTCGAGAAAATAAATGTACTGAACAAGTCTTTACAGAAAATAGATGCAAACCTTCTGCAATGGACTAAAAAGGTGAAAAGCTTTGTAAGAAAGCTAAGTTTATAGGAGGGCGGTATGAAAAGTGACAATTTGGAGCTATTTCCTAATCTTAAAATTATGATTGAAGAAATGGATCTCAAAACTATTCCAACCAATGCAAAGAAATGCTTTCTTAAACACTTAGAAATACTCAAATCTCGTTTTTAAAAATATTTTGATGAGAACTTGGATGATTTGGCATGGATTCAAAACACGTTCAAACCCTCAGTCGATGAGTGCTCCCTCAACATGTTGGAAAAAGAAAATCTCATTGAACTCCAAGGTGACACTGGGCTTGAAATGAAGTTTAAAGAATCTTCTTTCACATCCTTCTGGATTGGTGTACAAAAGGAACACCCAATTTTGAGTGAAAGGGCATTGAAAATACTCACTCCATTCGTCACCACTTATTCTTGTGAAACTGGGTTTTCTGCTTTAGCTGCCATGAAGAGTAAATATCGCTCAAGACTGGATGTGACCAAGGAACTCAGAGTAGTGTTATCAGAACTGACACCGCGTTTCAAGAAACTATGCGCAGAAAAAAAACAATCACATCTTTTCACACTGAAGCTCTTTTTATTATTATTGCTTTGCTTTGAGTTACAAATAACAATTATGTACTATAGTAGCTAAAATACCTAAATAAATTGTAATTGTTTGTATAGAATTTGTTGTTTGATTACGATTAAACCTATTGCTCCATTAGAGTGTGCAAAACTTAACTAAATAAAAATTGACTGTAAAATGTCAAATGTGACTCGCATATAATATATAGTACGCTTACATGTAGGGGGGCCCGGCTTACAGCTGGATCATGCAGGGGGGCTCAAAGTAAAAAGTTCGAGAACCGCTGGGCTAGACCAATAAATTGTAGAATTTAACTAAAGAATTTGTGTGTGTTTTATTTCTATAAAAACCACTTTATTTGTGCAATACAAATACAAGATGACTTTTCAATGACTTCATCATCTTCAGTTACTAACTCTGACTGACAGTGTTACAAAATTTAGCATTACCTGTCTAAGATCAAAAGACAAAAGTTAGATTTTATCAAATTTTGCTAAAATGTAATCTAAAAACTTTAAGAAAATATACTAGCTGGTCAAAAAGTGAAATTGAATCATGGAGGCTGTTTTAGAAAGTTGAATATCTCAAAATAAGTTCAAGGATATCTTAATCAATTTTTTTTGAAAAGTGAATTTATAACCTAAACCTCAGATAAAAGAAATTAAGGTTTGTGAGTAAATTGGAAAAAGCAAAATGAAAGCAGGATTCTATTTTATACCATAATCTCATTATTTTCATAAACCTAATGTACCAAGTAATTGATTGAAACCATAATATTCTTTTCTTTAAATTTGGAATGCTGGTTTGGATTAACTAATCTTTAGATTTCACTTAAATTTTATTAAATTAGGCTTGTATACCAGCTTCATAGTTTTTTGTTGTTAAAGGCAAAACATCTTGAGATCATACAATTATTGCAGTTTTGCTGAATTATTGGGACCAATGCACACACCCAAGTTTAGAACCTTTGGGGTACATTTGAGCCAAATTTGATCAAAACTGTGAGCCAATTGTGAGAAAACAGAATTTATGTGTATCAGTATTTATTGTAAGTAAACAGAGATATGGTATGTATCTCTAAAGTATTGAATTAAGACTATTATAATTTATATGCATAGTTAGGGACGCTAACCAAATATGCTATAATATATTAGTGGAAATGTTTTAAAAACATAGAAATAATATTATTAATCTATTTTCACCAAAATTGATTGATAAACTTTAGTGTTATAAGATCCTTGAGGAGACTAAGATAAATTTCCCCTCAAAGACTTAGTTTAGCCATTAGTACTTATCTAAGACTAATAATTTCAACAGTACATGCCAACTTTTCATCTGTCAAAAACAAAGAGCTACTTCAATACTCTCCCTCCTTAAAATTGAGCATTTACTCTGGAAAACGTTTCAAGAAAACCAAACAAGGACCTCAAAAATAAATCTTTATTTTTTCCTTCAAATATTCACTTCATAATTGAACTTGCTTTTATCCATATGAGTTAATGTATGAGGATGGATGGGGGGGGGGGGGAGATTACAGAAATTACTTGAATTCTTTGTAATTATTAAAATTAAAATACACTATAAAATTTTTAATATCGGAAGCAAACTATAAATTATTATTTTACAAAAAGCAATTATTATTTTTAAATATAATATAAATTGAAATTAGTGAATTTGTAAAAAATAAAGACATACATAGGGAACTTCATTTAAAAGATGTATAAGGTAACATGGTAACATTTTAAGCCTAAGAGAAGCAATGTAGTCACATATATCAAACAATTCCTTTCAAGTCTCACAGAAGGGATACAGTCCCACTTACAAATAACTCCTTAAAAGTCACACTTATCGAGTAACTTCTTACAAGTCTAAAGAAGTCATGGAGTCTTCAGAATAAGAACTTATCAAAGAACTCTCCTTACAAGTTTCAGAAAAGTGATTAAGTTACAATTATTGAGCAATTCCTTAGAATTCTCAGAGAAATAATGTAGTCACACATATCAAGCAACTCCTTACAAGTTTCAGAGAAATTATGTAGTCACATGCTTACAGCAACCTTTTAAAACTACTTATTAAAAAGAAGAAAAAAACATTGTGGAGTTATTTTCATACATTTCTCAGTTCTCATATTCCTCAAATACTCAGTATAGTTTATAAATTTACCACTGCCTAGAATTAAAATCAATTAAAAATGTAATCTTTTTATATTCTCCAAAAAAATATTAATTTGAAGAAATTATGGTTAGATTACCTTGCAAATTGTAAGCATATCAGAGATAGCTTTACGTCCCATATTAGCAGCAACGATGATGTCTTCCTGTTTGCAGCTATTTCCAGCAGCAACAGCTTTGGCTGTAGCTAACGTTATAGGTTTTGTACAACGAACCAATTCTTCAGGAGTCGCTGTACTACGAGTTACTTCCACAGAACTCAATGCCTGTTAAAGAGAAATCAAATCAAACTATACTGTTTAATTAAATATAGTGTACAACAGATATAAATACAGATTAAATATAGTAGGGTACTCACAAAAAGAGCAAATATGTTAATGACCAAATTTCACAATTTTTGAAATAGCAGTTCCTATTTATAATTACAAAAAATGATATACTCATGAAAATCTCAAAATTAATTCCACTTCTTCAACTCTCTGAGAAAGAAAAACTCATTTCATGTCAGGAACTTGGCTTTTACAGTTGTTACCGTATTCATTAATAGAACTTCCAATAGCTTCATTCTATAGTCTTAGTGAATCATGAAATTCAGGCTAGGTATACCGAGTAAAACATTGGAAACAATTATGTAATAACAATAGACGAGGTTGCATTTTCCAAGCTGAAAACATTATTTTCTTTTACAGTAGAGATTCCCTTATCCCGGACTGCTGTTATCTGAATCCTCCCATATCCAAACGAAAGAATAAATTAATAAAATTAGTTGGGAATGGTCGTAACTATGCGTTATGTGGATAAAGGGTCTGGATTATGGCGTATAGTTTCTCCTTATCCTCAGAGATGGTACTACTCCCCTTCGTCATAGGTAGCGTGAGAAAACATTTCTCAGTGTTTTATTTGGCTGTCTGACAATGCTGTAAAGAAAGAAAGTGGTTCCATCGCTTTAAAAATAAAATTAATATTATACAGTGCTTAAAAAGTGCCAAATCTGGTTGTGTTTTAGCTGATTGATATGGTGTAGGAACCTCCACCATCTCGAATATCAAAAAAATTCAGAGTTGATGATGCAGTGTGCATACAATTGGGACAGTGAGGATGGCAGTGCTCATCGTAAAATGTGAAAAACTAAAGCATGAGGCCGTCCGTATATAAAGCTGTATACAGATGGTTCTTGCAGAAATGGGCAAGCAGTTAACCAATGCCTGGCCCACTGTAATGTGAAAAAGCATTGGAACTTAACCAAAACTTGCCGGAGAATCTTCTTTCATAACAAGAGCTGGGTGGTTATGTAATTTTAAACAATTACACAGGATTTGGGAGCTCGACATTTGAAGTGAAAAAAATGAGTACAGATGCTTCAAGTGTGGGTTCATTCGTTAAAAAATTTGCAAACATTATACAAGATGGCAAGTACGATGTAAAACTTGATTATAACACGGATGAAACAGATCTTTTTTCAAAATTGTTACCATCTAAAAGTTGCCATCCAAATGTGAAAAGTCAGCCCTCGGGTATAAAGCAAGTAAGGAGAAGGTCTCTCTAATGGTTTGTGCTAATGCCACAGGAACACAAAAAATGTTGATGCTAAATGGTAAATCATGAAAACCTTGATGCTTTAAAAAATGCAAATTTTCCTTTAATGTACAAAAATCATAGGATGGCAAGGATGGACACCAAAGTGTTTGTCAATTGATATGACAAGACCTTCATACCTGAAGTGAAAAAAAATTGCTGGGTATATTTGGGATTATTTGAAGAAACTAAAATACACAGAACATGTAGAAACCTACTTTTATTATTACTAATGGTCTGCCTAAACCCAGTGCATTTTATTAGTTTGAAATAAATTCTAAAATCAAGTGTTTCTTTGCTAATCAGCTGACTCAGCCTCAGCTGTAAGTTGTTAAACACGAAGAAGTTTCTATTTTTTACACAATGTTTTTATAGTATTATTGTTGTGTTTTGGAAAAATAAAAATGAATCATTGCATTGCATGTAAATTATGTGTAAAGATTGTTTTGTCATTTTGTCTGTATGTTTTTAGAGTTTTTCAAAGGTAAGTGAATGTGTGTGTTTATCAATTAATATTTTAATATTTGTTTTTTCGGCGTACATAATAAGGTGGGGGGTGATGCTTGAAAACTCGTGGTCAGTCCTTCGACAATAATCAAACCAATGAGATGTAATAAAGGAACTATTCCGAATATAAAAATAAAATAAATCACATGGGTGACAATTCAATAAAATTAAACAAGTCCCTATATAAGAGTAATTAGTGTATTACAAAGGACACAAAAATCAAAAGGTATTTCAAAGTCAAGTGAAAAATTAAATAAATAATAATTACTGATAAAGAAAGGTGAAAAATGTGTCAAGTGAAACTTAAAGTACTACGAACAATTGTTACTACGAACAAAAGTCAGTGAATTATGTGAGTAGTTAATAATTTGAAATATTCATGTAAGAAAGATCTCATAATGAAAGTCAACTAATTAAAGTAAACTTAAAATCAAATTAAAGCCAATACAACAAATCAGATTCACAATACCTGAAATAATATTTAAATCAACTATTTGTAACTAACACTAGGATTAAAAAAATTGAAACTCCTTTGGGATAAATTAGCTGAAATAAGGATCTTATGATATCTTGCAAACAATTTTAAAGAAGCTAGAAAATACTAAACGGGAGTTAAAATTTATGTAAATATAATATAGAAATTAAAACTACAAAGCTTAAAGTATTATGAAAATACTTCATTATGTTGAGTAAGTAAGCAATTGTATATTAGATAGTAACAAAATACTTTAAAACAAAATGGATCTTTTGTATAATTAAATATTGAGTGGGCTGTATAGAAAACATGGCATAGTTCTCTCTAGTGCAAATCTGAATATTTTCATAATAATCAATTCAGTAAATTATAGTAAGTTAGAAAAGTACTAATGTTTTAAGGTTAATAAAATTTAACAATAAGTATTAAAATATTAGTAAATTAAAACAAAATTATGAATCTATTCAAACAAAATAATAATAATAATACACAAGTTAATCTAGTCTCTGCACTTATTTAAAACACTGATTAAGATATATCCTATCATAGCCAAATGGTAGTGATTCGAGAAATCAAATCTGGTGGGCTGCCAACAGCCATGAATTCTTACAACGTAAAAGGCACAAGTCGAAAAGTCTTATAACTGTGAAAGTTTTCCTACATTTTGTTTGAACTTCCCTTACCTGGACTATGCTTTGTCCCTATTGATCTAGATAATGAAGTTCCTATTATACTTGCGATTTATCACATGGGTTTGAGTTATTAGTCTTCATATTTTATTAAAATTAGTAGAGCCAATTGGGATAAAAAAAAATTATGGTTCATGAGTAAAGTGTGAAATACCACAATGGATCCTGGCTGTGTTGGTATTCACAAATCGCTAGTAAAATGTAATTTTCGTTTACGTCTGGATTTGCATATTAACTTGAGTTATAAACTATTTATGCTAAAGACCGTAGGTACTTGGTGGTATTCCATTTTAATAAATAAAACACTTTTATTTTTTAGTATAACCACAAATTTAATGAAACTTGCCGACCATGGTTTTGCTAGTTACAGCATTGTCAAGGTATTTTACAAGAATAGGGAAAAACGTACAGTTACACATTACAAACAATAGCTGGGTATTCACTATTATAACCTAAATTGGAATGTAGAGAGTGGGGGGCAAAGGATATGACCCAGCTAATAGTTTGAGGAGTGGGGAGTTATTTAATTCTAATTGTTCATTTACAACTAACACATTTTTATCCTTAACTATTCTATTAATTTCGAATGATTCTAGAAGATTTATTTTTTTAGATTTATTAGATATATGCAAAATATCAAAATTTATGTCAGAATGAAAATCTGGAACATTATGTGTTTTTAAGTGATTAGCAAAACTAGAGTCATCATGACCTACCCTCCAACCTGGTATTTTATCTTTACCAAAAATGAACAAATGTGGGGTATATAAATTATGTTATAAAATTTGTAATTTTACATATTATAGGTCAAACTGGGGAAAATTTTAAAATTAGATTAGGGGAACATGATAGAAGTGTCATCATGACCTAGCTTCCAACTTTTGGTACATACATATCAACTAATCTCAATTTGCCATAATTTGTACAAAGGAGCTGACCACTCTGATGAGAAAGCAGATGTGTTGTACACTTGATAGAGAAAGCCTTAATCTTAGAGGCTGTGTTTAGGAGAGACTATTTGTGGGAGTGGTTTATAAAGAACATCAAAATAGGTGCAATATATGGACAGATTGTAGACAGATTTGGAGATTGGTGAGAGGACCCAAAGAAGCTGGAGAAAGAGCACTCGTTAGGCTCAACAGAGGAAACCTTAGGATGGTGATCAGTCTGTTAACAGAGCACTATCACTTGTTAACAGAGCACACTTAACAGTTGTCTCAACTAATTAATTAAAATGATAACACAACTTGCAATAAATCTGGAAGAATAAGATATCAAGTCAATTATTTAAGAGAGTGTTTGGGGCTGTGGGACTGACTTAGAAGATATTTAGAGCATGCTAATCCAAGAGCTGGTGAGGTTCGCAAATGCCACAGTTATGTTTGGGAAGAGTTTATATATATATATATATATATATATATAGAGAGAGAGAGAGAGAGAGAGAGAGAGAGAGAGAGAGAGAGAGAGAGAGAGAGAGAGAGAGAGAGAGAGAGAGAGAGAGAACACACAGTGGTTTAGCTGTGCAGTATGTCTATCTATGACAAAGTAAAAATAATAATAATTGTGTAACGGACAGGGGAGGGAAGTGCTTCTTATAAATCAAAGAACTAACAATATATGTACTTACTCTGATCTCCTGAGCTATGGCCTCAATGGTAGACTCAAGAGCTCTTGTTCCTCGTGTATGTTCATCTTCAACTGCTTTCACAGTTTTCAACAACGATGTTACATTGGTTACCATCACCTAAATTATGCAAATAGAACAAGCAAAACTATTAAATTACAAATAACAATAACAAAAACATTGTAAATAAACAAACATAGACATCCCAACACATGTAATAACAAAAAATTGCTAAAAATACATTTTATGGAAAAAAGAGTTTTAATTGTTGTGTTCTAGTTTCTTCAAGATCAAATCTCATTCAGAAAAATTAATCCTGAACTTTAGAGATTATTCCTCTATGTAAAAATTTTTTATATAAATGATTTTATTGGTCCACAAATAGTT
Source organism: Aphrophora alni (assembly GCA_963513935.1). Lineage (NCBI taxonomy): Eukaryota > Metazoa > Arthropoda > Insecta > Hemiptera > Aphrophoridae > Aphrophora > Aphrophora alni. Next base: position 96,859,639 of record OY740765.1, read on the forward strand.
GATACAAAGAATACCAGTTATTTGTTTCACCTAAAGAATATCAATTTTGTTCAGATTTAGCTCTTTATTAATACAATAATGTTGACACTAAGAAAAGCAGTTATTTGGTTCCCTTACTATTCTGGGATATTTAGTGGGTGAACAAGATGTTGATACCAAGAATATTAGATATTTGTATTTTATTACATTTAGTGTATAAGAGTAATGACAGAGAGGTTTTTCAGCTTTAAATAATAGAAAAATATTAAAAAATATAAAATAAAAATACATATTTCATGTTCTCTGAAGATGGTAGGATTTCCTCACTGGTACACAAGATATTGATAAAAAAAAAAAAAAAAAAAAAAATCAGTCATTTGTTTGTTTTTTAGCTATTATAGGACATTTAGTGTGTACATGCTTTCATTCTCTGAAAATGGTGGGATTTTAAATTGGTGTATAAGATATTGATTACTTACTGTCTAGCAGGCCTAGACTATTCATGGGCTGTTGCACTTTAGCATTTTTTGTTTACTTTACTATTTATAGGATATCAATTTAGTAAATATATAATAATATATATATATATATATATATATATATATATATATATTCTTTTTTTGTCTGAAGATTGTGAATATAAGTTATTTGTTTCACTTAGGCTACTATTCTGGGCACTCAGTGTTTACACTTGTAACATTCTCTGAATGTAGTGCACCTCTGACTTGGGGATACATAACAGAGAAAGGTTTAGAAAACAATGATTGGGTATAAATAAAAAGTTTAGTATTCCACACTCAAAAATGTGCTCCCTTCCGTTTTAAACTTTCATTATATTGACGATTTAAATAAAGGACATTCATTAATATGATGTGAATAACTATTTTTCGTTAGATAGTCTGATCCATTATTTTTTTCATTATTTGCTCAACACTCAATGTATTTCTCTCATTCAATGTAGTCACTGTAACACAAATCCAATAAATGGTATGAAAACAAAATATTATCAAAACAAGAAGAAAAAAAAAGTATTAGTTGTACCCCAGTTTAAGATATGCCAGTTTAAGAATTATTTGACAAAAATGGAAATAAACCATGCACGCTGACTTAAAAGAAAAGATTGAATTAGCATTAGTGCAACTATTAAATTTGATAAAATATGAAATTTACGACCTAAAGTTCCATTGGAAGCACTAGACTTTTGTTTCATAGCTATAGACTCATGATTTATCTTTGGTCTGTTTAAGGAAGTATGGTTTATTCTATTGTTAGCAGTTTGAAGCAATTCCTTAGCAACTTGCGCCTTAAAATTCCTTCACATTTGCTTTCTGGACCACATATTTCATGCCAAAATCTAACGTAAACCTCTGAAACAGTAGTTTTTGGAATCACCAGATCTTCTTCTAATTATCACATTGTCAGTCACCTATTTGCATAGCTCCGTTCAACATTCTCAGGTGTTCTGTTTGTTGAAAGACTTGATATTCCTGGCCATCTTTCAAGTACCTATATACCACAATTTTATGTAGCTTTCACTAACTGAACAATCCCTGAAAGCCTTCCTTATCAGCCAAATAGTTTCCACAGAATAATTTTCAAGTTTTAGATAGCATTAGTATTAACATTCACTGATCTATGTATTCAGTCATAGTGAATGATATGGTCACAAAATAGCAAAGTTCACAAAATAGTTCACACAATAGTCAGTTCAATGAGATAATGACTGACCGATCTTGTGATATCCGAAATGGCTGGATACTATCCGAAGAGACCTTGTATACGTTAGGAAATATTACAACACCCCATATTAGCTCATTTTTTCAGCTTTAAAACCTGCATTCAATGATGACCAAGAGAATTATAACCGAAAACAAAATTGTTAATTATATAACCACAAAATAAGGGAAAGTATAAATAATAGGTGTTACTAGTCAGAATTTTAATTGAATTTAGCAAGTAACCAAGGTTTTACTATTTGTTTAACATGTTGACTTTCACAGAACAATTATTAAAATGTGTCCCCCCCCCCGATGCCTTTTCAGTTGATATTTAAATTCTTGATGTTTGCTTGTTTTTTATCAATGTTTGTGTTTGTTATTGATTGTTTTTCAAATTTGTTAGTTTTGTTTTAATATTGTGTTATTTTGTTCCACTGAGGAATAAAAACATGATAAACCTTAGTGGGATGGTTATGATTCTATATAAAAGAGATGATATACATTCAACAAGTGAAGATAAAACTACATTTCAAACTGATGATGTTTTGGACAATAGCACAAGAATGTATGACAAATGATGGTGATAATACTTGGCCTGGATTAGCTAAAAATCTACCAAACTTTATTTTTTAGGAAAATTTAGGCTCAAAAATTAAAATTATTACATTAACAAAGTACATTAACTTTAAAAAATAATAGAATTATTTTAGCTCTGGATTTTGTTTAATGTTATAGTGCAACAAACTAATCTATATACGTCACAAAAAATTGAAAACTTGATTTAACTTAATGGACCTCTAGTGTGATTTATAATACAACATTATGGCGAAAAAATAGGATATGTATGTGTTTGCATTCTAGCAGTAGCAAATTTTGTCCGATTTGGTATGCAGTTTCCTCTAAGCATTATCTTATTCAGTTAAACTAGAATACTTTAAATTACATCAAAATATGCAGATTGTAATCCTAAACTAATGATATCAATCTTACTCTCGTCAATAAAAATAACAAAATTATAGGGAAACTTTACATATTCATGAAAATAAATGCTAAATATATATAAAATCAGAGTCACATTATTTCAAATTGGCTGGGTTTTCAGTTTGGGCATTCTACCACACAATCCTTTTCCTTCTTCAATAAGAAAAGTTGTGCAATTCATGACAATGCTGTATAGGTGTATGGGAACATTATATAATAATTATACTTTATTTACTAAAACTGTATGGTATTGTGATATAGGTATAATTAAATATTCTTAAAGAAATAATATTTTTGACAAAAACAAGGGGGAAAAGAAAATTTATAAATTAGTTAAGAACACAAATATGTTATAGTGATTGATATAAAAACAAACATAGTATATTACAAGTAGCCATTATGAGTAGTACTGATAAAACATAACCAGAGTGGAATATACACAAAACGGCTAATATTGTTTGTGTTAACTGTAGGCTTCCCAATATATAACAAAAGACATATGATACAAAAGAAAATTTATTTTGATGACTTGAAATTGTGAGGCCAAAAGTATTGTTGTATAAAACCACTTGCTATTATTAATTATTACAACTTTCTAAGAACAATAATTGAACATAAATTCTTACAAAATAATATTTAATTATTAAACGTGTTTCAACAACAATGTCTCCAATATTTTGTGATGTATTAGCTACAAGAAGTTATAACTAAAAGATCAATTAAATATTATTTTATGAGAATTTGTGTTCTATTATTATTAGAAGAAAATATACCTCCTCCTTACAAGCCCAGTTCAATTGATATTAATCAAATATTAAAATGTTTAATATACCAGTATTGTTGTAATTCATTAAAAAAAATCATGATCATTCAAAATAACCTACTTTTCAATAAATCATTAATTACTTACTAACCCATTGGCTTACATTGACAATAATGTTCCGCTAATGTTTTTATGACTTTGTTATATACACTGACAGAACAGTACTGCAAAGTTTTTTATAAGTTCCTTAAAAGATAGCATGAAGTAAGCAGTTATTAATTAGAGACAATGGTTAGACACTATAAACTGTTATTTCATTTTATGAGATGGTATTCCTGATTAAATAAATATTGTAACCAACGTTAGGTTCAATGTTTAGTATTTGTAGCTGCAAACCACAATGGCATTGTACAACCATTTGCACAAGTTGATGGTGGGTAGGCTTACTCTATTGTACATTTTTGTTATTGTATGAAATTTTCTATAGGGTATTTAGAAGAATTGTTTTAAAAATACTGCTGATTGTAAAAAAAGTACCTAAATGATCAGATACATTATAAAAAATAGTTATATTGGTAAATTAACATTCTACAAAATATTAGTCTACTTTACTCAAAAAACACAAGGACCTGAAAAATTATTTAAATATGACACCTTACAGCAAAACTTATAAAATTTGTTTACATAACATTATGTTACGTATATTTACTACAGAATTATGAACTATAGACACAAAAATAACTACTGATGTAGTATTACCAAAATATATAAAAATTATAAATAAATATATACATTTTAACCTAGTATTAAAATTTATTTTGGGTAACAGAACAAGGTAAATGTGACTCAAATACACAATTCAAAAAAAATTTATTTCACACACCCACTTAAAGAGAAATTATTTCGATTTTTTCTAAAGTAACTTTACATTTAGCCAAAAATATAGAAATTCTGAGATAATTTGATACATTCCTCGAACTTTAACATTACCATCGTATTCTACATTAAATTTCAAGTAAGGATGTATAGCTTTTGATGAGCCTGAATCTACAGAATCACTAATTAAATTGATTGGAATTGTAAAGTTATCGTTTACTTAAAAAATAAATGAAAAACCTTACACAAGCAATTCTTTAAAAAAATTGAGAGTAGCAAATGCTATAAAAATTGCTTAAAAATCTAAACTTTCAGAAGATAGAATACAACAGTATTTTTATTCGTTACAGTTTAAGTAGTGTTATATGAGTTTGAATAGTGTAAAAACGTGGTTTGATCAAAATTACACTAGCTAAAATCAACGGTTATTAGATACCTAAAATATCACTTATTAACTAATACTAACATATATAGTTCAATGACATCATTTTCTCTAAAAAAATAACTAATTTAGGACAGTGAATATTATGTTTAAATCATCATGCAAGGATAAATGAAAAAAATTCTCTATCTCTGATTATAGCTTATCTTATCATGAGATAAGGTATCACGCACAGATACCAATGTTATGTTTTGTTTGTATAAAGTATTTTTTTGTGGATTTGGGTCATTTACTCATTGGTAGAGATCTCAAGATCTCTTTTTCAAATCACGAATATGCGGAAATACATTTTGTATATGGTTTTTGTAATGGAAACGCGAGTGCGGCTCAAAGGGAGTACACCGTTCGCAACCCTGTGTCTGTGTGTTCCCAGTACGCAAGTGTTTACGCGGTTGAATCAGCGTTTGGTAGAATGTGGATCTGTGTATAAGGAGTGGAGCAAGGTGGGTGTAGCTCCTTTGGATGTGTATGTTGAAGAGCAAATTTTGGATTGAGTTAGAGAAGATCCAAAGATTAATTGCGGGAAACTTGCTGGTGAAACTGGCGTGAGTAAAAGTACAGTTTTGACTGTTTTACACAAACATAAATTCTACCCTTACCATTTCACAAAAGTTCAAGGCCTTGAATGTAATGATTATGCTACAAGACGAGATTTCTGTAGCTATCTACTAAATTCTGATATTGAACAATATCACTTTAAAAAAAAAATCTTATCGAGAAGAAGCTCTTTTTACAAGACAAGGTTTATTCAACTTCCACAACATGCAAATGTGGGATATTGAAAACCCGAAAGCAGAAAGAGAAATGTCCTTTCAAACAAGATGTGGCATAAACATTTGGGCAGCTGTGATTGGCGATCATTTCTTGGGACCTCACACTTTTCATGGAAGTTTAAATGGAGTGATGTATCTTGACTTTTTGCAACACTATTTGCCTCAAATTTTGGATGTGATTGACCCTGCACACCGTCAAGATATTATTTATCAACAAGATGATGCACCTCCTCACTTTACTAACAACGTCCAAAATTGGCTGAAAGCTAACTACTCAAGTTGGATAGGCCGAGGTTGTTCTGTAACTTGACCTGCAAGATCTCCCAATCTGAATCCCATGGACTTTTTTGTGTGAGGATTTATGAAGTCTGAGGTGGATGCAACTTCTGTAAATAGCGAAGAGGAACTTCTAAACAGGATCCAAGGTGCAACCCAGAAAATTAGGGAAAAGCTAAGCCATAAAGTGACTGTTGGAGCAATGCGAAAGAGAGCCAAAGCCTGCATAAGAGAGAATGGACATTTCGAAAATAAACTGAAATGAAGCTGTAAAGTAGTGTGATCCATCTAATATTTATGTTTTTGTATTGTACTTGTATAGGTATAACATTAATTGTAACCTTATGTTATAGCTATAATAATAAAAATCTTCATGTGTGTTTTTTAGTTTGATAGAGTTTAATAATTATTATTTTTCTCAAACCACGTTTTAACACTATTCAAACTCACATAACTGTACTTAAATAGTAACGAATAAGATGTTATATCCTTTCTTATGAAAGCGTAGATTTTGAAGCACTTTTTATAGCATATGCTACTCTCTAGCAAGTTTTTTAAAAGAATTGTGTGTGTAAGGTTTTTCTTTTATTTTTTTAAATAAATGATAACTTCAGAGTTCTAATCAATTTAAATTAGTGATTCTGTAGATTCAGGCTCATCAAAAGCTCATCCTTACTTGAAATTTATTGTAGAATATGATGGTAATGTCAAAGTTCGAGGAATGTATCAAAATGTCCCAGAATTTCTACGTTTTTGGGACATGAAAAAAATCGGAATAATTTCTCTTTAAGTAGATGTGTGAAATAGAATTTTTTAAATGTGTCTTTGAGTCACATTTATCTTGTTCTATCACACACACAAAATTTTAACACTAGGTCTAGATCACTCTGTATATATTATATAAATATATAGATATATTGATATTAAATTATACAAAACAGGAATAATTATAAATTAACACAAATTATAAGCAACTATAAGCCCAAAAACATAATTATATTATAGGTTAATTATCTCAATTGTTTCATTATTTCAATCCAAATTTCATCCTTAAAATATGCACAAGGATGAAATTTGGTATCTGATGGAACAATTAAGGTAATTAACCTATAATATATTCATTGAATACACAAACCAAGAGGCTACACCAAACATAAATAAAATACAATTATGACTTATATAATGCAAAATCGTAATAGAATATCTAAAAGGATGTAAAACTTGGATTTTTGGACTCTGCATTGCTGGGAAAACATGTAAGTGAATGGGTTAAAATAAGAGTTTGTACAATAATAATAAAGTATTTTATGTTTCAATTAACTTCAGTTCCCACTGACCTATGATAACTTTCATTCGAACCAACCACTGTTTATTCCATCACAGACTAGAAAGAACCAAAGCTAGTTCCAAAGAAAAACAATTTATCCCAAGTGAGATTCGAACCTACGTCTTTATGCTACTCTTGATGAAATAGTGATCCTCAATCATTCATAATTTGTTGATATAGAAAAAGCAACATTTAAAACTTCTTAGAAAAATATGTAGACACATTGTACAAATGAAGTGCTGTAAATATAGTGACTAAACATATATCCGTCAAAAGTAGATAATTGGATAAAATGAATGTTACACCCGAGAACTGTCTCTGTAAAATGGAGATAAAAAGGTATCAAAGTATCAGTAAATAATAACACAGGGAATTGTATAATATTCCAAATATTTATTAAAATTTAACAATTATTGAAATCCAAAATTAATATTTAAAAAAATTTTATTTTAAAATATAAATAATTAACACATTCAGCATAGTCAACAGCTGAGTAGAATTTCACAACTAACTGTTCTTCTCAATACTAAAGCAGAGGGTTCTGACTTCAGGTAGTAAACCTTCTACTCAACATAGTAAATTGATTAAGTCTATAGTATTGATTATGCTATAATGATGAAATTGTTAGTTGAAAAAACCAATTTAAATTGGGGCAATTATAGCATACAAAAAATAAACTTTAAGGTTAACTGAATTCACTACAGTGCTGTTTCGCTGAACACTGTCAATACACCTGAGGAAGCCAACAGTGTTTGGCGGAACAGCGCTGTAGTGAAAATATAAAAAGAAGAATTGTAACAACAGTAATAAGGTATTTATAAATAATTTATCTACAATTCAAAAAGTGAAAAAATTTATAAAATACATACTTTTTATAAATATTATAATATAATTGAATTCACTTGGTTCAGTTAAAGTAAATATCCCATTTAAAGAATCATCTCGATTTTAGTACCAATATGAAGTAGTTCTATAGCTGAATCCGCCCATTACGTTATACTGGACACAAATAATAATATAATCCCCTGATAAAGATAGTCTATACATTAAATCAATAATTACTAATAAAAGAAAGAGTCTAAAGATAAGATTAATCTTTAATGTGCATGACAATTCCTTTCGTGGTAGGATAATATGAAAAATTAAGGAGTATGATGAGGTAATACAAAATCAAAACACAGGTAGGCAACATCTTGTCAAAACTAAATCAATAAATTTAATACATGGTTAAATATGAATCACAAGACTTCTAAATACAATCCACAATTACACCTACATAAAGTAGATCAACATATTTGATTTGAAAATTATAAATTCAATTGAGAAGAAGACTGTGAGTGTACAAAAATAATAAAAGTTTTATATACAAAGTTAACGTACAGTCTTATTATAGAAATAATCAGGCTTTTATGGCTCCTGTTAATTAAAAATACAAATATTTCCTCTTTAAAGAAGACTCTAGTTTTTAAAGTGAATTAAAGACAGGACTTTAACCAGAATGTTCCGCTAGGTTTCAACGTCAGGTCGGTAGGTCATTTCGTTTGTAATCAGTGTTTGATGTATCAAAAAATTACAAGATATTTTCTATCCCTTTTAAAGTGTGTTTTTCATTTAATTGTAATCCTGATGATATAACAAAGTGTTTATAGCGTTTCAACACGTAACTGGTAGCAAATAGTATCCTAACTAACATAAAACTATATAAGTGTAGGCACTCATTAAACTTACAGTAATTGATACAGTATAAATTTACTTGAATTTTTTTCATCCGTTTAAAAACATATTTTCATTGATTTATACACTTTCTTAACTGCATGTTTATATAATAATTTTCTTTTGGAAAGTTGTGTTTATTTTCAAAATCAAATAATGGTAAAATAATTCAAACAATTTACAAATATTGTAAGCATAAAGTGTCACTTTTGTATTAACACAATATTAACCAGAAATAAAAATAATCACATTTGTTTTATAATAAAATATATATAATATTATATTAAGATTAAAACAATATTAGATAATTTAGAAACAAGTATAATTTTGTTCTGCTATTTATAAAAGTTGAAATTAACCATTGAAAGCATTTTGATAAGTACATGTTTTCCAACAACATGGAGTCCAAGAAATAGTCAATAGAGGAATACTCTAAAATTTAGCACATAAAGGTAATAACTAAACAATTCAAATAAATTATGAAAAATACTCATTTTGGACATTATTGGACTGTATCACATAACTGTATCAATAAAAATAGTTTATAATTAAAAAAACCATAATAATCCAGCATCAAAACCTGTAAATACAGTAAACTTGTTACTATCTGGCCGGGGCTGTTGTGCAAATAATATTATTTTGGATCCAAGAATATTTGAAAAACTATTAATTTACAAGTCATTTCAATCATAAGTCTCTTATGAAATATATGCCTATATAAACAGCATATGTTTTCTGCTTAGTTTTTATATCCTAAATAACTACAAGCACTCGTCTTTGGAATTGCTTTATTGACAAAGAGATCACTGTAACTGAGTAAGCGATGTGCATAACTTGTTTCATGTATGTATAAGAAAATTACGGCTCTATTATTTTACAGTACTCATTTAGCAGTTAACACGATCAATTGATCGTTTAGCACTGAGAGTTTAGGTATTGTTCAGTTTTTTTATTGGTGCCTTCTTATTTTTATTCATGATGAGTTGTGTTGGATTTAATTTTGTATTGTAATGATCAGTTGTAATTTTTTAATTGATTGTTAAATATGAGTGACTAATTCAAAAAACATCTTGTTTGATATATGTAATGTTTGTTACATTCTTTAAATAAATGTTAAAATTTTATAAATAGTTTTTTCATTTAATTTAACTTCCCTTTCGTAATTAGGTCAAATTAAAATGAATTTTTTTATCAAAGCTTATAAACACAAGATTAAATATACTAAGAAATGCTATTGATATTTAGTTCTCACAAATTTGGGTGTTGATGCAAAGGAAGTGATTTACTCTTAAAATCTGGCATTTTTGCTATTCAGCACAGCCGACGACCACATTAGGCCGGAAAGTTATAAGCCTGTAAATATAGTTTTATGATTAGGCATTAACAATGTGGTAGTGTTTATTTTTAGAATTTCTTTGACAAAATGGCTGTTGGCAGAAATTGTACCCAAATCAATCCAAAAATAAACTCCAAAGTGTAACATTAAAAACTTTTGTTTGTTTAATTTGAGAAGAAACTAAATTAAAGGTTCTGGTTTTTAGTGCATATATAATACACTAAATAGTTTTAGATTATTTTAAGGTTTGGTGGAGCTGAAAATGTAAGCTTAGCACACATATAAGAAGATAGGTCATATATGACCTCTAAGGTCATTGGACATATGGTGCCTAAGGCGTAAATGTATGGTTACATGAAATGTTGCGATACATAATTAATATGTTAGCAAAAATAGATTCTTAGATTTTAAGATGATGGGATATATACTGCAGGAGATATGATCTCCTATATGATGGGGCAAGGTCATAAGATGCTTAATATGTTAGAACATATGACCTCTACGAAGGTAGGATGTGTCTAAGGCATATGGTGCTTAAAATGTTAGGACATGTGACATTTACGATGATGGTTTAGGGAGATAAGATGCCTATGATGTTAAGACATTTGACCTCTACGATAATAGGACAAGGCCAAATGGTGCTTAAGATGTAAGGACATATGACCTCTATGATTATAGTTTAGGGACATAAGATGCTTAAGATGTGAAAGCATTTGACCTCCAAGATGTTAGGACAGGGGCGTATAGTGATTAGATGTTATGACACATGACCTTTAAGATGTTAGTACAGGGACATATAGTGTTAAAGGTATTTTATGACATATGACCTTTAAGATTATGGGACACATGGTGCTTAAGGTGTTAGATCACATTGTCTCTAAGATATCCATATGGTACATCCATATGCTTATGGCATACAAGTAATGGTGATATAAGATGTTGAGAACAAGTGGTTCTTAAGGTGATAGGAAATATGACCTATAAGATGTTGGAATACATGATGTTGTAAGTGTTAGGACTTACTATCTTCTAGATGATGCGATATAAAGTGTTAGGACATATGGCATCTTAACATAAGACATATGTGCTTAAGGTATAAAGATAATAGTGACATAAAATGTTGAGACATATAGTACTTAAGGTGTTTGGGCATATGATCTCTAAGATGATGAGACATATGATGTTTAAGTGTCAAGGATGTTGGGATGTTTTAAACTGCTACATTTAGAAAACCAGTAGTACATAGAATAAGAATCACAGGACCATTGTTGGAAGGTTATGAGAACAACCAACAATAGGTAGACATGTTAGAACAAGCACTGGTTTTGAAACAGTACATTTGGAGACGTTAACATTTAGGTTTTCATATAATCATAATGTGATGTAATTGTTATTGTGCACCGTTTTAAGTGAAGATACTTTAAATATTATAAGATTTTTTTCAGACTTTGTTTTGCATCTCTCCTTACAGTTTGCACCAAGCTTGTAATAAATGTTCCAGAAAAAAAAGTATAAATATTATTCTAAAACAAACTTAAATATACAAGGGAAAAATAACTTAAATGGTATTAAAACACTAAGGTCAAATAAATATATATATTGCCCACTTAATAAGTATATTTATTTGTTATTTCAAGTGAATCCGATATAACTTAATTGATTGTAGGTATTTCAGTGGTTGTATGTGTGAGGCGCTCAATATTCTGGTAGATTAAGAGACGAATCAGCTCCTCTTCTCTATCTGATGCTGGTGGCCAATCAAAAGCCTATCAGGGAGAGAACCAACCAATCAGAAAGCATCTCTTTCCTCTTTAATTTTTTTCTTTGATTTATAAAGAATTTATCTAAAATTTCAAACACAGCCTATCCAATCAGAAATTAAAATAATGATACTGGTTTTGATAAAAGTATTTGGAAGTATTTTTGTTAAAATTAAAATATATATTATTTCTTTTAAACTTTATGTCAAAGCTAATTAATTTACAAAAATGTGTTATTTTTGAAAATTTAATAAATTTTAATTCAAACAAAAATTATTGAAAATATCAAAATACCACAATCTATGTACAATATATACATAAGAAGATAAAAAGTCTTATATCCTTAAGTGAATAAAAAAGGATTCAAAAATGTGTCAAATACTATTTTAATTAAATTTTTGATATTTTTAAACACAAGTAACTTTAAGAAAAAAGTAATGATGAAAATATTTATAAATAAAATATTAACCGAAAAACAAAGGAAATCACAAAATATTTATTCAAATTTTTTAAAAATAATTTTCATTGCAAAAGTTAAAAATGAGCTTGAAAACAAATCAGCCACACATATTAGTGAGCACTTTAAGCATTTTTATATTTAGATACAAACTTATAATTTGAACAAAGATTAAGGAATACATTTGTTTTCCGATCTATTTACAAATATTAATTAATGATGATAAAAACATATTTACTGACACAAATAAAGGCAAGTAAACAATTGAAGCTCTTAAATAAAGCTAAAAGAAAAACAATATTAACTTGATACATTCCACATCTAAAGCTCAGTAAGAAAGGAAGAGAGACAGAAAAGAAAGAGATGACCTTCTCTTGGTTGGTTAGGCTATTCAAGATGCAAGATCTGGTGTGTACAGGTACAGATAAATGCAGTTTCAAGATGTCTACAATGATCACTTGGGTTAGTCACTTGGGTTAAGACAAATTATCACTAAGATGACGGTAATCTTAATACTTTATTATAAGTAAATTAAATAATATGCACTGTTACACTTCAAAAGCTGGGATAGTAATTGTTCATTAAATACAGACCATCACAGAGTGGCCATTAAACACTATGATTATACTAAGGTCACAGCAAATGCCATTTACACAGAGTAGCCGTCAAGCATGTACTATGAGCAAAAGGCATCTGCATAACATGACCATTGTACATGGGTCATTTTTTAAGTAAGAACCGTTTTCAAGTGGAGTAACAGCAATTTTATTTATGAACATAAAGTGTATCAAAAACTTAAGTATGAACATATTTTTACTTTTCTACATAGTCACCAATAATATCTAAGCAATTGTTAAGTCGTGGCACTAGCTTTTGGATCCCCTCATCATAGAACTCTGCCACCTGAGCATTTAAACAGTTAGTAACAGTTTCTTTCAACATGTCATCATTTTCAAATCACTTTCCACCAAGATATTCTTTGAGTTTAGGAAACACATGAAAGTCTGATGGTGCCAGGTCAGGGCTGTAGGGGGGATGGTCCAGTAATTCCCATCAAAAGTTAGCCAGTTGCGTCTTGGTCATTGCTGCAGCGTGAGGCCGAGCGTTATCGTGAAGCAGCACGACGCCGCTAGACAGAAGTCCCTGCCGGCAGTTTTGAATAGCGCACCTAAGCTTGGTTAGTGTTTCGCAATATCTCTCAGCATTTACACTCATTCCTCTTGGCAGAAAATCAATCAGAAGAACGGCTTTCCAATCCCAAAAGACCGTGGCCATGATCTGTGTTTAAGGTTCTTGTTTGAATTTTAGTGGTTTCGTCGGTGAATTTGAGTGATGCCATTCACTGGATTGACATTTAGTCTCTGGAGTGTAGTATGCTACCTACGTTTCATCACCGGTAACAATATGATTCAAGAACTCATCACCACTGTTATCGTAGTTCTCCAAAAATGACAAAGAATGTGCCATACGCTTCTTTTTGTGTTCTTCTGTCAACATTTTTGGCACCCATCTTGCACACATTTTTTTGTAATGCAGTTTGTCGGAAACAATGTGATAAACAACCAATCTTGAAACTTGTGAAAATTTCTCATGAAGCTTGTCAATCGTAAAGCGCCGATTTTGGCGAATTTCATCAACTTTTTTTGTCAAGTTTTCATCAATGACAGTTGGTCGCCCATATCGTTCTTCATCATGAACATTTATTCTTCCTTCATTGAAAAGCCTACACCAATTACGCACATTACTGTCAATCATTACACCTTCACTATAAACTTCAACAAGCTGCCAGTGAATTTCGGCGGGACGAACTTGTTTTGCGTTTAAAAACCGAATAACCGAGCGCAATTCACAATCGGTGGGTTTATTGATTAACATGGTGTCAAACAAAACAGTGTTACGATAGAACCAACAGTGGCAGTGACATGAAATCAACTGACTGCATAGTTGGGGACTGGGTAAGAGTGGCTAACCTTGAGTGGGCGTCACGTGACAGCCTGCGCGGTTCTTACTTAAAAAATGACCTCTCGTACATGAAGATGTACAAAGACTATCAAATGTACACAACCCATCTGCACAACATGTACAAAAACTATTTGTGCATTGAACATGTACAATGTAAATAAACCATCTGCATGGAGTAGCCATTAAACATCAACAATGTAAATAAACCATCTGCACAGAATAGGCTTCAAACATGAACAATGTAAATAAACCATCTTCAGAGAGTAGCCATCAACATGAACAATGTAAATAAACCATCTGCACAGAGTAGTCAACAACAGATGTGCACAGAGTAGTTATCAAACATTATTTGCACAGAGTAGAAATATAACATGTACAATTTAAATAAACCATCTGCACAGAGTAGACATTAAAGATATACAATGTATATAAACCATCTGCACAGAGTAGTCAACAAAAGATGTGCAATGTAAATAAACTATGTGCACAGAGTAGTTATCAAACATTATTTGCACAGAGTAGAAATAGAACATGTACAATTTAAATAAACCATCTGCACAGAGTAGACATTAAAGATATACAATGTATATAAACCATCTGCACAGAGTAGCCAACAAACATGTACAATGTAAATAAACCATCTGCACAGAGTAGCTATCAAAACATGTACAACGTATATAAAAGCCATTTATCTGCACAACATAGCTGTCAAACATGTATGATGAACATAGGCCACACATAGTGTGGCCATCGGACATTTATTACAATGCAAATAGTTCATCTACAGAGGAATTGATTGTACATATATGATTAACACCACCCATTTGCACAACATGGCCATTATCAAAAATGTAGTACGCATACACTCTCTCTTTATAGGATGGTCATTGGACATGTATGATGAACAACCCATTAGCACAACCCATCCACACATTGAGGCCATTGTACAGTATCAGTGAATGAAGTTTAGCTTCGTAAAGCATCCATCGAACTATACAGGGTGGCCATAGTATAATATTATTTCAAAGTTATAAATTTTTGGAACATTATTTTTTCTAGTCTATTTTCCTGTTTAGTTTTAATGTTGTCATTTTGTCACCAAAATATGCATTGATCCATTTTCTATCATATTTGTAATCATAATAGTGTTTATTTCCATTAAAGTGTTTATATACCAGATAGGAACAGTAATGTATAATGTAAGTTGTTTAAATAAGTTAAATACGCAAAACTGCATTATGTTATATTAGTATATTATAGGGAAGGTTAAGTATTAAATTTTATGTTAGCATGACACTCTTTGAAATTAAAATTTATAAGTTTAATTCATAGATCTTACACCTATGGTACACCATCATTTAAAAAATACCTCAACATTTTGTATGGTTTATAATAGGTAGTTTAAGTGAAAAAATACCTGTCTAAGATAAACATAGTTAGTAATAATAATAATAAGTTTATTTCACTCAGTATGTACTTAGCATGGCTTACCTAACGCAAAATGAGTTCTTCCACTATAGTATGCAAAAGTTTTAAGTAACCTACAGCACCTTAAAATTAATTATTCTTTATTAGATAAGTCTTATATACCCCCTCCCATTTCTTCCTCCTTCATCCCTTTTAAGTAAAAACTCAAGTAAACAGTAGATTAGGCCTATGTATTTCTCTTCTCCAAAATTGTAATTTATAGCACAATGAACATTAGGGATGAAATTCAAACAGATGCTTTTCACTTGAAAGAATATGTATATGGTGTTTTGGGATAAATAAGGAGGTTTGCTTGTGGATTTCTTGCTTCAAGGCTTCACAATTAATGCAGTTGTCTATTGCAAAATGCTTAAGAAATGCATCATATGATTCAGAATAATCAATGTGGCATGTTTATCTGTGGCATGCTGATTTATCGTAATATCCACTCACAGAGTGACACAGACATACCATTCGGCTGGAAACAATTTGATCATCACCCCCTCAGCCCAAACCTCGCAACAAGTGATTTTTATGCAGTGAAACATCTGAAATCCTTCCTTGCTGGCCAGTTGGTCCACGAAAACGAGAGGTTAATCAAACCATTAACAACACATGGTTAGCATTGGAGATGGCATCTTTTTACAAAGATGGAATGCATAGATGATGCCTTGCTATGACAAGTATTTTCAAGAATGGTGGAAACTATGTCAAAGAATAGGGGTCTGAATCGGAATTTACTTTTTGGATATTTCTCGTACAATTAAAAGAATCAAAATAAATAATCTATGTTAAGTTATATATTGCAATAAAATATAATTGGTTAGATCTGTAAGTTTGTTTTGAGCAACGGTGTAAATATAACCTCAAAGTTATTGAATAATATGATGATTTAGATGTCAGTATAAACATTTCATATAAAGTTGTGGTAGATCTTACTTATTTGATACTGTGTTAAAGATACAAGCTTACATATACTGTGTGAACAAATCAATTGGCTCTGTGGAAATTTAGAAAATTTTTTTTTCAAATATGCATGAGGTGCATGTTATTTTTTATAGAAAAAAGGTTTTTACTCTAATTAATCAAAGAGAATAATAGAATACATAACAGAAAGTTTCATTTTTTAATAAACTTACAGTATATTACAATATAAAAAATTAGATTTTGTATGGATAGGAGACACAGAGTGGTCCTTGGTATTACCTAGTAGTACCAAGGACCACTTTCCAAGGTAAGCATGTATCTCCTATCCATACAAAATCTAAATATAATAGCTTAGTGTCTTATTAAACTCAAATATAAAATATTTAATCATGAAAAATTGGTTCGATGGAACTCTTATTAACATAGAAAGATATCATATCTTTACTAAAATAAAAACAGAGCCTTGTGTTAAGTTTGTACGACAAATCTTTGTTCAAAACCAAACAAATTATTACATAGCCTATACCACACTCCCCTATGCAACGGTAGAATATTTCACTAACAACATATGGTCGTAAAACACAAACAACAATTTATATATATATATATATATATATATATATATATATATATATATCATACTCACAGTTAATTATTTAAACCCATCCCATAATAACCTATATTTCCCAATATTGTGAATTATCTGCCGATTAAGGACAAAGCTTGGACAGATTTAAAAACCTACCTTTTAAAAACAACTGCATAGGTATGTGTTAATTAAATCACATTATTTGTTAAAAACTAAAAAAGAAATGTGAATTGGAAACAACAAAAGAAATGTTAGAATGATGTGAGTTTTATGCTACATCAGAACCAGAAAGCCAAAGCTTTAGGAGTTAAAGTCAAATCAAGAATTAAAGGCAACCCGAAATCTTTATGTAAAAGAAAATTATAAACCCAAAACTCTTAAAAGAATATGTTTTAATTTCAAATATTTAACAAAACTAATTCTTTTGGTATCAAGTGTTTGATTGATATTCTGATGGTAGTATGTTCAATTTTGTTTTTACTGAAGCTTTTTTTATTATTAATAATAACTCCTAGCTAATATTAGATCATTATGACCAGAAAATTCACAATTCATTTTCTAACTTTATTTCTAAAGAATAGAAAACTATCTTTTTGTATCTAGAAAAAAGTAACTAAAAATATGTTTCGAAACCTTTATACATGTTTCACTTAACACCTCACATTGATGTGGCTGCTGCAGTTTATGTATAACAGAACCTCTTACAGGAAAAATATGAGAATATGAAATTTATGTACTTCCTAAAAATAAAAGACAATATGTACATATAAAACAAATTGTTTAATTTGAATAATGTCTCTCAAATTAAAGGTTTTCACTTGTAGAGTACAAATATACCAGACACTATGCTGTTAACATTTTGAGCCTGATAGAGCCACAAACATAAGAAATTACCTGTCCCTCTTTTTATTTTCTACAAAAGCCTTAAAATTCTGAAAAAATCCACTAATGCTCTTCGATATAATAGGAATTTTATACCCAATCAAATGAACGAAAAATATTCTTGTGCTTACGCATGTGTCCTGACTTAATTGATTGGCAATGTACAATCACCATTTTTAGATATTTGAGCAGCCCATACGAATCATAGTGTGTGTTTATGGAGAAAATCGAGATGTCCACCATTTGTAAAAAATAGTCTGTAATCCGTTTCTTGAATCTGAAGAAAATTAAACCGACTGAAAATAACTGTCAAATTCGTAACATCTATGGAAAAAAAGCAATGAGTGATTCAATGATATGCTGAAAAGTGCAAATTTTTGCACTTTTCAGCATATCATAATCAGCACGTGAAAAAAATGCAGACATCCATCCACATATATGTTTTTTTCTGGTTTCCGCAAGACTCTTAAGACTCTGAATTCATTATTACTTTTTGTTTAATATAAACCAGAAGAGAGCTAAGTGAAAGAACAATTTAGGCAACTTAAAAAATTCCAATCACATGTCACTTCTAACACCCACTCCTTCAACCATGTTTCTCTAATTTCCAACCAATGATCACTATAAAGGTTTTTCACCTTTAACCAATAAAAAATACCAGAATTAGAGTTTATAAATTAAGCCCTGTTGATTATTACTTAATGCATTACAACAAATACAAGGTTTTTAAAAATTATTTTTTATATCTGTTTTAATACACAAACCAAAAGACTGCACAAGAAGAACAAATTTAATGACAATTAACACAAACACAGATAAGTTAGACTAAATAATACCAGTACACAACTACTATTATGACTAGGGGTTAATTTAATAACGCTAAGATCATGCTGATGTTGGTTCTTACCTTTGCTGAATCCTTGAGGTGATTCATTGATGGATCTTTGATACTTTTACCGGATGCTGCTTTTGTCGCTTGAATAAGATCACCCAATGCAGAAGCTACATCTTTCACAGCATTGATTAGCATCACCTGAAGGTCAATTACAATGCTGTATATTAGACTCATATCAAAATATTTTTTAACATTATTAATATTCAGTTTTATAAATTCAATTCCTTTTATAATTTTGGTTAATTCGCCTTTAGTCAAATGATGGCAAATTTTTTTTTAATACTGTAAACACTCTCTGATCCGGATCTCTGATATCCGGAAACTCCGATATCCGGCCGTGGTATAAAAAATAATAAAAATACTATTTTCTATACAAAAATAATATTTTCGGGCCGAATAGTAGTGAACGATGTTTTTGAGCTGGGCACTGGGCAGTAGTGCGGTTCTGATTCCAAGCACTTGAACAGCTGATAGACTACGTGGAAGCACAAGAAGAATCCTCACCGGCCGATCTCCTTCTTTTTCGTAGATGGAGAGATATTACATCTAAGAAGCGTGTTCAACGAGCCAAGCAAGCTACCATTACATCTTTTTTAAATAAAACTGAGGTGGGTACAAATTACTGTACTGTAATGAAAATTAACATTTATCATACGTTCATCAAAATTTCACGTGTACAATCCTGTACGTATTTATTGTATTGTTTAATTTTCTAATCTTCATTTTTCGTTTGATACTTTTAGTTAACACTGTAGACCTAATTAATTGTTGTTTGTGTACTTTATGCTGATCCTCATTCAGCTTAAAATAAATAGAATTTTAAACATAGCTATTGTAATATTTATTTAATTAACCTACCTTTTGTTGTTTTTGGTACATTTGTTACCGGTTACCGTACCGGCAAACTACGGCAAATTACATAATAGTACAGTTAAAACATAACGTCTATATATTACAGTAATTTGAAAACCATAGTTAATTTTTAGAATACTGTGGTAAAGCTACAATTTATCGTAAGCACAACGCGTTAGAGCGCTAAAAACTTAAATTTGCTACGTTTTGTTCACGTTTAAAACCACTTTAAATTTATAAAAATAGCCACTCCGAGATCCGGATTTTTCGATATCCGGATCGGCCGGCGCCACATTAATCCGGATTAGAGTTTTTACTGTAGTTTGATACAAAAAAAAAATCTTTCTTCCAGCCCACTTTAAGAGTGAACTGCGTAGTCAGCAAGTCCAAATTTGTTAATACCACGAACAGTTAAGTTGTACATTATGTTAAACTGTTGAATCCTAGAGTTATTTTCATTAAACAAATAAATAAGAAAATTACTCAGTGAAAATAAAATAATAATACAATTTCAAACGCACCATGGTGTCATATTACAATATCTAGAAGTTATCTTGAATAAGTTGATATGTAAAACGTATATATTCATTTATATACAGGTGATGTATAAATATATATGCGGATATGAGACTTAAAAGGTTGAAGAGTAAAGATTAAAGCGTTCAGACAGAATGGCCTAAAATAACCAAGACAGTGTTTAAGAATTTGACTTTCGTGTTCACCACACCACAAAGCTGTAAGGAAATACTTTCTAATTTAAATTCTTTTCCATTGATAATACTCCTGTTATACCTAACTTCTCTCCTCCATGTGCTTTCAAAATGTTAAGTAAGAACTAAAGAGAATTGAATAACTAATACCACAAACTTTGTGATATTGGCTGACATTGAAAATATTTTTGACTGATATATAAGATTAGGGATATAATTTCTAAGTTCAGTTTGTAAATGTCCTGCTATAAAAACAACAATAAAATATTTGACTGTTACTAGCTCAGTGTTATTTAATCATTTCAGTAAATATTAGATATAATAACCTAGCTTATATTTTCAGGTTACACTACGATAAGCAAAGAGTAATGAAAATAGAATACATTAATTTACCTGAGCTTCGGGATTGTTCGAACCAAGAGAAGCGGCACCAAACTTGACAACTTCTGCCAACTGGACGATGGTGGAGACAGCATTCTGTGCTGCCACTGCCAATTGCTCCTGAGACGATGCAGCACCTAAAAACGCAATAGAGTGTAAAAGCTGCAATGCCAAAGGTTTATCCCAAACCAAATAAATTTATTTATTTTAATCTTAGAAATAAGAAACTAATAATAGAAGTAATTATTAGTGATTCCAATACCATGGTATAAATTGATTTTAAATATAATGCACCACCTTTAATTTAATAATAACTCAAAATGGAGCTCATAAGACTAAAGTCTGATTTCAAGGAAAATTGATAACTTTGGTTTACTCTAGAAATGAGAGTAAATTATTCATGTAGAACTAAAATATTCCAAAATTGTGTTTGGGTTTATGTTATGGATCATTGTGTTTTAGGTTGAGAAAGAGTATGGATCATTTAGGAATGAGTAAAAGAGAAAGTACATGGGCAGTATGAGTCTAGTGGTATAAATATGTGTAAGCATGTTGTATGTGTGTATGTGAATGTACATTTTTTGATAGATCATATTTTTAGTACTATTTCTGAGGAGAAAAGAACTATTATTATTTAGATAGCCAGAGACAATATCCTTTTCTTATTTGTTAAGGATGAAAATGCCAAAACTTGTGTTGCTTATAAGGATTTATTTAACTAATTATCAATTAAGTTTTATTTCTTAATTTACATTTGTTTACTTAACAGTCATATTTTTGATCTAAAATGTTATATATATATATATATATATATATATATATATATATATATATATTACATGTTAGAATTTAATAGGGCACATAGCCTATTAGATTGGTTAGATTTTGTATGGACAGGAGACAGGCTTACCTTGGAAAATGGTCCTTGGTATTACCTAATTGTACATAAGTAAGAAAACACACACAAAAAACACTATAGTTTTGAAATATTTCGTAAACACTGTTCACTTTCTCAATCAGTAGAGTTAAGAAGAAGACTGAGTGTTGAACCACAGATATATATATATATATATATATATATATATATATATATATATATATATATATATATATTTATTTATTTATATATATATATATATATATATATATATATATATATATATATATATATATATATATTGTAAAGCCTGTTGGGAAAGGGAAAAGAATAAAGGATGATTCATCTGAGGTTAAGATTAGGGGGTTCTCTTGATTTTGTAACCCATTGATGAGACAGTTCCCATCTTCTTAGTTCTGAGGGGTTACATTCTGAAGGGAGTGATTTTAGGATTTTTGTTGTGAAGCATTCATCAAAAGTGACAACGTTGTGGATTGCTGCATGTTGTGCAGTTGGTTTCTCCATATCCATGATTTTCACGTCATGTCTGTGGCCATTCATCCTGGTGCTTAAGTTGTCAGTGGTTAGGCCAATATATTGAGCCTAACCTGCACTGTAGTCAATGTATCTGTACCAACAGAGCGGTTGATGGGGTTGCCGCCTAAGAAAAATTTCCTCCAATTCTCCCATGTAAAGATTTGCATAAGATGGAGCCATTCTAGTGCCCATTGCCGTTCCTTTTATTTGTAAAAAGTTCTTGCCTTGGAATTGGAAGTTATTTCGTTGAAGAATGAACTTAGCGAGGTTCACCAAAAAAGAAGTGGTAGGATTTGTGTTGTTTTGTCGTTTGTTTAAAAAATGTTCCAGAGCTGATAGACCATGTGCATGCGGGATATTGGTGTATAAAGATACAACGTCTATGGTTACAAGAATTATATGGTTACAATCAGTCTTCTTCTTAACTCTACTGATTGAGAAAGTGAACAGTGTTTACGAAATATTTCAAAACTATAGTGTTTTTTGTGTGTGTTTTCTTACTTATGTACTATTAGGTAATACCAAGGACCATTTTCCAGGGTAAGCCTGTCTCCTGGCCATACAAAATCTAACCAATCTATATTATATATATAAAAGAATGTATATTTTGCTAGTGGAATAAATTAAAATGATTTACCTGCAACAAGTGTCTTAGTATCTTCAACAAGTGCTTTGGCAGTTTTCAGAATGTTTTCACGATGATCTGCGAATGTTTCATTTTCATTCTCAGCATGAAGTGTTCCAGCAGTTGCAAACATGATGGTAGTATCCAAGTCTCCAATGATGCCAGACACAGTACTTGCAGCATTAATACAAGCTTGAGTACCTCTAGAACCCGCTTGAAGAGCAGCTAATACTTGTGACACCTGTACAATTCCTTAATAATTTATTCATATTCTATTTCATATTTTATTATTGGGTCACAAAGGAGTAGTGAAAGTAAGAATTACTAATACATACACTTTCTATTGGCTAAGAAACATATCTCAGCAAATTTCCATATACAGGACTCAAGAAAAATAATGAGAAACTGAGTCTCTTAAAATAGGTTTTTAACAACAGTAAACAAAAAGTTGGTGCCTACAGCAATAATTCCGCAGTCTAGATTTGCCCGGTACCGGTATCATACGCGATATTTTGGCCAAAATAACTATGTTTGTGCTGTTAATGGTTTTATGTTGTTGTGTTTTTTGTGTTTTTAGTGTTTTATTGTTATGTGATGACCTCTATGAGTGATTTGACTATTTTGTATGGCCTGATGATGGAAACCTAGAGTTTTCGAAACCGCAGTAGCCTTTACGAGGTGAGTAATTAGACCACAAGACAGTATACAACATAATATAATTCTTTCATATAAGCATGTGGTCCGGTGGCTATAATACAGTAATGAAATCAAAATATTCTTTGCTTTAGATACCTAGAGAGTTTTTGATTGATTGGTACAATTACTTGTAGAACTTTTCCCTTGAGGCCTCTCTCCATAGTTAAGGGTGAATAATTTAAATCCACCTTCTTAAGACTGTTTATACCACTATTCTGATTCAACCAGGTTCTAAGTCAACGAGTAGGGACTGCTGCCCTTTTTGTTTCATGATACTTGTTGAACAATTTTTATTTTGTATAATAATTAAGAAGAGCAATAGCATAATATTATAACTAAGTTAATAGGAGAAGCAGTCATTATGAAGAACAGCAAAATTCATTTGTTGTTAAATAGCTGGGACTGTTTATAGAAATGAATGGTTTTTTAAATTTTTTTTATTAAGCTAATAACGTTATTGGTAAATGTGGTCACCAAAATCCTAAATGATAACTGTATGATTTATATAACTGTTACTGTCTTTATAAGTAAGAATACCTTTTCAGACACAGCACGAGCATTGTCAGCTAAGTCTCGCTGAGAAACTGTATCTGAAGGCGTAGCCTGGCACGCTCCTGCAGATCTTACAATATCGATGCTGGTTCTACCAAGTTCAGTAACCGCAGATGAAAGACGACCAGCTACTTCGGGATTACTAGATGAAGCTCCAGCACCACCACAATCTCCAGCAAGTTGTGTATATTGTCTTGTTAAATCAGATGCAAGGCTTCCTAACTGGTTCACATTTAGTGTGGATTTGCTCACCTACACATATCAAATAAACACATAAAATAACAGAGATAAGATCATGTAGTTTTAATTTTAATTTGATTTTACAAAACTTTAATACAAATTTCCTTAGGAATGATAAAATAAATTAACCCTTTCAACGCTTTTCGACTCAGATGAGTTGAAGAGATGCAATTCTAAAATGCTCTTCGGCTCACCATAATCGATAAGATCGCTTTTTCTTCAATTCAACATTTTGCTTACTATCAATCGTCCTATCGCAATAATTTAAATACCATTGTAAATATAATGTTCAAACTTTCATGTTCATAAAACCAAAAGTCCATAAAATATTATAAATAAATCGCTAAAGTTATTGTTTTTCACCGCTGGCATGTAATATGTCAACATTCAAAATTACGTTACCGTTTGATTAATTTTCACAAATCCATATTTTTAACCCTACAGGCGGTGCATGTTAATTTTCTTCGTTTGTTTAAAAATAATATTTTTATACAAAACCTAACTTATAAGACATCATTTTTCTCAGAAAGATGCATAGAATTCATCTATGTAATAATTTTTTTTTTTTTTTTTTTAAACGGTTTTGGAGTTAGTATGTTAGATGTCAAAAAATGAAGTTAACATTTTTCAGAAAAACCTCTATCATCCAAAATCAATAGCTTACCACCTTTTTTCAAGATATACAAAAGTTTAGTATAATAAAACGTGAATATATTTAAAAAAAAAATTAATTTGTTACATTTTCAAAATTTAAAAA
Organism: Aphrophora alni; assembly: GCA_963513935.1. NCBI lineage: Eukaryota > Metazoa > Arthropoda > Insecta > Hemiptera > Aphrophoridae > Aphrophora > Aphrophora alni. The sequence goes on from OY740765.1 coordinate 96,884,989, forward strand.
AAAGGTTTACGAAAAAGGGGAAATTGATAATTTTTTTTTCAAAAATTCATCAAAAATAGTAATATATATTTTATAAACAACTTCTAAATATCATTATATTCAGAAATGTGCACAGAATTAAGCTGTGTAGTGAAAAAAAAAAGTGAGATGTAAAAAATTTGGAGTTATTATGTCAAATAGCAAGAAATCGGAAAGTAACACAGGCAAGAATTTCACAGAAATGGTAATGTACACCATACAATTTTTTTTTTTGAATATTTTGAAGTATTACTAGAGATTTGTAATATATTTGTGGATAAAAGTTGCTAAAAAGAAATATCAATTTATAAAATTTTCATTAGAAATGGTTCATTTTTACGTAAAAAGTGAATATTTGGTAACTATTTTCAAAAATTCACCAAAAGTATAATTATTATTCAAAACCCAAGTTTTTATTACCTATGTTCTCACAAAGATATATAGATTTTATGTGTGTAATGCAAAAAATTTTAGATGGAAACATTTTGGAGTTATTATGTATGGATTCAACAAAATTACCCTGTAACTGAGGCAAAATTCCACATAAATAGGTATATAAACCAATAAAAAAAATTTTATAGATAGGCCTATATAAATTTATAGACATTTTGCATACATTTTGATAAAAACATAATCAATTTATAAAATGTTCATTAGACAAAATTATTTTTATTAGTATACACAATGTGTTTTGCTACAAAATTGCTATGAAGGAAGACCAATTTACAACATAACCTCTATCTCTAGATAGCCCCAATATTTGATGTCTGACAATAAAATTCACTCAGAAAAATATATTTTACAAACAATAATACTGATATTGCAATTTGTATACACAATTTATAATAAATACATAAAAACAAACCTTCAGAATAACAGAAATATAATCCCAAGTCAATAAACGCTACGGCTTTCACATGTCATTTTAGTCAAAACTTCGCTATCTTCCGAGTAAAAAACAATAACTTCAAACTAACTCTAGGATATATCAAGTAATACCAACTTGTAGAATGAAATCTTCTCTACAACATACTGTAAAGATTGGTTACAAAATATCGATTGAATAATCGATTGTCTTATTTAGTAAACTGCACTGAATGCCAAGTGAAATTCATGCCGTTTGCTTACTACTTTGGTTAAGTAGAAATATCTCGTGATCTATGACACATAGAACAATTTGTAAACCACAGATAGAAAGAGAAAGGTGTGATCTACAGAACAGTGTTTTGGTCGACCTGTTTGACAGAAAAATAGATTTAAGAACATATGAGAAAAAATGGAGTCGTTTCTACTTTCAACTGCACAGTTCAAATCTTTGACGTTACGTATCAAAAATATGCGAACTTCAGCAATTTTTGGAATATTATTTATAACATTTTGTGGTATTTTTTTAATATTTTTTTTTGCATGATTATGTATCTACGGAACTTTAGATTTCCGGCGGTATTTTATTTAGTGCGATAGGACGATTCTAAGTGGGCGAAATGTTGAATTGCAAAAACGTGTTTTCCGGTCATTAGACTTAATCATGCATTAAAAATCGACCCGCTAGCGGGTTGAATAACTGTCGGAGGGTTAACTACTCCATAGTAACACTACAGTAATACCCCGACTTACGCTACCCCGACTTACACGAATTCCGAGTTACGCGATCGGAAGATCCCCACTCCACCTTCATCCCCACTCCGCCTCTACTAATGTTTAGTCTGCCTGCCTGCACTGCAGTCCATTTCATTTTAATTAATCATTTTATTCTATTCAATTCAAATTTTATCCAATTTCAACTTGTATATAAAAAAGAAACACTTTATTAGAACTATCTCATTAAATTCAGTCTGGGCCTGAACTTTGTAACAATTGTATTATTTCAATACTAATATTTCCTATCTATGTGTTAGACTCATTCTTAAGACGCATAACAGCTTCCCCTCTGTACAATGACGCAATCGTTATCTTGTTATTGTAAACACTTCTCACCACGAAATGCTTTTAGTCGAAGTCGCTATACATTCCTTCTCAATTATTGAATCCATTTCAATATTGCTCGCTTAATATTCAATATTAACTCTCTCATATCCAAGTCGCATAATAATTTCCTTTCAACCCAAGAAATTATCATATGCACGTACTGTATTGTAAATGTTGATACTTGGATATACAAATGCCACACTATCACTGATAAAACCTTCAGTCTTAAACTCTAACAAATATCTGAACGTTCCTATTCTGAATATTCTTTTATAATTCCATCTTAACCTATAAAATTATTAGTACACACAAATATTACAAAACGAGGAATTAAAAAATTATTAGCGTGCTACGAAGAAATTTTGAGTGAGAAGAGAAAAACTTTGATCCGTCAGACGACTTTGCCAGATTTTATGAAGCCTTCTACATCGAAATAAACTTTGGTTTACGTTTTTGTAATTCAAAATATGTAATTTGTATAATTTGTTACGTGTACAGTATTGTATTTAAGACTTTATTACACATTTTTCTTATAAATTATTGTTTTCTTTATTCTCCGATCCCAATTAAACATAATTTGTATGTACAGTACAGTATTTATATGCAAAATTGTACCCCGACTTACACGAATTCGACTTACGCGGTAATCGCTCGGTCCCACCTATCGCGTAAGTTCGAGGTATTACTGTATTTTATAGTATTTTTCTTCCTCTTTCTATCTAAGCCTTCCAAAATATCTTAGCTCTTATAGTTATGGAGATATTAAAATTATTTTAAAAAATCATGCATTTTTAAAATGCTCTTCCACTCACCCCGAGTCGATAAGATTACTTTTTTTTCAATTCAACATTTCGCCTACTACAAATCATTCAATCACAATAATTTAGGTACCACTGTAAAGCTAATGTTCCATATTTTCATATTCATATAACCAAAAATCAAAAAATGTAAGAAAAAATATCTAATAAATCGCTAGGGAGAATCATGGCAACATTCGTCGCAGTACAAAGACAAAATTATATCATTGTTTGTATATTTTTCACAAGTCTGAATTTCTCCCCAACTAACCCAGAGTGACATTATTTTATAGTGTTTTTCTTCCTTTTTCGATCTGCGCCTTCCAAATTATCGTAGTTTTATAGTTCTGGAGATATAAAAATTTTACGAAATGATAACCAAGATGGGCCCAATCTGACTCATTTCAGAGTCGATAAGATAATGTTCAATTCAACATTTCGCCCATTAAAAATCATCCCATCACAATAATTTAGGTACTATTGTAAAGTGAATGTTAAAAATTTTCATAGTCATATAACCAAAAGTCCATGAAAAGTAAGAAAAAATATCTAATAAATAACTATAGTTAGTATGTTTCACCGTTAGGGAGTAACATGTCAACATTGGTTATAGCAGAAGATAAAATTACGTCATTGTTTGTATTTTTTTCAAAAATCCTAATATCTCTCCAAATACTCCAAAATTGACACTATTTTATAGTGTTTTTTCCCCTCTAGTGATCTGTGCTTTCTAAATTATAACAGCTCTAACAATTATTGTGATATAAAACTTTTGTGGAATCATGACCAAGATGAACCCTGTGACATTTCATTTTCGACACATTTTTAAAGTGCCAAATATTGATTAGTAATACTTAATTTTTTTTTTTACTAATTATATCTTTGTATCATTGGAAAAACGAAATCAGAGCTTTCGTTTGGTATACTGCACTTCCCTATGTTATAAATATTTTTTGCGCTGTACCTTCAAAATCGTGTTTCCCAAACAGAAATATTTCTCGTTTTTACTAGCTCAGCCATTTTGTGTGAAAGTGTAAGCATCCCTATATATACTCTGTTTATTTATTTTATTGTGCTGTTATTTTGTAATGTATAGTGATTATTATTTTTGAGTGACTTTTACTACTTTTAATGTTTTTGTTAGAGGCCTATTCTAAATAATTTACAAAAACTTAAATTAGTATAAATATTACTTAATTTAATAGTTTTTATGGAATAATAATTGTAAACTGTAATAATAATTGGAAAGATGCATCTGACGATCTAAGGCAAATACTCCATGAATGAGATTTATCAGATGTGGAAGATTTTTTGAAGAAAACATAACGTCCTCAGATGGATCTTATGACTATGTGGCCTAAATTTGAAACCTCGGAAATTCCTTGAATCCGGAGTTGCGGTAAATGTTGTACAACCAACTACACCAATTGTCTAAGTCTACCTGGACCATCACGGGATACAACTTCTCAAAGAACAATACAAACACAAAGACCAAGACAAAGGCAAACAGAAACAACATCAGAAACATAAACATAAATACCGGTTGCTCCATGGCTAAGGGTATACCCTTCAGAAACAAAGCACAAAATAGTGTCGAAGTTCACAATAGATAATGTAGGGCCTCGAAATACTCCCCAATGTTTCAACCCGGTAGATTTTATAAATCCCATTATGACAACTGCTATGTGGTCTCTTATGGTCAGAGAGACCAATAAGAATGCACATGCAGTGTTACATCAAAGGCGAGAAGCTGGAACTATCAGGCAACATCCCAGACTCTTGAAGTAAGTTGACGTAACCATTAAGATGAAAAATTCTGGGCTATTTTGATTAACATGGGGCTAACAAGTATGAAGAATCTTACAAATTGGGATAGTAATTTTTTACAATGTATCCCTTTTTATCCAACACGATGACTCTGAAACAATTAAAAATAATTATGACAATATTTCATCTGACGACTGTCCAAAGCGGGGTCAGCCAGAGTATGACCCTTGGTTGTAAATCTGGGATTCCTTTCGTGGAAATGATGATTGAAACATTCAAAAAATACTTGGGTATTGATGAAAGTATGGCCATTCCCAATGCTTGGATTCTTTTCAAGGCACAGAATCCACAGAAGACAGTATGAGTTCATATGGTCGAGATAGTTGAGAAACTATGTTTGGAATTAGCTGTCATTGCTTTTGTTCCTGGCCTGTCGGGTGACTCATTGGCCACAACACCACCATCAACGTCCGCTTCTAGCTTGACATTTTCATCCTCACAAGATTGTCTGGCCTAGGTCAAACAAGATTGTGTGTTGTCTCCAATGAGGGTTAAGATATCAGGTCTGACAAAGAATGTTTCCAAACATGTAATATTTCTTCAGGTCACGAAAAGTGCTCCATAAGATGCTGAAGCTTCCAAATCATCAGATAAACCTCATGCCCTCTCCACTAAGAAGCCTCTGTCACCTTCAAACTACGCCAACATGATGTCATAAATACGTAAGTACTGAAACGGTTAAATCCGTTTCAAAGGTTGAGTCTAGTTTTGCTGGACAAAGAAATTAAATTTTCTTGTTACCAAGCCAACTTGTACTTTAGCCTATTGAAAGTGGACCTTGACTGTCGTCAGATCTTTTGTAAATTGAATACAAAGACCAAGAACCCGTTAAAAAAAGGATTGGTTTGTTGAAAGAATTTACATCACCTCAAAATTATTTATTATTGTTTATGTTCGCCATACCGACTATTGTTTATTAAGTAAACTTTTTTGAACTTACCGTCCAATAGTATAGCCGTGGACAGTGAACAGACCACACGCACTAAAAATGTGCGAGCGTGTATTCATTAATATTTGTGAACTCGTGTGCATAAGTGCTTTTATGTGTAATATGTGCTTTTAATTTTATTAATGACGAAGGACAGTAGTCCTTAACTTGAAAATGGCTGAATAGCCGAAACGGCCGTCGTTGGAAGTTTTAAATAGGACTATTGGACGGTAAGTTCAAAAAAGTTTACTTTTCAAAATTATTCTTTGAGTTTGAATTTATTCTAAAATTAATTAAAAATTTGAAAATATGAATTTGAGGCTGAAATTGGTACAGAGTGTAGTCCTAAAAGTGTGCATTCTTATAAATATCGAATCAGATCATATTTTGGATTTCTTATGTACTTATTTAAGATTAAAGTTAATAAAAAATTCCTAAATTGATCAAAACTGGAAATTGTTAACATTTCTAGAAATAAGAATGAAAAATAAATCAAATATCAAAAGGGAAAACTTTCGATAAAATCCATAACTTATGCCTGGAAGGTGACAAAAATCCACCGACTTAAAAAATCAAACTGTACACTTTCGACAACTTGTTTAGAACAATCAGGAAAAATAATTACAATTTAAATTAAAATTAAATTCTGAAAACAAAAGAGGTTTTCAAAAATAAAGTCAAAGAAATGCAGTTAAATAATAAACATAAAGAGATATATGGTAAATTGGAATAAAATTAAAAATTGTAAAAAGCTCAATTCAAAGAATTTTAAATTGTAAAACCAAAGGAATGACATTTCGAGACTAGAAACTTTCAAGGTGGGAAAAAACGCGTAAGAAATAACGGAGCGATTTTGTGCTGCGGGTATGAAACCTTTGGATAATGAGCAACATTTTCAAAAAGTTTCAATATGGCGGCTCGGAAACTCTGGAAGTTTTTAGGCGTACCTTCGCAATTTTTCGAATGCCGTTTATATGAGAACCAAAGCTCGTATGGATTTCATTCGAAGCCGTGGAGATACAAGGCATCACAGGCTTCAAAACAACACCTTGGGAAATTCAATAACAGATCTGGAAGTATAATTACGGTGGTTTTGAATAAAACAATAGCTAAGAAGTGTTCAAAAAGGGTGGAAGGAAGGGGCCAGCCGGCCGGAGACTATAAAAGAGAAACTTCGGGGAAGCCTGGGAACTGGTGTTTTTTGATTTGTCCAGAGAAGGTCTCTCTGCATATTACTATGTTAATTAACTTGTTTAATTGTGAATTAGTTGTTCAGTCAAAATTTATTAATATGACGTTTACTTAAAGATTCTTAGTTGAACAGTACAACTCAAGATAAATGACAACATATTGAATAAACACTAGACTAACTAATAAATGTCTTATTAGTTAGTGAAGAGCTCTGCATATCATCATAAATACTTGAGGAGGTACAGGGTATCCCGATACGACTACACTACAAGCAAGACACCTTCTTTAGCCAAAAAGGACTCATACACATACAACCTAAAAGTTAACATACACATCAGGGAATTCCAGCCATCCAGTTGAAACTTTTTCAAGATCATCTGAAGACTTCCCCATAATAGAAGAAGGTCAGATTTTCACCCTTTTGAATTTTGGTTTAGTAAAACAAAGTTTTTTTATATTTTTCTAATTTTTTTTTTATATTTAAAATATTTGGATTGGGCTGTAGAATTAAATATATTCCAACTTCGTACAACTTGTAAATCATTTCATAAGTGGATATACAATTAATTTAAATAAATATTATCAACTAGATTATTAAATTCTTTAAAATTTGTGCTTTTGTGAAAGAGTACTATTTCTGCTTTAGAGTTAAGAATATAAATTGTTGGTTAGATTAAGATGTTTTAGAATAGACATATATATATATATGAGTACCTGAATTTTCTCTTGGAAAAAAAAAAAAAAAAAAAAAAGAACTAAATTAAATCAACAGAAAATAAACCAATATCAAACCAATCGTTTGATTCTTTTGAAAATAAACTTGTTATAATTTATCTACCTATAGCCACTTGTAAATAAATATCACCTTAATATCAGGGTGTGTAAAAATTGTTTTGTGGTGAATAGTTGGTGAAAGAACCTGCTACTTGCAGACATAAGAGTTTCGTAAAATTAAAAATAATTCATACAAACTTAAAATTGGAACTTTGTTTTTGTTTGCTGAAAAAGCGTAACTAGAAAAAAGTAAAAGTTAAAAACCCAGTTTAAACTTCATTGCAATACATAGAATTTTATTTTATTTTAGCTTATAACGATTATCGCTTCAAAATTATAGTCTATAGTATGTAATCTTAAAACTGTATTTGTTTAAATCGTCTACAATAATTTTTTTTTTGAAATACAATATTGTAGGTAATTTTGTTGTTGCTGTAAGATAATTTTTCTCATTCTAGACTACCTGACTAAAATATATGACTTTCTTGAAAATTTCTAAATTCACAGTTCAATTCTATGCACTTTTCTCTAAATAATGGTATGGCTTTCTTGTGACATTTTGTTAAAAAAAAAAATTAACAAAAATAGTAATATTATCCAAAACCCAACTTGTTATGTATAATTTTTCTCAAAAAATTGCATAGAATTCATCTAATGAAAAAATGTTAGATATTAAAATTTTGGAGTTAGTATATCATGAATCAAAAAAACGTGCAGTAACTGAAACCAAATGTTTTGAGATAACTCTCTGTCGTTCCTCTCAAATAAGTATTGTTTGATTAAAAACCAGTGGCACAATGGTATCTTATGTAATAGTTATCAATAAACAAGTGGTAACCTTTTCCCAAACAATTTGCTTGTGTCATCAGATCCTTCACTACTCTTTGGGTAAAGGGGTAGTCTTTGTTCAAGTAGTCATTACCACTGTACAAAGAGATAAAGAATGTACAAAGTAGAAGAATCGCATATCTCAAACTTCTTTATCCCAAAACTAACATGTTTTTATTTGCCATGTATTGGATGAAAAAACAACAGTTTTTTTATGCTGATCATACTTCCATCAATACATATACCTTGCTCTGGAATGAAGTACTTTTAAATGCTCCATTCATCATGTCCACGAACTCCCGGATTTTCAATCCCTGGCTGACTCCGCTCTGGACAGTAGTTAGATGAAAATGAAATATCGTCATAATCAGTTGAAATCGTTTCAGTGTCATCGTCTTAGGATAAAAAGGGATAGATTGTGAGATATTACTATCCCAATAATTTATAAGAATATTTCTACTTGTTAGCCCCATGTTGATCAAAATGGCCCAGAATATATTCATCTCCTCAATGATTACATCCACCCACTTTGATAGTTTGGAATGTTGCCTGATAGTTCCAGCCTTCACCTTAACATTAAAATTTTAACTTCTAACTTTTTTTCTTTATTATATAGATGAATGCACCTTTTTGAGGAAAATGATATATAACTAGTTGGAGTTTGGATAATATTACAATTTAAGTTGAATTAAAAAACCATTATAAAATGTACAAAATGGCCCACAACTTTAGGAATTTCTACTGACCTCTTGTAGAGTTAATAAACCTGCAACCAGTGGAAAATCTGATTGATGGTAATTTAAAAAAAAAAAAATTATACCGTCATCTCTACATGTTGAGCTGGCTGGACATCTTCAACAATATACCAGAGACTTCTTACTTATAAGTTTTACTGGTACTATGTGAGTTTTAAGATTATTAAGACTTGTTAACCATACATACATAAAGCATCAAAAATTAAACAAACAAAATGTTCAATGTTTTTCAACGATTTTATTGAACCTCATAACATTTCTGCATTTGAGCTTATGAGTTGAAATTTAACATCAGGTTTTTTGTAAGTAGGCTAATGGGAAATTTATCAATTTCTGACGATATCAACTTATGCTCATTTATTATGCACAAGTATTTTTTATGTTAATTTTATTAAATTATTTCGTTTAAAAATATATTAGATTGTGAAATATAAGGTAATAAATATTTATGTTTTATGGCCTAACTTGAAAAATTATTCAGAATAAATTAAAATAGTAAAGAATGAATCTTTAATATTGCAGTTGTAGTAACCAAATAGGTACAATAATAATGAACACTATAAAATTGATTATGTTTAAATTATTTTTAAATTCTATTCAGAGATAACTCTCTGTAATTAAATACAATTATGTTGAATTAATTTCTTAAACAAAAGTGTTACTGCTAAAACAAATTCCTTTTCTATTCTTCCAAAATAACATTAATCTAACTAAAGTTATAAAATCAACTCACCATATCTTGTGCAAGCCTAGCAATTTCTTTGGATGATGCTACCATTCTTGTTTGATAATCAACAAATGAGTCTGTAGAATCTGCAATGTAGGAACGCCGTTGAAGAGGAGTATTGGGATCAGGTACACGAGAAATAGCACGAGAAATAGTATCTACCAATCCAGTAACAATTCCAGCTTGCGTTGAAATCTGAGCTAATGTTGACGAAAGATCTGATATAACTTCTCTTGTTCCGGTCACACACTCGTCTACATCTGTGTGAATACTGACAGCCTACAACAAAGAAAATTATTGCATATTCTTCAGCTATGTCTATGACAAAAATTTCAAATTCCAAATTCTCTCCCACACTGATTTCAGGATCTTGAAAGGAGAAAAACCAGTTTTGAAACTCAGTTCAAACTTTGGTGACTGTTTCAAGAATTATTCTTCTGCAGAATCTTAATACTATATTTCTTAATTTTAGGACTGATGGTCATTTTGTCCTTTGGTGGCAGTCTTTTTTACACTAGTGTGCAAACATAACTTAAAAAATTCATAACTTATCCTAATGATATTAAATAATTTTTATCAAAAAAGTATCGAGAATATAAATTAAATATCGAAAAATATATATTCTAAATTTTTGTTTCAAGCTTTGTATAAAAGAGTAAAACGAAATTTGAAAAACAACATTTTTAGGTAAAATAAAATTGAATAAAAAAAAAACAAACTTTTAATAGGACAATTATTTTAGTTTTTGCACTCAACCAAATATTAAGATGTCCAATTTAAATACAGTAGAACCTCTGTTAACCGGCCTCGGATTAACCGGCCTATATCGTAGTGTACTGGTTGGATGAGAGTTTCCGAAAATAAATTGTAATTGAAACACCAAAGCGGCGGCGATATCAAACGACTTTGTCGATAGCGGTATCCCATTGTTGGTGGCGTAAAAACACCGCGGCACCAAAGCGGCGGCGAGTCAAACGACTTTGTCGATAGCGGTATTCGATTGTCGGCGGCGAGTTAAACAACTTTGTCTATAGTGGTATCCCATTGTCGGCGGCATAAAAACACCGCGGCATTGGCACCCGTCGGTATAGCACACATACACCCACAAAAACGTTTGATGGGCCGCTTTTTTTCCACGAATCATTTTAGTATACATTATGGAAAATATAACATTTCTTTTCAGTTTTCTTTGACTGGTTATAATCTATGTACAGTATATACAGTAAATAAAAATGAGTGAGTTACGAAAACGGAAGCGTGTGTTGGTTTTGTTTGAGACGCGGTTAAATGTGTCAAAAGACTTGACAGAGGGAAATCTGTAAAAAAACTTTGTAGTGTTTAATTTTTTCATGTTTGATGTATAATATACATAACATAATATATACGATACATTTATGTACAATAAAATGAGTTGTAATAACATCTTAATTGCATAATTCTTAGCGCTACCTGACTAAATAAGCTTTCTTTGAACGAAAACCGATTTTTCACGGAAACCTCGGATTAACCGGCCAAACAGCCCGGGTGTCAGTCCCGACTAGACCGGTTAAGAGGGGTTCTACTGTAATGATAATTAGCTGTAACAAGTAACTGTGTTTACCTTAGGATTTCCACCACATTCTTTAGTGACATAGAGCAGCTGAGAAGCACATTCAACAACAGTCTTTGTCTGATCAAGAAGTACCATCTGTTGCTTAGAATGTACCATGTTAGAAGCAGCACCAATAGACCCGGATACTAAAGGTTCACAGTACACTACTAGTTGCTCGACCTATATAAACAAACAGTAAAAACAGGTTAAGATTTAATACTTGGACACATATTTCTAAACACATACTTGATAAAGTTCAAAACTATCACTTTTATAGAAAACAATACAGCTGATAATAAAATGAAAATGGTGGTTCCTTATAAATGTTAAGCAGCAAAATTTGAATGAAATCAACTACTAATGTGATTTAGTATTTTAATCTAAAAGCAGGTCAACCTGAATTCATAAGTTAATGAATTGTGTTTATGGCAAAGACGAATCAATAGCAAATTTAACTAAAATCAGCTGAACAGTCTATATTATACATGTCATTTACAACCACACCATCAAAACTGGAACTTAATTTTGTTCACAACCACTATACTAACCGAATGTCCAATATTCTCTGCTTCTGTCTTAGCAGCTCCTCGCAGAGGTTCAAGTCTGTCTATTATTTCAGCAGCAGCACTATCAGCTTGTTCAGCAAAACCTTGTAATGTGTTGTCTCTACGAGGAGCCAAATTTTGACTTAAAGCTAAAAGTGCGGCTTGATCTAACTCTCTTATCTGTTGACTAAACTTCTCTATGCCTTCCTCACACTCTCTCTGACCCGGAGCTTTGTCTCTGGAAATAAAATAAATCGTACATCTCATTTATATTAACACGGCAAAGTTCATATACAATTTTTTCTCCTTAACCTTGAAATAAAATTTTCATTACTCAAGATTTTGGCACATTCATTTGAACGTAACCTTCACAACACCATAAGAAGCTCATTAAGATAAATAGAATCTACAGTTTTGGATTATAAAATTTCCTGACTCTTTCAGGTTTTCTATGATCTATTTTAAAAACTAGTAATGTTTCATATTTTTGCACTTATCGTTTTCATAGTCCAAATCAAAGTATAGTAGAAATCGTCTGATAATTGCCAATTGTAACATCAGTAACCAGTCGATAATCCTGGTTGGAATCAAGAAATGTTAGAGGTTCATCTGCCATTACATCGGCTTATCGGCAAAATATTGGAATTAGGACTTAATATGGAACAAGATATGTGATATTCAAAGCGAGATATATTAATTACATAATAGATTATATTTATATATAAATTGGTCAGGAATGTATATATAATCATAAGAACATTTTAGGATTAAGAGTTTAAATATAAAATGAATAATATGGTCCATCTGACAACCATGTTTGAATCATAGAAAAGAGATCTGATAACACTGTTCAGACCAAATCCTTTATATTATTTCTGTCAAGTAAGGTAAAATGCTTCTACAACATTCCAAATCCAAATGATGTTATAACTGATAGAAAAAGAAAAATTTGCGCCATCAAGAAAGGCAAGGCAGGTTATCGTGTGGTTGGAAACGATTTTTTTGAAATCTTCGGATAATAACTAAGAGAATTCTTGGTATTATTCTAAGAGAATATCCAAGTACAGTATTTAAATAAAAATAACCTCAAATTTGGAGCGTTAAATTGTATGTATTAAAAGTGATAAATTCAGTGACTGCGTGTTTGGTATACCATAAACAAAGTTATAAGTAACTATATTCTTGCAAATGAAAAATTTATTAGTGGAACTATTTAATTCAAGTTTAGAGCCATTAATTAAAAGTATTGAATTTGGAAAATTTTGATAGCTATTAAACTAAAAAGGGACATGAATTTTTATTTGAGTTGATTAAATGTTAAGATTAATTATTGATGAACATTTTGATTCAATTGAAATTTTAAGACTATTTTGATTTGATTAAATTTTAAGAATATTTTATGAACATTTCAATTTGGTTATATTTTATAAATATAATTGTTTTAGGTTGGATTAATATTGTTAAGATTAAATATTTTGTTGTTGTTCCAAATTTGATGTTAAATGTATGCATTTCAGATATTATGACTGGGTTTTAATTTAAGTAGTACACTCTTCCAAAAAATTCATGCCCTGGGATTAACTTTATTTAAAAAAAATGTACATGTGCTCAACCACATGTTGACACCTTATATTTGAATTTATAATTTGATTATGGATGTACAGTAAAGTAAATAATCTTTTAAGATTAAAAAGTTTTGCGACCGGAAGAATCAGGAAGGTCACAAACTTCCTGACTTTTAAAAAAAATTTAACAATACAATCATATAAACCCATCTAAATTTAGGGTTAGTTTTGTTTTATAGTTAAAATATTGAACTCAAAGGTAGAAGATAGAAGAAGTTCAAAATTAATGAATAAAAATAACTACTCAGTGGTATTAACAACATCAAATAACAAAATTATATAGATGGCCTATTAGGAATTACTAGATATTATTGAGTGTGACTACAGTCGGTACTCGGTGAAATTCCATAATAAGCCAAAACAAAAATGATAAAGCACTTATAATTTCACAAACAACAATTTATTGCTACAGCTGTTTCGCCGCTAGGCATCGTCAGACAACTAAGAACTAAAAACTAAAATACAGGTCAACTTAACACTAACATCTAGGAATGAAGGTGGGGATGAAAGCAGAGGTAGGGCAATGACCTTTGTATTGCCCTACCTCTGCTTTCATCCCCACCTTCATTCCTAGATGTTAGTGTTAAGTTGACCTGTATTTTAGTTTTTAGTTCTTAGTTGTCTGACGATGCCTAACGGCGAAACAGCTGTAGCAATAAATTGTTGTTTGTGAAATTATAAGTGCTTTATCATTTTTGTTTTGCCTAATTACTAGATACATCATGGGGAGTGTTGTCATCATATAAAATGCCTAAAAATGTAATGTTTTGTGATGTTATCTAGGGTTAGAAACAAAGAAAGTGCATGCATATGTTAGATAGACTTACCTGATTGATGCAACAAGTTTTTTTATTGAATCGGACACATTTTTACTTTGGTTTGCAAGCAATTGCCAAGTAGGCGGATCTTTAGGTGCAACTGCTAAACTTTTTGCAGCACGAACCATCACACAAGATGAATCAATAATATCACAGCCTGCCTCTATAATGGGTTCTTGAGCAAAGCGTGCTGTTTCACTAATACGTGCAGGCTGGCTGGCAAACTCAGCTGAGCTGGCAAAAGTCACCAAGGATTCAACAGCATCAAGAAGTGGGTGTGTTGCTGCAGCACACGACTCACGATTACGATCAGAATAATCCAAATCCAGAGCTAAAACACATTCAATAAAAATGTCAACATTTACGATGAGTACAGAATATATAGAATGGTTTAATTATTCTAGATAGTATGTGGAGTGAAAATCTGGGAGATTCAAAAACACTCAGTTTGCTTTTTCCTTAAAACTACAATTTCTAAGAAATGGATTTAGACCCTAATTTTGCATACCGATCTAAATCGTGATGGCACACATGGATACAAAAGACTACAATTTTTCTTAAAACTGTTAAAAATTCCGACCGTTAAAAATATTTGTCAAATAACTAAAAAAATATCAATTTAACAAAAAATGTACAATAGAGCACCCTTCCAATGGTTCACATGATATCTTCTTTTTGTTGTAAGATAAAGGATAACCGAGATATTATCAAATAACTAATTCTTCCTAGCTGAATAGCATTTCTCATACTTCTAAGGTTTTAAATCTAAGGTAACAAAATTAACAAACAGTTCAGATGTTTCACAATTTAGGAGTAATTGGAAATGTCTTGTGTAATTAAATTACCAAGAATTAGTTTGTTAGTTTATAAACAACATTTTATCATATAACCATTTTGAAACATATCATACAACCGGACACCATTTTGAAACAATTTTGTGAAAAATAATTTTTATTCAAGGCATTTTAACTCTTTTAGTACCAATATCCTATGTTCCAACATTAATAATTTTTGCATAAAGTGGTATTATCCTGTTTCTTGAACGTTGGTATTTTATGGATAAAGTGCCAATGTCTGGTTACCTGGACGTTTGAGGGTAAAAAAATAATAAGAAATTATTAAAATACAAAACATAAGTTTTTATCATATATTTTGTATCGCCTGATGTTAAAATATATCATTCTGTTTGTTTAACATGTTAAATATTATACTTTGGCTATGGCATGGTTGGTACCATCATATAAAAAACGGTTGAATAGTGTAAAAAACAGATTTATATATTTCAGAAAAAACCCTATAAAATCTTTTATTTACATAGATAGCTTGATGAAATTTAGTGTGTGTACAAATTATTATGATTTTGACTGTGTGTTATACATTAATAAATTTTATGTGAAGTATGTAAATTTTATTGAAACTATTTTTTATTGTCTGGTAAAATAAAATATTTCCTGTTGTAAACTAATTATTTGTGAACAAAATATTTTTTAAATCATTAAAATTTATGAATAAATGAGTTATGATTTTTTAGGAAAAAAACTCTGCAATTTATCGAAAAGGAAGCTAGCACTTCTTGCAAGTAACTTTGAAAAATGCTTGGCATTTCTAGTACAGACATTGAAATAAAATCATCCGGTACTGAAAGAAATTTTATAATTCAATCAGGTTTGACAAATTTGGACTCGATTCTAAATTTGATCTTTAGAAATAATATATGTATGAGAAAATACGAACAAATCTACCAAATGAAGTGTTTTCAGACATATGTAGTGTGCAAGTTTTACTTTAATGTAAACACAAGATTTACTATTAAGTTTAGATAGCAGATTATCTTGTTTCTGACAGACAAGTTCATATCTAACATTCCTTTTTAATAACTATACTTTTTTGGATTTAATTTCAAAAAATATATTTCATTACCTTTAATTTCTTTGACTAGATTAGCAGTTGAGTTAGCCACATCTTTAGCAGATTGTACAAAATGTCTCTTAGCAACGGGGTTTGTAGTTTTGGAAGATGCAACACGACAGGCATTACACAGAGAACTTGTATATTTTGCTATTACTGTAGCAGCGGATAAAACCTGGCAACAACAATTACAACATATTACCTATAAATTTAATAAATTAAAACTTTATTTTACAGTAATGATGAAAATAATGATCGCTACTAACCAATCACAATGACTTGAAACTGTTATTACATTTTTTTCACAGATGAATATAAAATGTTGTCAACACTTGATTATGATTTCGTATTAAAAATTGACAAATAGTAAAATAATAATAATTGCAGTAACTGAAAACAGTAATGGGAAGCTGTACATTGTCAAAGATATATAATATTATTATTGACTATTAATTTAAACGTTTTATTTCAAAACAAGGTTTTGAAGTTGAAGTTAATGACTTAGAAATTGAAGTTTTAAAACTTTGGTTTATCAATACTGCAAATGAAAATATATGTTGTGTCTGGACTGAACAAATTGCACACCCATTATTTGTTTAATGAAGTTATTTTTAAAAAAATTAAAGGAAATACAAATTAATATAATTACAACTACATAAAATAGCTTAAATAAAAAAATCTGCATAAGTAAAAGAACACACTGTAAAGACGTGAATCACATTCACTAACAAAAGAACCACTGTTAGACAAGTGTTAGTTACCAGATAGGTTAGTATAGATTTGATTCCTTTAGTCTAACCGGACAAACTAGCAAATGGCAATAGTCACATCTTAGGTGTTGCTGATCACCAAATAGTCCAACCCATAACAAATAACTTAACTATAATTTTGCGATTGTTATGAAAGTATCACACATCACCAAATCACCGACCATCACTGCTTTCCACAAATATTTTGTATGCTGATCTAAGTTTTCCAAAGCAGTTTATTACATACTATGGAATACAAACTAGTAATATTTCATTGCAGATTATAAAAGTGTGAAGAGTTACATCAATCTACTTGTTCATTTAATACTAACATAGAGTCTTTACAATCTCCCAATTTGTTTAAAGTTTAATGAAATATGAAGACAAACTCATGTACAAATTGCAAGTAAAAAAAAAAAAAAAGAAAAAAAAAATCTTAAAAAATTGGTAAAAAGCAGAATCTTGAGCACTATCTTTAAAAGATTGATTTTAATCTAATATAATTTAGGCTTAGGTCTTGTTTATGGCACAAGGAAAGCCAGTTTAGGCTCTTATTTTAATATAAAAATATTTATTCAACGACGGTGTTAATAATTTTTATCACTTTATGATAGACGTATGCTGAAATGACGATAAATTTAGGCTAATTTTTATTTAGTTTTGAGGATATGAGAGTGAGAAAGATATCGTAATATTTTGTAACATTTATTTATTTAAGATGGATTATATCAGATCCACAAAACTTTCCCCATATCTATGAAAAACAGAGAAAATGCATTTAAATGACAGAGAATTAGATTTAATTCATGAGCGAAATACCTACCATTAGGGTTATCTCTGACATATACCTACAGAGAGGAAGAGATTTATTTCATATCAGGTAAAATATATAAATAACTATTCCTAAAATTTGGACAATAATAAATACTATGAGACCTTACTTGTTGCTGATTGCTGGTGGAATTGGTGAGGCTTGAACAAGCTCCTTGAATAGCTTGATATGCTCGAGCAAACTGAGCCTGATCTACTAGTCCAGGTTTAGCAGCAATGCTTGTAGGCTCGGATACAGCGAGCAAATAAGCTGCATGAGCTGCGGCTTCCACCAATCCACAAATAGAATCGCTGACACTTCGGACAGATTCACCGAATTGCTCATGTTGACATCGTTTAGCATGAGTTGCAATGCCTGTCATACCATCTCCTGTAAAAATATAAGTACAATATGTATCACGAATTAATATAGCAATAGTTTAATTATAAAGTTTAAAATGGTAAGAAATACATCAAACCATTTAATAAAATACTTAAACTAGCTCAGTGGGGTTTAATGATGTTTGGACTACAAGAAATTAAAACGGTGATGTTGCCTATTAAATTACAAAATTAATTAACTATGCACAAAATTTCTCACACACTAATACACCAAACCAAACAATAAAGGCAATAATATACACATATCAGCCTTTGTATATATGTGGTTGTAGGTCTAACAAAAATGACATTGTATGTAAAACATTTAGGTTTGTTCATAAAGCCTGATTTAAAATGGTGTAAGCATATTGGATTATTAAATAAAAAACTGATTCAAATTAATTATAATCTTTATTGCATGAGAAAATTTTTGACACCTGGAGACCTGAGAACTTTGTATTTGGCATTGTTTTGATGCAAAAATGAAATATGCCATCATAAACTAGAGCAGTAGTTTTCAATCAATAGTTGCATCTCAAAAACTTGATTTAAGTACAATGTCCAGCCTAACAAAAAGTGAAAGCTCACTTCCATTGTTCCTCTAGATCAGTGTTTTTCAACCTGTGGGTCGCGACCCCCTGGGGGGTCGCGAAGCCTCTGTAGGGGGGTCGCGAAAGGTCGAGAGAACTAGAATTTCTATTTTTATAAGATTTGTAAGAGTTAAATAAAAAGTCCATAAGAAGAGTTAAAATTATTATATTTAATAAAAAATTTCCATATAATCAATCATACAAGTCAGAAAAATGCTAGTTTAAAACAGGTTATTACAAAAAAATATTCAAAATGTGTTTAAATAGAAAATGACTACATCTGTGCTTGCTTATGTTAAATAGCAGCATTTTACAGAAATATAGACTATAAATAAGATATCCAATGGTTATTTATTTCAAAATGTATTATAAGTCTTAAGTTTCAGTTGAGTAAAGAAAAAGTGAAATTTTAATAGTGTTTTTAAATTTCACACAGAATTATACCTAACAACATATATACAAAAATTATCACATGCAAATGTTATGTAAAAGACAAATAATTATATAACAAGGACAAAAAAAAATTAATAACTTTTATCAATTAAAAAAATTCTGAAAATCGGTCCTGTCAGCACCGACCACACTCCCCATGTCACAAATTTGCACTACACTCACGCTGAATTAATAAAAAGTTAACAAAATGATACTCGTTATGTTATTTTTACACAAACACATCAACAAAATATAAAATCTTCCAGTACTCCATCTTAATGTGAAGGTTGCGCTTGAGTTTGTTCATATAATTTCTCCCATCGTGGATTCGTTTTTGCCACCTTAAGTATTAAATCGTCTTCCAAATGTAAGCGATTTCTTAGTTTACTTTCTATTTGAGCCATTGATGAAAATGCCAATTCGCACAAGTACGAGGTAGAAAATGGAATCAAACACTTCAAAGCCTCGGTTGTTAATTCCGGGTATTCTGTTTTTCTTTTTAACCAAAAGGTATCCAAATTTTCAGATTTGAATTCCAAGTGTAACATCCTATCGGCAGATAATTCCAGCAGATTCTCTTTGAGCCTAGTTGCTAAATTTGCCTCATTTATAGCTGCATTTAAAAACGGATTTAAGATCCATCTTTGCCCAGTGTTATCCGATATCTCTTGCACTGAGAAGTAATAACACAATTCTTTCTTCAAATTATATAACACCATTTTCATACCAGATATATATGAGTTGATGTTTATTTCGCTTCCGACTTCTTCAATAAAAGACTGTGTCGACGAAAATGAATCAAAGTTGTTTTGATTTATAGATGATGACCACAATTCAATTTTTTTTTATAAAGCCATGGAGTTTGTCTTTTGCTTTAATCACGTTTTCATCCCGACCTTGAAGACTTTTATTCAAGTTATTTAAATGCTGAAATAAGTCAGAAATAAAAGCCCATTTCAGAAGGAATTCCGGGTCATAAATAAATTCAGAGTAATGTGACTTGGCTTGCTGTAAATATACTAAAAGTTCAGAGCGAAGTTCCATAACTCTGGTTAGTACTTTGCCTTTAGATAACCACCTAACCTCTGTATGGTAAAGCAAATTGCAGTGTTGTGCCCCCATATCTTCACAAATGACTCGAAACAATTGAGTCTGCAACGCTTTTCCTTTAATAGAATTTACAATGTTAATAATAGTATTTAGAACTTGACTGTATTCTTGTGGCAAGGTTTTGGATGCAAGAGCTTGGCGATGGAGAAAGCAATGCATCCAAGAAGCGTTTGGCATCTGTTCTTTCAGTCTAGCAATAAATCCACTATTCGCACCAGTCATGGCTTTTGCTCCGTCACTACAAATAGCGACGCATTTTTGTGCCCAATCGATATTCATATCTTGTGTAGCTTCAAGGAACATGTTATGCAAGCACTGGCCTGTAGTATTTTTGGGAAGTGTCTTGCAAAATAGTATTTCTTCCGTTAATATTTCATTGGATTCAAAACGCACAAAAGCTACAAACTGCGCACAACCCGCGATATCTGTTGATTCATCAAATTGCAAGGAAATAAAAGAATTTTTCTTCACTTTTTCTATAACTTGATTACGAACATCAGTCGCCATATTGCTTATCCTGTGTTGAATGGTATTGTCAGACAGAGGTATACTTTTTAGCTTTTTGACCTCTTCGTTGCCAAACATGATTTCTGCTATATCTAAAGCCGCTGGTAAAATCAAATTTTCGGCAATACTGTGAAGTTTTCCTGCTTTAGCCACACGAAAAGCTATTCGATAACTAGCAAGCAATGCTTTTTCATTTAGGTCGGACATTTGTCCTATAGCAGTTTTTTGATGTTCAAGAGCTTTTAATTTTCGCTCAAAAAATTCCACGGGTTTATTCTTTTCATTAGGATGTTTTGTGTTTAGGTGGCGTACCAACTTCGATGGCTTCATGCTTTCTCTTGACAAAATTCAAAGCAAATTACGCACTGCGGTTTATTCTCAATCACAGTAAACCCATATTTCAAATAATTGTCGTCATAAAGACGTTTTTTCGGAATTCCACTACTCCCGATGGACGTTGATGGTTCTGATGATCTTTTCAGGAATTTATCCATTTTCAATTATAACAACTCAAATAATTACGTACCGTCGTACCGTAAAACGCATGTGTCTTACGCTCACAAATCACTCTACAAGTCTACAATTACTCCAACTGCAAAGCACCTTACACAAAGTTCGTATAACACTGTAGTTTTACTTTTGAATCGTTTCCACTTATCGCAGTCTTGCTTCCGATTCCACTTGCTTTGCTGTCTTGCACTCAACTGCCGTGGCCGCGGTCGACCGCACTATTTATAGGGCAGCGCGTTCTAGCGAGAATAATCTTGAAGCATAACGAAACGTCTCGAAACTTGTGGATATTTCGCGGACTACCAGCGACATCTGTTAGTAACACTCGGAACCTGTGCTAGTTCCAAGTGCTACTAACAAACAGATGGCGCTGAGAGTCTCAATAAACATAACAATATGTTTGTATTTGTTTGTTAGTTATCAATTGTGGGGTTTATCAACAGTTATCAACTGTAGGTCCACGGCCTGGAGGACGAGTTCTACGAACTTGGTACCAGTTTGCCGAAATTGAAAAAAAGTTATCAAATGGCCACATATTCGATTTAAAATTATATGTTTTATGTACTTAATTTAATATTTATATCCGAATCCTAATAATGCAAACGCCTAAAAGTTATGTATAGATAGAATAATTGATGAAATATTTTTAATATACATGAAAAAAGGGTCGGGGGGTCGCAAAATATTTTTTGATACTAGGGGGGTCGTGTCATGAAAAAGGTTGAAAAACACTGCTCTAGATCAATGTTTTCAAAATTCCATCAAATAAATGTATTCTGCATTACTGTATATTAAAGAGTTTTTTCTTATCTTTTTAGTGTTGTCAATTGACATAGACGGATGGGAAATTATAATCCTAACTTGCTAGTTGTTCTACATTTCATTAAGTCGAGTACAGTAGAACCCCTCTAATCCGCCCTCGGGTGGTCCGTTACTCCGGTTAGTCTGACCGTGCTCGAGCTCGCGATATTCTGCCAACTTGCAGACTTGTCAATGTCTCACGGCCCATCTGGCGGGCACCATTCTTTCCGGTTTGTTATCACTATCGCTTTCTCGCTTCAGTGTTGTGTCATCTCTCGTGTTGTTTCTATTGATTTGCTATACAGTACAGTACTTGCTAGACTCGTTGTATGTGCAGTTGTTTATTTTTAAACATGTCAGGAGAAAAACGTAAACACGTAACTCTTTCTCTAAATGAAAAATTAGCAGTGCTACAAAGGCTGGACAAAGGAGAATCGCTGCAAAAAATTGCAAAGGAACTGAATGTATGTGTTACAACAATTAAGGATTGGAGAAAAAATCGGAAAGACATTGAATCATATACAATTACAATTGATGGTGAAAACGCTCTTAAGAATCGCAAACACTAAAAAAGCCTAAACTTGAACTGCTTGATAACGCATTGTGGATGTGGTTTTGTCAAGAAAGAAGGAAAGGTACCCCGATATCTGGGCCAATTTTAAAAGAAAAGGCAATAGTTTTGCACAAAAAACTGGAAACCGGAATTGAGTTCGCAGTTAGTGAGGACTGGATTGATCGCTGGAAAACCCGGCATGGCGTCCGATTTGTTTCAATTTCTGGTGAAAAACTATCTGCTGATGCCGAGGCTGCTAAGGAGTTTTCTGTGAAGTTCCAAGAAATTGTCGAAGAAAATGAACTGCTACCTTGTCAAGTTTATAACATCGACGAGACAAGACTAAACTTCCAAATGTTGCCGACCAAAACGCTCGCAGCTTCAAATGAATCCGTGGCCGGAACGAAACTTGTCAAAAATAGGATAACAGTCACTCCTGTTCGTTATTGGCAAATCCAAGAAGCCTAGAGCATTCAAAAACATAAACCCATCTTCCTTGCCGGTTTATTACCGCAACCAAAAATCTGCTTGGATGGACTGCAACCTTTTCAAATCTTGGTTTTTGACCAGTTTGTCCCATTGGTCGAAAAAGATTTGAAACAAAAAAAGCTGCCTGTTCTTGCTCTACTGCTGTTGGATAACGCACCGTCACATGAATCTGAGGAAGATTTAGTGAAAGGGGACATAAAAGCTCTCATTCTGCCTCCAAATGTAACTTCACTCATACAACCAATGGATCAGGGAGTGATTGAATGGTTTAAAAGGCGATATCGCAGAAAGTACATCAGCTCAATCTTAGACAAATCTGAGGAAGGTACCTGTAGTAACATATTTGAGGCTATGAAATCCCTGAACATCAAAGATGCTATCTACACAATCGCTGCGTCATGGGATGAACTGAAACCTGACACACTGCGGAAATCATGGCGTAAGCTTTGGCCAGAAGTTATGACTGAAAATGACCAGGCCGAAGACGAGCAAAACAACGACACACAGGAAATCGTTAAAGATCTACAAACTCTAGAGCTGAACGTTCCTGCCAATGAAGTTGAAAATTGGATTTCCGAATATGACAATGACTTTGAAACCTATGAAGAGCTCAATGATGACCAGATTTTTGCCGCTGTTATGGAAAACGATGGCGAGGAAACTGTGAACGAGGACTCGGACGGTGAAGAAGACGAACCCGCTACACAGATTTCACACACCGATGCCAAGAACGCTTTCGACATCGCCCTTCAATACATCGAGCAGAATCCAACGTCAACTCCAATGGACATTTTGTGGATCAAGAAATGGAGGGACACTGCAGCTAAGTCTAGAATTTCAACTACTAAACAAAAATCTATAAATGACTTTTTTTCTAAGTAATTTGTTATTTTACTGTAGACTTTGACTTATGACTTTTTAAAGTTTATATATAACTTACACTTTATTGTATTTCACTGTAAAAAAATCTCTTTATTTAATATGTAATAAATATTGACTTTTTTCGGATAATCCGACCTTTTTTGCGTTCCGACCATGCCCCCAGTCCCGAAGGTGACAGATTAGAGGGATTCTACTGTAGTAAGAATCAGGCATACTTTCAAATTATATGTTTTTTTAGAGTTTCTTGATATGTTAAAATCATGTAATTCATTTAAAAGAAAGGTAAATGCCTTAATAAATTTACAATTAATAAAATAATTTATGTTTGAAGGGTCTATGTTTTTTATATTTTTTTAATTACGGATTGTATTGTATTGTATTGTATTTTTTTTTTTTTTTTTTTTTTTTTTTTTTTTTTTTTTTTTACGTTTTGTGTTTTGATACAATTTATAAAACTATAATCTTTGATATTATAAAGATCAAGTATCAAAATTCGACTTTTTTTTTTTCCGAATAAACATTGCAATTATATAAATTTTGAGGGTGATATCTATCTATTGTTTTCAACTTTAATGGTTCGTGTTTGTTAATTAATTCAATGTTAAAAGATATATATTGATAATGGCAGGTTTGATCTCATTTCTTAGACTCAAGATATATTACATTAAGAAGTGTCCATATTAAAAAAAAAAATTTTTTTTTTTACATTTGTTCAACTGTGCGTATTGTTGTGGTACATGGTTCAGGAAATATGTCATGCATATTAACATAAATAAAAATATTTGAACTTCAAATTGAAATAACAAACAAATAAAAAAAACATTTAGAACTATCTCCCCAAAAATGCCATTGTGTGAGGTCAGTCAAAAAAGTGAAATTGGAACCAATGCTGTCATTTTAGAAAGTCTTAACACAAGATCATAACAAAATAAAAGTTAAAGCTATAACAGAAAGTTTAGGTTAAAATAAAATTACCTAAACATTTTGATTTTTCCATAACAGTATCGAGACAATCAAAATAAGATGCATCACTCAAAGGTTCTGATGGATTATCAAGCAAAGGTCGCATTGCTTGGATGTTTCTGATTGCATTGTCACATTCTTTCTGACCCGGAGCAGCTGATGTACATACATCTACCAAGTAGTTTATACTATCAGTAACAGCTCTGAAACCAAACATATAAGCATTAGCTTTAATAAATATTCTTGCACAGTTATACTACCAAGTAGTTTATACTATCAGTAACAGCTTAAAACCAAATGTGTAAGCAATGGCTTTGATAAATATTCTTGCAAAGCAATACTATCAAGTAGTTTATACTACCAGTAACAGCTCTGAAACCAAACATATAAGCATTAGCTTTAATAAATATTCTTGCACAGTTATACTACCAAGTAGTTTATACTATCAGTAACAGCTTAAAACCAAATGTGTAAGCATTGGCTTTAATAAATATTCTTGCAAAGCTATACTATCAAGTAGTTTATACTACCAGTAACAGCTCTGAAACCAAACATGTAAGCATTGGCTTTAATAAATATTCTTGCAAAGCTATACTATCAAGTAGTTTATACTACCAGTAACAGCTCTAAAACCAAATGTGTAAGCATTAGCTTTAATAAATATTCTTGCAAAGCTATACTATCAAGTAGTTTATACTACCAGTAACAGCTCTGAAACCAAATGTGTAAGCATTGGCTTTAATAAATATTCTTGTAAAGCTATACTATCAAGTAGTTTATACTACCAGTAACAGCTCTGAAACCAAATGTGTAAGCAGTGGCTTTAATAAATATTCTTGTAAAGCTACACTATCAATTAGTTTATACTATCAGTAACAGCTTTGAAACCAAATGTATAAGCATTGGCTTTAATAAATATTCTTGTAAAGCTATACTATCAAGTAGTTTATACTACCAGTAACAGCTATATTGAAACCAAACATTTTTGCACAGCTATACATACTACCAAGTAGTTTATACTATTAGTAACAGCTCTAAAACCAAACATGTAAGCATTGTCTTTAAGGCTCTGCTCCAACTCTGCCATATTGGATTCATCTCTCCCATAAGAATAATGCTAGACTTAAGAAGTTGTACTGATGTCAATTTTCATCTCAGAATTATTGTTAAAAGATCATTTTAAAGATCATACGAACGTGGATGTTTCCCTTTTTTTTATAAATTGGGATATAATAATTCCTCTAACAAATGGAGGGGACATTTGTAAATCGATTTTCTATTTCGCTACTTTTTTGTAAGTCAATAAATAATATTTTCGAAAAATTTAAAAAAAGGATAACACTCTGTTTTATTATCTATTGCAATAAATAATATCACACTGTCTAACTTAAAAAGGAGGGCAGATACAATGAAAAAATGTATCCTGTGTACAAAGCTGCCCTTGCGTGGTTTGAAAGAGAACCACTCAGACGCAGAGGAATATAACTTTTAGCAAATGAGCGTGTTTTTTTAAAATGTTTCATAATATTACTATAACTAACAACACGTTATTCTTAAAATATTTATAAGCATTAATATAAATTATTTTTGTTAAACATTTGTAATTCATTTATTTCTTTTATATTATTACTCATGTTAATCAAAATTACTAGCTAATTCGACATTGCAATTATTAAACCATTTCATTGTGTAACGAATAATATTCACTACATATACATTTGTTTGGGTTTTTGTTTTTATATCCTATTTTAGCAAATATCTATACAAATTATAGCTACTGTGATTTCCTTTATAATAATGAACACAGAATACATTTGGACTTTTGTGTTCAATGCTTGTAAAACTCCTACATCAAATACTATGAAATGTCAACCAATCCTACCTATATGTGTAATATGTCACCATTTTCTGTGGGTTACACGGTTTTGTGAATGGTTGACGAGTTCGGATACGAAACAGTTAGTTGCATTTTAAAGAATTCTAAGAAAATATTGATGTAAATCTTTATTATTATTTTTTTAATGAGGATAAACAACAACTTATTCTTTGATCTGTTTTTGGTTCTTTCTATACACAAATGTATGTCTTAAATTCTAAATATTTTTAATTTGCATTTTTTATTTCTAATACCTAAAATGTAAATTTATTTGTAATATGGATCTGTTTTTAAATCTATAACAATAAATGTTGGTAAGTTTATTATCTGGTTCTTTTGAGATTATTACACAACAAAACTTAAAATACGCCAAAACACGATATTTCAAAAACTTTCTCTTCCTTTCGTGTTTTTTTCTTTTTTTTTTTTCTTTTTTTTTTTTTCTCCCCCTGTTCAATAGGTTACAGTAGACAAATTGATATTAAATTGCAATTACTTTAACATTTTGTTTTATTAGATACTTAAGAGTTGGTTTTTAATTTTTTGCCTAGTTTATTATTAACAACTAATAACAGTAATTGTTATAAGACAATGCAAATATTTGAGGGTAGCATTTATTTATATTTAACGCAATTACTTTAACGTTTTGTTTTATTAAATACTTAGTTAGTTTTTAATTTTTTTTTCCTAGTTTATTATTAACAACTAATAACAGTAATTTTTATAAGACAATGCAAATGTTTGTTTGAGGGTAACATTTATTTATATTTAATTATTAATTTGTTACTATGATTGTATGTTATTTGCCTTGTTATTATTTTTATGCTAATTACTTATTGATGTGTGTGTGTGTGTGTGTGTGTGTGTAGAGTATGACATTTATAAGAAATAAACAGTCGCAAAATGTTTAAATTTTTTAACTTTTTTTAATTTTTGTTTTTTAATGTATCGAATTGTGTCAAAACTTTACTTCCTTTATCATTATTTTATCTCTTTTGTTAGGTTCACAGAATTCAAACAAAACTTCTTTTGAAAAACAAGTGTTTTGAAAATGAATTCTTGTTATGTTTCTTTTAAGATATTACACGTATAATTTAAAATGTGAGTCACTCACCCCTTACTCTTTTGAAACTTTTTTGTAATATTGTTTCTCAACTAACACAATTTTTTTATTACGTTGCTTTAATTGCATAATTATATAAATTAACTTACAAAATTTAATTAATGGTAATAAATTGAAAGAATATTACACCTATTATGATATAAAAAATCTGTTTTGGTCTGTTAACCCGCCGTTAGTCGGGATGTGAGAAAATTTCTCTCACTTTCAGTTTTTTTTATGTCAAATGCGCTCTAGTAGCATTTGGTTGAAACCATTCAAGGAGTTCCTCCACAAGGGTATTAGGAACGCTGTTGTAGCGGAAACGAGCTGTTGCCCCTAACCGGTTGCCTAATGACGGAGGGTGAAGTAAGCGAGGTAGTGTCAGTGAGGAGGAAGTTCTACACCCAACTAGTCTTGTGAGATTTTTTCTCTATACCCGACTAACTTTGTGTCTATTTTTTATTTTTTTTAGTGTTGTTCTTTGTGATATATATTTATAGTATAAGTAATTTATAGTGTACATTATTTTATAGTTTATAATACATAATTTATATTGTATGTAGTTTATTGAAAACATTAGGTATTGTTCAAATGGAAAAAGAACAAGAATTTCATGTGTTGTGTTGGTTGGATGAGAATGCCGACGATTCAGAAGACTCTGATAGATCCAGTGAACATGATGACGAAGACCGGAATTCTAAAATATCCTGCTCAGTTATAGAAACACCAGGTGATGATGATTATATTGGTAGAAGCATGGTACTAGCTGATAACATTACTTCAATGAACTTTGACAATAATCTTTTTTCTGAACGATATCTGCCACCTATTCCCCAAGTTGTTCCTTTGCAGACAACTAACCTACAATGTGAAATTCGTATGGATTTACGTACAATACAAGTTGTGATTAGTGACAATAAAAGTTTAGCTAATAGTTCTTTGAATCCTATTCGTGACCCTCTAGTTGCTGGTACACGTGATCCTACTGTACGTGAACATACTCCTGTTAGTGCAAGTGCTCCTGTTCGTGCACATGGTATTTGAGGTCGATCTAGACAGCATCGTGGTGTTGTAGGTTTATGTGGTCGAGAAACATCTCAAAATGATCCACTTGTCCGTCATTTTCCTCCCTTGTGTTTCATTGGAAGAAAGGAAAATGTATTATGGAATATGTTTCATACCTCTACTAACACAAAAACTCGTCCTCAAAAATCATTACAAAATTACCAGGTGTAAGTAGAGCAGTACGAGACTAAAAGACAATAATAGAATGTTGGAAAAACTTCTTTCCCGATTCGATGTTGAGGGACATAATAAAACTTACTAATCAAAAACTTAGTAAAATGAGTACAAAGTATTGAAGAGGCTTCCAAGACTGCCTGCTAACGGATGAAACGGAACTATCTGCATCTTTGGGGTTATTGTACATAATTGGAGTCAAGAAAAACAATCACATTCATTTGGACGAGTTATGGTCTGTAGATGGAACAGCACCTGAAATTTTTATTGCGACCATGTCACAGCAAAGATTTCGTTTGTTATCACAGGCATTGAGGTTTGATGATAAAACTACCCGTACCAGAAGAAAGAAGCTTGATAATTTAGCTCCAATTCGTGATATGTTTGATGAATTTGTAAAAAGATGTGGAGAAAGTTATAGTGTTGGCGAAAATGTAACTGTAGATGAAATGATGGAACCCTTTAGGGGGCGATCTAAATTTCGTGTGTACATGAAGAGCAAACCATGTAGATATGGAATAAAAATCTACGCTACCGTAGACTCAAAAACATTCTACACAGCATTTATGGAGATATATCCGGGGAAACAACCTAGGGACAGCCTTTTTTATTTACCAAATGATGCTTCAAGTGTGGTAAAGCGTTACATACATCTAATTGATGGAACTGTGACAATGGACAACTTTTTCACTTCAATCCCCCTTGCTAATGATCTTTGTGTCAATAACAGACTAACAGTAGTGGGGACACTCCGTAAAGACAAAAGAGAAATCCCTGAAGAGCTTGTCTGTGTTTCAGAAAGAGCGAGGTGTTCATCAATGTTTGCCTTATCAAGGCCTCCAAATTATTGTTCGATTGTTTCTTACATTCCGGATAAAAAGGAGAAGAAACTTGTTTTGGTACTATCAACCATACATGATGATGATACTATTGATGAAAGCAGTGGGGATGCTAAAAAACCCGAAATAATTACCTATTACAACGCAACAAAAGGAGGAGTAGACATTGTCGATTGCCTGAAAACTGAGTATTGCGTGTCGAGGATTAGTCGAAGATGGCCTATGACTGTTTTCAATGGTATGTTAAATGTTGGAGCAATCAATGCCTATATCATTTTCAAAGCAAACACTAATACCGATACGACAAGAAGAAAGTTTTTAATGGATTTAGGAAGAGACTTGTTAAAAAATCAACTGTTGAGAAGAGTTCAAGTTAAAACTTTTACCTTGGCCACAAAACAAAAAATTAAAACTGCCTAGCAAGTTTTGGAGACGTAAATGTAGAAAACTAGCCTGAAACCCAAGGTGATGAACGAGATGCCGGAAAACCTCCAAAATGCCAATACTACCCCAAAAGGAAGAACCGGTACACCAGTAACAAGTGCAATGAATGCAAATCGCCCATTTGCAAGGAGCACATAGCTTCAACCACATTCGTCTGCTCTGAGTGTGAACAACAAAGATGAGTGAACTATTTTGTTGTGACTTTTTTATTTTTAATATTGACAAAAAACTTGTTTACAACTATTATGTATTACCCACATAACAAACTCAAATATGTATGTAATAAATTTCTATTACTTTTAGAAATCGGCTTTTTACTAACACCTTGTTGGAACTTATTTTAAAAAAATCTTAACATAATATAACTAAAAAGACAGCATAATACTAAAGAAAAGTTTATAATACATTGTCTATTTCGCCTAATAAACTTAAGACAAATATGAAAGCTATTAACAAAATTCCTCAACTTTCCCAAATGCAATTACAAAAACGTAGTTACATATTTTTTTCGAAAAAAATAAGTTATATAAATCAATGTTTATAGCTTGAAATAGTGGCTTTATAATATGTCTAAGTTCATAAAAAAATTTGATTTTAATGATTTTAAACTTATTGTTTAAAAAATTTAAAAAATGAATAAACAAAATTTCAAGGTGTGAGAAAAAAATCTCTACGCCCAACTAATGTTGTAACAGTTTAACCCTCCAACTGGTGCTCGACCACTTTTTGCCTTAAAAAGTGGTTGCGACATTAGTCATGGCTCACTTCACTAACTATAAAACATGTATTTTGCAATTCAACGTTACGCCCACTTAAAATTGTCCTATCGCAATAAATAAAATACCGTTGGAAAGCTAATGTTCCGTAGATGCATATCATGCAAAAAAAAAAAAAAAAAAAAAAAAAAAAAAATACCACAAAACGTTCCAAAATTGGAATATTCCAAAAATTGGTAAAATTTGCATATTTTTGATACGTAATGTCTAAGTTTTACGTTAACAAGTTTTAAACAAAACTTTACCTCTCGTTTGTCTGATATTCCCAATTCTAAATTTCTGTCAGGCAGATTTAACCCTCCAGCTGGTGCATGTTAATGGGTCTTAAAAATTCTTCGTTCGTTTAAAAATTAATAAAATATATTATTTGTATACAAAACCTAACTTATAAGATATCATTTTTCTCAGAAAGATGCATAGAATTCATCTATGTAATAAAAAATTTTTTTTTTGAAACGGTTTTGGAGTAAGTATGTTAGATGTCAAAAATGATATTAACTTATTTTCAGAAATATCTGTATCACCCAAAATCAATAGCTTTCTACCTTTTTCTAAGATATACAAAAGTTTTGTGTAATATTTTTTAATATATTTAGGAAAAAAAATTTAAAAAAAATTTATATTTTAAAAATTAAAAAAAATATTTTACGAAAAACTGAATTTTCTCTTTATTTTTTCCAAAAAACATTAAAAATAGTAAAATATATTTTATACAGAACTTCTATATATCATTATGTCCAGAAAGGTGCATAGAATTTAGTTGTGTAGTGCAAAAAAATGTTACATGCATCACATTTGGAGTTTTTTGGTCAAATACCAAAAAATCGAGAGTAACGGAGAGTAAAATTTCACAGAAATCGGTACATAAACCATATTAAAAATTTTTTATGATTTTTTTAAAATATTGATACAGATTTGTAATATATTTGTGGATAAAAGTTGCTAAAAAGAAAAATAAATTTTGAAAATTTTCATTAGACTAGGTACATTTTTACGTAAAATGTGAATATTGACTAACTATATTCAAACAGTAACCAAAAATATAATTTTTATTCTAAACCAAAGTTTTTATTACCTATGTTCCCACAAATATACATAGATTTTATGTGTGCAATGCAAAAAAAATTATATGGAAACATTTTAGAGTTATTACGGATGGAATCAACAAATTTACCCTGTAACCGAGGCAAAATTCCACAGAAATAGGTATATAAACCATATTACAAATTTTTTATGATTTTTTTTAAATATTGATACAGATTTGTAATATATTTGTGGATAAAAGTTGCTAAAAAGAAAAATCAATTTTGAAAATTTTTATTAGACATGGGTCATTTATGATAAAAATCTACCTTCACAATAGCCTAGATGTTGAGGTTAGGGCTGTGAAAAAAAAAACCAAAAATATGAAATATCACTAATAAATACACTCTACAAACATTGACACATTTATTATAAGTTGTATATACATTTATATATTATGTATATACATATTATAATAAATAAATGGTTTCTTGAAACTAAAAGTTCCAATAGCAAATCTAGAACTAGGCCTGACTAGTATTAGATTTGGCTAGACTAGGCCGAAAATATAAATTATCACTCATAACTACACTCTACAAACATTGACACATTTATTTTAAGTTGTATAAACAAATTATAATAAAAAAATCACTTCATGAAACTTATATTCACTATAAAAACACAAAGCAATTGCACTTTGAAATTTCCACATCGGCAAAAATCTTGCGAGATCGAAGTAACAAATTTGAGGTTATTCTACGTTTTATAAAGTACCACAGCCTTTGTATTTTTCCTTGTACAGATGTGTTTCAAATACAAGGTTAAATATTGAAACCTCCTCTTTACAGTTATATCAAAAACGACAAGATTGTATAAAAATAAAGATCGGATTCTTCAAGACTGTCTAGACATTGAATATCGCAAACCGGTCTGAAAGTTCAAAGGATCATTTCCTAGAATGGATATAAATCGTAAACTATATAACTTAGGATGATTTCGTCTTCATAGTTCGAAAGAGGAAGAAAAATACTATATAATATTGTCAACTTGTAACATTTAGACAAGTTTTACCATTTCGAAAAAATATATGAACATATAGGTGATATTTTCTATATAAAACTCGCCGCGAGAAACTGTCGCAATCTAGCGCTAACAAGGTAAACTTCAGTCTTGTCTTATATCTTTACTACACGGTACATAAAATTTTCTAAACTTGGTTATGAAAGATTGAAAGATAACCTTTTCATTGGTATAAAATACATTTCGATAATATAATATCTACTAGGATAAAAGTTGAATTGTAAAAAATGTAATTTTTAGCGTGTAAAATAGCGTTAAAATTCTTGATTTGGTTTAATTTTTATATAATAAAAACTATACTAGTTGGAAACATTTGAAAAAGACAGTTTTGAAGAGAAAGACGCGATCTATCAAGCAGTGTTAGGTTATATTTGACTGACAGTAATTTGGAAATAAGAAAAATAGGCAAACAGGAAGAATGTTTTGTTTAAAACTTGTTGACGTAAAACTTTGACGTTTCGCATGAAAACTATGCGAACTTCGCCAATTTTTGGAATATTATTAATATCGTTTTGTGGTATTTTTTTTGCATGATATGCATCTACGGAACATTAGCTTTCCAACGGTATTTTATTTATTGCGATGGGACAATTTTAAGTGGGCGTAACGTTGAATGGCAAAATACGTGTTTTTTAGTTGGTGAATAGAGCCGTGACTAACGAAGCGACCACTTTTAAGGCAAAAAGTGGTCGATCACCAGTTGGAGGGTTAACATAACACTGCTTGATAGATCGCGTCTTTCTTTTCAAATCCATCTTTTTCAAATGTTTCCATGTAAAATTAGTTTTTATTATATAAAAAAAAAAAAAAAATCAAGAATTTTAACGCTATTTTACACGCTAAAAATTACATTTTTGGCCATTCAACTTTTATCCTAGTAGATATTATATTATCGAAATGTATTATATACCATTGAAAAGGTAATCTTTCAATCTTTCATAACCAAGTTTAGAAAATTTAAAGTTGCGTAAAATAGAAAAACACGACTTGACTGAAGTTGACATTCATAGCGCCAGGTTCCGACACTTTGTCACGGCGAGTTTTGTATAGAAAATATCACCTATATGTTCATATATTTTTTCGAAATGGTAAAACTTGTCCAAATGTTACAAGTTGACAATATTATATAGTATTTTTCTTTCTCTTTCGAATAATGAAGTCGAAATTATCCTAAGTTATATAGTTTATGAGTTATATCCATTCTAGGAAATGATCCTCTGAACTTTCAGACCGGTTTGCGATATTCAGTGTCTAGACAGTCTTGAAGAATCCGATCTTTATTTTTATACAATCTTGTCGTTTTTGATATAACTGTAAAGAGGAGGTTTCAATGTTTAACCTTGTATTTGAAACACATCTATAGAAGGAAAAATACAAAGGCTGTGGTACTTTATAAAACCTAGAATAACCTCAATTTGTTACTTCGATCTCGCAAGGTTTTTGCCGATGTGGAAATTTCAAAGTGTAATAGCTTTGTGTTTTTATAGTGAATATAAGTTTCATGAAGTGATTTTTTTATTATAATTTGTTTATACAACTTAAAATAAATGTGTCAATGTTTGTAGAGTGATAATTCATATTTTCGGCCTATTTTAGCCAAATCTAGTACTATTCAGGCCTAGTTCTAGATTTGCTTTTGGAACTGTTAGTTTCAAGAAACGATTTATTTATTATAATATGTATATACATAATATATAAATGTATATACAACTTATAATAAATGTGTCAATGTTTGTAGAGTGTATTTATTTATTAGTGATATTTCATATTTTTGGTTTTTTTTTTTCACAGCCCTAACCTCAACGTCTAGGCTATTGTGAAGGTAGATTTTTATCATAAATGACCCATGTCTAATGAAAATTTTAAAAATTGATTTTTTTTTTTAGCAACTTTTATCCACAAATATGTAACAAATCTCTAGGAATTCTTCAAAAAAATGAAGAAAAAAATCTTTTATATGGTTTATGTACTGATTTCTGTGAAAATTTTCTCTCCGTTACTCTCGATTTTTTGGTATTTGACCAAAAAACTCCAAATTTAATACATCTAACTTTTTTTTCACTATACACCTACATTCTATGCACCTTTCTGGACATAATGATATATAGAAGTTCTGTATAAAATATATTTTACTATTTTTAATGTTTTTTTTTTTTTTAAATAAAGAGAAAATATTTTTTTACATTTTTAAAATGTAACAAATTTATATATTTCTTTCCCCTAAATATATTCACAAATATTGATTTTAGGTGATACAGGTTTTTCTGAAAATAAGTTAATATCATTTTTGACACATAACATACTTACTCCAAAACCGTTTCAAAAATTTATTTTTTT
The DNA here is from genome assembly GCA_963513935.1 of Aphrophora alni. Classification (NCBI taxonomy): domain Eukaryota; kingdom Metazoa; phylum Arthropoda; class Insecta; order Hemiptera; family Aphrophoridae; genus Aphrophora; species Aphrophora alni. The sequence continues at coordinate 96,920,782 of OY740765.1, forward strand.
ATTACATAGATAAATTCTATGCATCTTTCTGAGAAAAATGATATCTTATAAGTTAGGTTTTGTATACAAATAATATATTTTATTAATTTTTAAACGAACGAAGAATTTTTAAGACACATTAACATGCGCCAGCTGTAGGGTTAAGGCCCGAATAACGGCAGGTTAATCAGAGCCATACAATTAACACACATTTTTAATTTCCCTATTTAACCCCCAAAAATTTTAATTTCCCTATGGAAGAAAAGAAATAAAATATGGAAACCTGTAACAAAATATTAAAAAACAATGGTCTAGACAATGCGTTTCTAGTTTTAACAATACGTAATTACTTTCTATTATGAAATAAATTAAAATAATATTACACCAATTATGAATAATTTAGTTGAAAATCTCCTTAAACACAAACTTAGGGAAAACCTAAATAACTAAACACCAAACCCAAGTGGATAATTATTTGTTTATCCCTTAATTTTTTAGCTAAAACCAACAGTGACATATTATTGAACCCATCCCTAATTCATGCCTTATTTCTTTACTGAGACCAAGATATTGAATGTCACATCATTTTAGAATAACCATAATGTAGAAATAATCTGTTGTAATGTCATATGTTAGTTGTAATTTCCACACATCATTTTAGAATAACTTAAATTAAGAATTGAAAAATGAAATGTTTTGGCAATTTTGTTAGTTGTTGTTTCAACATATCATTTTAGAACAGCTAGATATTAAGAATGTATAAATAAAAATTTTGTCAGTTGTAATATCCCACAGATGTATTTCTAGGTACCAAAATACCTGGGGTTGATCGGTTTGTTTAGTGTACAGTTACATTCATGCCACCCTGTAGGTCAGACACACTGGCCTCCTTCTCATAGACTAGCTGATCTGGGGAGTGGGAGGTTTGTTCATTTCAACCTTAGTTACTTATGATTTATTTACTTTTAGTTTAGGAGTATCTATCCTCTTATGATGATAACTTTGTTATTTAAATGTACATCAGAAAATTACGGGAATAAACAAATAATTATCCATTTGTGTTTGGTGTTTAGTTATTTTGGTTTTTCCTAAGTTTGTAGTTAAAGGAATTTTGAACTAAATTATTGTGAATTTTATCACAGTGCTCACAGAAGATTTATCTACCAATTATGAAAGCAATTCCGTTTATTTAAGTCAAGGAGTCTTATCTAACAAAAGTTTATTTACACTCATCACACTATAAAATATAAATATATTACTTTCTATTACACATACGCGAGAAAATAAAGTTTTTAAATGACACGTTTGTTGAAGTGAGATGTACCTGTCTGAGTCTGACAGAAAGGAAATACAACTGTAAACAAGTTCAAAGGCAACTAGCCCCCCTCCCCTATCTCTTGCTTTTTTACTCTAAATGACAGAGCAATGAAACCTATTTTTTTATAAGTGACACACACACACACACACACACACACACACACATACACACACACACACACACACACACACACACACACACACACACACTCACACACACACAGACAGACAGACACACACACACACACACACACACACACACACACACACACACACACACACACACACACACACACACACACACACAATAGGCACCCATAGTTAAGTTGATACTGTATAATAAACTATTACATTTATTATCCTTACTTTAATTATCATTCTAAAAAAGAAACAATTAAATGATTTAATGAGCACTAATTGTTAATAATCGTAATCAGTAAGCCCTGAATCATCTCATCCCTACCATCTATCAGTATTTTTTCTGTTATTACACTACAACTTCATCACTAAAACCATTCTTCTTTCCTCACTCACTTTTCATAAGCCATAATAGCAAGCTTACTTTTCAAAGCCTTTCATCTGATAATGGTATGATAGTAAACTTATCCATCTATTTATGGTTTTCGATTAATGGTCTTCTTTTTTGCTCTCGAGACTATTAAACTAACATTAAAAAAAAAATTTATTGACTTTAATGCTTGTGAAAATTACCATGCTACATTTTCACAACTGGGATGGCTAAAATGTCATCGCTTTGCTTGTGTCAACAACTCCACCCCAGTGAACCTCATACTGGTTCATATTTCAATAAAGCCTCCACTTGCTTAACTTATATCATAAACCCATTGTAAATTAATTATTCCAATCAAGTTTATAATGACAATGGTCAAAGTTAATTTTAGTTTTTTGTCAATTATTCAATAATCTAATTTTCTTGTACTTGGGATTTGGCACTCTGTTTTGGGTTGTTAATTTTCATAGTTTAGTAAAACTTATAATAAGTAGAGCTAATTTTGAGCAATATGGTCTTCTATAACAACTCCAAAGAGGTTTCCACCTATATTCCCGAGCTGGGAATTTTGAGAAGATAGATATCAAATGTTTTGTTATGATCTTGAGGGTATATCTGAGCACATTGTGATCAAATTGTTTGAGCCAATTTTGAGAGTAAACAATATTGTTTCGTAACGTTGGTAGAGTTATGGTAATTTTAGATGCACAATTAAGTACCCAATACCCTATAGAATAAAATTAATCAAACGGTTTTTAAAAAAATCACTCCTGGCCAATGTACTCCTGAAAGGAAGAACTCCTGGTAAATCCTGGTAATCAGATATTTTGTAACAAAATAATTTTTGGCCTTCAAAATGGACATAATCACGAAAATATCAACATCAATCCCTATTCTGATCACAACATTTCCTCACTATACATAAAGAATCCTGATTCTTCATACACAGTTGGTGTAATGTTAAAATCATTGAATTATGTTACATAAATATTGAATATGTAAACTCTACCTGGCTGCTGTAGCCAACTGGTTTTTAGCATTGGGTGCCATCGGATCCGCAGCTACTGTTTTTGCTGTGACCAAGAGTTTGGATGATACCATAGAAACGTTCTTCAAAGATACGACCATCTGACCTCGTATTTCAGTATCCTAGATGAAACAACAATAAATTACTTAATTTGTTAATCGGTTAATCACATGTTTTATTGAGATCCTATAATTTTTAAAAGGTAAAAACAAAATTTACTGAAATCATTGATTATATTTAAATGATAAACAGTAGTTTGTCTAATTAATGGAAATAATCTAAGCAAATGATTTCTTCATGGTCAGTCTAAAACAATCAAAATAAAATTTTAAGTTTAAAGGCTAATGAGATAATTACAACAAAATTAGATTAATATTTGATCATTTTAAATAAAATTTAGTTTATGTTCAGTTTCACAAATGAAAAAATTAGCATATTCTTTTTTTACAATTCTTCAATTTATTTATGCCAGACAATATATTATATTAAATCTAGGTTGGGACCAAGATACCAAAGGTTAATATCAAGGACCACCTTCCAAGGTAAGCCTGTGTCTCCTATCCATACAAAATCTAATTATATTGAATCTAAAATTCAAGATTACTCTGTTCTTTGAATGATATCTGATTTTTTCATAATATTGAATTTATAATGATATTTTTTAAACTTATTGATTTTGTGTTTTTCTCTTATAATTTTAACTATAACAGAAACATATATATATATATATATATATATATATATATATTTCTTTATATATTTATAACTAACATATGTGTTCTGTTCTCATAATTTTATATTTGTGTTTATACTAATTGATATTAATAGATAATTATCTTCTATTCAGTTTTCTGATATGAAATATATAGCATGTGTTCAAAATGTCCCTCAGCAGTAATAAAATGAGCTCTTTAACATACTGGACATGTTATTGTAAGTCCTCTCTACTATTCCACAACCCAGTATACTCAGTTTAAAACAGTCCTTCCCAAAATTTATCGCTTTATGACACCCTTACTGTATTAGAATTTTTCCACGGCACATTTATTGAAAAAGAATAAAATTTTGTTTGCAAAATTCTTACTACGATGCAAACAAAAAACTAATCATTCATCTTTGTTTTGAACTTAATTCTTTATTAATTTTTCCAATTCGTCTTACATTATTACTTCAGATGATTTTGACTTGGTAGAAACATAGCAAAATATAAAAAAATTTGTTATGCCCTAGGGTTCCCTTTTACCGAACATTTACCTGGTTTTTGAAATACTATAACATTATATCTAAAATGTTTAATTAAGTAAATCTGAAAGGTTTCAGTTTCATCAGTTTTAGTATAATTGGGTTTACCTTTGTTTGTCCAGCCATCTCCATGCCTACTCCCAGGATATCTCCCACAGCATTGCCTAACTTGTTAGATGCAGTTTCAAGATGTGCAGGTGAACGTACAGCTGATACAACCTGGGTACTTGCATCACTGAGACCTGCTGCAGCAGTATTCAACTCTGCTTGTAATTGGCCATATGTTTTGTCTGTGTGAGGGAAATCTTCCTTGTCCAAACGTTCTGTAGCTTGATTTATAGAATTCAATGCTGCATCTACGACACGTTGCCCTGGCATCGTATTAACGCATTCGCTAAGAGCCTGAAAAATAGTGATAAAATTTGCACAAATCAAATACATACTATAATAGATAGTAGAACTCCTGTTTAATTCGTTTAGGCAATTTTTTTGAATATTACACGCATACTTTATACATGAATGTAGTGTTATTACTTTTTCCTAAAAGTTAAATCCATTAAATTATTTACATTATCGTGACATACTCAAATGAAGTACCAGTTCGATTTTTAATTTCCTTTGCTAATAAATGAACCTCTTCAAAGATCAATTAATATATTTTTTAAATTCTATATACTTATTTTCATTAAAATCTACAAATTATGGGTATGAAAAGTTAGGATAATGATTTAAATCAAACAAAAATCTGGTTTGGAAGAATCAATTGCATCAGATCAGTTTTCATTTCGTAAAAATACGGTTCAGCTCAAATTTTTAACTTACAATTTTTTTAAATCTGCTTTTGTTAAAAACATTTACTAAAAATTGATATATTATAGCCAAACATTAGAAAAATTAAATTTTAAATTTTGATGAACATTTTGATTTAAAGTAGTTAATTATTTCTATCATTCTTATACACACTTGAGTGTCTGCAACTTTTCTCTAAAGTAAAATTATAAAGTGCTTATGCAAAAACATGTATAATCACACATAATTATTAAAAAAACACTTGTGAAATAGTATTAACCCTACAGGCGGCGCATGTTAATTTTCTTCGTTTGTTTAAAAATTAATAAAAAATATTATTTTTATACAAAACCAAACTTATAAGACATCATTTTTCTCAGAAAGATGCATAGAATTCATCTATGTAATATTTTTTTTTTTTTTGAAACGGTTTTGGAGTAAGTATGTTAGATGTCAAAAAATGAAGTTAACATTTTCCAGAAAAACCTGTATCATCCAAAATCAATAGCTTACCACCTTTTTCCAAGATATACAAAAGTTTTGTGTAATATTTTTGAATATATTTAGGATAATAAATAAATTAATTTGTTACATTTTCAAAATTTTAAAAATTATTTTACGAAAAAAGGAAATTTGATCATTTTTTCCCCAAAAATTTATAAAAAATAGTAATATATATTTTATACACAACTTCTATATATCATTATGTTCAGAAAGGTGCATAGAATTTATTTTGTGTAGTGAAAAAAATGTTAGATGTAAAACATTTAAAGTTTTTATGTCAAATACCAAAAAATTGGAAAGTAACGTAGGGAAGAATTTCACATAAATGGTAATGTACATCATACAAAAAAATTTTGGAATTTTTTCAACTATTACTCGAGCTTTGTATATTTGTGAATATATTTAGGTGGAAAAAAAAAATTGTTACATTTTCAAAAATACAAAAATTGCTTTACGCAAAAAGGGAATTTGTTGAATTTATTTTCAATAGATCACCAATAATTGTAATATTTATGGAAAACCAACTTTTATATATCATTATATTCAGAAAGGTTCATAGAATTTAGTAGTGTAATGAAAAAAAAGTTTGAAAAATAATTTTGGAGTCAGTATGGCAATGAACAAAAAAAAACACAAAATCGAAGGCTAAATTTTACTTCAAAGTCCAATTGACCATAGAAAATTTTGTTTTACATTTTTTTTAAAGTATACAAACGTTTTCTAGTATAAATGTGAATAACAATTGGTAAAACAAAAATCAAATTCTAAAATTTTCAAAATAGAAATAATTGTTTCATCTAAAAAGTAGTAAACGACAAAGTGAGGTTAGGTTTGTAACCTCCACAATTTAGCCTCACTAGTAACAATCTAAAGATAGGCCAAAGACAAAATCACTAGATTTCACTAAAACAATAAAATTTACAAAGAATAAGAAAATTTGCTTTTAGGCCTAGGTTACAACATACCTCTAGGTTATCCCAAATATAAACCATTCAAAAACTAGAACTTCACTCAAAAAAATAAACTTTAGAAATAAAAACACATATATTGTAACTTGTATACACAATTTATATACAATTTGTATACACAAACCTTCAAAATAACAGAAATGTGTAATCCCAAAACATAGCGCCACGCCTTTCCGTGTCAATTTATGTCACACACTTGCCTAAAAATGCCTATGTTCCGACTTGAAAACAAGAAACAGAGAGTAACCGTACACTATATCAAGTAATACCAACTTATAGAATGAAATCTCCTCTACAATATACTGTAAAGATCGGTTACAAAATATTGATTATCTTATTTAGTAAACTGCACGAAATGCCAAGTGAATTTCGTTCCGTTAGGTTTCTACTATGGTCAAGTAGAAATATCTTGCGATCTATGACACACAGAACAATTTGTAAACTACAGATAGAAAGAGAAAGATTTGATCTATAGAACAGTGTTTTGGTCGACCTGTTTGACAGAAAAATAGATTTGTAATCATATGGGAAAAAATTGTCACTTTTACTAAAAACTGCACAATTCAAATCTTTGATTTTACACATAAAAATATGCGAACTTCACCAATTTTTGGAATATTATTTATAACGTTTTGTGGTTTTTTTTTTGCATGATTATGCATCTACGGAACATTAGCTTTCCAACGGTATTTTATTTATTGCGATAGGACGATTCTAAGTGGGCGTAATGTTGAATTGCAAAATACATGTTTTCCAGTTGTTAGATTAGACCATGCATTAAAAATTGACCCGCTAGCGGGTTGGATTAACTAACACTGACTAGTGGAAAAGACTGGGCTGCTAGAAGACAATTAATATATAATTGACAGACTATATTCACACAAAAGTAAATAGAAAACAAACATTCTATAATGTTTCACATTTTTGGACTTCATGTTGGGTTAGTACTTTGTTTAATATGTGAGGTGTAACTATATATGACATAAAAAACTTATGTTATACAGGTGTCACGAAACCCATATCGGAATGAGATACAGACGGGCAGACAAGTTTTCAAATTTGGTTTATGTTACACAATAACGGATAAATGTCAAAATGATGTTAGTAGTAATAATTGTAGTAGGTAAGGACTAATTGCCAATTAGTTTATAAAACATTAGTTATGTAAGAAAAAGTTAAAATCGCAAAATAGTAAATTCAGTGCAGTGTCCAGTGCATCGTCAATTTTGGTCAGATCTGGGAGTGACAGCAATTATCGATGCCAATTGGCTACATGAACTGACCAATACAGATCTGGAGGGGTTAAGTCTAATTTTAAGGATGTTTTACTTCCACATCTTCGCACGGCGAAAGAAGTCATGTTTTTGGCCAAAAACATGACTTCTCTCGCCAACTACAGATCTTCTCATTTAACCTGAACGGTTCTTCGGGATCTACAAAAGTAACACACCAAATGTTTATCACTTGAAAGAACAGTTTTTATTGTTTGAAGTTTGCTTAAAGCCATTGTAGCGTCTGTGGTATAAGACACCTACATTAAAACTTCTATACAATATATCAAAGACATAAAATTGAAGAAGAACTTTAGATATATATTTCAATTTTATTATAAAAACACATTAAATTGAAAAACTTAATATATCTATTTCATTGGACAACTTTTGTGTATTACCTACAGATGGACAATCAGACGGATTGCGTTAAATTTTATTATTAATAAAACATTGCCTCTTTGATAAAATTAAGGACCCATTATTATAAAATTATAAATTTTAAAAGAAATTGAAAAGACGGACTTATAGTTTAGTAATTCATGTTAAGTCAAAGTACTTAAATATTGTTATATATGTTAGTTTTACAGGAGCACCTCCATCAAAATTCAATTTTTATTGTTTTGTAGGATGTTAGATCATAAGAAAAAATCATGATGTGAATGTATGTAATTTCAGAGAAAGAAAGAGAAGAAATACTAAAAGTATTAAATTTAAGTATTTCCAAAAGCTGTAGTTTGCTTGTGATTAACAAAGTACATTTTCCTAGCATCCACGATCCCAAGTTCATAATAAATTAAAAGAGTCTGTGCTTACACACGTACTGGTGCCTAACAAAGTTAAATTGAAAAATTAATTAACCCAGTAAGAAAAGTTACAATTTCTGAGTACATATTTTTTTATTATTTTTTAATGTCATATAGGTCTAATACAAAGAGGTTAATATAAATAACCAGTTCAGTTATATGATCATTCAAAGAGTAGCAGGACATATGGGACAAAATTAAAATACATAATTACAAAAATAAAACAAAATATAAATTAATTCAAGCACGAAAACTAATTTAAATAAGTTGTAAACTGATTACCAACTGCCAAGCCAGCTAATATTCACCTACTCGATCATTGGTGCTGATCGCTAATGCTTGACAAAATGTTGAAATTATAAATTATTGCATCGCAATTATTTTAGAAATTTTTGCTTTATGAATATATTTCAATTTAAAAAAAATTCTAATGGTTATTTTGTTATATAGAAATGTAAACGCTTTAAAAAAGTTAAAAAATATTAAAAAGTGATCCTACGTCTAATTATAGTAAACTAGTTAATAATTATATTAAGTAGTGTACTAATTTGTTCCCTAATAACGTTGGCCAATACTTGAGAGTTATGAACCCCCAACCACCCAGATTGTATGGCCTACCAAAGCTTCACAAACCTAATATTCCTGTTCGTCCCGTAGTATCTTTTAACAATGCTCCTACTTATAAATTGGCCCAAAAAGTCAATACTGTATTTAAAAGTGCCACAGATTTTATATCTAAATATAGTATTAAGAATTCGTTAGATTTAATTAACAAAATTGGAAATGTTACTATACCTTCCAATGCTAAAATTGTATCTTTCGATGTTAAAAGCCTTTTTACTAGTATACCTATTAACCAATGTAAAAACATAGTCAATGATATAATTAGCGATACCAATGGTGATACTACACTTAGTAATGAATTAAAAGCAGCCATAGAAATTTGCATTAGTCAAAATTGTTTAAATTTAACGATAAATTTTACCAACAAATAGAAGGGTTGGCAATGGGTTCACCTTTGTCACCTCTTCTAGCAGAAATTTTCATGGCTGATTTTGAAAATAATTTATTTGGTAAAGACAATCCTTTATTTAAAAATATAATTTATTGGTACCGTTATGTTGACGATGTTTTGTGTTTGTTTAGTGGCACTAATAGACAGTTAGACTCTCTCCTTAAAACCATAAATTCTGTAAATAGCAACATTCAGTTCACTATGGAAGTAGGTAACAATAACAGCATTAATTTCTTGGACCTTAATATTAATATCAGTGATAGTTATCATAAATTTAAAATTTTCAGAAAACCTACTTATACAGATACAGTTATACCTGCTGATTCTAACCATCCTATCAGCCATAAACATGCTGCTTTTCACAGCATGGTACATAGACTTATTAGTATACCTCTTTCACCTAATGACTTTCATGATGAACTGAATGTTGTTAAACAAATTGCTGTTAATAATAAGTATGATGTTAGTTTAATAGATAATATTTTAAGAAAAAAAAGTTAAAGCGTAAAGCTGAAAATTTAGTCTACTCTTCCCATAACGAGAGCATTGAAATAGTTAGATATTGTAAATTATCTTATATCAACAGAACTAGTTATAAAATCAGTAACCTTATTTCTACTAAATGTAATCGTAAAGTTGCTTTTTATTGTAATAAAAATCTAGGGAAAATGTTGGTGAATAATAAAGATAAAAAAGAAATGTTAGAAAATAGTGGAGTTTATAAAATATCTTGTCAAGATTGTGACTCTGAGTACATAGGTCAATCAGGTAGATCTATAAAAGTTAGAATTAAAGAACATGTAAATAGCTGGAAACATGGCTATAGAAACTCTAACTTTGCTAACCACCTTTAGGACTCGGGTCATAGTTTTGATCCGAAATCGAATGTTAAACTCTTACATATAGAAAATAAAAGCAATAGATTAAATAATTTAGAATGTTTAGAAATAAATAGATCTATTTCACTTAGGCCTATTCTCAACTTAAATGACCAAATTGTATTAAATTCGTCACCTCTTCTAAAACCCATCCGTAACATAGTTCATTAACCTTTACCTACCTGCTAGGTCATCCCCCCCTACCTTTCCCGATTTCTCTATTGTATTTCAGTTTCCTGTTACTTATGTTTATATAGTTGTCTATACTTGTAAATTATCAGTTGCCCGATGATGCCGCAAGGCGAAACAATTGTAGCTCATTTATACTATTAAAATATTTGAAACTTTAAGCTTTTGCTTTATTTTATCCTTGAATATGGAGTTTCAACAAGAAATATCTGCTATTACATTAAAGTTTATTGGAAATTTGTCTCATGAAAGTTAATCAAACTAGAACAAATATGAAATAATGGCAGAGCTAACTGTCTTTAATCACTCTCCCTTTCAGATAACAAGTTTACTATAGTGCACATAATGTAGGAGAGAAAAGGTAAAATCTGTTACTCCAACCTTTACGACCTATACAATCACAGATCACTGATTATAGACTATAGAAAATAAACTTTGAATTGGCTATATACATGTAATACTCAAGCAATACATATAAACAGTTCAAATTTCATATTATACAAGTTAGTATTCAGATGTTCGAGTAATTTTGCTTTGGCTTCGATGGACTGAGTTCCATTTTTACTACTTCATAAAATGAAGTTCGATTCTATTCAGTTTTATAAAGCCAATACAGTTCAGTTTGGTACCAATTCAAAATTATTAGTTTGAACACCCCTAATATTAATATATGTATTATATATATATATATATATATATATATATATGTATGTATGTATATTGTATATGTATATACATTGTATATGGTTCTAGAGATATACTAGGGCTCTAATACCTGTGAAACTTTCTTCGCAGCTTGAGTGAGTGTATCAAGATTAGCAGGTTCATGAAGTGTCCTCTTAGCTTCTTCTATGAGTCTCAAAGATCTTTCAAGCACTTCTTCAGTGTTTACAATCATTCTGCCAACAAATGTTTTCTTTATCATCTTACGAAAACAATACACATTAGAAGCATCGTTGTAATATTACAGTAGAACGTCGATAATTCGGAGGTCAAAAATCCGGACCGCCAATAATCCGGATTCGTCTCTAGCAAGAAATAAAATTGCGTACCTTTTTTATAACTCAAATATGTAGTGTCTCATGTTTTTACTGTACAGTGTTTAAAATTGTATGTTGCTGTAAATAAAATACGATACAGTGCTTGAAAAACATGTTTTTAATTTATAGACCTTATACTCTACCTACCAATAATAGAAAATAATACAATTTTAAAAACTTTTTTTCTCAAATAGTGCGTGCTGGCCATTTTTTAATGTAATTTCGATAATCCGGATAATTTGATAATCCAGATGGGGTCCGGTCCCAATTAATCCGGATTATCGACGTTCTACTGTATATTCATTTTATCCTTTTAGGCCTTGATGGGTAAGATTAATTCAAAATTACATGTTCAACATGCAGATGACTTTAAAATTACTTACATACATAATTACATAACAATATATATTATAAATTCTAACAATTTAGGTATATATACAAATGTTTCAAATTTTGTATTTTTAGAATTTCAAACCATATGTAAAAACTGATATCACATTCACACGTCAAATACATAAATAATAATCTGACCATTATTAAAACTTTTCATAAACTTGCACTTAACGTCAATTTCACCCACTCCCTCCTCCAAGATTTTAACAATAATCTAATCGAACCCATGGAACATCTACTTCCACAATAAACAACAAAATTATAAAATCATATCAGTTGTTCTAAAGATAATTCATGAGAAAATTATCTCTAGGTTAACCTTTTCGGAACTAACGTACTCTAAACCCTACTTCATGCTCAGACTAGGTTATTTTATTTAGCTGTATTTATGTCACTTACCTTCATGCAGTCATTCTTTTCTATTATTTATCACTTTTCAAACTTTAGGAATAAATGTTGTTTTTAATAATTGAAAATTTAAATTTTTTTGGGATTTCAGATTCTATTTCTTGTTGTTGATTATTGGAAGTAGATGCAGTTTCTTCACTAACAACAGAATCACTAAAACTAACCTCATTTCCACACGTGGTATCATCATCAAAATTATAACTAGAACAATCACTATCAAATTCATCACCTGACTCTTCGTTTAGCAAAATTTCACTAATTTCACTGGAATACAATTTCCGCGATTTATCCACATATTTAGAAGAAATAAATCCTGAACTCGACTGCAAAGAATCGGCCATGTTTACTAACACTCTTCAACAAAACCTAGTAAACATGATTTTATTCTCTCTATTTTCTACTGTTAGCCGCCTCCTATCGATAGTGCAAATAGTTCATTTTAATGCTAATAGATTGCAGTACATGTCAGTAAAAGAATTATATTAGTCGCGTTAAAGTGATGATAGTACTCAAACGTTAAAGTTCGAAAACGTGTATACGCGACCGTAGTCTGTGTGGACAGTTTACTCCAGTCGCGTAAACGTCCCGAAAAGGTTAACAAAACTCCCATTTTGAAATTTTTATTTTGAAAATTAGTTTTTAGTGGAAAGTTGTAAAGTAAAAGTATATCTTTGGACATCAAATCATAGGATTTTTAACAGACAGATGGAAAAGAAAATATATTAGGCATATCTATTGAAATGTTTTGATTTATTTTTATGTCTTGGACATGTATATAAATTATTCCATTTTTTCGCTTACAAGTTACTGAAATTGAAGTCAGTCAAAAAAATCACATTGTTATTTCATAATTCCACAGCTTTGTATGTAAAATATTATGTTTGCCATTAAACTTTAGTTACGAAACTGACTTGTATATAAATGCAACGTTGTATATAAATAAGATTCCCTGCCTCTATACTAACCTATGCTGAGTCTCCTTATTGGTTGTGCTGGCTGCAACAATTCTAATGGTGCTTGTAAGATCTTTCAATGAATTAGCAGTATCTCTGGCAGCGATGGCCGTGTAAGTTTCATTACCTTGAGCTGTCGCGCTCACCATTTGCGCCATGTTTGAATTGACATTCTTCACAATACTTCCCAGCTGTTGACTTGCAGATTCAGCCTGAAATGAAAAAATATTCTATTATTCCTTAACACCACCTTAGCCGAGGATTTCTTGATCCTGCAATGAGGTATCTCTGATCGAGAGATCAAACATCCTAATTAATCCTGTATCTATTTTTCTTGGTTATGTTGGTTTTTGATTGTCAGTAGTCATATGGGCACAATGGACAGTAAGAAAGAAAAAATCCCCTATTATTCCAATATAGGATATTTATATGCAATGTAAACAAATGAATGAAAATCTATATATTATAATACTGCCATGTTTTGATTATATTTTAATATCAGTGGTTTTCAGTTAGGAATATTTATAGCCAAACTTGTTCAATGCAACTTATTCCATGAAAAAATCATGAATATTTAATTTATGGAATTCTTAAAAAGTTAGCAATATGAACATTTTATAAAACTTGTTACCTTTTTGTGGAAAATTCAATAAAGGGTATCAAATTAAAGATCTTCATTTGTATACTGCCAACATATCACACCCTATGCTATCTTTACCTAATGTCTATAGGGTGTGTATGTATAACATGTCAACCCTATGTTACAGTGTATTTTGAAGGTGCCAGAGCGGAAAAAGCAGTATCAAAATTTTGACTCCTCATTTTATTTTCTGTTAGCCTTAAAATTCTAACAAAATTCATGCTTATAAGGAGTTATTACTAATCAATTACAATTTTGTACCCAAAAGACAGGAGTAATACATTTTGAATTCTGAGCTGTAATGACCAAGCCATTATCATTGAATAATAGCCAATCCATTGTTAATATTGAGTAAATATTGCCATTATAATTAGTCAACAAAAATATTTTGTAAGAATTTAGTCTGTAATCTTCTTTTCTTTTTTCTTTTTTTTTTTTTTTAAAGAGGAGTTGAATCTAAAGAATTTGGGAGTCTAAGTTCATAAAAATTCTAACTTATGAAGACTGTAGAACAATGTTATTTTATAAGGAGAGTATTGATGAAAGCCTAGATCTGCTCTTCGTAATATTTCCTGTATTGATGATATTTTAAAGAAGCATTCTTTTTAGAGTTTTGATTCAAAGTCCTAAAAGTTGAAAAAGTAACTAAAGAGATATTTAATTACAACTTCACGCAACTTACCGCATCACCTGGAAGAGGACGAAGTTGACCCCTTTCAGCGACACTTTGTATTTGAATAAGTTCTTCCCTTAGAGAGCTAACAGTATCTGCAGCAGCATCAAGTTCCAAAGAAGCACCACAAGCTTCTCTTGCTCGTCCTGCAGCTGCACGTAGTTCACCTAGAGCAGCACCTAAAGACTGACTTGCACCGCCGAGTTGTAAAGCTGCAGCTTGATCTGTTACAGTAGGTATGATAGATCGGCAACTCGAAACAGCGCGACTTCCAGGCTACAAGTAGAAAAGTAACTCTTATACATATCAATATGAATATAAAACTTACTGTAACTTTAACCACTCCAATAACTAAGTTATTTTATTATAATTTTATTTTCCCAGACTACATTGAGAGAAAGTTTTTTATTGTGGACACGTACAATCAACGTTTACCTCTTAATTTAAATTACAATTTGTTTTTACACCTTGTAAAACAAAATGTCTTCTGGTTGCACTCTCAAAAAGTGCCTGTTTCGAAGTTACTGTAAAAAAAATAAAATAAAATAAATATCTAATTCACTATTTAAAAAAGTTTAATTTATCAAAATTGGGTTTATTTAACCAAATTTTAGTGAAGTATTAATAATCTAAATCAGTGTGCAAAATTGCATGATACTATGATTCAGTAGTATTGAAAAAAAGAAAATGAACCTTGACAGGGTGCCAAGAACCCAATGTATTTTTCTGGGTAAAAATTGTTGGACAATATTAAAAACATTGTTAATGATTATGATCCAATTTAGCTGACTGGTTTGTAATCAAACTCCTTCCAAAATTAAATAACAAAGATGTACACAGTATAATTTAAATTAATAATTAGATAGTGACAAACAGAGATCTCGAGTTTGTATGGTTTTTCTACTGGTTATTGTCATAAAATAATGAGTCACTTTATAGGGGTTACAATTTAAAAATTTTAAATTGCCTTCTAAAAATCCAATTTTGCCAAAACTAAAAATTTTCCATATGCCAAAAGTTAACTTCTTTAGTCCTGTAAAGTTTCCCCTAAGTACATTTCTTTGTATTGACGTGTTCAAAATTTAGAAGGATGGGCAGAACTTAAGGGACATTTGCTAGATAAGGATTATTGCAAATTTAAAACACGAATTATAAATTATGCAGTAATTTTAAACCAAGAGCATGATGATCTACTTTAGTTTTGAAAAGGATTTTTACTGGCTTTTTCCATATTCAAATGAATCACAAGGACGTTTCAAACAAAATATAAGCTTACATTATATATAAGCTCATAGACCAGTGTTTTCTTTCATAAAAATATAAACTTATAAATTATTTTAGTTTTACCTCTAATGTATTTGTTAGAGTTTATTAGGGCACATAGCCAATTATTTTTTAGATTTTGTATGGATAGGAGACCTTAGAAAATGGCCTCTTGGTATTACCTAGTAGTACACAAATAAAAAACAACAATAAAATACCAAAGTTCAATATATATATATATATTATTAGTTTATTACAAGGGTATCAATCCGATCTGTTTCATAATCACAGAGTACTTATAATTCACACCCTAAATTTTAGAGTGTAAAATATATGATTGTTTAATTAGTATTGTTTAACTCAACTGCTTAAACACTTCTTTGCGGGGTTTTGGTTATCTAAATTTGAAATTTTATGTTTTTGTCTTTATCACGTATGGCTATTCCCACATTTTGAGTTGTTATATATATAAAAACATTATATCATCAAATATATTGATTAAAATCGAACCATCATTTGGATGCTCACTATACGAACGACAGACAATAAATCAAAATCCTTCTTTTTTTACATTTAAAACTAACTAAAAATTTATATTTCTATAACTCAACATAGACTTTGTTGAACCATTACATTTTCTCTTACTATGTTTATAAATTAGGTTATTTCATAGTTTTGGTTGATGGCGGTGGTTGTAAGTCATGTGATGTTGGCATCGTTAAAAACATTTCTAAAAGGTTAGATTTAGCCTAGGTGTTAAGGATTAATTGAATTGTTGTATTGAAAATGTTAATTTTTAATGTAAAATTATTATGAGACTCTGATTTTACCCTACAATTTGCCACTCTAAATTCTTACACTGATGGGCCTTTTTGTGGATTTTTTAATGTTTTTTTTTTAATTGATAAAAATAATAATATTATGCAAAACACAACTTGTTATATATATTTTTTCTCAGAAAGGTGCATAGAATTTATCTGAGTAATCAAAAACATGTTAGATGCAAAGGTTTTGGAGTTAGAATGTTAGAAATTTTAATAAAAAATGTAAAAAAAATGAAATGAAAAAGCCACAGAAAAGCCTATACATTTAACTCTCTCAGCGATGCACTTTTAATCTCATCTATGCTTGCATTATTACAGTGTTACTTTTGGCCAAAAATTCATGAACAAGCAATGAAATGTGAGCAGGTGCATTATCGTGATGCAAAATGCATGAATTGTTTCGCTACAAATCCAGGCGTTTTTTTCGGATTGCTTCACGTAAACTGCGTTGAACTTGTTGGTAGTACTCCTTATTGATCGTCTGACCCTGTGGCAACAATTCATGGTGAACTATGCTGTTAAAATCGAAGAACACAATGAGCATAACCTTCATATTCGACCGTACTTGTCGAGCTTTTTTCGGTCTTGGTGATCCAGAATGCCTCCACTGGGACGATTGAGCCTTAGTTTCAACATCATATCCTTAAACCCATGTTTCATCCCCTGTTATAAAACGTTTCAGTAGTTCTGCATTTATCGACTCCTGTGCAACTTCCATTCGTTGCTGTTTCTGTTTGAAATTCTACAATTTTGGGACTAATTTTGTTGTCACACATTTCATACCCATAACATCTGAAAAAATTTCATGGCATGAGCCAATTGATATGCCAACATCATCAGCGATTTCTCTGATTGTGATTCGGCGATCGTTCATAATCATTTCTTTCACTTTTTCCTATTTTCATCGGTTTTTGATGTGCTGGGGCATCCAGGGCGTTCATCATCTTCAACGTCTTCACGGCTTTCTTGGAAATACTTATACCACTCGTAAACCCTTGTTTTACTTATAGCAGAGTCACCTAAAGCAATATTTAACATTTCTAAAACATTGCTGCACTTTATTCCATTTTTATAGCAAAATTTACTGCAAATTCTCTGATCCATTAAAAAAAAAAGTTTTTTAATCGCTGATCGTACCAAAACACATTTAACCTATTTGATAGCTGACAACAGACTAAACATTGCATATGAATAACAATGTACATATACTCTTCATACATATTTACCAACACAACAACGAAACAAATCGTGCAAATCGGACTAATACAACCCTCGAAATTACAAAATTCCCGTTACTTTTTGAACAAACCTAATAAATACCACATAACAAATTTTTTCAAGACATACAAAATATTTGTAATGTAGTTGTGAATGAATGTTGATAAAAAATAAATCAATTTATAAAATTTAGATGTTGAAAAATCAATTTTTATGATGGGGGAAAAAAAATTCTGAAAAGTTAGGGTTATTTTGAAAAACTAACACAAAAAATAGTAATATTATGGAAAACACAGCTTGTTATTTATGATTTTTGTCAGAAAGGTCCATATAATTTATCTGTGTAATGGAAAAAAATTGAGGTATAAGAATTTTGGAGTTAGTATTTCGGGAATCAAAAAATTGTGCAATAACCAAACACAAAATGCCAAAATTAAACCTATATAGGTGTATTACTATATTACAAAATTTTGCTTTTTTTTTTTTTTTTTATAATATACAAAAGATTTGTAATATAGCTGTGAATAAATGTTAGAAAAAACCAAAATCAATTTATAAAATTTTCACTAGAAAAAATCAATTTTTATGTTAAAATAGGCAAAATAAGTTAACCCTATTTTGGGAAATTCACCAAAAAGCTTTATTTAATACAAAATCCAATTTTTATAAATCATCCTTTAGAGAAATCTGTAGAAAATTAAACTGTGAATTTATAAATTTTCTACAATGATACATTTTAGAATAAAGTAATCAAGAATGAGAAAAGTTGTCTTCACGTCACAAAAATTTTAACCAAAAAATTACCAACAAACTTGCATAAAAATTTGTTTAGACTATTCAAACATTTACAATAGTTGTAGAATATAGTTGTGAAGATAAATGTGTATCAGCACATATCAACAAAACATAATAAATAATTCACAATAAATTACAAAGCAAAAATCTCTCAAAACAATAATTTCACATGCACTAAACTGAACAAGACACCTGTAGATGTTAGATTGGTAATATTATACCCTAACTAAAACAGATAGGTCACCAGACACATTTGTGGTGACATTTTGCTTGTACAGTCCAGTCCAAAATATTAGTTGGACAGGGGAATGGAATAAAACATTCGATAGATCTGATATGTTTCTTTCCAATGATATAAAGATTGTCAAAAAATCCAAATATTACTAATCGATATTTGACATTTCGTAAACATATCAAAACAAAAATAGGAGTGGTTAATTTTTGTTGACACTTTGTAGCATGTATATATCTAAAAAACTATGACAACTATGACAGTTAAGATAATTTGTAATATATTGTTCGAAAGAGGAAAAAAATATAACTTGTGGTATATGGACAAGTATTAACATTTACAAAAAACTATTGTAATAATGTGAAAAATCAGAGTTTGTTTATAGGTTTAAAATGTGCGGTAGAGTACTTATGGGAGAAGCTGTTTAAATAATATTTTGCATTTAGTAAATTCATTTATAAAAGAAAAATAGATTTTCAAAACAATAGAATAAATAATCATGTCAACTGTTAATATAATTTGTTTTTATTTAATAGTATATTTAAATTCTTGTGTTTTACGGGGGGTGTGTGAGATTTGAGTAACGGTGACCATGAGAAACAGTTCGAGAGGGAAAATAGGCCTCGTGGCAACAAGACAGTCTGAGTCCTGCGTTAGAAGTAGTAAGATGTGTTTTTAATACAGTCAAAAGTCCAGCACTTGATGTGACAAGATGTGTTTCGTGTTTAGAGAGACTTTTCAGAATGTAGTTTAAATGTTGAAAAAACTGTCTTAAATTAAAAGATTACTATGATAGACAATTATTAGTGATTGTTAGTTGTTCATGAATAGACTTTTTAACAAAAAGGCCGAGAAACGTGTTTAATTGAGTATAGTTATGCAATGCTTTGCACGTGGTTTTCGGAAATGGAACAATGAACGGTTATATTCATTTGTTAGTTAAAATGAACTTTAGAGATAGCGAATACGATATTTTTCAAGAGTGCAGACATATTGCTACAGTCTACATCTACCTCAAATACGACAACAGCTACAATGTTACTCAATGGACAATTCTCAGCAAAAGTGAATCACAGGTTCTATGGTTTCATATAAACTCTCTATAACATGTTATATGTATTGTATTTGAATTGTTTCTATAATATACATGAACTTCAATTATTTCATAAAATATTTTGTGTGAGTCTAAATATCATTTAAATGAAAGATGAGATTAAATTTTATTTTATATATTTCTTGTATCGATTAAAAAGAATAAGTAAAATACTTATATCTAAATTCTTAAATTCAACTAATGGATTAAATACTTGCAAATTTGATTTCACAATAATATATTTTCAAGGTAGAGTTAAAATTTTTAAAGTTAAATATATGATCGATTTTTTTTTAGAATTGATAAAATTTACAAAGTAATAAGACTTTATTAAGCATTTATGCGTAATCAATGTATGTTAATAATTTGTTTTCTTTTCATTTATGTTAAAAATATTTATCAAAAAATGTTTAATAAATCTTTATGTTAATATTTCAGCTACAAGTGTTTTCATTACTTACCAAAATTCACTGTGCAGTACACTTTTAAAAGAGCTTACGACCCCAGAGATTATAAATTTAGTAAAATTCATTTTTTATATGTTAAACAATGACCTTAGGTCTGGCGCCCAATAATTATCAAATAACAACAGTTAAATTCACTTTTTCTTCAGCTTAAAAAATAAAAAAGTAAGAACTCTTCAAGTTCAAAATCAATTTCACTTGCAAAGATTTTTAAATTATTACACTATATGAACAATGAGTGTTATATTTTCTTGTATTGCTCCTACTCATGTTGACATGCTCCTATCTTGCGGAAAAACACACCAACTAACCAACTACATCGAATTATTAGAGTTTTACCTTTCGTTATATGGACTTTCAGTTATATGATTATGAAAAGTTGAAACATTACCTCTACAATGATATATAAATTATTCCGATATAATTATGTTTACTATATGTGAA
This sequence comes from Aphrophora alni, assembly GCA_963513935.1. Classification (NCBI taxonomy): domain Eukaryota; kingdom Metazoa; phylum Arthropoda; class Insecta; order Hemiptera; family Aphrophoridae; genus Aphrophora; species Aphrophora alni. The sequence goes on from OY740765.1 coordinate 96,941,718, forward strand.
AGTTGGATTGAAAAAAATTGATGTTTACGACTTGCGTAGGTAGTAAAAACATATTATAATTTCTTGTTTTAGTTTAATTTTTATAGATCTGAAACTATAACAATTACAATGATTTGGAAAGCACAGATCGAAATATGAAGATACATGCTATCGAACAGTGTCACTCTAAATTTGTTTGTAAAAATGAATGTTTAGAATATTACCTTTACAATGGTATATAAATTATTGTGGTACAAAAATTACTATTATTGCTATTAAATTATTGTGGATAATTTTTTACTAGGCTAAATGTTAAATTTTAAAAAAGTGAGTTCATCCCCACGGCCAAGCAGAAAACCAGTATAAGAACGTAGCTTTACCGCTTGTGCGAGCCTCAAACCAATAACGGTGTATTGTAACAAAACTAGACAATTTAATGGGTAAAATATTCGGAGTGTTGACAGTTTAGCAAAAACCTTCTAGATACGATCTGTGTGTAAAAGGCAGTGATGTCATAAAAATATTGATTCTATAGTTATGACGTCAGAGGCTTCATGAAATGATTGAGAGTCAGGCCCAGCTTAAACCAAAATCTATGTTAGAGGAAATACGAATGTAAGAGGCACTGGTTTCCTTCAGCCAGTTGGAAATTAAGTTTGGGGAAGTCCTCCACACCAAATTCATCTAGTCAGTCGTGGTTAGAATATAAACTCGAATGCTCATATGCTGGAGTAGTTTGTAGTAGAAATGAGACTCGAGTAAACATAGTGATTGAAGAGATACCAATTGTACCATTCATAGGCGAAAGTCTTTAACAAAAAGAAGAGCGCTTTGGAACCAAAGGAATGGTAATGTCAAGTGGAGAAATTTATTAATTTAGATTGCCCGGTAATTTTAGCCTCTTTCAAATTTAGCAGTATTTGAGTTAACCATTTACAAAAAAATTAACACATAACATTAGTTTGCTGTAAAAAAAAGAAACAATTTGTAATAAAACAATTGATTATTTATGCATACTTATATATATACATATACGTGCTTACATGTGTAAATTTCATACGCCCTTAAAACAAAATAATTATATAACGTTAATCAAATCCCCCCCCATATATTTTAAATTAGAAAATATTTTGATGAACACAGATAATGATAACAATTTGTTAATAGTACTTAAGTTACAAAAGATTCTAAGTTTAGATTATTAGAAAATTTAAAAAAAATTAATTAATAATTACATATATATATTATCTGAGTTGGCCAACTATAATACAAGATTTATTATATATATAAAAAAAAATTAGAAATTCTTATGTAGTAATTGACGTCAATATAATTTAGAAAATTAACCCCTTTGGGGTCGTGAGGTCCGAAAATGCTAGCTTATCCCTAAAAGAAAGATATTGTTATTATTGTTTTAAAAGAAAAAAAACTTAAAGCATCATCCAAACAAACTTCACAACAAGTCCTCAATTAATGAAATACATAATTCAAGTTCTTTGCTTATTCTTAGTTTTCACTTTTGCATTTTAAATCAAAGCCGAAATGTTCTTCAGATGAAAAGTCTGGACTTGAATTTGTACTTGAAGTAAGTTATAGCTGTAATTCCAGCTTGAACCAGCTTGAGCTGAGAAATATACATGTTGGAATTAGTAAATGAACAGAGAACTTTTACAAGTTTAAACATTTCTGTTCTAGATTTATAAGTAATATATTTCTCTGTAACTAAGCTCTGAATACTGCAATTTCTTTGAAAATAAAATGTTATATATGTAAAATAGGTCAATTGATGATTTCACTCCATAATAACCAGAAATAGAATGAATTACTATTCGTTTTTAAGACTGTTTGAATTTATACTCTTATAATTTACTGACAAACTAAAGTTTAATTATAATTAAATTAAATAATTTTCAATTGATGATTTGACTTTATAATAACTAGAAATAAAAGAAATTGCTATTCGTTTTTTTTTTTTTTTTTTTTTTTTTTTAAAAAAAGGTTGTTTGAATTTATACTCTTATAATTTACTGACAAGCTAAAGTTTAGTTATAATTGAAAACAGATTTTAAAATTTTACATTTATAAAGAGAATACATATTTTAACATAGTTAACTCAATAAAATAAAATGGTAAATCGCTTTTACCTGGTTCAAGAATTGCCAATAGATGTTTTAGGACGAGCCATGATGAAAGAAAGACGAAGTCATGAAGTTTTCCCTTTTAGAAATTTAAAAAAGAACTGCCCACATTTTAGTGAAGCTACTGTATTGACTATTTTCACCTTTTTTTATATAAGAAAGATAGATCAACATGATGACCGTTAAAGCAAAAAAGAATTTTAGAAAACTTGTCGAACAAGTGTGTTCAATGCAAAATTTAGTTCCAGACTAATTCATTATCTGCATGTGTGTCCGTTAGCCTACGGCCAATCACCTGACACTGTTTTAGGACTTGAACACCAGGGTGCAGCACCTCCCGGCAGTGAGTTTTGTGGACAAAAAAAAATTTACGTATGTCGGTACACAATTAAGACAACGTCGATGTCTATATTGTGCAACAGTTCGTCATGTGAAGTGTAATGTCAAACTATAGTAAGAATCAAGATATTGGTATGGAGAAACTCAATTAAATAAGGAAACTATTAAGCTGATCTGAAATCTTCATTTGTATAAAAAATATAGATGATGCAACAAATGACTTTTGCTGTATTTAACAAATAAATAGACAATGAATCATATTTTCTGATATCAGGGTCTATTATTTATTGTAATAAATATATGTAATATATATGTAATATCATATAAATTATTGTGAAACAAAAGGTAAAGAGTAACATTATTGAATTCTAAAGGATAATTATAAAGTATCCATTATAAAGATGGAACCTATTGAACACTTTATTCGTAATAAAGTTTAAAAAAAAAGTATGAATTAATAAAATGATAAAAGTGGATGAATGATTTGGATTTTTTATTTTTGTAAGCGTGTTATATGGTATTAAAAAATCTCGCTTTCATACAATTTCAGAGAGCAGATATAAAATACTTAGAATACTGCAATGAGGTATTGGTGGAACAATAATAAGGTTTTATTTATCTTTATCATTGGTAAACAATCCAATGGTTATAACAATGTCTTGTAATTCAGACCAAGCTTTTTCCTTGGTGACTGTTTGGTAAATATGTCAAACAATTCAGTTTTCATTTCAAATACATTTCTTAACCAATTTTAGTTGTTAACATCATTTTTTGTTAGAGCTTTGACATTTTGTAACAACAACAATATCCATTTGAGTAAATTATATAAAAAACCTAAATTATGTGAATCACATAGTAAAGAAGCATCAGCTGACTTATAAATAATATTAGTGGCTTATATTTATGAAACAGAATTTTCTGCACTTATAAAAATTATTAGTTTACATAAGCTTATAATATTATTAGTTTTATGAATCAGGCAACAGGATATTAAATAATCACCTCTAATCAATCCTACTCATTAACTGGGAGGTGTTATATTACCTGTAAAAATTGATGACTGGCATTAATAAGATTTAGTTGTGCAGTCGCGTTGTCAGGTTGTGCCATTGTGCCTTTTACTCCTTGTACTAAAGCAGGAATATGTTCAGCCAAACTCTTACAATCAGCATTTAATTCATCTTGAGCTGTTTTATTAGTATTATGAGGAGCGACACCTTGTGCTGCAGCTATACACTGTGTTGCAGTGCTCGCTGCTTGTTTTGCTGCACCCTGATTTAAAAAAAACAAAAATAACTATTACACCAAATCAATCACACTTAATGTCAAGTTAATTAAATAAATATATCTGGCAAGATAAAGTCATATATAAGATGTTTGTTATATGGCTTGACGATGAAAGTCGATTTGATCTTCATTGCCAATACTGTGTGCCAACATAGAATGTGTATTTCTCCCATAGATAGTTATTAAAACTGAATCCACTCGCAACACTACCCATGGCATTGACACAATTGCAAGCTTAGAATAAAAAAAGATATATAAATTGAATGAGGTACAAAGAAAATTGTATAAGTCGATGGTAACCATTATATTTTTCTCCTAGACCATTGCTTTGAAGAAAATTGTATAACTATTACATGTATCCCAGAAACCATAGTTGTCTGCTGGTCTTGACAACCACTGTAGTATAATATAAATTAGTGTTTATTTATAAAATAATACAACATATTACAACCGGATCCAAGAAAATATTCTTTACAACTTTAAAAAAACTCTCACTTCACTTCAAAAAACTTGGAAACCTTATTAGTTCAATAAAATTAAATCAATATTAAGTTATTATATTAAAATTATTATATTATATCAATATTAAAATTAGTTATTTCAATTAAATCAATATATGTTCATATATTATATGATATAATTATATATATATCAAAAATAATAGTTCATATAACAACCGAATCAAAACCGTACCAGATCTTGTACGGTCAATTAGAAAAAGGGATAAACTTAGCAAACAAGTTAAGAAACAACTTTTGAACTCAGACCTTGTGTGTTTCTTTAGATTGTACAGAAATAATTTAAATATAATTATATAAGCTGTTAGAAAAGACTATTATAGGATGAAAATTAATCAGTGTGGAACAGACTCGAAGAACTTATGGAATGTAATCAATGAATTTAGTGGCAGAAAAAATAAAAAAGAGTCTTTCCCCATCAAAGAGTTTTAAAAAGTATCCCAAACTGAGATAAATCACAATACTTTTAAACAGGTAGCAAACAATTTCAAAAGTTTTTTTTCTAATGTCGTATATAACCTGGCATGTACTATTGACCCTGGAGGAGAACCTATATTAAATTATAATATTTACAAGGTAAAATCTGACTTTGACTTGCATCCTATTACAGAGTGGGATATGATTGGGTATGTAAATAGCTTGCGAGGCGGATCTGCTCCAGGTTGGGATGGCGTCTCTGCATCCCTTCTCAAAAATAACATCGACCTACTTATCAAACCCCTGTTTCACTTACCTAATTTAAATGTTATAAATGGTTAATTCCCTAATATATTTAAAATTGCTAACGTATTTCCGTTGTACAAATCCAACAACATAACGGATAAAAGAAATTTTTATACAATTCCTCTCCTAAGCATGTTTTGTAAAATTTTAGAAAAAAATCCTTAAGGAACAGCTGGTTACTTTTTTAAACTATAACAATATCTTAAGTGACTGTCAGTTTGAGTTTAGATGGGATAACGGTATATCTGATGCTTTGTTTTGGCTTACTCGTAACATGAATGACACTATCAATTCTAACAAACGTAGCTGGGTAGTGTTTTTAGACCTTGCCAAGGCGTTCGATTCTGTTGATTGTAGCAAACTATTGCATAAATTAGAATTATGTAGTTGTCGTGGCAAATCTTACTCATGGTTTGAGAGCCATCTTTCTAACAGGAAACAAATTGTGTCTGTATGTGAAGTTAATAGTGATCAGAACGCTGTTGACTATAGGGTTATACAGGGGAGTATGCTAGGGCCTAATTTGTTTTTAATTTACATAAATAACTTAAGTAATTTACCAATTGGGGGAAAATTCTTTCTTTTTTTTTTTTTGCTGATGTTACAGCCATTTTATTTGAAGGCGATAGCTGGTAGGATGTCGAAATTAAAGCTCTCGAAGGGTTATCAGACGTTAAAAAATGGTTTGATCAATCTCGTAATGTCTCTAAAACTAAGTTCTTACCCTTATAATTAAAATGAATTCGACAAAAATAGCTTAAAGTTGCACACTTGCAGTGATTACCTTAATAATACATGTTTATGTGGAAAAATAATAGGCGTCAAGTCCTATAAATATCTAGGAGTAATGTTCGATAAAAGAATGAAATGGACTAAACAGGTTGAATTTTTAAAACAAAAAACTAGAAAATTAATTTTGTAATCAGGCAACTTCACGGCATTCTATATTTCCACGAATTGATATTGCCAGTTTTTATTTATGGGGGGGGGATAATAGCTTGGGGCAGGGCTTTTGGTTTGATTCTTGAGCCACTTAATCTATTTCAGAAAGCTATACTAAAAGCAGCATTGAAAAAGAGCCGTAGTTTCTCCACAAACTCTGTTTTTGTTACCTTTAAAGTGCTGAGTGTAAGGCAGTTGTTGTAAGAACCCTCACGATTTATGATATATATATATATATATATATATATATATATATATATATATATAATTTTGTTTGTAATTTTGATTCACGAACACTTAACACGTTCTTCAAATTTCTTTAGGATAAGGACTAACAAGTTAATAAAAATTTTTCTGTCACTAACTCATTATATGGCTCAAGTTTTGTATCAGAATCTTCGGGGCAGGCTGCGTTTGTTTGGAGATTATAAGTTATTTAAATTTAAAAGGCTTATTAATGAATGGCTGTTTGAATTGGGAAGGGTTGCGGCTGAACAAGTTATCTTATCTACTTATAGATAGATATTAGTCTTATCGTTCCCTCATTGTCTGATATGATTACTGCACAGACTAAACAGCTTGATTATAATTGGTTGAAACCTTGAACACTGCTGTTATCTGCTGGTTTAACTTCTAGATTATTTTATATACAAATTACAAATGGTCAAACAATTTGGATATTTGTAACTGAAGTCTACTAATTATACCAACACACAAAACCGTGGTCTGTGCAAGTGATGTATTTATTCTTCTAGACAAATTCTTTAAAAAAATAGTTATTTTAAAAATCAGAAACCGTTAAATTAAAAGTAACTAAAAAGTCTTATAATACTGAAGAGCATCCATTAAATTGTATTTTTATAGATAAGATATATAATTAAACACACATAAATGTAATTGTTAACATTTGTGGTAACTTTTATAATCAATAATTAAAGAAATACATCAGATCCACTTCAAGAAGACTACGTTGTCAGGTTCAGTTCTAAACATAAAACCCAGTTGAAAAATTTTCTTCTTGAAGTGGATCTGTTTTGAGATTTGACATTAAAAAAAATTACTAATAATTTTTTTAATTTTAATAATTTGCATAAAACATAATGTAATTTGGAAATAATGAAAATGGCTGCCTACAAGGGTCCTGTGCAACTCCCACAATACTCAATGAAAGGATAAAAGAGAACAGCAGCACAGGTATGGAAGGAATAGACTGAATGTTGGAGAACAGGGGCACAGGCCATCATCCTTTCTAAATACAACAATCTCCCAGCGGATTCTTTATTGTACCATCTCATTTGGAGGGCCATAAGCATATTTGAAAAGCCAAAGTGGGACATATCATAACTGAGCAATATCTACACCGATTTCATCTAAATGACTCAGCGAATTGCCAAAAGTACCATACGGATATAGAAATGCTGAAACACATCTTAACTAAAGTGCTCTTCGTAAAACACTACAAGAGACTCCCTCTTATCAAAACTTTTGAGGGATAAGAGAAGCTGAGTACTGGTAATGGCAGTGTATCATAGACATCGGGAACTCAGAGCTAGATGCCTGGTTCTAGGAGATGCAGATAATTTTCAATCAAGAGTGCTAAATTTCTGTTTTTATATAGTGATATTTTTCATGCAAAATTCATCTTGTTTTTGGCCACTGATAACATGACATCTACTTTTGGAACCTATACCAACAACAAAATACAAAACTTTAGGACAAGACCACACAAGAGAATTAATATCAAAATAGTCACTTCTAGGAAAACACTCAGATTTGGTTTCATAATGTTAAGGGGTCTACAAACTTTACACTGCAGAATTTCATACTCTGCAGTCAAAACTATCCATACCGAAGAAAATCCAATTTGACAAAAATTTTGAAGTTAAGAGTCTCAAAATCAAGACTCAATAAGCCTTTCTAAAATTATCAATTTAAAACAAATTTTCTGATTCTGTTTTAATAAGGAACATTCTATTTATAAAACTATATATTATTATTCTAACAAAGGAAAAGTCATACACACTTTACACCCGTATTACCTCGAGACGAGTAACAAGTTTTTTGCGAAGAGCAGGTGTAGCAGCAAGAGTAGTAGCAGTACGAAGTTCTTCTACAGTATGACGTAAGTGTTGTTGACGAGCAGCATCGTGTGGATTAGATGCACAAAGACGTGCAGCTTCAACCATACGAGCAGTAGCTTCTGCTAGCGTTTTGGCAGCAGCAAGAAGTTTACGCTGTAATTCTGAATCAGGCTGCTTCTCTGCTTCTACCTATAATCAAACAACAATAAGTATGAAAACAAAAATGGAATATATATAATTATTATTATAACCAGAAGATTTTTTTTTCCCCTTCAGTGCCATATACATATTGTATAAGCTAAGAACAGGTAATTAGGACTTATAAGAGATAAATCAGTATCACAATAATTAAAATTTAAGTATGTATTTAAAATTTGTATATTTCAAAGGAATAAAATTATGATTTGCAAGTAAACTGAAGAAAAACACTGCTCAACTCCTATTGAAAATATAGTAGTTTAGTTTAAATTGAAATAGAGTTTTCACTTTCTTCGGTACTTACGTATTAACGCCACCGCAGCAGAAGTTGCTAATGTGCATGCGCCAATATTTGTTTACTTTGCGATATAATTATATATCACGACACGTTTGGCCAGGTATATATATATATATATATATAAAATCACCTGGCCAAACCTTTCGTAAGTTTATTGAAGTTAATAATTTGAAATTAGATCATGGATAAACATGAGCTTTAAAAGTGAAGTGCCGCCAATCTAGGCTTAAAATTTTTGTTACAAATCATAAAATGAAAGTATATGAATCTCAAAGCTGAAAAAAATGGAATTCTGCTTCCCTTAAACCAGTTTGCTCTTTATTGGTGCATGCGCATTAGCGCAACTTCTGCTGCGGTGGCGTTAATACGTAAGTACCCTTTCTTCTCTTGTCCATAACTTATCCATAAGCATAACTCGTAGTTAATTGAAATAGAGTTTTTAATAATACCAAAAACAAGGTTAATTTAGTTTTTTGACAAATATTCCAAAACTGTAGACTTCGTTTACATAGCACACTGGTTTATGTTATTTATTTTAAGTTATACTAACAAATTAGACCTTTTTAAACAGCTAAATAAACCAATTTTTTACTGATGACTATTGATAATGATCAGTACTTTTTGTCTGAAACTTTAGGGGGTACATTTGAAGAAAATGTGATTATAGTCATTAAAGCCCAATGAGAAAATCCAATTTTTGTATTTTTCTCTTTGGCAGGAACTCTCAATAGGAATTACAGTTATTATATTTTACAAAAATAATTGGTTGGGAGTGAACAAAAAACCTATGGTACAAATTTTGAACAAAATCTGTCAAAAGATTTCTGAGAAAAAAACTCCACACACAAACTTTTATTATTATTTTTACTTTTTGCTTAGTTGACCTAAAACTGATTTGTATAAAAAAACCTCAAAATGATTTTTTCCCCATTACAAAACTTTCTATCAGGTTACCTTAATAGATTGAATAAGTTGAGCTGTAGCTTGTCCTAGAACTCTAGCTTGGCGCACCATTTCTCCTGCATCACCTGTAGAAGCAAACAACTTGTCCGTTGCTACTAAAATTGTCTCTACCGAACTTTCGTGAATGCTTTCTTTTGCTTTTTCACGGCTACTTAATCTGTAGAAACAAAAATGTAAAATTTACTAACTAAACAATTTTAACATATATTAAATTTGATAAATAAAATTACATCTAGATAACAAATGAAATTGGATTTGGCTAATGACAGAGAATAAGTTATAGGGCAAAATACTTCTAAGAAATGATTCCAGTACAGTATACTTCCAATAGTCCGGCATTCAATGGTCCAAAACGGCCGATGGTCCGGTACCATCATGGATATATAGTATTATATAATAAATAAAAAAAAACTAAAAATTAAAATACTTTAAAAAATAACAAAATGAATAGTCATCCATATTCCGCATTTCAAACTACTCAATTAGATAGCCAGACGGACTTATCAAATCTGATTCTACATTATAGTTTAATTATCTGACTCTGAAATAATTATATGTTTCTTATTACACGAAGTTTGCAATTCTTATGGATATTTGTCCGAAGTCTTAATTCTCCCAGGAAGCTCTTACACGCCAAGTCCGTCTGGCTATCTTCAAGAATTCCTTCAGCACTTTCCCTTGAACAATCGTGGCCCAATGACAAAGTTTCCTCCCACCCAAGGGTTTATATATCATTGTAACATCAATGACGTCTGCCTTGTTTGCAAGGTAAGCAATTTCATCATTTTTCCAGGTCCGTCACAATAATTGTTATCATACTGGCTTCTTAAAAAAAAACATAGACTACATTCCTAATTAAAACTATCCTAATTCCCAACAATAAGACAGTCCGCTTATTACAAAAGATAGCAATTGATGACATTGGTATATTCACACATGATGCACACGCAATAATTTTTGGTACTGAGAACAAGGTACAATCGAACATTTTTAATAGGAGAGGAATAGACTTAATTTTTTGTTACCAATTTCAATTCTTACTGCTCGAGTTGATTTATTTGTCATGTTTACAAGTGTAAGTTCATATAGTATAGACACACATTTGTTTCATTCTCACGTGTTTTACACTTTAATGCAACCTCATTTTACATTATCTGATATTATTTATTACTATTTTGCATGTAAAAAAAATTATGTAATCCATTTAAATGCAATTTTAAGTAGAGAGTACAAAATAAATTGAGTTAACAAAAGCATAAAACAAACATTGCTCTCAAATAATAAAAAAAATTTATAAAATCACAGACTATGTAGTATCGACTATACCTTTTTTACAAAATTGATTTGTTTAATGGAACAAAATGTGATGTGTAGCGACACACCACCCCTTCGCTAAATTGTTGTGCATATGTAAATATAATTGTATTAAATTGTAACAACTAATCTTGTAAATAAATGACCCACAGTAGAGAGAGTGAGAAACACTGAACTACCTAAGACCGTGCAGAGTTGGGAGGCATGTGCACGCAGCCCCAGGCGACCTATAAATATGAGATGCATTGGGTTCAAAATCATTCTGCTTAACAGAGTTACCTATAACACTCCTCTCTCTTGTTGCTCTTGTTACTTAAAGTCTCTTGTTTTCTTTATTGTTCTTTAACCGTCTTTCCTTACATGGTCTGTTGGCTTACCCTGGCAGCACGGACTTCCTCGTTCATTGTTTGAAGGGTGATCCCTCCAGGACAAATGTTCCTGTCTGCTCATCCCGACACACTACCTTATTCATTGTCTGAGAGCTGATCCCTTCGGGACGAACTCCTTTCTAATTCCTACCATGTCATTTCCTACTGAATACACAAATTGTCGAAGCCCTTCTGAAAACTAAACGATAGTACCTCTATCCTTAGTCTAAACCCGAACCAGCTCTGATATGATGCATATCATCTGACTAGAATGCTAGAATGTTACATAAATGAAGGAAAACGTAACAACGATAATATAGCTCTTTTTGGACCAAAAACTTACCTTAAGGGGGTACTTACTATTTTTGAAAATACTTGGATATAAGCAAATCCAGTTAAACAGAAAGTCAAATTACACGAAATATTACACAAGTTACAAATAAAGCAATGCTGATAATCGCCAAAGTACCTTCGGTTTGTTGAGATAAAAACTGCCCTTAACGATAATTACTATTTTTTAAATTCTTGGTTTTTAGCAAAAAAAGTCAAATTACACAAAATTTCATGTAAATTTTAAAAAAAGAAATGGTGACAATGATTGGTTAAAACTTTTTCTACCCCTTTTTGAGATCAACATTGGCCTTAAGGGTACTATTTTTTTTATTTCTTGATTTTGAACAAATCTAGTTAGACAAAAAAAAGATAAATTTCATAAAAGTGTAGGTGAAAAAAAAAAAAAGAAAGAAAAGAAAAGAAAAAAAAGCAACACTGATACAGACTGAGATACCTTTCAACCTTTCACAGGTAAAAACAAGGGTTATTAGCAAACCCAGTCAAATGTTTAGCAAAAAAATGTACATAGATTATGAAAATATCAAAACCAACAAAAACCGAAGGAACATTCACCCCTTTTTTGGATCATAACGTCTCTTAAGTGTACCATTTTTGTAAATTCTAGGGGTTGAAGAAATAAAAATTGGGTACTAAAGTATTTTTAGTAGAAATGTTTTGCACTGATCATTCCATAGGTTTTTAAGTAAAGTATATAACACTTGCATATTGTTTGAAGATCTGATTCATCTCATTGTATTTTAGATAGCGCAAAATGTTTTACTTGGGTATCATTGTGTTGTTTCCAGTAATAAATGCAGTAAAGCCATAATTTATTTTGCAATCTTATTTATAGTGTTTTCTCTGTCCCATTTCTAATAAATGTATACCATTTAAACAGAAAATTTCTAGCTTTTTTTTGTTTTTTTGTAATGAAATCAGAAGAAGGATATGAAGACCTGATTACATTAACAGATGAGTGTTTGAATCCAAAATCATTCAAAGAATCTCGTTTTTTTCAGGGTGAACTAAATGTATAGAAACATTTCAAAAAGATTTTGAGGTGTTCTTATTGACTTACAAAAGAAGTACACTAAATGCATCCGACAAGGCAAGGGAACAATACTGATGCTAAAAAGTACTCTTTGTCATTAAAAAAAATGTCCAAACCTTGATAATATATCAACTTCTTGTGACAACCGAAATATTAGAGTTGGTTACAAAATACGCTGCACTTCTGAAAACGGAAAAACATGTATTTGCCATTTTTGTTGATTATGCTTTAATAAAAACACACTTAACGACATGTCAATGGAATATTAACAGAAGTAATGGAATTAACATTGGTTTTTATGGAAATGGTGTCTTTATGGCGGACGTTTTCATGAGTATATTTGAAGATCTAAAAAATAATCTTACTTATTTTCCTATAGTATGGTTAAGAATTGTGGATGACATATTTGCCATCTTTGATCTTAGGAAGGCAGTGATGAAGAATTTTTGGAACAAATTAATGGTTTTCACGATTCAATCAAATTTACACACGAAGTAGAACGCAATAATTGCTTGTTATTTCTAGATAATTATATTACCTATCGAAAATAAGAATAAGATAGAGTTTGATATTTACAAAAGAACTTCAAATAATAATAGGTATATATTAAGTAGTTCTAATCATTGTACACAACACAAATTGTCAGCCTTTAACAGATTGATCCATAGAGCTTGTCAAATTCCACTCAAGCCTAAACGTTATTTTAGGGAATTTAATTTTATTAAAGATGTAGCAAAATTCAATGGGTTTAATAGTAAATTAAATGATGGCATGTTACGGAAACAAAAACTGAGAAATATCAGAAAACATTCCACAACTCTCCAACCGGAAGAGAAAAATGCAAGTATATTAGTTTACCTTTTGACTCATTCCTTACCAAGGGCTTAGAATCTATTTTTAAAAAGTTTGATTTAAAAGGTAGCTTATAAAAATGATAATATACTAAGTAATTTACTAGGTAATTCTAAATTCTAATGTTAGAAATCAAATGTAATTCATGTGACAAGTTTTATCTAGGTTAAACAAGGAGGGAGATAGAAACTAGGTTCAAAGAACATGTGGCACATATAAAGTATAATAGGACAGAAAAATCTAGTGTAGCTGAATATGCAATCTCTGCTATGCATGGTTTGGGTTTCAATGTAAAATTGAAAAACGAAGTAACTAATAACAGATTACTCTGAAAGTATCTACATATCTAAAGCTGAAGGTAATTTGTTGTTGAATGGGGATAAAGGGCCTATTCCTAGTTTCTCGTTGTTCTCCTTGTTAACACGGTCTCTGTGGGTGACTCGAATCCAAGTCACAGTGAAACAGGCTGCCCTAGCATGTGACTCGGATCCGACTTGTACTACAGTACCTTTTATTTGTGTTTAGTAAGTGCTTACCACTTGAGGTGAAAGGATATTTACGTCGTCCGCTATTTGAGTGTCAATTTTACTTCTTTTTGTGTATATCATTTTCAGTTATCACTTTTGTGACTATTGAAGTTACTAATCTTGTAGTAGAGTGTATTATTCGTGTAAATAATCGTGTTTATTGTATATAATATTTTATTGTAGTTAGTTTTTAGCTGATTAACATGGCAAATGTTGCTGATGACCTTGACTTGAGTGATGACGATTACGATAGTAGTAGTTCTGAAGATTCCGATACAGAGAGTGATGAAAGAGTTTTAAACTCTGTATGGTCTAATCAAACTGTTTTGTGAACCGAGCACAACTGAACAGTTGTGGGTTACAAAATGGAAAGACATTACTGTCCAGAAGTTGAAATTTTTTTTAGGCCTTCTTCTTCACACAGGAACAACCCACCTAAACCGAATACAAGTTTATTGCAAAAAATACTATCTCTTTGATTTGTCACCTTTCCAAAAATTCATGAGCCGTGACCGATTCTTAATTATTTGAAGATGTCTGCATTTTCTAAGGCTATGCTCCATCACCAGCCAACTTATCATAATGAAAAAGTTGATTATTCCTTGTAGTTCCTTGTAGGCTATGGTCTTATAGAGAGATCGTCTGGTTTTAAGGCAATATATCAAAGGGAAAAGACACAAGTATAGCATAAAGTTGTACACTGTCAATGAACCCAAGGGCCAACTATCTGCTTCAAAGTTTATGCTGGAGGACAAAACGAGCTAGCTGGTAAAGGAGATTCTTCAAAAATTGTCATGTTCTTGATGCATGAGAATGTTTCAACATGGCCTGTACATGGACAACTTTTACAATATGTAGTTTTGAATTGGTTTCCAATCTATTCAGCAAAGACACTGCACTGGTATTCTCTGACGAGACCAAAAGCATACACCTACATTGGTCAAGTCTACAAACCTGAGATAAGGTGAAACTATTGCACAGTGTGCAGAGGGAGTGCTTGTTGGGAAGTGGAGGGACAAGAAACTGTCTGTTATCTTTCAACAGAGTTCGAAAACAACATGCTAACTGTGACTAACAAGCGAGGACAACCCAGAGACAAACCATTACCGATAGTACAGTACAATGCCCACATGAAAGGAGTAGACCGAATAGATCAGATGCTGGCCTACTACCCTTGTGGTATAAAAAAAATTGTACACATCTTACAAATGCTAATCATTAATGCCTAACATCTTCATAATATGCACAATCACAGGGCAGGCACAAAATGAATCTATATGATTTCAGACTGCAAGTCTTAGAAGGCCTACTAACTCTGCCAACTGCACAGCCAGTATATACTCCTCCAAGGAATGCTCTTCATTGTATCACTAAAAATGAAGAATGTGATACCAGGAGTGGAACAAAGCTTAAGAGGTGCAGAGGGTGTTTCAAAGAGGGCAAAAAGTGTATAAACAGATTATTTATGTTTGTGTAGATTGTCCAGACAAACACTATGTCTTGAAAGGTGCTTTGACAAGTTTTACCTCAACAAAACTTTGTAAACAGTTTTAATTTTAGGGAGGTAGGGTGTGGCTGTAAATATTGTACATATAAAATAACATTAAGTAATTATTAGTTTACATTATATAAATAATATAGATCAGTTTAGTGAATATTTTGAAAATATTTGAACAATTACCTATTGAAGTTACATACATTAGTGTGTCCCAGGAATCTGATGACTCAGATCCGACCCACACTTTATTACAACATAAATCTTTATTACCTGAACTAAAATCAACTTTTTTACACCATATTTGGACTTTCTACATGTAATGGAATGTAATAACACATTTATTAATTTTTTCGTTATTTGGTTCATATAGTGTCATTTTACCATAGCAGTGAACTTGTTAAAGCCAAGATATTAAATGTCACTCCATTAATTAAGTTATTTTTATTTTTATATCATTTTATTAGTTAATTTATTTATATAGTTTATTTATATATTTATCGTACCATTATTTCAAATGTTACTCCATTAGTTAGGTTAGCTTTATTTTTATATTTTTATTTTTATATATCAATCACTTAATTTATTATATATTTTTCGTATAAAGATATTAGATGTTACTACATCAGTTAAATTAGTTTTAATTTATTTATATATTTTTCATACCATGTATTTGAAGGTAGATGCGTTGCCACACCCATTGACATGATGTGTGACGAGGTCAACTATGATTGGCCGAGGGCATCAGGTATCGGGCGGGGGGATCATTTCGCTGCAGTAGTAATTGTAGTCATAAGGTTAGTGTGTATTGTACCTCTGAAGACGATAGCAGTTCCATTAAAATTTATATAAGGTAGAATAAACATAACTATACAGTCTTTGTGTTGTTAGTGTTTTATGGTGGTTTTGGTGAATTTTCTTTCATTATAATACTTAAAGACAATCAAAATTGCTCATGCATTAGTGCATTAGGAGTTTACTAAAGCATCTACTGACGGTTTTGAAATAGGAATAGGTTAAAAGAGTCTGTTGAGAATATTGAAGACAAGTTGTAGAATTATTAGACTCTCTATATTTCATTCCATAATTACAACTGTTGTTTCTTTTAATCTACATGGCAGACCCAAAGGTGCTCACACCAACAAGGTCAAATATAAATTTTATCTATACAGTAGAACCCATCTTAACCGGTCTTGTCGGGACTGACACCCGGGCCGGTTAATCCGAGGTTCCCGTTAAACTCAAAACAAAGCTTTTTTACAGATTCACCCTGGGTCAAGTCTTTTTTAAAACATTTAACCGCGTCTAAAACGAAACCAACACATGATTCCGTTTTCGTAACTCCCTTATTTTTATTTACTGTATATACTGTATGTAGATCATAACCAGTCAAAGACAAGAAGAAAACTGAAAATAAATGTTATATTTTCCATAATGTATACTAAATTGATTCGTGGAAAAAACGGCCCATCAAACTTTTTGCCAGTGTATGTCTGCTATACCGACGGGTGCCAATGACGCGGTGTTTTTACACCGCCGACAATGGGATATCGCTATCGACAAAGTCGTTTGACTCACCGCCACTTTGGTGCCACGGTGTTTTTACGCCGCCGACAATGGGATACAGCTATCCACAAAGTCATTTGACTCACCGCAGCTTTGGTGCCGCGGTGTTTTTACGCCGCCGACAATGGGATACCGCTATCAACAAAGTCGTTTGACTCGCCGCCGCTTTGGTGTTTCAATTACAATTTATTTTTGGAAACTCTTATCGAACCAATTCGCTATGAAATAAGCCGGTTAATCCGAGGACCGGTTGATCCGAGGCCAGTTAACAGAGGTTCTACTGTATTTCATTACGTAATTAACATCTATGGTGTTTTTTAGTGTACACAACGGATCCAAAAGTATTCAAACCAACAATAACATACTTTTATGCAATTATAATAAACTTACAAAAGATTATTTAATTTTGTTATTATTATTCATTCTGCTTATTGTTTATTACAACTTACTTGATATGATTTAATAACTGATTGAGTGTTCGAGTAACTTCAGCAGCAGCTTTGCTCAATTCCTTCAGAAGATAGTCTTCCATACAGTGTTCATTACAAATAGAAACTAGACTTTCAACAGATCTTGCAACTTCCCTGACAGCGGACATTAGTTGTTGTTGACAAGCAGGACTATGTAGAGTAGAGGCCACTACCTGTTGCAAATGTCAATTTTACGTGAAACACTCATTACTTCACAAACACTATCATTTTATGTCCAAATTTCAATATTTATGTCAAACATACAAAATTTTCAATATAAAGTGTACTCCCGATTATCTGTGAGTCTTGCGGAAAATATTAGTAAACAAATTTTACGGTTCTCTTTACCTGTTTAGTACGGGTAACAACCAGTAAAACTATGATAACGAAATTGTGCAGTAGAGATAAGCTTACTATCTAGAGTGGTTGGACTATGATGTTAATGAGCCAGGATTCGAGCAACTAACGGACCAAGAAAAGCAGACAAAGCAAGAGGGGCGAACAAAGAGCAAAGAGTAAGTGAAGAGGAAGAAGGAACGAACGCATATGCACGATTGACACACGAAGTGACCATTTCAATGGACTGCTTACTGCTCCAATATTTAGAGGAACAAGACGACGAAGTGCAGTTAGCTGAAAAACTGATGCTAAGAAAAGTTCAGTCAAGAATCAAGAGACAGTGTTTGTTCAGTAAGAAACAAAAAAACAATGTTAGATTTTTTTAAACTGTCAGGTAATTAAAGTTCCAGTACTGTACTAGTGTAGCGTAATGTGCTTCCTGTAATGTTCTTTTGTTTTACTACAAAAACTTCTTGTTTATTACACTTTTTTATTTCATGTAAAAAGAACATTAAAATGTTTTTAATTTATATGTTTATACTGTGTACTATGTGTTTTATGTACAGTATATTAAAGTCATTTTATGTCAAAACTATTTTGTTATCACAGTAGTGATATTTCTGAATGATGTTATTGTTGTTGTACGTTGTGGCAGTGTCAGTAATTTTGGTGGCTGTCCAGTAGGTACAGGTAACTTGAATAAAGTAGCTAGGCTCGGTTTCTCACTTATCAAAGGAGGATCCTCAATAACAATAGGTGTTCTGGGTGTAGGCATATTTGGTTGTTCAATCGAACCTTGAAGGTGATTTTTTTTGTATACAAAGTTTGGACTGATTAAAATTATTCAGTCTTCTGTGGCCCAGCCAAGTAGCCCACCAAATAAAAACTATAATGATAATAAATTGGGATGTAACGGGAAGGGATTCTAAATAATAAAATATCAATTGGCACTTGCGATTTTGTTGAGCAGTGCAAGATCACGTAGAAAGAGGGAGAGACGAGGAGTGGAGGGCTTGAACCAGCGAGCCGGAGAGAGTCTGTTCAGAGAGCCGCGAGAAGATGGTTGAACGGCAGACCGCTATGGGACGAGACGAGGTCAGTCCATTTTTCGGCCATGTGCTATCTAAATTAATCGGTATGCTTTTCGGCCACTATTAAGGCCTTTATCTAGCCGTTTTGTCCTTTTTATAAATTATAGTTATTACTGTATTTTTCTAATTTGGCGCTAAAATAAAAGATAACATTAAATTTAACTTGCGTTGCGTGCGTTCATTTAGCATTCTAACCCGAGTCCTTGGCCCATCCTGACAAGATTCGGCTAAAGTGTACGTGGTCTCCAGCCAGCCGGAGTTTCCAGCTGGTCAAAAGAAGTGGGGACGGTCACACTTCTTTTTATACTCTCTACTGATTGAGAAAGTGAACAGTGTTTATGAAATATTTCAGAACTTTAGAGTTTTTATGTGTTGTTTTTTACTTGTGTACTATTAAGTAATACAAAGAATCACTTTCCAAGGTAAGTGTGTGTCTTCTATCCATACAAAATCTAAACAAAGTAACATGTTTAAATGAAAAGTTTGTTGAAGTGAGAACTACCTGCCTGAGTCTGACTGAAAGAAAATACAACTGTAAACAAGTTCAAGGGCAACTAGTCCCCCTCTCCTATCACTGGATTTTTCAGTCTAGATGACAGAATACTGAAACACTCTTGAAGTGTCACACAGACAATTCATGTGCGCCCACAGTTGAGTTAATTTGACACTGTATAATAAACTGTAACATTTATTATCCTTGCTTTAATCCTCATTCTACAAAAGAAACACTGAAATGATTTAATGAGCACTAATCATTAAAAATTATAATAGGTAATTGCCGATTATTGAAAATAATTAGGCCTATAATCATAATCAGTAAGCCCTGAATCGTCTTATCCCTAGTATGTGACATAGCTCAATGGATGAAATTTGAATGCTATCCTGGGAAAACTGTATGTGGGGGGCTTTGTGATAGGTAGATTCCTCATGATGGTGTGTGGGATTGTTCCGACGGATAAAAGGTCTGAAACCGGGAACAACTTATAATCTAAAAAATTGAGGAGACACTTTGGGTTTTAAATAATTATTTTTTCCATTTGATTTAGTTTAAAGTAGAAGTACCTGGCTTGAGATTAAAGTTGGTAAATATATAGAGCCTCTGTAAATTCTGAGTATATTTGTCTTGAGATCATTATTATTTTGGTTAAGCATAAAACTCAGCTTCATCTTACACAGTGATTTGTGAATTTGGTGGTTTGGTTTGATTAAGTCAATTATGTAAGAATGTAAAAATATTCCTAATGTGACTAGATAAAAACAGGGCTCTGAAAGAACAATCTGTTAAATATCTATTAATGGTCGGTGGTTATTGTGATATAATTTTATAATTGTTATTACTATTTCATTTCTTCAAGTAAAAGATTAACAACAAAAAACAATACAAGTTCTATACATTAACATAAAACCCACCATATTTATAACATATGTGAAAGAAAGATAATTCTTGGATTTATACTAAATTAGGATTTGGCATTTCTTTTTATGTATAATTATACTTAAAAGAATTTAAACAAAACTGTGCAGTTAAGCTTTTGCAAAATTGCCAAGTGAACGATAATTATTTCTGTTTTTAGTTTCTGATACTGGATGTGTTAGTAAGGGATTTAAATTCTGTTTTCTGAACGTAATAATAAGTTTGATAGAGATAGTATTTTGAATCCTACCATAAACAAATTTAATGAAAATCCTTTAAAGATCTCTCTAATAACAAACACAATCATTTACTTTTACTTATTAAAAGATTAGATTACTACTTTATATTTATAAATACTTAAGACCATTTTATACAACTCTTGCACAAGAAAAATGTAAATATCAGTTAAACAAATTAAGAAGTGACAACGGTAGATAAACTAATACCTTTGCACAGGCAACAAGCTGAGACGTAGCCAGAGCACACTGAGTTGCTGCTGCTATCACTGTATTTTGTTGATCTGAAGGCATAGTACCAGCTACACTCTTTGCACGCAATACCAATGCAGCCGTAGTATTGGCCACTGCTTTAGCTAATCCTAAGAGTGTATCTTGGATGTCACGAGTCTCTTCATCTTCATCTCCAAGTGTAGTAAGTACTCTGTGGGACGCTTCACCAACACGGCTAGCGGCGTTCAATAAATTCTGACGAGGCTGATAAAAACAAAAAAGTTAAATTTTTATATATTCCATTTGAAGCTTCTTTTAAAGATTTATACCATTAGATGTGCAATTTATTACATTTTCAAAATATTCTTACGCCTAAGCAATTAAAATTAGACAACCATCTTTTTGTTATATTAAACTTTGTTAAAATTATTATGATTCATAATATAGTTTCTGATACGATTGAGATAACTACTACAGAGTATAAACCTTCTTCCATTTCTTGTTTTGTCTTGATATCTTCTTCATTTAACATTTTTCAGTATAATTCTATTGTCAAGCATTTTCACTTACTCCCACTCAAACAGTACATAGGCTATGAATGAAGCTACGAATGATGGAAGATTGTATTTGGTGTAATTAAACCTTATTTAAAAAATATTTTATTCATATAAAAAGTTAGTCAACTTGAGGATTTAACAAATATCATTACAATAATGAGAATTAAACCAAAATAGATTGGATTATTACTATCTTTATTTACATACATCCTCTGCAATATTTAAATTATATTTGTGATTTGTTTCTTTATTGTAAGTTAACAATACAATTTTAATCTCTTTAATGGTTTATGTTTCAGTTTGATTACAAGATTTTTAATTTAACTTTATTATATATCTTGTTATATTTCTGTTATTTTTTCACATAATTTATTTTGTTGTATTTTTCTATTTTTTTTTTTTTTAATATTACAAAAAAACAAACAGACTAATTTATAATGCCATATTGATATTTATATGTATTCTTTTATTTTAAGCTATTGTTTTAAGTGTAAATGTGCTGCTAGTTGGTTGAATCTAGTTTTAAATTGACTGATGTTCATATAAATGTATTTTATTGAATTAATAAATAAAATAAAAACAATTAAAATAGTTTATTCAGATTAAGAAAATTGATATACAGAACAAATAAATGTTCTTTATGTGTCCATGTGTTAAAAAAATTATTTCACGAAATGTGTGTCGTCTGCTGAAAAACAGAAATAGTTTATTTAACTTTCATGAAACCTTGTCCATTGTTAATAAGAACTCCAAATGATGATACAACTACAATAATAACTAATTTATGTAGGGAAAAATTAAAATTGGTTCTAATATTCATTACTATATTGTGGAATCATGTTTTGGGGAAATTCTGTAAATGCTAAGGTTTTTGTTGTGCAGAAAAAAATTGTTAGAATTATATTTAATCTGAAGACTTACGAATTGTATAAACCCATTTTTAAATTGCATAACATATTACCATTTACTACAGTAGAACCCCTCTAATCCGTCACCTTCGAGACTGGGGGCATGGTCGGAACGCAAAAAAGGTCGGATTATCCGAAAAAAGTCAATATTTATTACATATTATATAAACAGATTTTTTTAAAGTGAAATAAGTGATATATAAACTTTTAAAAGTCTATATAATAAAGTCTATATATAAACTTTGCAAGTACAGTAGAACTTCTGTTAACCGGCCTATATCGTAGTGTACTGGTTGGATGAGTTTCCGAAAATAAATTGTAATTGAAACACCAAAGTGGCGGCGAGTCAAACGACTTTGTCGATAGCGGTATGTCGGCGGAGTAAAAACTCCGCGGCACCAAAGCAGCGCGAGTCAAATGACTTTGTCGATAGCGGTATCCCATTGTCGGCGGCATAAAAACACCGCGGCATTGGCACCCGTCGGTATAGCAGAAATACAAAGGCAAAAACGTTAGATGGGCCGCTTTTTTTCCACGAATCAATTTAGTATACATTATGGAAAATATAACATTTCTTTTCAGTTTTCTTCTTGTCTTTGACTGGTTATGATCTACGTACAGTATATACAGTAAATAAAAATGAACGAGTTACGAAAACGGGAATACGGAAGCGTGTGTTGGTTTCGTTTCAGACGCGGTTAAATGTGTCAAAAGACTTGACAGAGGGGAATCTGTAAAAAAGCTTTGTAGTGTTTAATTTTTCACGAGAGATGACACAGCACTGAAGCGGGATGGCACAGCACTGAAGCGGGAAAGCGATAACAAACCGGAAAGAATGGCGCCAGACGGGCCGTGAGTCATCGACAAGTCGGCACAATATCGCGAGCTCGAGCACGGTCGGATTAACCGGGGTAACGGACCACCTGAGGGCGGATTAGAGGGGTTCTACTGTACATGTATATATTTGCTGAGTACACTTTATTTTGTCAAATCAAATTTATCTGAATTTATGTATTACCAACAAGATCAGAGGTACCTGTTCTGAGGTAAAGGCTTATTAAACTATCCTGCTCATAAAACAAGTGCATTTGAGAGTTCACCTTATTGTAGTGGTATTAGACTATTCAATAAACTTCCTGGAGATATAAAAGTACTAGCCTATCAAAGAAATATAAGAATATAAAATATGGAATGTTAAATAATAATAATAATGGCATGTCACTAATGTCCCTATATTTGCTAAGTTTGTTTCATGCATAATTATTTTATAAGTGAAATGTTTGTATTTAATAGTTGTAAAAATGATTTTTCTGATCTTCTTATGTATTTTAAAATTGTATATATATAGTGTGTGTGTGTGTGTGTGTGTGTTTGTGTGTGTGTATGTGTGTGCGTGTGTGTGTGTGTGTGTGTGTAAAATATTTTAACCTCTGAAAATTGTAAATAATAGATTTAGAAGTAGTAGGTTATTTTAATGTTGTAAACTTGTGGATTATACACATACATAACAAAAATAATATGTCACTTTCACAAATTTTATTTTATTTTTTAATATGTTCAGTAGTGTAATGGATTGTAAACTTGTTGATTGTGTACATGGGAACAGATTTTTTTTTTTAAGTTAGCTCTATGAATTGCATATGTATATAACAAAAATGGTTAAATCTGAAAATTGTAAAAGAAGTATGTTAGTAATGTGTTTTGAATTGTAAAATGTTGTAAATTGTATTCTTTTGACTGACCATCTAGCATTGGAAATTCCTGTACATGCGGAATTTTATTTGTGATAAATAAATACTTAAATAAATAAATGATGAAAGAAGCAGAAAACTTTTTTAATGCAATGTTTATATTGTTATACTTCTAAGAAATAAAACAAGTCTGTTTTATCATTTCACCTCTTTTGTTTCAGGTTCAGCAGCTCGAAGAAGATCACTAAACGCAGTACATAGCTTTCTTGCAGCATCCAACAGCTTCTCTCCACCATCATCGTCCTCCATCAATGCTGCTAACATTCTCACGCCACGAGACATTTCCGGTAAGTTACTGGTGATTGTTGTGATAGCTGCACCAACAGCAGTATGATCGACTTCATCTATTGGGCCTGCAGAATAATTAATATAATTTTTAGCAATGGCACTTTGAAAGGGGGGGCTTTTTTGTTTTATTTTATACGAAATTTTAAATTTTTTAATTTATACGAATGTTTTATCTTTTTTATGAGCCAAAAATTTGAATGTTTACTAATAACACACAGTCATCTAATCAACTTGAATTATCATCAAAAATTTTAATGATGTTAAATTTTTGTTTGTGCAATTGTTTCTTTAATAGGTGAAATGAGTAACCTATGTTACAAAGTCGGTCACAAGACGGAGTAAGTGTTAAATAACTTAGACTAAGTTGTTAGGTGTTTTCGTGGATCACACTTTTACGTAGAAATATCTAGTTGATTATATATGTTCAAAACTTAACACAGTCTGTATGTGTGATCTAGCAGGGACTAACTATGGTCATATTCTATAATTTTTCAGTCTGTTGCTGATTATGTTATTCAGGTGTAGATGGAATTCTTCTCATCTTAGAAGAGTATTTTTAATTCAGAGAAAAGTCAGGAGATTTTTAGCGATGCAATTAATTTTGAGTTGTTTGAATCCTAATAATTTGTTTTCAACAAAGTGACGTACTAAACATGTGAAAAGTATATAATATAGTACATATAAATTAATTTTAAAATATACAAATGTGTGCTGTTTGCATTACTTACTGAATTTTTCACAGAAATTTTGGATCACAAATTTGTCTATAGATACACAGGTTTTAAAGGACAGAGTTTTTTTTTTTTTAAATAGTCTATTCACAAGTTTTTAACAAAGGTCTATTTAAAAAATAAAAATATATATCTATTTCACATTATATATGTATAATTCACATACAGTAATTATGAAATTCACTAACGTTGCACTAATGATGCAGATTTTGCTTTTTAAAAGAAATTATTGTCAAAGTATTCCTCATAGCATAGACCCTGCTGCACGGACTTTGCTGTTAGAATTTTGTCTAAGAAATCAACACTTAAATTCAATCTAAATTGGGTCTGTGTTTAGACCCATACTAAATATCCGTACACATTCAGCATTACTATGTGGAATAATTAGAATATTCAACATTACTATGAAATATTTTAAATTTAACTACACCATCATCACTCATTATTTTACTACTAAACTCCATTGTGTATCAATTCTTTCACAATTTAATATGGTGCTTAAATCTTCCAATTTTTAGTTGCAGAATTAAGACTGTAATGTATCAATTAATGTA
The DNA here is from genome assembly GCA_963513935.1 of Aphrophora alni. Taxonomy (NCBI): domain Eukaryota; kingdom Metazoa; phylum Arthropoda; class Insecta; order Hemiptera; family Aphrophoridae; genus Aphrophora; species Aphrophora alni. The sequence continues at coordinate 96,967,242 of OY740765.1, forward strand.
TCAATTTTATCTCTTCCATTCAATAAAATTGGAAATGTATCAATAAAAAATAACACACTTTAAAAGGACGAATCGGTAATCGATGAAAGACTTACAATTCTGTCATGCAGCAAAATGTCATTATTAATTCGAAATTTGTGAACAATGTTGTCATATACTTTAATCAAGTAATTGCAAACGAAATCATGGGAAAAAAAAAATTATGCATCGTTAACCAGTATTAATGCTTCAACAGCCATTCTTTCTATGAATAAATCACTATCTGATTTCTGCTTCTCTTTTGAATGATATTCAACTTTAAGTATAGATGAATATGTCATAATGGTAGAAGGTTTAAAAAATTTAGATAACAAGTTTTGTTAAATAGAATGGAGTACATGATTTTTGTATAAATTAATCTAGACTGCAATATAGTATTTGGTGTTTCAAAAATCAGCAGAATGTATTGAAGAAAGAAGCAAACAGAACTATTTAAATTAGAAGTCAAGAACATAGATCTCTCTTCTTGAGACAAATTTAAACTAGGCTGACTACTTGAAGAAACACTTTTAACGATATGTGTCTAGTTACCTTTTGTTTTTTTTTGTTTTTTTTTTGTTTTGTTTTTTTCCAGTAGCTCTATTTTGTGACTGGCTTAAATTTGGAATTTTATAACTGTCTAAATTGCTTGAATGGGAAGGTAGTTTTGATTTATTAACTTCTTCAAAAAAAAAAAAAAAAAAACTAGTCCCAGGACCCTACTCAAACATTTTCCTAGTGATAAACACAAAGTAGAAACATGATAGTTATTTTTATTTTTTTATTTATTTTTTTTTAACATCAGTATCATGCATCAGTATTGAAAATGAATTGATCTCTACTTCCTTTGTGAACTATTTTGAAGATAGTAAAAAATGTTTATAATAAAATCATCTATGTTTACCAGTAAAGCAACTTTTAGCCTTTTCAGTGGCTAAATTTATTGAATGGCATGAAAAACCCATTACAATTAAATTTTCAATTTCTTTTTTTTTAAACTTAACTACGCCACTTTTTGCGCTTATAATTATTGGAACATTATCAGCACTAAATACAATGCAGTTGTCCAATGGGACATTTTCAATTTTCCATTTATTTAAAAGAAGTTCAGAAATTATAAGCCCTGTAGCATCACCACTGAGATTAGGCACAGACAATAAACCATATTTAATCTGCAAGTCCTCTGTGTCTAAATACATCTGTGCTTTATCTGCACAGTGGGATAAAGCTTTGCATCATTCTGGTTGTCACCGTTGGTAGAAATACAAAATGGCATCTTTTTAGCCATACTTAAAATTGTAGTAACATTTGTAAACCATATATCTCGAACTATAGCAGTTGTTTTTGTTTGAGCACAAGGATAGTTTTTAATGATTTCACTATCAGGATATATTTCGTGAAAAAAAGCACCCGCGTGATGAGAATTACTAAGAGGTATATTATGTTCTAAAAGAAAATATGTAAAGTAGCATTCAGCTTTTATAACATCATTCTTTTCTTTTCTAACACTGAAATTGTTTCATATTTTTCTCAATGGAATTAATAGAAGACTTACGTTCTTCCACATCTATGTTTCATTATGTCCCGTCGACCATACGTAACAGAAAAATCACACAGACAAACACTGAAAAAGGCAAATTGATTGCCTTTTCTTGACTCTAAAATTGATGGAAATTCTTCCACAAAAGATTTTATTTTAACACAATCGTATTTTCTTTTAGCTATGATAAATACACTACACAACACATTAACAATCCTAATATAATTCAACTTTCATTACACCAAAACTTTAACCAGAAAACACAACATTTTGTAATTGAAACTGTATAGCAGGTGTCCTTTATTTTCTATTGTGCACAATTCAGAGTTCAGATGTTAAAAATAGCCTACTAATTTTCTCTTTCTGTGAGTAGACACAACAGTAAATGGTTAACCTTAAGTCTATATCAACTTCTTTTGTACAATAACTAGGCCTATAGTATGAAAAATAAACACAAAATGTTTACTTAAGAAATGAAACAATAATTGCCCAAATATTTTACTGAGTAAAATTCCTAAATGTATCAATGAAAGAATGTTTAAACTATTTTTCCTACTGGGTACATATTGTTGGAAGCCAAATTGTGCAAAATACAGAGAAACTGATTACAAATACAGAACACCGGAGATTGCTTTCTCTGGTATAGCTTCATAAATTTGACATGTCCGATTCCTTCTAGGTTAATAGAATGAATAAAGATAGGTTTCAAAACGCCCGTTATATTGATTTTATTAAGTATAGCAGAAAAACATTACAAGAAAAAAATTTGTCTTGATATTATCATCTAAAATTAAAAAGTAAAAAAACTGACACTTTTAAAATATCTGGGGTAAATTTTCAAGAACGAATAAAGTTACATTTTTTTTTTTTTTTTTATATATATATCTTCTTGATGTCAGTCAATTTTATTTTATAATCAAATTATGAAAATCAATTGTGAGGTTTTACAAAAAGTATTTGTCAAAAGGTTTTTAATAAACTAATATTTTATCCTATTTTAAATTACCAGATGTAAGAGTGACAACTTGGGCTGTGGCTGCATTCATTGCTGCCAACTGAGAACTGACATTTTGTTTATTCGTATCCAATGTCGTTTCCATCCATTTTAGAGAAGCCTGGAAGAAAATTAGAAACAATATTATTTACCTACAAATCATAATTCAAATATTTGTTTTAAGGTATAGAAAAAATTAGAAGGTTATACAAAGAGATGATTAAGTGTGAAATATTCTCAAAAATATTATCAATCAATGCTTGTTTAGTATGCAACGAAAGCTATAAATTGTTTTTATTCTGACAAGTCTTTTACAGAATTTGAGTTAATTAATAAAATTTGGAGTAAATAAAAACAACAAATAATTTTGCACATGTAATACAGATTTTTTTAAAAAGATATATCATAAATTCAGAATAATTATATATATATATATTAACTGCAGAACAATCATAAAAAATAACAGCTATCCATAAACTTTTAAAATTATAACCATTTTGGAGTTTACAGATAAATTATATTATATAATATCATTACTTCATTTTTCAAATTCATATCTGATGTAAAATGATATTCATAATTTAGAAATTTGCATAATATAATATTCTATTCTAGAATATAAAACAAAAACAACAGAGATTTTTTTTTTAGGAATTACCGGGTCAGAGCCTAGTTCTGGAATCTCAGCTTTGGTGGCTAATTCTTTCTCAACTGTCGTGATAACTTGATGTCCGGCACTAATAGTACTCAACAAGGCTCTCTGAGGTTCAGAAAGGACATTTGTCACTTGTGTTTGTTGAACCTGTATAAATAATATACATTAGATATATCCCATGAAACAAGGTAAATATTTATTAAATTAGAATATTTGTACTTTTCCCACAATTTTATTTATTTCCAAACATTGTGTTATGGCAATCTCAAAAGTTACTAAACGACTACAGAGTAAAAAGAATATAACACTGCACTGGTTGTAAACAGAGTACAATTAGACGATTTATCTATGTATTTATCAAGCTAGGACCAGAGAGTAAAAATGGATGGACGTTTAAAAACAAAATTATGATCTACACTCATAATTCTTTTATTAATTTTCAACATTTAGACAAATTTAGTTTTCTATTTTTAATTTATTGCGGTAGACTTGAAATTTGTGTTAATTTAAAGATGATCAGATTCATATGCAACTTCATATGTTTTGCAAAATGTTTAAATGTTCTGTAAACCTAATATTGAAATTACGACTAGTAAATACTAAATGTTATTAGTACAAAATATTTACAAGTATTGTTTCTAATTCAGAGTTCCATTAAAAGACAGGTTTATAGTGAATTTTCTTTACCATCCTAGTGTAATACTGAATAATTATTTACGTTAACATGACCGTATAGATTTTAAATTTCAAATATATTAAGATGCTACATTTTTTACCGATTATTAAAGCACACAAATTTTGAAAGGCAAATATATACAACAAAGAAAATATATTACATAAAATTGTAAAAATGAGAAGACATATCACGAATATGTAGACTGCCATTTTGGAAATTCCTAATAAATTTTAATAGTATGTGATACTACATAATTGTTATCTGCACATATGATACCCACATAATCCTTAACTGCACAGATTTCTGCTAAAAGATAAATCACCTGTTTAATTAGTTTTCAGCCTATGTTGTGTGCATTCATATTCTGCAAGTTATAAATACCTGGCTTAGGAAAGTTATCTCGGAGAAAAGAAGGCAAAGTAAGGTTTTATATTGCAATAATACCATAATCAAGTTAGGTCAGGTATTATATTCAAGCAGACTGTTTAGGTTTATTTGAATAAAAAATGTATCCTAACCTAGCCTGTTAGTAGTATTGTTCCAACCAAAAATCTAACCTAACACTTGCTTTGTTCAGCTAACCTACCTACAGCTTGGTTAGATATTTATTGCTGTCAGTATTTACATGTGCATATCATATATTGACAACCATTAAAATGGCAGATAATCTCCTATGTGTAGAATATACATATCATTTATGTAGCATCGAACTGTACTAATTCATAAGCCACTATCAAGATGACATATTCATAGCAATTCCTTCAAATTTACACAACTTTGTATAATTTACTTACACCATCAATTTAAATTAAATTGCAAATTATGCTCAAGGGCTCACTATAGTGAGTATGGGCTTGAAATCCTGAGGGAACCTAACTGGATTTATAAATTTTTTCATGAAGTCTTGCATTAGATACATCTCTTTTATCTTTCCTATCAGGTCTTTCTTGACCAACTCTTCTTACTTTCCGACCCTGACACAATTAGAGATCTTTATTTTATGCTCTTTTCTTACTTTTCTTGTAAGGTGATGATGACTGAGAGGTTATTTACCTTTAAACAAGGGGGAAAATGCTTTTTAAAATTTTGTTATAATAATCAGTAAAAAATGTAGAATCTGGACATAATCTAAATTTCAAAATCCACATGGTGACACTAATCTAAATTATTACCTAATTCAGAGATATGTTACATACAAGATTAAATATATATATATATACTTCAGCGAAATAGGAAAATTATATATTGTGCGAATGCTACACTAGGTAGTAGCACACGACACGCTTATTTAGATTGAAACTACTTACAACTGAGCATAGTAGTTTTAAAAAATATAGATGGCATGCTCATAATAAAGTTAATAAAACATTGAATAGAAACAAAGATAAACACAGGTACAAACGACAACAATGAATAGGAAAATTTGTCCTGTACCTACTCTGCTCCAAAAATATGTGTCACCATCTAGCCCAGCATGAAACAACAAATATAAGATTAATACAATTTAGTCTAGAATATTTTAAATTCTCTTTGCTCTGTATTTCCATACTGATTCCACTTGTCCGCTTGTTGTCAAGTTTTTTTTTTTTTTTTAATATTTGTTATCGGAAGTCACTGAAAACAAGACTATAATAGTTTACAATAACAATAATAAGGCGAGTGATATCCAATATTTATTAACCATTAATGATTTTATCGTAGAGAGGTTTTTAGTTGAGATTCTAATGAATAAAATTCAACTTTTAAAGGTTTTGTTCCTAATATGTAACACTATTGAATTTTAAAAGACTCAAAGAAATTAAAATTTGATTTTATGAGTTACAGTGTTATTTACATAATTTACATTCCAAAATTAAGTGACATGGAATAAATAATCCACTCTACTGTGCACTGTCTGACATAGCCATGGGGGGGGGGAAGGAATTTTGCAAGATATAATATGTTTCTTTACATTTGTTGTTCCGCAATTTCAGGTTATAGAGGTAAAAATATCAAAAGTTTGAGTTGTAGAGTGAAGCTTCAATGAAACAAGGTTAAGTGTCTTAAAGTTTTATTAACATATTAACAGAGGCTTGCTTCGAGTTGGAGATATATATTTTAAAAATTCAAGATTCAGATGTACATGCTAAAACTGCAGTTAAGATGTGTTTATTTTTCAAATTACAGACATATTCTTAAGAGAATGGGAATGAAAAAAGAGAGTTATAAGGTTGGGGTTAATGAAGTAGGACTATATATCTGAAAATGATTAACTTTTCTGTTTGTGTTTTTCTTTAAATTGACAAAACATAAGAACAATATGAAATATAAAGTACAAATATGGTACAAGTTTTTTGTATTAAAGTTTAAAAGTATCAAAAAAAATATTAAAATGTTTTCTTCAGCCATTTTAAAATGGGGATCGTTATAATTGTATAGTCAAATATTTTATTAAACTATTAGTTTTTAGAAAAGTTATTGGATATACAGTAGAACCCCTCAAACTCGACCCCCTCAAACTCGACATTCCGTCAAACTCGACAGGGCCAGTGACAAAGAGCATGGGATTTCCAAGGTCATTCACTGCATTGTTTTACGCCATGTGCGTGCCAAATGCCCGGAGGTTGAGGCTTGTTACTTTTGTTTATACAGCTGTGAGGGATGCTCCTTTGTCTAGCCACTTTCTAATCCTACTGTAGAGGCCAAAGTTAAAGATAAAGGGTCCAGGTAGACCAGGACAGCCCTAAACATTTGTTGTCAAAACATTCATATTGTTGTGAACCCAAGCGCCTAACCACCCGGATGCTACCGGTCATTAGCACCAATTCCATTAAAGTAAGCGGCAAGTCTTTTGTCATAACAATTCAACGGAGCGTCGTAGAACTATGATTCAAGTTTTGTAATAATGGTCTTAACCATGTGAGAAAAATGATCCGACTCTTAATTATATGCGATCAGCAGTTCAATTTATAGCATTTGTATTGGACTGTGTTTGGTATGGACATTCTTTTTCTTCGGCGACTTCGAGATGAAGCTGCCAGACGTCCAGTCAAAAATGAAAAACAAAGATCAATCAAAAGTTTTTTCAAACAATGCTAACTTAGCTCTAATGTTTTTTTTTTTATTTATTTTTTTATATAAAATTGTTTTAATCTTTAAAAATATTTAATGGACTGTCTGTTTTTTACTGTAGACTTTACTGTAAATTTTATTACAGCATATTAGGATAGGTCTTTTTAGTTTACTAAACCTATTGTACAAGGCCAACACTTTTTAAATCTCATTTGACCGATCGATAAATTTAATTTTAATGTGTGATTGAACACACTATTTTTTTGTTGTCAGGCAGGGATTTTTTTGCAATAAACGTTTAATCATTGATAATCAATAAATGTACAGTTATTTAAAATAATTTTGAGTATTTGTTGCAAACCTAAACATTAAATACCAAAGTTCCCTAAAACTCGACAACCCCCAAACTCGACAACCTTAAAGTCCACATTGTGTCGAGTTTGAGGGGTTCTACTGTAAAAGCTTTATAATTTGTTGTCTCTAAAAATTCTGAATCCAATGACACATTATTTACTAACCTAGATTAAAGAATAACTTATTTAAAATCTATACAAATGCTGAGCATAGAGCATTTTTTGTTCTATTAGCCTTACAGCCGGTTTTTAGAACATTTTACGCTTTAATTAGTAAATGCCAGATTAATCTAATGCCTAATTAAATTTTGCATTCTGTTTTTAGAAAATATTTAATCAAAGATTTTCTAATCTCCAATTAACCCCTCATTAACTTTAAAGAAGGATTAATTGGAGGGGGGGAAATGGTGGTTTTCAAACACATGATCAACGAATGTTGAAATTTTTAGGTTATATTAATTAATTGTTTACAATTTTGTTTCAATAGCTACATTGCTACAATTTTCAATTTTTGAAATGGAGAAACAGGAAAGAGGGAAGAATTTCAATGATATTGAAAAGGAGAAACTAATAAAAATTTATTTTGAGTTATTTATTACTAATTCTTCTGCAGTTTGAGGTATTTTTTATGAAATGTTTACATAATAAGGCTATATGCTGTGTAATCTCCTTTATAATCTTCCAAACAGTAGTTTTATAAACATATACAATGTCTCTAATTATCTGTTGAAAACTTCCTAGATTATAAAGATGCAAAATTATAAAGGTTATACGTCATATGCCTTATTGTGTAAACATTTCATAAAAATGCCTCTAACTGGAGAAGAGTTAGGAATAACTCAAGATAAATTTTATATTAGTTTCTCCTTTTCAACATCATTGAAAATCTTTCCTCTTTTCTGTTTCTTCATTTTAAATACTAAATACAGTAGGGTGCTTAAAAGTAAGCTTAAAAACTAACGTCGACATTATAACCTTATAACAGCTTAAACACTATGTCAACTATAGCGATGTAGCTAAGGAAACAAAATTAATTGTAAACCGTCAACATAACCTAAAAGTTACAACATGTTGATCATATGTTTGAAAACCGCCATTTTTTCTTCAATTAATTCTTCTTTAAAGATAATTAGATGTTTATGTGAGATTAGGAAATCTTTGATTGAATATTTTCTAAAAACAGAATGCAAAATTTAATTAGGCATTATGTTAATGTGGCATTTATTAATTGAGCATTAACTGAATGTTCTAGAAACTGGCTGTGGGACTTTAAATTAATGAGAGCCTAATGGTCGATTAGCAGTTAATGAATGTTCTAGAAACTGAAACTGATGATTTGATGAAAAACTAAGTTTAATGAAGTATTAAATAATTTAACGACTGTTCTAGAAACCGGTTGTTAGAATAACAAATAATGTTAAATGATTCAGGATGTTAAAATAAAGAAAAAGGTTGATATAAGGGTTCACAACTATGGGAATAAACAGTAGAAAGACAGAAGTCCTCCACAGTAACTTGAAAATCATTATCAGGAACAAAAGATCTTACTTCTAGCAACCTTATTTTTAATTTTAGTCACATGTATGCAACAGAAAATTATTATGATTGAATTTTTGCAACTATTTCATCTAGAAGTAGAGTTTTCCCTCTTATTCATATATATAAATATATTAAAGTTATATATTTGTATTTTGTACAAATGATAGATTCGATGTCTATGAACAAATTTCTGGGTATAGTAGAGGCCAGTCAGGGCTGAAAAACTGACATGAGTGAAGCAAGTGAAAACGGTTTAAAAAGAGGGCTGTTAGGACCTAGCCGACGTAAAGAAAGTAGTGATGTACACAATTTACGAAGTTCAGAAAACCTGTCGTGTAACAACTGTTTAACAAAATTTTTGTACTCTATAGTGGATACCCCTTGATCTACCAATACAATTTAACATTTCTTACAAAGCCCAAGAGTTCAACTTTACGTCATTATGTTTAAAGGATCAATGATGGGGTTGGGTAAGTATCAACCTGTCTTTACTTTCTTTTCAATTACATAGTCAGCAGAGTCTGTTAATGGTCCTAAAATTTCCATATCACATTTTCAATGGTCTCCCAATTGAGCCTTTACCAGCACATTTAAAACATTTTCAAAATTATATCTGTCCATGATATATATGTCTGTCATGGAATTATCAATAACAAATGCCCTGATGGACACTAAATTTTAAAGTTTGATGTGGACCATGGTCCCATGGAATGATTCTATTTTAGAACCAATCATTTAAAGTTGAAATGAAAATTTAGTTAAGATGAAAGCAATATCATGGATTATTTCAAGAATGGGTTATCTGAATGATTTACATTTTTCAGTTTGATCTACGAAAGGTGTCCATCCAAATGAATTCATTTAAGTCTAATCGCTTAAGCAGTGGCATGAAAATAGGGTTATTTGTAAATTTACTAAGATATATATAAATATACAAAATTTACAATTGGGTATATCAAAAACAAAGTAACAGATTTCGGTACTATATATGTGACATAGATTATATGGTGTGATTGTATACAGAGTGATCTAGACCTAGTGTTAAAAATTTTTGGGTGATAGAACAAGATAAATGTGACTCAATACATAATTTAAAAAATTCTATTTCACACACCCACTTAGAGAAATTATTTCGATTTTTAAAAAAACTGTATATTTACCAAAAAATGTAGAAATTCTGGGATATTTTGATACATTCCTCGAAACCATTCTACAATAAATTCAAGTAAGGATGTATAGGTTTTGATGAGCCTGAATCTATGGAAAAACTAATTAAATTGTTTAGAACTGTGAAGTTATCATTTATTAAAAAAAAAATAAAAGAAAAACCTTACATACACAATTCTTTTAAAAAATTGCTAGAAAGTAGTAAATGCTATAAAAAGTGCTTAAAAATCTAAACATTCAGAAGATATGATACAACATTTTATTCGTTCCGATTTAAGTACAGTTACGCGAGTTTGAATAGTGTAAAAATGGTTTGAGAAAAATAATAAATCAACTCTATCCAACTAAAACAACACACATGAAGATTTTTATTATTATAGCTACAACATAAGGTTACAATTAATTTAGTTTTACCTATACAAGTACAATACAAAATCATAAATGTTAGATGGATCACACTACTCTTTACACCTTCATTTCAGTTTTTTCAAAATTTCCATTCTCTTTTATGCAGGCTCTGGCTCTCTTTCGCATTGCTCCAACAGTCACTTTATGGCTTTCCTTTTCCCTAATTTTCTGTGTTGCACCTTGGATCCTGTTTAGAAGTTCCTCTTCGCTATTTACAGGAGTTGCGTACACCTCAGATTTCATAAATCCCTACACAAAAATTCCATGGGATCCAGATCGGGGAGATCTTGCAGGTCAAGGTACAGAACCTCCTCGGCCTATCCAAGTTGGGTAGTTAGCACTCAGCCAATCTCGGACATCAGGGTCAATCACATCCAAAATTTGAGGCAAATCGTATTGCAAAAGTCAAGATACATCACTCCATTTAAACTTCCCTAAAAAATGTGAGGTTCCAAGAAATAATCACCAATCACAGATGCCCAAACGTTTATGCCAAATCTTCATTGAAAGGACATTTCTCTTGCTGCTTTCGGGTTTTCAGTATCCCACATGTGCATGTTGTGGAAGTTGAATACACAACTTGTCATGTAAAAAGATTTTTTTAAAGTGATAATGTTCAATATAAAAATTTAGTAGATAGCGACAGAAATCTTGTCTAGCAGCATAATCATTATATTCAAGGCCTTGAACTTTTGTGAAATGGTAGGGATAGAATTTATTTGTGTAAAATAGTCAAAACTGTACTTTTACTCACGCCACTTTCACCTGCAAGTATCCTGCAACTAATTTCCGGGTCTTCTCTAACTCTGTCTAGAATTTTCTCTTCAATGTATTTGCTCCAAAGGTGCTGCACCCACCTCGCTCTGCTCCTTGTACACAAATCTATGTTCTACCAAACCCTGATGCAACCGCGTAAACACTTGCATACTGGGAACATGCTGACCAGGGTAGCAAACTGTGTACTCACTTTGAGCTGCACTCTCATTTCCATTACAGATTCCCACATATTCGTGATTAGAAAATGACATCTTGACATCACTGCCAATGAGTAAATGACCCAAATCCACAAAAATATTTTATCTAAACAAAACATAACATTGGCATCTGTGAGTGATACCTTATCTCATGATAAGGTGGGCTATAAACAGATATGACAAAGATACCTTATCTCATGATAAGGTGGGCTATAAACAGGTATCCACAAAGATACCATATCTCATGATAAGGTGGGCTATAATGAGATATAGAGAAATTGTTAAATGTTTAAATATTTCATAATGCATACAGAATTTAAAACAAGGTATAGATGTGTTCATACACATCAAAACGAATAGGTAAAAAAACTATTTCAATATATAGCTACAGTGATCATGAGTGATCATATATTCGCATTTTATATGGACCATAGTTATACACAAAAGCATTAGAGTATTATGTACAACATAATTGATTGTATAAAGATTATAAATTATGACTAAGAAGTAACAGGGAAACACTATAAAATAATAAAACAAACGCATGCATGCACACACACACACACACACACACACAAACACACACACACACACACACACACACACACACACACACACACACACACACACACACACACAAATTTCCAATACATAAATCTCCAATGTCCCCTCCAAGTTTACATAAGTAAAATTTCTTAACAAAAAAAAGTTATGAAATACTTTGTGCTAAGTGAGTTGATATTTTCTGACCAGCTGCTTGATGGCCTTGTTTTATGAAAGTATATTGTACAGGTAGTCCCCGTTATAAGCGGTAGATGCGTTCCGGCAAAGTGCTGTGTCAATAAAACTGCGTATAACAGAGATATTTATAGCCTAACGGGATAGCAGCAAATAAAGCATCATAATGTACTGTAGTGATGTTAATACTCGGATGATAATGATAATCGGAAGAATCATCCAATTCCGAATTTTCAGATTATTCCCAATCCAATTTCAAGAAATATGAAAAAAGATTCAGGACTGTCTTTAGGTATTAAATACTTACCCCACACCCTGACTCTTTATTAAATTCCAAGAAATATGTTGCAAGTGTTGGGACTACCTTTCAGTGTCAAATGCTCACTCCAAATCCCAACTCTTGGCATATTTTGTTTGTCTAATGAATAGTTTCATAATCAATATTACTTCCCCCAGTCTGTTACCATTTGTTATTCTGATTTGTCATTTACTATTTTTTATTTTAAGTTATAACACACAGTGTAATGATAGTGCGATTTTTTTTTTTTTTTTTTTTTTTACTCTAAAGTTTTTGCTTCGATATTGTTGTTATTAAAACTTGTGGATCAATTCTTTTTTACTGAGATAAATTATATTGTTAAGTTTTTGTTTACTTAACCCTTTTACGACCACCAGCCGATATATCAGCTCTCGCAAAAATCTTTTTATTATGCATTTAATTTCTCATTGATTAGAATGTATTTACAATGAGACGAAAGGTAAAGAATCATATTTTATGTAAATATATATACAATCACAACAAAATTTAATTTATTTGTTGTTACGATCACTGAAAGTCGACGATATCAAACAGGCTTGTAACAAATATTAACACATTCAGGAAAACAAATTAGAAATTTTCTTGTCAATAGCTTCAGCCTCCTTACTTGCCTCTGAGATTAATTTTTTTTCTCCTCCAATTCTCTTATAAGGATTTGATTTCTTCTTTTAGCTGCTTTCTGTTCAGCTTCTTCACTTTTGAGCATTTTTTGCATGTTTAATTCTTTATGGTATCTATCTCTTGAGTTTGTACAAGAAGCAACCAAGTATTTGTCAATGGGGACTATCATATTTCTTTATTCTGTCATAGACCATCCTCGTAGACACTAGGGAGTGTTCTTTTAGGTTTTCAATGATACACTCTTTATTAATCGAAAATCCCCTTTCTACTTCTGCTAGCATGAGAAAATATCAGAACTTTTTTGATAACCTTTTCAAGGCTGTTGGGCACAAAATCTTGTTCTTTCAACAAACTCATCCAGAAATCATCTAGTCTATTAGGCTTGTTTCTATCCATAGACTTTTCAGTATTACAATTAGTCAACTTTTCTTTCTCGAGAGAACATAACATCTTAAAATCATTTTGGGCCTCTTCAGCAGTTTAAGAACTGATAAGATTGCTTTCAGTCATTAGAATTATTAGGTTCTCTAACCTTTTTTTGCCAATATCGGTTGGGGATGTATTGGGGTCCAGGCTATTGATGAATTTTGTTGCACTATGTTCAAGGGGTGACCTCTCAAGCAATTTTTCTAGTAGACACTCAAGTTATTTCTTGTATTCATTTTTCATAAGTTTACTTGGAGTGTTGAAATTTTGTCACGAACCTTTCCAATGCCTATATCAATTTTGTGACCTTGCAAAAAGTTTTCACTTTTCTTCAAAACGGTGATTGTTAGTGTTACTTTTCCTGAACAATGAATCTTTCCATTTCTTTCAAGATTAGATTTTTAACGGATGTATATACAAATGGGGTTAAAGGTGCATTGTTTTGAAATTCTTCCATAAGGGGTAGAATGTCCCTAGCAATAGTTTTGAAGAAAGCCAACTTGGCTCCAAGAAGAGGGTCTTTAATCATGCCTTGCAAAATTCGAAAACCCTCGGTGCTTGGATTTGATTTATTTTTCTCCAAGTTTTCTAAGTATAGTTTCAATTTGGAGAGTAAACCTAATGCGTTTTGAGCTACCTCTATATTCTCAAGCCATCTTAAGGCACAACACTTTTTGGGAAAGTATTAATTTCTGTTATTCAAATGAAATCCCCTCTACTTGCAGGGTGGTCTTTAAAATAGTTGTACGATGTACAAAGATAGCCTACTAAATTCCATCGAGTGATTTTCATAGCATTGTTGAAAGCACAATTTAGAGAATGAAGGCCACAAGTACCACTGCTAAGCATTTTTTTCCAACTTCATCTCAGACCATATGCTCTGTAAGTCTGATAATTTTTTTTTGTTAACATTAGAACTATCCATCAATATTTGGATGAATTTTCGTAGATCTAGACCATTGATTGCTACCAAATGGTTTAGCATGTCCACAGCTGTAGCTTTTACCAAAAAAACTGAAGTTAGCTACAGAGTTGATGCCTGGCAGGTTTTATCACTCCAAAACCTAACTAAATGTCCATTTGTTGCCTTTGATTCATTTTATTCAATTATTTGTCAAAGGAGATCACAAAGTTTTCAAAGCAATTTAGCTTTTCAAGAAATAGGCTTTTAAAGTGAGGGGCTAAACCCATCGCTGATCAAGTATCAAATTTTTGTTCTTTCAAGGGACATTTTCTGAAGAACTACTTCTTCAGGAAAAACGTGTTTTAAAATTTGAATGTCACTTGCTGTGGCCCTATGTGATTTATGAGTGTAAACAGAATGTAAACACCAATAAATTTCTGCTTTTGTCACTTCATTCCCAATTTTGAAAATATCCATAAATTTAGATGGATTGACAGTAACTGTGAATTAGTATGTGTTTCACTTGGTGCATTCGAACTAGTAGGTGTTTCATTTCTTTGCTTATTTGGGGTTAGTTCAGAGTTTAAAGGAGGAGTGTTTTTCAGAAACTCTGACATTTTGGACTGTCCTTTGGATTTTATTTTATTACAATGTTTCAGCCCTTTCATACGACTGACCAGAGATTTCCTTTCTCATAGTGACAATAGAAGTATTTCCAACACAGCAGAGACATTTGGCAGAATAGGGGGCGTTGGAATTTCTTTGTAACTATAACTTGAAATCAGGCTCCATTAACCAGGTATCCTGGAAGTGGGTCTTCCTGTGTCTCCTCAAATTATTGTTTTAGCCAAGTCAATTTAACCTGAAAGGAACCATTAACTGTAATATAGACTTTACTAAACAGAGTAAATTTTATAATGTAGTTGTTACAAAGAATATTTGCCATCATACATATTATGAACATTTGTGTATAGAATTAATAATATACAGCGTTTTGGAAGTATAAATCAACTTCCTATGGATGAACACTTATTTTCCCATAGATTTATTTAATGTTAAGAAGAATGACCATATTGTAAAAGATTGCTAAGATAAGACTGGGATACAATTCACAATTCGCTTAACGGAGCAGTCGGCCTATACCAAGTCTAGACTTGACAATATTTTAAATGACTCCAACTATTTCACTGAAAATGGTAAGTAGCTTAAATAATATATATAAAAATGAAATATTAATGTGTAAAACAAGCTTACTTACCATTGTTGAAACATTGTTCACACTTGAGATGTTACGCCAATAACTGGTACTTAGTAACTGCTACTCTAGAGTAACAGTTATACCTGCTAGAGTATGGTGATTAGAGGTAACTCGTGAATATTGTCTTAGTTGTTTCGTGATTACTCGTTTCGTTATTGTCCAAAAACTCTGTAGACCCGTTATGGTGTGATGCAACTACAGTACCTTACCTGTTATGCCCTGCTACTGCTACCAGCTGAAAATATTGAAGTTGTGGATTCTCGCATGTGATTGATTTTAAGTATAAAGTTATATCAAAAGATTAAAAGTGTAAACTTAATTTTGAATTTAGAATAAATATGTCCATTCCGGTGAAGAAAAACACAATTGCGAAGTTTAATTTGGAATATTTTATTCCTGATACCGTGATACTGCATTTTTGCAATATTTGTAGACAAAATAATGGATATTTAAAGTGTTTCTGTAATCGGTACGATTGTAATAACACTAAAACAAATCGCAGTACAGCAAGTCACAGTAACAATAAATCACAAATAAAAGTAAGAGTTTTTTTAGTAGCAATAGCAGTTGGAACTATTACCGTGAAATAATGACTAGTAACATCTCTAGTTCCCATTGCTTGTTGATACATGTTATTCGTATCTTGGGAACAGCAACAACGGGCAACGACGTAGTAGCAAGAGTTCGAACTCTTACAATAGAACATCGTGTATGATAGAACATCGAAACACATAAGATCAGTTTTTCATTATACAAAATAACTATGCCTTAACACTACACGAAAATATCGTACGAGAAGCAGTAAACTATCAATATCGTTGATGAAATTCCCGATGGCTGTTCAAAATTCAAGTATAATTCACACTTTTCCCGGCGAATGAACACTCTTGTATATGCACTTTGGTATATTATTTTTGGACATATATCTTCAAATTTCTAGACAATTTTATTAACATGTGTTGAACTTACCCTCTAAGGTAATATGACTTTTTATTACTTGTTGACACATATAGCTAACAATAACACTTCTGAAGAGATAGCAACAAATAGTTTTTGTTTACTTACTATTTGTTTTTGTTATGGATGTGTAAAAAAATTAGAGTAATGTTTTGTACTACAGTAAGTGATTGGTGACGAAATGGTGGTAAATGTCCAAATAAACAATATTAATAATACAAATAATTTGCTTGGAATAAGTTAATTTAAACCATTTCTGGAGACAAATTGAGATTGCCTGTGAAATAGACCAATACACTACAGTTAATTTGTATAGAACTAGTTAAAACAGATACAGGATATTTCAAAAATGAATCACCTAAGATAAAATGAGTTAAAACAATGCAATATAAAATAGATCTTGTGTGCGGAGACACTAGGAATGAAACTATTCCCAAACCCTAAGCTAAACTAAGGATGAATTAGTATGGAAACAAGAGCAAGAGTAATTATATCTTACCGTTGGAGGGGAATGGGCAATGTTTATCTGACCACTGACTGTCGTGTATTGTGCCCCACCAACATGACCCATCCCATAAGGTCGTGCTCCTGTAGACATTAACATAATCATACAAACTATACAATTTCAAATTAAGTTATTTATCAACTCTGACATTGCCAACCTTGACTCTGTTTTTATAATATATCGTACAATAACGCTTAATAAAGTTTAACGCTTAAAGTGTTAACTTCCCATATGTGAAAGAATAAGACTTTTCTCATGAGATAAAAGAGGTCAAAGACCAAGCGTCTACACATCAGTTCTAAGTTCAAATGAAATGTGTAAGTATTGTGTTGTGAGTGTCAAAATATATTTCTTTCTTTTATTAACACTTTAACCGTATCACCAGTCTCCGAGACCGGACGGGAATTTTGTCTCTAAAAAATTGGCATATCTGATAGTTCGATTTATTTCTCCTGCTCAGTAGCTGTCAAGTAGCTTCTGGCCAATAGTTATTTTTAGCCTTCAGTTGGCCTGGAGCTGTCGTTCCGCGTATAGTATTATTGTTTTTACTACGGTCTCCAGTACCGGACGATACGTTTAGTGTCTGGTGAGTCCCGGCATGTGATACCGGATGATACGCATTACGTTTGAAATTTTGTGGATGTATCTACTAGTGTAAATATTATTGCACATAGTTTTTGTTTTTTGGTTCCCTATCTATTTTGTGTTTCACATGGCTCATTCCCAGGATATAAGAGTCAATGACGCTGACTTCAATGATCATATTTTGCTACTCCTTTACAACAACGTAGAGGAGGAAAGTGACAAAGACGTGGATGATTCGGATCAAGATCCTGATTATTTGGTTTCTGATGCTGACAGGGAAACTAGTGACGGGAGTAATTTAAATGACGAACCCTGAATAGAGGATGAAAATGATATGCATTATATTGTTGAAAATTTTGCTCTTCCGGAGGGGGAGTCTGAATTCTTTTGGGGTAAAGATGACACTATTTGCTGCAAGAGAGAAGAAAACAAACAAAGACGAACGCCCCAACACAACATTTTGAGAGGACCACTTCCCGGCCCTACAAGAAGGGCTAAAAATTGTTTTGAAAATAAATAAACAAATAGTGTTTTTTGTCGAAAACTTTTTTTCCCCTCCATTTCCTTATACATATATACAGATTATTTATAAAATGGTACAAATTTAAAAAAATTTAAAGCACTGTAATGCCAAATTTTAATTCATACATACATGTATTATGACCTAAATTGAAATAAATCTTGAGATTCAAGTAAAAAAGAAACAAATGGAGAAAAAATGTCCGGTCCAAGAGACCGGATGATACTGTTAGTGAATGAAAATTCATGATACGGTTAAAGTGATAAGTTACCGATTTAGTAAAAATAAATACATTTCTATATACCCTAACTTGTCAGAGACAAACTTAATAAATATTCCAGTTGTTGACATATCAAAGTAGTCAGCTTTTTTAGATTTGTTGTTACATTTATTTCAATTTATTCATCTTTACGGAGAAGATATTTTCTTGTGATTTTCTTTAAAATATATATATCGAAACAACAACAAACTATTTCTTTATTGCATGAGACAGTTTTCAAAAATTAAATGATATATAAGCAATCGAGATTGGCAAAGTCACATGTACAATGAGACCATAACACAATGCACATGAATGTACAGTGAAACAACTCTTATCTACTTAAAAACATAATGATGGAAATTTAAGGTTTTACTGTAATTTCAAAGTTTTACCATAATGTTCTGGATTTTAAATGTTATATTTTGCAATCCTTTAATAAGACGTCCAAGGTTACACTGTGCAATAATTAAATAGTAGTTTTAAGGTTATATTTTGCATTAATTTAATATAATTTTCAAGGTTAACCTTTGCAATAATTTAATATAATTTCCAATGTATATAATTTATTATTATTTGTAAGGTTATAATTTGCAATACTGTAATAGGATTTCCAAGATTATTCTTTGCAATAATTCAGAGAAGGGGTTGAATACAGAATGCATGCTGTCAAATATAACCCACCTTATGACAATAACTAACAGACATGTCACTTTACCCTGTGTATATGCATAATACATCATGTGATCAGATAATATTATAATACACAAAAACATAGCTGTTCACTATTATACTTTAATGTACTTAAAACAATGCTAGATAAAAATCTTACAGAATGAAAAAATACAATTACTAGTAAAAAATACAAGACCTAATACAATGGTTTTTGTGTTTTAGGGCTAAAAAAATTAAAAAACAGTTTGTTGTATTAAATCAGAGACACCTCAATCGATTCAGGTTAATAAAATTTGTGAATCAAAATATTAACAGCTATTTTAGGTAAGTTTCTGTCAATTGATTCGACTAATTCGCAAACTCATTCATTAGGTTAGGTTAGGCTCAACAATTGATGAGCCAGATTTGATTCTGATAAATATTTCTTTCAAAAATGTTTGTTCATAGATTTTATGTTGTTATACTGGGGTAAAAAAATATGTTGAAAAACTCAAAATCTAAAATTAAAAAACTCAAAGCCCAAAAGGGGTAATGAAATAATAAGTAGAAAAAGACTAATAATTAAAAGTAATTATTTGTGCAAAATGGCGGCAAAGATCATTCTTGAGACGTTTTTCTCAAATTAAAGAAAAACTAGAAAAGTTTTGTAGAAAGTAAAATTCAATAATGATAAAGTAGTTAAAGAAACAAATGGTTGTAGTAGAATAAGAATATGTATTTATGTAATGTAAGACCGATAGAAGAATATATATTATGAAATGGTGGGTTTTTTTTTCACTAAAGAGAAAGAAAGAAAGAAAGAAAGAGAGAGAGAGAGAGAGAGAGAGAGAGAGAGAGAGAGAGAGAGAGAGAGAGAGAGAGAGAGAGAGAGAGAGAGAGAGAGAGAGAGAGAGAGAGAGAGAGAGAGAGAGAGAGAGAGAGAGAGAGAGTTTTATCAGATAGACAAGGTACAGCTAGTATACTAAATTAAAGAAAGTTTTAGTAAAATTTTTAAATTTCTTAAAAAATTATTAAGAATAGATTTTTGTTGTAAAGTTAAAGGTAAGATCTCAATCTTGCAAACGTAATGTAGAAAGTAGAGTAAAGGGGCAAAGAGTAAGGTTTAATTAAAATAGTAGATGAGGAGAGATGTGTTATATTACAGTATGAAGTCCGCAACTGCTCCTTCTTTTGCAAAGTGATCTGTTTCTTTGTTTCAATAAATTCCCTCAAACCCATGCACCCACACTAAGGTAACTTCGTTGTTTTATGCAATTTGGTTAAGGGTTTCCAAAATAACGTCAACTCAAAAATATATGAACTCAGCTTTCAGAGCTACCTGTGTACCTGACATAATAACTTGACTGCTATCACTAAAATCTCAACATGTGTATGGCCGAATAGAAAGAAGCTTAGGACGTAAATTTCCACTTTTTGACTGTCGACCATCAAATTGACATTTTTTGTGACAATTAGTTTTAGTTTGTTTTTATTTGGTTTTGGGGGATGGGCGAGTGAGAAAATTTGTGCAATGATTTTACAACATTTATTGTTTTTAAATCCCAAAAACACTTCCAAAATATTCTTTCTGTATCTACTTTTCTCCCAAAAGAAAAACATGGGAAAATAAATTTTCAGAAGTCAGAAAAACAGAAGACATCTATGAAAAACAGGTGTCCAAAATGTATGGGGGGGGGGATACACTAATTTTTTAACCATTAGAAATTAAAGATTTTAAGGTGTTCTTTCAAATTATTTAAACTTATTTTCAAATATGAATTAAATTGTGCCTTTTTGTAGAGGGAAGGGAGTGTTATGGGTTGCAAATAAAATTTTCAAATGATTACCCTTAAAAGTACCACCTCATTCAAACATTTATTTATTTTTTAGACGAGAAAAATGCCAGAAAGAGAAGTTTGACAGACCTGAAAAGATAGTGAAAACTATGTAACCAATTATGTTGTCACCATTTTATTTAAGCTCAGAAAATTACTTGGACTTTACATTAATAAAATCTAATTTGAATTGGAAATCCATATATTCCCCTATCTGGTGCCAAAAGGGGCAATTTAATAGATTTTAACATAACAAACAAAATTTTATATTTATATTATATAATAAAAGTTGCTATTCCCATGACTGTTGAAACCCTGAACAATTATTTAGCATTAATTAATAGTTGTATCACTCTTCCTGTTGTGTTTAAAGTTATTATACAGTAAAACTAAATTTTCATCAGACTCACTATATTCTACTCTATTGTGACTATTTTCTACAGTTAAAGACAATTCATTTTTGTGCTTGACAATAAAAATAATCATGTAAAATGCATGCATTTAAAAATTGAACTTTTGAACAGAGATCAAATAAATTGACTCTAATTTGTCGTGTTGTTTTAAAATATGTAAATGTTTATGTATAATATGTAGTGCAAATTTAAGTGACACATTAATAGTAACAATTCTTTACAACATATGAGCATTCAATTCTATCAATATATATATATATATGTACACAATTATTATTATTAGATAATCGTGAAGAAATACAGTAGAACCTCTCTTAACCGGTCTAGTCGGGACTGACACCCGGGCCGGTTGCCCATTTGGCCGGTTGCCCATTTGGCCGGTTAATCTGAGGTTCCCGTTAAACTCGTCACAAAGCTTTTTTACAGATTCCCCTCTGTCAAGTATTTTGAAACATTTAACCGCGTCTCAAACGAAACCAACACACACTTCCGTTTTCGTAACTCACTCATTTTTATTTACTGTATATACTGTATGTAGATCATAACCAGTCAAAAGACAAGAAGAAAACTGAAAAGAAATGTTATATTTTCCATAATGTTACTAAATTGATTCGTGGAAAAAAAGCGGCCCATCAAACGTTTTTGCCTTTGTATGTCTGCTATACCGATGGATGCCAATGCCGCGGTGTTTTTACGCCGCCAACAATGGGATACCGCTATCGACAAAATCGTTTGACTCGCCGCCGCTTTGATACCGCGGTGCTTTTATGCCACCGACAATGGGATACCGCAATCGATAAAGTCGTTTCACTCGCCGCCGCGGTATTTTTACGCCGCTGATAATGGGATACCGCTATCGACAAAGTCGTTTGACTCGCCGCCGTTTTGGTGTTTCAATTACAATTTATTTTCGGAGACTCTCATCGAACCAGTACACTACGAAATAGGCCGGTTAATCCGAGGACCGGTTAATCCGAGGCCGGTTAACAGAGGTTCTACTGTATTAACAATTGAATCATAGTTTGTGAATGTTAGAAGAAAACAAGTTTTTACTTAAGACATAAACTGTACAGTGCCTACCATCAGCTCCAGCTCGCATGATTGCCGGTTTGGCAACAGACTCTGTGTTTACTTTGCCAATGCGACTACTTTCATGTTGTAAAATTGTTGCTCTGAAACAAATCGTTCATTGTTTTTAAGTTTACAAATAATATTAAATATGAATTATTTTTGCATTTGCACTTTTGTTTGAAAAGAAATTAAATATTATTTTTGTACATGTCTTTCCTACATTTTGTCATCAAGTAAGTTTTCTAATCAAATTAATACAGTAGACTTACGGTTATTCGGCCAGTCGTAATAATAGGACGTGAAATTAATTCTTCTATAACAATAGGATGTAAAATTAATTCCACTAACAATAGGTTGTGAAATTAAATCCTCATAACAATAGGTGGTAAAAAATTTTTTGTGATTGACTAATGCAGGAATGTAAACTGTACTTAAAAATACTTGTGAATTACTTGTAATATAAGTTATTGTAATTATTACAAATTTAATTTTAATTTTTTTATGTGACTCTTGCTATGCGAATTATGTTTGTCAACAGCAACAGAAATAAATAATAATAATTAAATTAAATCCTCCATAACAGTGAATGTGATATTAATTCCTCCATAACAATAGGATGTGAAATTAATTCCTCATAATAATGGGATGTGAAATTAATTCCTACATAAGGATCCAAATTTAAAAAGCAACTTACTATAAAAAGAAATGAAATTTAACATTATGTGCTATTCGATCCCTTCTTCATTTAAAATTGTATGGGTTAAATTGGTACTGTTAATGGTAAGAAATAAAATGGTCACCTTTAAAAATAAACTTCAAACAATTTTTGAAAACATGAAGTTAAATATCAGAATATGCAAGTGTTTCATTTTTGGTGGACCAAGTGGTATATTCATTCATCACTTTGTGACGGTGTGCCATGGAAATCGGCAGCTACTTGAGAAGGGTTCAATTTTGCTTCGCCCAGACTGTCCTTAGTAGCAAACAGCTGACTTAGTAGCTAGGTTGGACCAGAAGTGTAGTCTTATTATAATTTTGGTTATTATATTTATTTTCCAAATTACTGCATGGCTGATTAATTAGTCAGGGTCATGGCGTTCAGGGTTTTACTGGAGATCCAATCCCCAATTCGGACATGTTAATTTAATATTTAAATCAAGACGTGTTTGAGTATGGGTTTTACCCATGGTCTGGTGATATGAAATTTGGAAGTTTTCTCCGAAAACTGGAATATTCAGGTTAATTTGAAGAAGTCCAAAATAATGGCTTTTAAAAAAGGGGGCAAAGTCACATTGAATGCTAAATGGTGGTAAGGTCGAATAAAGGTATTCAATAAATAGAAATATAAGAGTTTTTTTACAACTTAACTATCCTGGGAATCATATTTTGAAGATAAAGCTAAAACGGCAAAAATGGGTATAATTCGGTTTGAAGTAATTTGTTAAATAATAACAAAAAATCCTTTGGACATTAAGTATTTGCTTTGGTATAGTGAGAGCAATAATTTGTTATGGCGCCCAAGTTTGGGACTATAAGAAAGTAATCAGATTGAGAAGAATCAAAAATATAGTATTAAAAGATAATACAGACTGCTTCAGAATACAACAAATTTTGTACTTTATCTTGAAACCGGATTTGAAAATCACATTTATATGTTCTAAAATTAAATCTATTGTATAGCTCTTCACTGTCACCTGATCGGTTCCTGTGGATTCTTGCGAAAGAAGTAATATGTAAAAGCTTGTTTTGGTGTCTGGAATGGAAATACGGAAAATTGGACAGAAATACGATATTAGTGTGGGTTTCGATGTTGATAAGCTGTGGTCCAAGCTGACGTGTGTAGTGGAAGCTCTGTGTAATGGCTGGAGAACAGATTGTGAAGGCAGAGCAAGAACATCGCTCTATCACCAGCAATACCTGACCCTTGAACTTGAGCTTGGCAAAAGAAGCTTCTTCAGTCTCACCACCGACATTGATATCATATCTTGAGTCATTTAAACTATGGCAGAATTCTAAATTAAAAATCGTGTTCAGAGGGGAGAAACTACTTTTGTTCTTTGTGCAATTAGCAAGAGAATGAAACTATGTTTCATTTTGTGGCTAGGTGTAGGGTATTGGCATATTTTAAAACATTCTGGTTCGGGTAGCCGACTACAGGCCGAGACGAATTTGAAACATATTTAAAATGGGAAGGATTGTCTGGCCTTGGTGATTTTTTTGAAAACATTTTAAAATTTAAGGAGTTAATTCAGGAATATAATTTTTAAACATTTATATTTTAGTTACCCATTTCGTGTTAGTTTATTTCTTCTTGGTTTTAAAATTAAGTCATGTAAACAGAGTAAAAAAAAAAATTTTTTTTAATAATAAAAAAAAAATAGTTGCTTTTTCTTGTTTCTTCCTTATTAAAATTTATTGATTTATTTTAGTTTTGTTATTAACACAGATGTTTCCAACAGTAGGTAAAAACAAATTTATTTTTGATACCACATGCAAGTTTAGATTATTAGTAGAGCCAACATTTGAGGTATTTTGTAAATGTATGAGATGTAAATTTATGTTTGTTACTTCATATGTAGAAAGAAACTATCTGTGTGGGTTTATTTTGTGCAAGATGTTAAAGAGAATTATTTGTTTATTATTATGTTACCAATAAAACACTTTTTATTATTAACATTATTATAATAATATTATTATTAGTGAAAACATCATATTATTAAAATAATTTAAAAAATATAACTTACTTTAGAGGTGACACACTGTCTTCCACCATTGTCGAACCTTCATCCCCTTCAATTCCAAAATGGTCTTTTGACTTTTTCTAAAAAAATTAAATTTAAACATAACTTAAAATCTTACTTAACATAAAATACTGTTTCAATGGGAATTAAATTTGAGTACAGATTTTAAGACACTCACTGTAATATATATTTTCAAAGCATCACCCACAATGCATTAAAATGAAAAAGAAAAAAAACTAATAAAAATCTATCTGACCAACTCTTGCTCTCTTCCGACCCTCATATCCATAAATCATAAAATATATCCATTTCAATTATCATTTTCCTTTTCTAAAATAAAAGGCCTACGTATGTTACAAATAATATGTATATATACTTTAATAAATTTCCGAATAATTTTGTCCGCATTCATATTAAAAAGTGTTAACAGTGCTATGTAGTCTAGTGTAAGATCTTTAACCTCATTAATGGTTTTGCGATTAATACAGCGAAACTTCCAAATAACATATACTGCTCGACCCCATAAAAGTCTGCTATTGAGAAGTGTCCGCTCAGGAGAGATCCAGTTATATTGGCCGGCTAATAATGCGTAGTAAACCACGAGAATAGCATCTTGTAACGATATTGAATATGTTTAGAAAATTTAAATGGAGAATCTAAATTATATTTTCATTAATCTACTGTATAATAAAGCATATTACTTTAATGCATATATGGTCCACAAAAATGAAATAAATTAAATATTGGTATTGTTTATACAACTGTCTATAATACAAAGTTTCTATAGTACAACAGTGATAATGTTTTTAATCTTACAAAAATACCCAAATTTGTAAATTAAATCATATTCTTTATTTATTCATTATTTCGTACTACAGTACTGAATAAACAAATAGGCAAATTAGAAAAATAAATTTTAAAAGGGAAAAATCAAACTATGTAATGTTTAAAGTTAAACGTTTTCATTTGAGAGACATCACAACACACAACTATACACACTGTTCTCATGGGAATTTTACTGAAACTGAATTCTTAAAGGACACTGACGACTGCTGTATAAAAGACACAAAAAAGCAACCTAGTTTCCAGGAAGTCAATTTCCGGGTAAGTACAGAACAGATATTGCAATGTGTGTTTCGAGACTTCTACAATTTTCTAGAAAAGTGTGATATATTACTTCGCTTTGCTTACTACTTTGCTTCGCTGTCTGTTATTCAGAAGTTTCAACTGACCCATTGGTCATCAATTTTATGTCTGTGTCCGTTATTTAGAAACACTACAAAGGCCAGAAAAGCATGATCCCGATTGGGGAATAGTAAAATGTCCGTTTATTAGAAGTGTCCCTTAACCCCTTAGCGGATGATTAAAATTGACCAAAAACAACACAAAAATGTTGATTTTTTTTTTAAATTTAAATGATGGGAAATAATGTCAAAAACATAAAAACCTTTGTAAAAATTGAAATTTTTTAGTTTTTTGCCATAGATAATGTTTTAGGGTTAGGTCAGGTTTTTGAATCTGTAAGGATATATGAAATATATATATGTATATTTATATTTATGAATATGTATATAGAGCGTAAACTTGTATACATTTCGTGTATATATATATATCAATGCAAAAAATTGAGATTTTTTAATTTTTTTATTTACATGCCACTTTGTGCCTTTCGACTAGTGAGCATAATATTTTTGGAGTGAAAAGCTCACTGACGTAATATTACGTCGCTGACCGTTAAGGGGTTAAGGGAAGTTTCACTGTATTATGAAACAAGTAAACTTCAAAAAGAAATATTTTTAGAGAATGTGCTATTTCTCGGTACAGCAAAATAGAAGAAGAAAAAAATGCTAGAACAGATAATAAATTCTTCTATGACTTTTTTTATAGAACTTTTCTGAAATGGTAGTAAACATTTTCATATAAATATATTTATAAATGACGATGCTATGAATAAAATATTTATACAATTTAAAAATTAACACAGAATAGAAATTCTCGCTTGTAAGCTTTTTTAAATTGCATTACTGTATATTGCTTTTTCAGTAGAATAAATTGTTATAAAATTTGTTAACACAGCTTAATGGATTGTGGATTGGGTGGGATAAGAACAATCTGCACTGCCTTGAGTAGTAAAAGTTGAGGGTATTGACATAGGACAACTTTTTTGGATTTTCAACTTAAATTAAAATATTACAAATTACCTTCTTCAAAATAATATCAATGTATCCAGAAATGAGTTGTAAAATTTGTTCGGCTTCTGTTGTCTGAACTGAGTAGTACTGATCCGAATAATCACCAAAGTCCAACGTGAACGTATTTGGAGAAGCACCCCATCGCCGTACAGTTGTGAGTGGCCAAGTCTTAAGGATTTCTTTAGTACGCTCGTCAAGTCGAAGAACCGAGTCCTTAGTAACTCCAAGTAATCGAGGCACCAACTTGTTCTTCCCTTTCATTTTTTCCTAAAAACAGTTATAAACAATTATGATTGTTCAAGTAAGATTCTTGCAAAAAAATTAATACTTCAAAAACTCATTTACACAAATGGAATCTTAAAAAAATATCACAACAAATTAATATCACTGTTTCTAATTTAAATAGAGATATGAAACTAACAGAATTTTATATAAATCAACATCCTTCATCTACAGAATGAGCTAAAAATTATGTATCATATACAGAATACCCAAGCAATCCATAAAGTGATTTGATTTATGGAACAATGCGAGTATTTTTGTGTTTTTTACATAAACTAGAGGACAAATATATTGAAATATGTTCAAAATTGATTTGTAATATTCTCCAAATAACATAACCTCATCAAGAGCAATGTGTAAGTTGACTGGAATAACAATATTACATCTAGAACTGTTATCGTTTATTAAAAATCCTACTTTTACAAGGAAGAAAGTAACTCCGTATGTCTTGAGTGAGCGTGCAGTTTTAGTGTAGAGTACTTTGGCATCCAGTTCAGACAAGCCTACGTGTTTACTGTGTTCTGCAAAAATTTTCTTTTCAATCCCCTTCACTTTTACATATGACTGAGGCAAAAATTCCTTTAAGCTGAAAAAAGAAAAATATACAAGTTAGTCAAAGAATGTTCTAAAGGGCTTCTAACAAATTAAGATATGTTGTTATATATTGATCTTAAACTTAATATCATTGAATATATTGAGATAACATTAGACTTAACAGCTGAGGATGATGATTTAGTCAATGAAATGTCATCTTCTATTATATTGTAGAACTAAACTATGAAAACAACTGAACAGATTAACAGTTTGTACTTGAAAACAACTGAACAGATGAACAGTTTGTACTTAAAAACAACTGAACATATGAACAGCTTGTACTTGATAACAACTGAACAGATAAATAGTTTGTACTTGAAAACAACTGAATAAATAAACAGTTTCTACTTGTTCATTGTTTATCTGTACTGCTCCAATTAAAGACACCATTCCTCAATTTATTTAGTTTCATATGCTGCTTTTTTGTTAACAAAAAAGCTACAATATTATAATATGTTACACAAAAGTAGCTTATTCCGTACTATCTCCAATTTCATAATTCCTTTTGAACTGTCTCCTTTGCTCTTGTGATTTGTTTGCCATACCCGTAGTCAAAATACTTAGGACTATTTTTAAATACAGTAGAACCTCTGTTAACCAGCCTCGGATTAACCGGTCCTCGGATAAACCGGCCTATATCGTAGTGTACTGGTTGGATGAGAGTTTCCGAAAATAAATTGTAATTGAAACACCAAAGCGGCGGCGATATCAAAGGACTTTGTGGATAGCGGTATCCCATTGTCGGCGGCGTAAAAACACCGCGGCACCAAAGCGGCGGCGATATCAAACGACTTTGTCGATAGCGGTATCCCATTGTCGGCGATGTAAAAACACCGCGGCACCAAAGCGGCGGCGATATCAAACGACTTTGTCGATAGCGGTATCCCATTGTCAGCGCCGTAAAAACACCGCGGCATTGGCACCCGTCGGTATAGCAGACATACACCCACAAAAACGTTTGATGGGCCGCTTTTTTTCCATGAATCATTTTAGTTTACATTATGAAAAATATAACATTTCTTTTCAGCTTTCTTCTTGTCTTTGATGGGTATATTACAGTAAATAAAAATGAGTGAGTTACGAAAACAAGGGAAGCGTGTGTTGGTTTCGTTTGAGACGCGGTTAAATGTGTCAAAAGACTTGACATAGGGGAATCTGTAAACGAGCTTTGTAGTGTTTAATTTTTTCATGTTTGATGTATAATATACATAACATAATATATAAGATACATTTATGTACAATAAAATGAGTTGCAATAACATCTTAATTCCATAATTCTTAGCGCTACCTGATTAAATAAGCTTTCTTTCAACAAAAACCGATTTTTTAGGGGAACCTCTGATTAACCGGCCAAACGGGCAACCGGCCCGGGTGTCAGTCCCGACTAGACCGGTTAAGAGGGGTTCTACTGTACATGTTTTCTATTAAAGTGTTTATTAATTTTTATACTACATACTTTTAATCCTCTTATTACAAGTAAAACTTATTATATTTCTTAATTGTGTTTCTATCCTAAACATAACAAATAATAATATTTGTGTTTGAGAAACAGTTGATTTCCTCATAAATAGTAACTTACTCGAATAAAAATATGATTATTTGAAGCATTTGTGACAAAACAGTTGTTCGTTTAACCCTAGAAGCGGCACCGACCCTCTCAGCGGGTCGGTTTTTAATGCATGATCTAGTCTAACGTCCGGAAAACATGTATTTTGCAATTCAACATTACGCCCACTTAAAATCGTCCTATCGCAATAAATAAAATACCGTTGGAAAGCTAATGTTCCTTAGATGCATAATCATGCAAAAAAACCACAAAACGTTATAAATAATATTCCAAAAATTGGTGAAGTTCGCATATTTTTGATGCGTAAAATCGTAAATTTCAACTCTGCGCCTTTTCGTAAACGCGACGCCATTTTTCCCGATATGATTACAAATCTATATTTCTGTCAAACGGATTGACCAAAACACTGTTCTATAGATCACTATAGATCTTTCTGCTGTTCTATAGATCTTTCTCTTTCAAACTGTAGATTACAAATTTTTCTGCGTCTCACAGATCCAGAGATATTTCTACTTGACCATAGAAGAAACTTGACAGGACGAAATTCATTTGGCATTCGGTGCAGTTAACGAAATGGCATAATCGATTACTGAATTGAATTTTTGTAATCGAACTTTACAATATGTTGTAGAGGAAATTTTATTCTATAAGTTGGTACCACTTGATATAGGCAAATACTTACTAAGAAGGTTTTGTTTTGATCTCCAAACGTAGCAATTGTGTCACGTAAAAACTGTAACAAATGACGTAGCGCATATTGTTTTGGGGTTAGATATTTGTTATTTTGAAGGTTTGTGTATACAAATTGTATATAAATTGTGTATACAAGTTACAATATATGTGTTTTTATATCTAAAGTTTATGTTTTTGAGTGAATTTCTAGTTTGTAAACTGTTTATATTTGGAATAACCTAAAAAGTAAATTTTATATCTAGGCTAAAACCAAATTTTCTTATATTGAGTGTTTTATATGATTATACAAGTGAATATGTGTGATATTCTTTGTAAAGTATATTGTCTTAGTGAAATCTAATGATTTTGTCTTAGGCCTAGCTTTAGAAAGTTACTAATTACGCCTAAATGGTCGAGGTGTCAAACCTAACTTCAACCGTCAGAGTATCACTTTTTAGGGAAAATCTTTATTTTTATTTTAAAAATGTAACACATTATTATTTTTTTCCCCCTAAATATATTCACAAATATATTACAAATCTTTAGTAATCTTTGAAAAAATTCCGAAAAATCTATTAGTATGTTACTGATTACCATTTCTGTGAAATTTCTGCTCCGTTACTCTTCGATTTTTTGGTATTTGACCAAAAAACTCCAAATGTTTTACATCTAACATTTTTTTTCACTACACAGCTAAATTCTATACACCTTTCTGAATATAATGACATATAGAAGTTGTGTAAAAGATATATACAGTAGAACCTCCCATATCCGACCATGACGGGACCGGGCCGTGGTCGGAACAGCCAAAAGGTCGGATATCGGGAGGAGCGTAAAATGCCGTTCCCAGGTACAAAAAATGCCACACAGTACTGTAATACAACTTTATTACACCTTTAAAAATATTGTGTATACATTTCAAACATTTCCTGACATGAAATTAAATACGTAAATATTGTATATTCAACTTGTAAAACTATTGATTATCATTTACAAGTTGTAATGATTTTACATTTCAAACTTTTACTGTTACGTTAAACTTTTACTTTTACGTTAAACTCGTCACAAAGCTTTTTTACAGATTCCCCTCTGTCAAGTCTTTTTAACACATTTAACCGCGTCTCAAACGAAACCAACACACGCTTCCGTTTTCGTAACTCGCTAATTTTTATTTACTGTATATACTGTGCGTACCTGTCAAAGAAAACTGAAAAGAAATGTTATATTTTCCATAATGCATACTAAATTGATTCGTGGAAAAAAAGCGGCCCATCAAACGTTTTTGCAGGTGTATGTCTGCTATATTGACGGGTGCCAATGCCGCGGTGTTATTATGCCGCCGACAATGGGATACCGCTAACGAAAAAGTCGTTTGATATCGCCGCCGCTTTGGTGCCGCGGTATTTTTTCGTCGCCAACATTGGGATACCGGTATCGACAAAGTCGTTTGATATTGCCGCCGCGGTGTTTTTACACTGCCGACAATGGGATACCGCTTTCGACAAAGTCTTTTGATATCGCCGCCGCTTTGGGTTTAAATTACATTTATTTTTTGCCCTTATTCCCGATAACCCAGCATTTCACAAACTCGGCACACTTCCGGTCCACATTACGCTGAGTTTGCGGGACTCTACTGTATCGATGAGTCACTTTTTCAAGTCTGTACAGGCTCGCGAACAGAAACGGACTGTGAGAGCTCGAGTAAACAATAGACAGACGGACGGTCGGATATCGGGAGGAGTCGGATGTGGGAAGGTCGGATATGGGAGGTTCCACTGTATTACTATTTTTAGTGAATTTTTTAAAATAAAATGATGAAATTAACATTTTTCGTAAAGTATTTTTTTTAATTTTGAAAATGTAACAAATTTTTTTTTCCCCCTAAATATATTGATAAATATTACATAAAACTTTTGTATATCTTAGAAAAAGGTGGTAAGCTTTTGATTTTGGATGATACAGGTTTTTCCTGAAAAATGATAACTTCGTTTTTGACATGTAACATACTTACTCCAAAACCGTTTCAAAAAAAATATTTTTTATTACATAGATGAATTCTATGAATCTTTCTGAGAAAATGATGTCTTATAAGTTAGGTTTTGTATATAAATAATATTTTTTATTAATTTTTAAACAAACGAAGAATTGTCAAGAAAATTAACCATGCCGCCCCTAGGGTTAAAACAGTTCAGTGAAACGACTTATTCTGTGCTAGAATTTACATTCAATATGTGAACTTTATTCTATTACAAAAATTGTTAATAATCTATATCGTAACAATAAGGTTGCTTACTCAAGAAATGGTGGCTTATGTTTTGTTTCATTATAATCCCCAAATTGTATATGAGCTTGGATTCCTGCGAACTGGCAAGCCATTTCCTGAGTGATAGGATGAGTCCCATCTAAGATCGCATCTCTGGCTTGGACATAAAGCAAGTTCAATTGCACTGGATCCCTTGAGTCTATGTTTTGGTCGGAAAAGAAAAATTTTCTTCTCAGTAGCACAGGTTCCCCTTCATCAATACCTTGTTCCCGTAGAGTCTTTGAAGGATCAATCCAATTCACTAAACAATTAAGAAGAAAATTAAAATATTAATCTGGGTTGCTACTGGGTTTATAATTGAATTATAAAATTTCTTGCCATTTCCAGGTTTAAAAAATTTCCAAAATTTAAAGAATTTCTAGATCTATTCTTGATATTCTAAGAGGTTATTTGATATGTGTCAACATAAACTTAAGGTTATTTTGTAAGTTCCTATTATTTGCTTAAGTCATTAGTAGATGCAGAAATCAAATTTCCAAACTTTTATCAAGTTAGATTGTTGAATGTTGAATAATTGTAAAATATTAAACACAAAAAACACTTGGAATTATTAGGTTTAATCGACCTTATATCCTGGTTATTGAACTTGTCGAAAACAATTAGTGCTATTGTGGAGTTTACTGGTAAGGAAGGCTAAATATTTTCCTCACAAAAACTTACCTTCATCATCCGTCTTAAGTTTCTTTCTAAGTTGCTCCATTTTCAAATCTCTGTCTTTTTCTTCTTTTCTTCGTTTAAGTGTAAGTGTACCAAAATTTGGTTTATTCTCAACTTCATCTTCGGGACTTTCTCGAACTAAACTATATTCATCATGATTTGTGATACCTAAAAAAGAATATAAAACTTATGACAATCAAATTTGTTACACATGGAAATAAATTAGTAAAATAGATTTATTATACCTGAAAATACGTAACTTACTTGTGCACCTTAAAATAATGCACGATTAGTTTTAGTGAAAGTTGGTTGTCTAACAGAAATCGTTAACACTCATGGCATATTTTTATGGAATTTCCATTATTTTCCTCTAAATTGCTGTAAATGAGATATCTCATCCCATGTTACTACTCACGAGTTAACTAGTTTTTAACTTTAATCTGTAGTGATATTGTTCATTTTGTTATTTCTGCATTTTAGTGGTACATGGTTACTTGTTGGTGACTTACTAGTAGCAGTGCAATTGTTTATGTATTGTTTTAGTCACATTAGTTATCACTGATTCAGGATTTGTAAACAGCAGTCTCTGTTCCCACCCTACGCCATAGCTAAATTACCAAAGTGTCTGCATAAATTACCAACTCAAATAATGAATGTATATTTTGTTTATATTTTTAAATTGAGAAAGAAGTAATTTTGTCTGTTTTCTTTAGAGTTTTAAACTTAGTGTAGACCTGTTATTAATGTCTGGCACATCACAAGAAGAAACTAATATTTGCAGGTTTCTTGATTTGACTAGCTTAGAACTAAGGTTAGTAGATTTATCACTCGATTAAGAGTAGGGGTATATTGAGGGATAATGAGACATACATTAATGAATATATAAGTGATGTTGGTGGTAATACTGATGATGTTAGCAAAGAGGATTTAACAGTAACTGTAGGGATGATGAAGAAAAAACCATGCAGCACAGGGGTGATTGCGGGCTGGGCAAAAATACAGCAGCTAATGAGTTAAATAAGAGAAAATCAGCTATTCATAGGAGATCAAAAAAGGAGCTACAGTCCAGAAATATTAATCAAACTGCACAAGTCAATGTTGGACATTTTTAACATTTATTGTGATGATTAAAACACAAAGAAGAAACTACACATCAACTACTTTATGATTTTATGTTTAAAATTGTCCCAATGCGTAAGTGTCGAAACACAAGAGTTTAGGTATACTGAATTTCTCGACACTTGCTAAAGGTTTTCAGAAATCCATCAGGACCCAAATTTAAAAAGTTGTAATTTTACTAATAATTACTAAAGGTTCCTGAGTTTCTACCAATATATGAATAGCATTATTATAAGATATGATGTAACAAGATGAATTTTAGTGTGGTTTCTAATATTTGTATATCTTACTTCTTCCATACCAAACACCGCCTAATTAACAGTTTTAAAAGTAATATAACCTACGAAAAATTATAAACTGTAAATTTAGGACATTTTATAAACTTTGAAATTAAATTCTTTTCATATCCAACAGTATAGCCATAAAATTAAAGGCAAGTGCATAAATTTTAAGAGTAAATCTAAAAGGTTGGCAGGTATGCTATCCCCTCAATTTATATCTGATTTACCAATTTTTGTTAAGCTATAAAATCAACCTTTCATTTATAATATACAATAACATGCAAGAAATTTAGTTTTGTGAATTGGTAGACCTGTATAAAATTATTCATTGCCTTTACTTCTTGTAAATTTACTACTTTGTAAATAACTTGTAAAACTATATATTTTCCTTAATAGTATAAAATTGTGGATTTTTTGTATATAATTAAATTGAATTTCGATAATATCTGTGAAAGCTCTGTTATGTTCAAGAAATTTCGTTCAAATAATTTTTTTTTTTTTTTTTTCAAAATATAAAAATTGTGTTTTCATATAAACATGTTGTTTAGGGGTTATACGGAGTAAAAACTATATACAACAATTTCACAAAGTTTTCTATTTATGGCGAATTTATGAAAATAATCTTACAAAATGCCAAAACCTGTTGGCAGTTAGGGAACCTAACCTAGACAGCAAACCTGTGATATATTGATTGTGATATAATACTTTTAATTAATTAACCCTCCTCAGCCACAAAAGGATATCTCATAAAAATATAATATAATAAATACATTCTATGAGCTGGAGAAATTTACCAATCTTAGTGCAGATTACAACCATAAGATTAGCGACAGGTTGGCTGTCATCTACAAGCAACGTTTTCAATGTACCATCCAACATTCGTACTCGTAAAGTCCTCAATTTCTTCTTATATTCTAGTAAATCCTAGAACAAAACCATAATAAATTTGTAGAAAACCAAAAAATTATATTTTAACTTGAAGAATACATAAGTCTTAAATTTCCAACACTCAAATATATACATTTCATGAATGTTCTCACACACACAGAAACAACATCACTCTCATATTATATAAACCTAATCTTATTTTTTTTAGAAAAATATACTCATTTTAATATGTTAGTTCACATCGGAATTCTATTAAGTCAGCAATACAAGCAGCTTAAAGAATGATATGGCAGCTCTATAATACTAACATATGCCAAGCCTTCAATAGTATTTGCCTGCCATACAATACTACTAAATGCCAACCCTTCAATAGTAAACACCTAGACGATCTGATTGGTTGAATTTACATTACTATTGTAATACGGATTAAAAAACTCAATTTTAGAGTATAATATAATATTTTAATCTTACAATTAAAAGATGTGTGCCAGGTGGTTTCCTTACAGATGAACAAAAAAAAAGTGTATAGGCGTTGCTCTGTAATTTTTGAATCACTATAACTGATATATATGGTGGTGAATTTTTGAACTACATTATGACCGAGGATGAAATTTGGATCCTTCAATATTCACCTGAGATAAACCATCAATTCAAAGGATGGGATAATGATTCGAAATGTAAGACAAAACCAAAAAAATTCTAACTGACTAAGTCAACTCAAAAAATCATTACTATAATTGTTTGGGACAGGAAAGATATCCTTTTGAATGAATTACTGCCTCACAGAGCGATATAAATGCTGATGTGTACTACAAAACATTTGCATAGCTTAAATACACCAAAACTGCTGGCATGACCAAAACTGCTGGCATAACCTACTTACAAGTAGTGTCATGACAACACTTGGCCATACATTGGAGTACTAACATCATTGTTATTAAATAAGTAAAAATCAGAGAAACTTGACCCCCCCCCCTCCATAGCACCTTCAGTCTTCCATATTTTGTCCGAAATTGAAGGATTTTAGAAAGAAATGATGAATTGAAAAAAATCAGTTGTCGATTGGTTAAATGGACAGACAGCATAATTCTATGATGAAGAGATCAAATAGAAATGTCGTAGCTTGTAATGCTTGTTAAAATTTTGTTCATTAATAAAGTTTTCTATAATCTCAGTACATACCTAATATGATAAAATTTGCAAACTCTAAAAAATATATTGTGTATATATGTGTAACAAAACAATGCAAATTACTCCCATGTAAAGGATCAGTGGACATATAATAGTCTAGCGTGTCCATGTTTCCATGAGAGACCACAAAAGTTAGAATTTCTATCTTAGAAATTAGCTAATAACTGGATGTAACACGAATAACATGTAACTTCTATAAAGTTTCTGTATCGGAAAAACAATAAACAAAAAGTACAGAAATCAAATCACTCACTCCATTACGAAGAATATAGTAATCCAAGTTTCTGCCAGGTTCTAACCAAACTCCTTTCTTCACATCTTCATCTGCTAAGAATAGACCATAGTCTTTGGCTAAAAACAGAAACACCAATACATATTGAGACCAAAGAATAAACATTACAAAAAATTTCTTAAACTTACAAATTAATACAAATATGTCTAAATATAACACACACATGCACACAAGTGTGTACATCCCAAAATTATGGACAATGACTAATAAAATAAAACAATAACCGAATTTATTTTGAAAATTCTAAAATAGCAATTTGTCATTTAAATGAAATGAACATCTTTTCAACATATTTTTCTTAGGAGTCCCACTCCCAAAAATTGTAGTTTCAAATGTTAAGAGAGATTGAGGTCACACCTCATTTTAAATTGTAGCAATTATATTAAGAAGTTAACTCACTTGAAATAAATAACGCTTGTAGAAACTTCAATCACCAAAGGGAAAAAAACACACAACTTTCAAAACAAACACTTTACTTGAAACTAGACAATATTTCAATAATGTCTTTTTGTGGAAATATGTGTGTATGAAGCTATTACTTTTATTTGTATGTTACAATGTATGTTTATTTGTAATGATCTTTATATTTTTATAAATCATAATTTTTTTCGTTGTTCTTTATATAGAAAGTACCCCACTAAAAACAAAAAAGTAGTGTTTTCTCATGTTTCACATACTTTTTTACAAAAATCTCAATGACCCACACATTTTGTTTTTAAGAATTTTATTTCTTACATTGAAAATTGAAATACTACCACTTTAACTCTTGATTAGGGTTTATAATAAACAAGATGGTAAACGGGGTGGTTTTTCATTACTTTTTCGTACAATGCACTATAAATTATTATTTTGACAATATTAATTTTTGATGCAAAGTATGCATTTTTTGGATTTTTTTTAATTAACACAATTTGGTCAATTTTACTGTAGAAAGAAAAACCAAACTGTGAACTTAAGAGAACTATCTACTTTATAGAAACCATAATTGTATGTACGAGTTCTCATAAAGGGTGAAAAGACTAAAATTTTAAAATGCTCTACCTACGTCAATTTTTATCATACAGCAACAAAAAAAAAACCTAATAAAATATAATTTAATAAGCTTTAAAATAGTTTCTTGATATTTTTTCAATACAATTTATATTTTTTAAATTAAGCAAAATACAATTTTTCACACTCTTTCCACCACATTAAAACAAAATTAATAGTTGTAGCTAGTGACGTCGGTTTCTTTAAAGGTAAGTATTTTTGCATACAACTTCGGAAGAATTTTGATGTTACTACTTTTTTTTTTCTTTATTTCACAAATTTTGAGCTCACATGACTGCAGCATTTCTTGTGATAGTTGGATAGATATTAATACAAATAATCTTAAACTTACGTTGGCCAAGATTGGCTTCTGTGATCTTCTCTCGTATCAACCTGCAAGCATCATACACTGAGGTGTTAGGGTCGAACTGCATCGTCTTTGTAACATTTTTCTCAACAATGCTGATACGCAGAGATAATGTAGCCATACTTTCAGCTTTCTGTTCCTCCTTCTGCAAAAATTATTTAATTAAATACAAAACCATTCACATTTTCTTAATTATGTAGACTTAGTCTTAATAGGTTTATAAATACCTTGCTCACTCCCTTAGCAATACCTTCGTTAGTAAATTATATTACAAACATATAATACAAATGTTAATGAAATGAACATAGTGCTTCCCTATATACAGCCATGCTATGAAGCCAAGGTGTTAAAATTTTAAAATAAAAAAACTACTACCATTGCAACTAATAATGTAGGTCAGTGATGGTAACTAATGGTATCATTGGATGCAGGCTATCACAAGATCTACGGGTAAGAAGTTATTTCAAACTAATTTAAATAACAATTCTTTAAAACTGTCTATGATATTTAGCAAAATTTTTTTTAAATATAGCCACCATTTTAAATCAGTTACCTGAAAACATTATAAATTTTAGTCGAAACTAGCGAACTAATATCGGTGCAAAATTTGTACTCCATATCTCAATATATACTTGACATAGTTCAATTTTGAAGAATAAACAGAGACAAACTAATCTTTCTGTGAGACCAAAAATCCTGCATCATCTAATTTCAAAATTTTGAGACATTTGAACTATACATTCTTGAAATAATAGAAGAGAATCAATAATCACCTTGGCCCTACTTTTACCCCCCCCCCTCTTCCAGCCTTAAATGATCTGGTCTTAAGTCTAATTACTACATGAGACATACAACCCACATCTAAGTCAAACATTTGAATCGATTGGAGTACCCGTTCTTGAGATAATGTACTACAAAACACCTCCAGGTGATCGGACAGACACTATTCCTAGACATGAAAATGATTAAAACCATCAAGATAGTGATATCGAATTTTTCACATTATCAGAATACTTGCCTTATTATGTAATAGAAAATAAAGAGCAACACTGTCAGCCATTAACTTTGAATTTAATTTTAAACTGTAAAATAACCTAAGTCCAATCATTTCTTTAAATTACAGTGCAGTCAGTAGGTTTGAAGTTACAGTTTAGGTGGTAATTATGCATTAAAGCTTGCCTTAAGAAATCGTTTATTATCTAGCTTATTTTGAAAAAATGAGATCATATTAGGTGTCGCCAGACACTTTTGAAGTAGCTCAATAAATTATTTTACTAGAAAATAATAAATAAAAGAGTACGAAATCCAAATTTGGTTAGTTTATTACGAATGGAAATCCAACTCTGGTTATGACAATGTTATTCAAGTTAGTATAAACTTACTATAGTTTTATTAGTCGATGTCTGGCAACACCTAATATGATCTCATTTTTTTCAAAATAAGGTAGGTAGTAAATGATTTAAAAGATTTTCTTAATTAAATTTTAAGGCAAGCTTCAATGCATAATTACCGTTTAGGTTTACTGTAGGCCTACGATATATGCAATAAAAGGTTATTTACTCAAATTTTACAGCATTGAATTAATTCAACTGTATTGATCTACACTTGTGGAAACTTCAATAATCAAATGAATGAAAATTCAATTTTCCACCATTTGGTGATTGAGTAAAAATACAAATATTAATTATCGCAAGTAAATAGTTACCTTTGTAAAACAGGATTAATTTTTTCTAATTTTTAGTCGCAAGTAAACAGGAAAAGCAATTTGAACAAAGTAGGATTACTCATATCAATAGATATGAGTAATCAATAACTATTATTGATCGTTTAATTTGCATTGCACTTTAATCTGTCACATACCAAACTCAGAACATTAAAGTGCAGTAAGTTTTCAGTTATATTATTAACTATTGGCGTAACACATGGTAGGTTAACCCTAGATTACAAAACATATTTTGCGCTAACGTATTCATAAAACTTTCGTAAAATTTACATCTAGCTTTATTTTGTTTTGTTTTTCTAACTGTTACACTTGTTTAATTGTTTTAAAAACACGGATTACATTTTCTGGGTATTATATGAGTTGAATTTAATAATATTTATACTTTATGAATTACCGGTACCATAGACTTCCTGTACAACATGTTTCTTATATGTGTTAAATTTGTACAAAAAAAGAAGGGGGTCAAAATACATATTATAATCAATATTTATTAGAATAATCAACGTTAGGTAGATCTATAAAGTTATTGTTTTTTATGAGGCCCTATTATTGTTAATACTTGTCCTTCATCACACCAAACACAAGTTGTAACTTTGTGTTGGCCATACATATCTTGGTGGCAATGCTTACAATAGGTTGTTGTCATTCGCCTTGGGGTAGAAGGGCATAGTAGCAAATTTTCCTCACACCTCTAGAACTGGGGCTGGATCAGGGTTATCGGGGATTCCCAAAACGCCACGAATCATTGTGCGCAGTCCTCTTCTAAGGCTCATTATCTGGAGGTGGTTCTGTATGTGAGGTCTACAAAGTTCCATGAACAGTTTCTTTCATAAAGGTTCTTCTATTGGGATGTTGATTTCTTTTTTTCAGATTATTTGTGCAGTATATCACATATGAATTTACGAAGCTAATATTCAATATACTAAAGAACATAGCTAAAGGCCAGCGCTGAGTTATCCGACTGCATGACATGTTCAGACATAATTGGTGCATGGCATCGTCCCCTCCTTTTGTTTCGTTATATGTGTGAATAATATGTGGTTTATGTGTTTGATTGTTGAGCTGATTATCTTCATGCATGATTGACAGGAGGAGAACGACTTTATTTATTTTTTTGGTTTGTATGACACAAGTGTTTTTTTCTTATCAAACAGAAACAGTGAAGTGTTTACAGGTCTTTCCTTTTTGTTCAGAAGTTCCGTAGGGACACCTTTTCTACTTGCTCTTATGGTACGATCAAGTTGTATGGGTCCTTTAGCAGATCTTCGGCCAGGCTGACACAAGTATACCAATTATCAATAGTGACACTTTTGTTTGTACCATGAATTGGTCTAGTAAGTTCTTTTACAAAAAACTCAGCAAGAGGTTGTCCTCCGGTTTGAGTTTTTTTACCAACATATGGAATTCTATTGAACATGTATATAGTGGTTGTACCACATGCCATGACAATTTTTATTCCGTATTTCGAAAGCTTTTTGGGGATATACATCAGAAATGAACATTTCCCTCTAAATCCCAATAACTGCTTGTCAATAGTTACGTAAGAGCCTGGTTTATACTTTGTCCGGCAGTTCATAACAGACATCCCAAAACTTTTGTATAACGGCAAAAGGATTAGTTCGTTTATGCTCCTAAAGCGTTTTAAGTTGTCGAAACGAAGACAGTTCAAAATGAACTCAAATTGTTCACTGTTCATAGTATACTTGTATCGACAACTACTCCACTCATGATCAAAGAGTTTTCTCTTGTTGTTAAGTGGTTATCTCTGCATGCTGCAGAGTTTGCTAAAATTCCTAGTACGGCAAACAATTCATTAATTGTCAAGAGAGAATGTGTAAATATTTCTAACTAGTCCTCTTCATCCTCACTACTTTAGTGAACTATTGTAAGATCATCCTCTCTGACAATGTATCATCCAGTAACTGTCTAATCCTGGCATTGTTTCTTTCTTCGTTGCCATCATTCATTTTCACAAAATAATACTGTACTTGCTAAAAATGTATACACTATCATATATTTTTACACTATCAAATTTACAAAAGAATATATTTACACACAATAACTATTATGCAACTAATATATACACTATAGGTTAAGAAATCACTAATATATACACATTTATAATAAAATATTCAAATAAAAACAAAAATTGAACTCAACAGAAAATAGTCAAGTATTCACAACACCTTCGTAAACTTGACGACGTGAAGGTGGATTCACATAGACAAATGTCACGTAGGCAAGTAGCGGACCGTCACTGACCTTGACTGTCATCTTTAGGATGATACTGGAAGGGAGACAGTGCTACCATTACACACTACACAGATCTGAGTGTTTTGGGTAGGCTGAATCCTAACTTTTATGAAGGGTTAATAATTAAGGGTTAAAACAATTAAACATTTACATTTACTGAATTCAAGTAAACCCATAAATCAATCTTGTTTTAAAGGAATATCAATCGTTAAAAGAAAATCGAGAAAAACATTGACCGAAGTAGACTTATTCCTGTAAAAAAAGAGGAACCCAATTATAGACTAATTAATTTGCATTTTATTAAGCTGTCACATAACCTAAATAAATTGCATTATATTTTAGGCTATTGGCCCAGATGTACCTTAGGGTCATTCCATGCCAAATCAACCAATAGTCTGGACCTTGACCTCTCAGATTTCTTTGATTTTTTTGTATAGAAGTTGTACCAACCAGGACTAGTAAAAATGTAAAATTTTAGATATTTCTGACTTTTAGTTTTGAGTTACAAAATTGTTAAAATGCAAAAATTGACTTTTTCGATCGTGTTCCGAAATATTTAAAATGGTGTGTTAAAAACTATTGCACATTGAGAGTTCAAATTAGTGGCATTCATTCTTTTACATTTGAAATGCTCTTTAATTTGATATGTCACATGATTGTATTT
This sequence comes from Aphrophora alni, assembly GCA_963513935.1. Taxonomy (NCBI): domain Eukaryota; kingdom Metazoa; phylum Arthropoda; class Insecta; order Hemiptera; family Aphrophoridae; genus Aphrophora; species Aphrophora alni. The sequence goes on from OY740765.1 coordinate 97,010,517, forward strand.
GATTCATTTTGAATTTTTTTTTTTTTAAACCGCCAAAAGCAGTTTTTTTAAAACCCAAAATATGTCCCCTTCGAATTTTCAAAAAAATATACGTGGTTTATACTATAACTGATTACACGCTTACAAAATTTCAGAATGGGATACAAATGGGTTCTTATTAAAAAATATATATTTTGGTATCAGAGTACACACCGGCTAGGTGTCACCTGCTAAATGTCATATAGGAAGCTGGTATCATGAAACCTGAGTCATACTGAGTCAGTATCCTAATCAGTTATCTATGTAGTTGTTCTTCTAGCAAGTTTATTTTTTAATTTATTTGATGTGTATCTAAAATGGACCTATCAATTTATTAATAAAACGATTAACCTTGAATATTTCCAAGTTTTTATTGCAATATCAATTGTTAGACTTATGGTCAACTGTAAAATCTAACATTTATATAGTTTGTAACCCATTGAACTATTTTAAAAAATGACAATATCTAAATGTTCATTGTAATCTTTTAAGAAATTTTCCAAAGCAACAGAAGATAACTTCATCTTATCAGCACTTAAGATGTAAGTTCTTCATGTTGCTGTTGATGGATCCACTTTTTGCAGTAAAGTGTATCCTGGCACCACTAATATATCCCTTGGTTGTGGGTAGAAGAAACTATGAGCTGGACCTTTAGGGTGTAAAAAGTTCATTCTGTACATGTTGTTGTTGTCTTTTTGTTCAATGCACCCAAGCCACCAAGAGTTATCGTATGCTACTGTTACAAAACCAGACGTGATATTCTCTAAATCAGTTGGAGTTATTTGGTACACTTCTGTCACACATTCAAGGGATTTAACTTGACTAAAATAATATGGTTTAACAATAATTTGATTTTCCGACAATGGTACAAACGAATGAAACTTCTCTGTTCCTACAATTGCTTTCGATTTATTAAATTGAGGGAGCAAGAATTTTTAAATCTCTTCATAATTCTGTGTTATGTATAACTCAAAGTCAATGCTGCTTATATTCTCAGTAGCAAAATCATAAAGTTGCCTTGGTGTCAGGATTTGGTGATCTGTAGCCTTTGTAGGCTGGCTTTAGCTGCTAAACGCTTAACAGTTCCACCAAGACCATTGCAAACACTCTTCCCATGAGATGTAGCAAAGAACTGCCACTCGGCATCTATTTCAAAATCTTGTTTGTGCAAACATAAATTATTTAAAAAAAAATCCTGTTCTTATATTGGGCACCAGAGAAGTAGGTGATTTTCTTACTTACTGAAGATTTTTCAATTTTCCCTCCCATTTGTAATAAATGGATGAATGGTAGCTTGGGTAGTAAGTCCAGTGAAAAAATTTAATCTCATCTTGTATTATGAAATAATAATTTTTAGCAAAATCACAATTAGCTACTAAATGGACTACAGTTAGGTTTTTATTACACTGTAATGTTCTTTTTGCTGATTAGATATAGTTATAAAAGCATTTGTTTTAAGCTTTAAAAGTGTTTCTAAAAAATCATCAATAAAAATCATCTGTGTTTTTCACTACAGTTTCCATCGAACACCTATTTATAGTTACCCACTTTTTGTAAGTCACTTCATCAAACATTTCATCATTAAATTTGGTGTACAATAACTCTTTAAATTGAGTAACACCTGGGCATTCTTTACATGTATTCATATAACAGTGCTGAGAGGGTGGGTTGCACATTATCTTAGCCAGGCAGGAGTGGTAAGATTTCAAAGATATTTCATCATCCAAGACAAAATTTTGCATTTTTGCTCCATTCATCATTAACTTGATAGTTTTGGTGCAATGAACATACACACACTGTGTTCCACTTTTTCCTGCTAGAATGCAGTTAACCTAAGCTCACAAAACTTTGAAAAACCAATTTTGTATATTGGGAATTTTTCTTTAAATAACTGGTATATTTCTTTTAAACTAACTAAAAATAATCTCTTTTGTACACATCTAGGTATTTCCTTCTTTATTTATGGAGACACAATCTATTTTCCCTGGCATCATTCTACTAACATCATCAGAATTGTAAAAATCTTTAACCAGTTCAGCAACATTCTCATTCAAAAATCTCCCAGGTTTTGGATAAGGGGTCAAGAGTATGCCTTTTTCTTTAACCAATTTTTTTACTGCTCGAGTCATGTAACTGTTAACTCCAAATTTATTTTGTATTTTTTTAACACTTCCAACTCATTGGTAAAACAGACAAAATTGTCATTTTGTCAATTCTTTTTGTTGTAATTGCAAACTTTTCTTCCAGTTGTTGAATTAATTCTGATTCTTCTAACATTTCAACAATAGGTTGCTTCATAAATCTTTTTCTGACATTTATCGCATATTTTCATGCCACTACTTATTTCTAAATCTAGACAGCGGCATCTAAACATGGGCATCATGTTTGTTATATTTCTCAGGGTCTTTGTACATTTTTGGTGATTTTGTTCTTTAAATGGGTTGCAACATCTAGCAGAAATTACAGCCCAGTTTTTTTTGAGATTTCATATTTATCTATAAATTATTTTCTTTGATCAAATAAAATTATATATACTTTAATATCTACAAGAACTTCACATACTCTCCATTTCCAACAAATGTAAGAAACATATTCACAATAATATTTTATTAATTTGAAATTAAATAAATCTAGAACTTAAAAATGTAATTTTTAATAAACACTGCAAACTACAGTTCATAAGTAAACACTATTAACTATATCACACAGACACTACACTAAAAGGAAGATCACTAAACCTTAAAAAGTATATGAATAATTTCAGTGCATTCAGTAGATTTGAACTCTTTGAAGATGATCAGAAAACTGAATGGATAGATAGCTGGCTGGGTTTGCTTGGCTTGTTGCAAGTTGCTACATGAAAACAGAGCAACTGGTTCATGTCAGTGCCTGCTCAATTCAGGTTCCAACCTGTCTGTGTTTCAACTGAATACACTCAAGTATTGCAAAATATAATATTGAAAAGGCATGGGAATTGCATTGATGATTTATTACAAAAACTAAAATGTAAAAATATTTTCTTCAATGTGTATGTGAAATCTTTGCAGTGAAAATTTAATCATGGGTTGTTTTACTTAAATCAAAATTATTTATTCAATGTACTGATACAATGGATATGTTTTACTTCAAAATGGATTCAATGTGTACTTTAAAAGTAAAAGGATAAAAATGCACAACCCAGGAAGGAGGAAAATTACAACAATTATATACTAATTGAGGTTCATGATAGCAGGTTCCTATATGACATTGGCAGGTGACACCTAGCCAGTGTCTACTCTGATACCAAAATAACTTTTTTAATAAGAACCCATTTGTATCCCATTCTGAAATTTTGTATGCATTTAATCAGTTATAGTGTAAATCATATATATATTTTTGGAAAAAATTGAAGGGGACATATTTTGGGTTTTTCAAAAACAGTTTTTGGCGGTTTTTCAAAAAGTATCAAATACAGTCATGTGACATATCGAATTAAAGGGCATTTCAAATATAAAAGAATGGCACAAATTTGAACTCTCTATATGCAATAGTTTTTGAGTTACATTAATTTAAAGATTTCGGAACACGGTAGAAAACGTCAATTTTTCGATTTAAAAATCTTGTAAATCAAAAACCATAAGTCAGAGAAATCTAAAAATTTACATTTTTACTAGTCTTGGTTGGTACAACTTCTATACAAAAAATCAAAGAAATCTGAGAGGTCAAGGTCCTAACCTATACGTCAAATTGGTAGTTTGGCACGGAATGACCCCGTAGGTAAATAAAAATATTTTCATATTTATATACGTACGTTAGATAATTATCAAATTAATTGTATACAATTAACTCCATGATTTGATGGAGCAAACCGCCAATAAACAGAAAACGGAGTAGAATGATAAAGGTTCGTTAATGTGGAAGTGAGAAGGGCGAAAGGCGATGGGCGATGGTATTACTATGGCAACGGTAACGACGCGCTGCAGCGTCATTGTCAAACCAACGTTCTGTATTAACCATATTGATAACGTTTGCTGTAAAGTCCGTTCACAATAACGCACAATCACCCACGCTACGCGCCCCTACAGCCTACCTGACCAGAATATTAAGCTAATAAACCTATTATCACTATTTTTATCTTAAATTTTGAGATAATGAGATTAAAAATGAAGTTATTTAGCGAAAACATTCTTATTTTTTTATTGTAAAAAGACAACTCTTGATAGGCCTGTTGCGACGTATGTAGTAGGTCATGTGGGTAAAACATTATCCCTAAATACTCACTGAAACGGCTGTCATTTTATAATTTAACAATCAACTATTTTTTGTCAAAACTAATTTGTCCGAGAGATTATAAAAAGTATTTGTGACAAATTGGAAGAAAATGGAGAGGTAAAATTGTACTCCAAACAGACCTCGATATGACCTGTCAGTTTTATAATAGAACTGACCTGAGGTAAATCGCTGCCCCTTCACGATGTCTTTTCGATATTTAATTTGTTTTCCCATTTTGTCTCTATTATCGAAATACATGATCTTGTGCTTCTCTGTTTGGGTTATAAATTTATAGCATATTATACATTTCCATGGAAGAAACTGTTATACAACCTGTTCGAAACTCACAAACCCTATTGAAACGTTATGACCCTCCTTCCCCCACTCCCATTATAGAGGATTTATTAAATTGAGCGGAAGAAAATTAGGGGACGCACCCCTTCCCCTATTGCCCCTTTTTTAAACAAATTTCATCCAAATCAATGTAGCCGTTGTTTTAAATGACGTGTTTTAGTTATTCGGGATTTGAAAACCAAATCATAGGTTATAGGGAGTGACCTGATGAACTATAAAACAAAATGTTTTAAATAATAATACATTCGGTTCTAAGGTTGTAGAAATTGTGTAATTACATTTTCCAAATTAGGTACATTAGGCTTAATATCATACAAATATCAACCAACATCTTCCTTGTTAAATACAGAATATAAAACATTTAAAAAATTTTGTATTGTTTTTTCTTTCATTGTTATTTTTTCAAGCGTGTAAATACACTTTAAAGAATCCATCCAATAGGCTCAACAAACTACCTGTTTGCGTTTTTAATTTGACTATTTGAACGGCAATGACGTTTCAAACATAGGATAGTTCTTTTACCAACATTTTACCAAAACAGTCAGCGCCAAAACATTGACGTTAAAGTTTTTTTCCCAGTTCAAAGTCTGTATTATTCTAATTATAGTTTATTTTTATCTTATTCTTTAGTGTAAAATATTGAAAACATACGCGGTTATCATAGCAGAGTGCTCTAGGGCATATATTACAGTAGGAGAATTCTCTCGAATGTTAGTCTATCGATTATATAGTAGCCTGTTTATAAACCCTGTTCTTCTTAATTCTCACAGCTGTTAATCTACCTATTGTATCGTAGCGTGCCTATGACCCTGTAGTTAATTCTCTCGGATGTTAGTCTATCGATTATATAGTAGCCTGTTTATAAACCCTGTTCTTCTTAATTCTCACAGCTGTTAATCTACCTATTGTATCGTAGCGTGCCTATGACCCTGTAGTCAATTCTCTCGGATGTTGATCTATCGATTATATAGTAGCCTGTTTATAAACCTTGTTCTTCTTAATTCTCACAGCTGTTAATCTACCTATTGTATCGTAGCGTGCCTATGATCCTGTAGTTAATTCTCTCGGATGTTAGTCTATCGATTATATAGTAGCCTGTTTATAAACCCTGTGCTTCTTAATTCTCTCGGCTGTTAATCTACCTATTTTATCGTAGCGTGCCTATGATCCTGTAGTTAATTCTCACGGATGTTAGTCTATCGATTATATATTAATCTGTTTATAAACCCTGTTCTTAATTCTCTCGGCTGTTAGGTTAGGTTAGGTATTAGACAATTGATCATAAAGTAGCCTGCCTATAACCCTGTTGTTAATACTCTGGAATGTTAGTCTACCAATCCTAAAGTAGCCTGCCCATAACCCTGTTGTTAATTCTCTCTGCTATTAGTCTACCAATCATAAAGTAGCCTGTCCATAACCCTGTTGTTAATTCTCTCTGCTATTAGTCTACCAATCATAAAGTAGCCTGTCCATAACCCTGTTGTTAATTCTCTCTGCTATTAGTCTACCAATTATAAAGTAGCCTGTCCATAACCCTGTTGTTAATTCTCTCTGCTATTAGTCTACCAATTATAAAGTAGCCTGTCCATAACCCTGTTCTTAATTCTCTCTGCTATTAGTCTACCAATTATAAAGTAGCCTGTCCATAACCCTGTTCTTAATTCTCTCTGCTATTAGTCTACCAATCATAAAGTAGCCTGTCCATAACCCTGTTGTTAATTCTCTCTGCTATTAGTCTACCAATTATAAAGTAGCCTGTCCATAACCCTGTTGTTAATTCTCTCTGCTATTAGTCTACCAATTATAAAGTAGCCTGTCCATAACCCTGTTGTTAATTCTCTCTGCTATTAGTCTACCAATCATAAAGTAGCCTGTCCATAACCCTGTTGTTAATTCTCTCTGCTATTAGTCTACCAATTATAAAGTAGCCTGTCCATAACCCTGTTGTTAATTCTCTCTGCTATTAGTCTACCAATTATAAAGTAGCCTGTCCATAACCCTGTTGTTAATTCTCTCTGCTATTAGTCTACCAATCATAAAGTAGCCTGTCCATAACCCTGTTGTTAATTCTCTCTGCTATTAGTCTACCAATTATAAAGTAGCCTGTCCATAACCCTGTTGTTAATTCTCTCTGCTATTAGTCTACCAATTATAAAGTAGCCTGTCCATAACCCTGTTGTTAATTCTCTCTGCTATTAGTCTACCAATTATAAAGTAGCCTGTCCATAACCCTGTTGTTAATTCTCTCTGCTATTAGTCTACCAATCATAAAGTAGCCTGTCCATAACCCTGTTGTTAATTCTCTCTGCTATTAGTCTACCAATCATAAAGTAGCCTGTCCATAACCCTGTTGTTAATTCTCTCTGCTATTAGTCTACCAATCATAAAGTAGCCTGTCCATAACCCTGTTGTTAATTCTCTCTGCTATTAGTCTACCAATTATAAAGTAGCCTGTCCATAACCCTGTTGTTAATTCTCTCTGCTATTAGTCTACCAATTATAAAGTAGCCTGTCCATAACCCTGTTGTTAATTCTCTCTGCTATTAGTCTACCAATTATAAAGTAGCCTGTCCATAACCCTGTTGTTAATTCTCTCTGCTATTAGTCTACCAATTATAAAGTAGCCTGTCCATAACCCTGTTGTTAATTCTCTCTGCTATTAGTCTACCAATCATAAAGTAGCCTGCAAATAACCTTGTTGTTAATTGTCTTGAGTATTATTCTACCAATCAAGTAGCCTACCAATAACCTGTTGTTAATTAATTCTCTCAGTTATCAGTCTGCCATTCATAAAGTACCATGCCAATAACCCGTTGTTAATTCTCTCAGCTATTAGTCTACCAATCATAAAGTACCCTGTCAATAACCCGTTGTTAATTCTCTCAGCTATTAGTCTACCAATCATAAAGTACCCTGTCAATAACCCGTTGTTAATTCTCTCAGATATTAGTCTACCAATCATAAAGTACCCTGTCAATAACCCGTTGTTAATTCTCTCAGCTATTAGTCTGCCATTCATAAAGTACCATGCCAATAACCTGTTGTTAATTCTCTCAGCTATTAGTCTACCAATCATAAAGTACCCTGCCAATAAGCCATTGTTAATTCTCTTAGCTATTAGTCTACCAATCAAGTAGCCTGCCAATAACCCGTTGTTAATTCTCTCTGATATTAGTCTGCCAATCATAAAGTACCCTGTCAATAACCCGTTGTTAATTCTCTCAGCTATTAGTCTGCCAATCATAAAGTACCCTGTCAATAACCCGTTGTTAATTCTCTCTGCTATTAGTCTACCAATCATAAAGTACCCTGTCAATAACCCGTTGTTAATTCTCTCAGCTATTAGTCTGCCAATCATAAAGTACCCTGTCAATAACCCGTTGTTAATTCTCTCAGCTATTAGTCTACCAATCATAAAGTACCCTGTCAATAACCCGTTGTTAATTCTCTCAGCTATTAGTCTACCAATCATAAAGTACCCTGTCAATAACCCGTTGTTAATTCTCTCAGATATTAGTCTACCAATCATAAAGTACCCTGTCAATAACCCGTTGTTAATTCTCTCAGCTATTAGTCTGCCATTCATAAAGTACCATGCCAATAACCTGTTGTTAATTCTCTCAGCTATTAGTCTACCAATCATAAAGTACCCTGCCAATAAGCCATTGTTAATTCTCTTAGCTATTAGTCTACCAATCAAGTAGCCTGCCAATAACCCTGTTGTTAATTCTCTCTGATATTAGTCTGCCAATCATAAAGTACCCTGTCAATAACCCGTTGTTAATTCTCTCAGCTATTAGTCTGCCAATCATAAAGTACCCTGTCAATAACCCGTTGTTAATTCTCTCTGCTATTAGTCTACCAATCATAAAGTACCCTGTCAATAACCCGTTGTTAATTCTCTCAGCTATTAGTCTGCCAATCATAAAGTACCCTGTCAATAACCCGTTGTTAATTCTCTCTGCTATTAGTCTACCAATCATAAAGTACCCTGTCAATAACCCGTTGTTAATTCTCTCTGATATTAGTCTACCAATCATAAAGTACCCTGTCAATAACCCGTTGTTAATTCTCTCAGCTATTAGTCTGCCAATCATAAAGTACCCTGTCAATAACCCTTTGTTAATTCTCTCTGCTATTAGTCTACCAATCATAAAGTACCCTGCCAATAACTTGTTGGTAATTCTTTTGGAGATTAATCAACACATTATAAAGTAGCCTATTTAACGACATTCTGTATTATTAAAGTTATTGAAAAATGGAGAAACAAATCTGTACAGATATGATCAAAATACCAACATACCAAATATGAACAATCCCCGCAAAAATTAAATTTTTAATCAATATTTAGAAAGTACTATTTTACTATTTGAATCTGATGACCCATATTTGGTATTCTACAATTTCTAAAATTAATTCTAAATATGTCAGCCGAGAGAAGTAAACATGCCCATTTATAAACGTCGTATCACAGATCGCGCACCAACAGAGGTCAGACGCTGAAGAGTTGGTTTACGACTGCAGTCAGGATTCTTTATAAGTAGTATACTTTTTTAATTACTCTCGAACAGTAAATTTTGTTGTAACTAATTCTTACATTTGGAAGTATTTTTTATTTCGCCAGCATACTGTGCCATATGTAATACTATACATACAGATTTTAGTGCGTTGAAAGCACTTTTAAGTTTGGTTTTTACGAGATGTTGTCTAACAGTGAATATGTTGCCTAAAATAATTATTTTTTAAACGTCACATATAAAGACGAACGGACGTAAATAAAAACTGAACTAAATATTTAAAATAAAATGTCTTTTCTTTAAGGTTGACATTTTTTCGGTTAATTCTCTGCAGGGCGTCACTACAATATCACGCGTTGAAACTCTCGATTAGAGAGCAGAGGTTCTTTAATTAAAACCACGAAAAAGCCCATATAGTTCTGTTCACTTGTGGTTTATACAGTTAATGACCAGGTTTATATAGTCTTGGCCTAGTTTTATCCCCGAGTTACTTTGTCAGATTTATCCCTTTTCATGTTTTTATGATCTATGTTTATAACTTTATAACGAGTTGGTCCGAAAAATTGTGCAGTCATTTTTATATACACAAATGATGGCAGCAAAATTTGAACAAGTCGTCATTATCCAAATTTCAAAAAACCGCTTCCCGGACTCGAGATATTTCCTAGAAAACTAAACGTCAATTTTCCGAGTACCCTTGTAACTTTCTCTCCGTCGTTGGAGAAAGAAACATTGATTTCTCTTTCGTCCGTGATGCGATGTGATACTTTGATTCGATGTAAATTAAAAAGCTGCCTATCGTAATTGGAGGATTTGTTTGTAAATATAAAATGTATTGCGTTTAAACGGGGACACCGAGCAGAGAAGAGCGAGGTAGCGATCAATAAACACTTCAACCTTAAGACTTAACATGCTATAGCAGCTATACTGTCGATTCTTTTCATACAAAATAAACCGTGCACTAACTTTCTCACACACGTTCACAAAACCACAGTTTAAGAAAGATAAAATGTCCGTTTTTCCAGCTTATTTTCAACTAGATTCTTCCCCATTGGCGTAATTTATTTCAACACTCGCATCATTTGTGTATATAAAAATTAATACACGATGTTTCCAGGATATAGATCAACTTTTGTTATCTAGAATATAAATCCTAGGTGTACGTTAAAAACTAAAATGAGTAACATAAGAAAAGATCCCAGGACTAAAGCTAATCCTGAGCGATCAAACAACTACACAAATGTGAACAAGTCAACAGGACTACACACTAACACAGAGTTGAGTAGAGGACATTAAACAGATCAACTGAGCGAAAAGAAATATGTACCGACACGGTATATACAGTTTGTACGGGGTGAACAACCTTTATCCCTTCTCTCGAGATTTTAGTGCGCGGCGTTGTTCATTTCCTGCGAAGAATTAATCGTTTTTCAGCTTTACTTAGTAGACATTTTTCTGGTTAATGACTATCTGTACACTAAAAACTGTATATCCAATATTAAATGCGAATGTGATTGGCAGTAAACTGGTGAGACAAAAGACCTCTAAATATAAAATTTAGTGAACACAAAAAAAAAAATACACGCGATTAGGCCTAGTAGATAAATCGAAAATAACCCAACTTATTTGCTCCGAAAATCATAAATTTAATAGTAAAGAAGCAAGAAATTAATATAAATGAAAAATAATTTAAGCATCGTATGTAAAACTAACAGACAATCCTATCAGTGTTACAAACAATGCCGTTATGCCTTCCATTAATAAAAATTCCCCTACGTCGGCTAAACGTGGTATTTGTTGGTTCTCGTATTAGGATATAGTTTTTGACTTATAGTTTATGTGATCAAGTTTGTATACAGCCATAGTTAATTTGGCCGTTCGGACTTACCTTTAGCTATCGGTTTCCGTTTTAGCTTTAACATAATTTTAGGCTATGTTAACTCTTTTTATTTGATTATGTTCTAGGTTCATTCACAATATGCCCTACACACATCTTAAACAAAGGAATCAGGAGGCTAGATATGACACATGAGCAGAAAGAGTATCGGGATGGATCGCGAAGCACTATTAGGTTTTCAAATATAACGACTCGACCGCATGCGACTTACATATTCCAAATCAAACAAGAGCTACGAAGGTTGAATATGAAACACGAGCAGAATGAGTACAGGAATGAACTACGAAGCAAGGTTTTCTCTAAATTTTCTAATTGTAATAACACAAATCGACGGCATGCGGCCTACATAGCTCTACAAAACACAATAACGAAGCATGAGACTGAATATGAAACACGAGCAGAATGAGTATACAAATGAACCGCGAAGCAACGTTTTCTCTAAATTTTCCAATTGTAATAACACAAATCGACGGCATGCGGCCTACATAGCTCTACAAAACACAATAACGAAGCATGAGACTGAATATGAAACACGAGCAGAATGAGTATACAAATGAACCGCGAAGCAACGTTTTCTCTAAATTTTCCAATTGTAATAACACAAATCGACGGCATGCGGCCTACATAGCTCTACAAAACACAAGAGTATACAAATGAACCGCGAAGCAACGTTTTCTCTAAATTTTCCAATTGTAATAACACAAATCGACGGCATGCGGCCTACATAGCTCTACAAAACACAATAACGAAGCATGAGACTGAATATGAAACACGAGCAGAATGAGTATACAAATGAACCGCGAAGCAACGTTTTCTCTAAATTTTCCAATTGTAATAACACAAATCGACGGCATGCGGCCTACATAGCTCTACAAAACACAAGAGTATACAAATGAACCGCGAAGCAACGTTTTCTCTAAATTTTCCAATTGTAATAACACAAATCGACGGCATGCGGCCTACGTAGCTCTACAAAACACAATAACGAAGCATGAGACTGAATATGAAACACGAGCAGAATGAGTATACAAATGAACCGCGAAGCAACGTTTTCTCTAAATTTTCCAATTGTAATAACACAAATCGACGGCATGCGGCCTACATAGCTCTACAAAACACAATAACGAAGCATGAGACTGAATATGAAACACGAGCAGAATGAGTATACAAATGAACCGCGAAGCAACGTTTTCTCTAAATTTTCCAATTGTAATAACACAAATCGACGGCATGCGGCCTACATAGCTCTACAAAACACAAGAGTATACAAATGAACCGCGAAGCAACGTTTTCTCTAAATTTTCCAATTGTAATAACACAAATCGACGGCATGCGGCCTACATAGCTCTACAAAACACAATAACGAAGCATGAGACTGAATATGAAACAGGAGCAGAATGAGTATACAAATGAACCGCGAAGCAACGTTTTCTCTAAATTTTCCAATTGTAATAACACAAATCGACGGCATGCGGCCTACATAGCTCTACAAAACACAATAACGAAGCATGAGACTGAATATGAAACACGAGCAGAATGAGTATCGGAAATTAATCACGAAGCTAGATGTTCTTTAAAATATTTCAATTGTAACAACATATTTTGTTTTAGAAGGCGATGATGACCGAACGTTTTTGCCTTTAAATAACAAGGAAAAAACAACTGGACCGCATGCGGCTTACTCATAGCTTCTACATCACACAAAAACGAGGCAAAGAGTATGTTTATGGACAAGTGAAGCATGCAGGAGTTCCTTCTAAAGGTTGTCAAATAACGCCGCATTTAGCCTTCTACATCATATAATACAAATATAATCTAATCAGTACTCATGCTGTTGAGTAAGTGTTTATAAAGCTTGGAGCAAATGCATTTCACAAGTATTTGTTTAAACTTACTCGTATAAACGATCGTGTCCTTTGAGGGCACCATTGAGCTAACATTTGTCGACAACAATACGATGAAGGACAAATATGCTGATGATTCCACATTTCACTGTTTTATAGGATTTAACGATAATCTTTGAAATTATTTTACAGTTTTAAGTTCTGAAAATTGATTTCATATTGAAGTAGAAATTTGGGGTGTTCGATAACTACGTTCTAAGTTTATCTGGGTTTATTAAAATTCAAACTTAATGCGAGAGAGTGTAAATACTTTGATTTGGAATCAACTGGCGTGCGTGTGCGTGTGCGTGTGCGTGTGTGTCTGGGTGTGTGAGAGAGAGAGGGGGGGTGTGTTCTAATATAAATGCCACAATATGTAATATCTTTTAAGTTAAGGAAATAGTTTTTTTCCGTGGAATTTGATCAATAATGTTACTTTACCACTGATATGATATTAGTACTGTCAAGAATAATAATCTTTACCTATATTGTTTTCTTATTTTTCTACGTCGAGAAATATTTGTGTTGCGACCCCAGCTTATAAAATGGATATATTATTTCAGAATTGAACTTGTCAAACCGATCCTGAGGAATAGGACAGTTCTAAGAGCGTTTCAGAACGGTACGGAACAACTCTTAATCGTAACAAAAGTATACGACAAAAAACCTTTACTGCAAGTTAACCACTCCCAGCATCTCAACCAGAAGTAGTCTAAATATGTGGGAGCTACTGATAAAAAATACCAGTGTGTCTGTTTTTTGTAAGGCGATGAACCTCTCGATGATCATTCTCTTATAAAAAAAAATTATTTTTTTAAAATAAAAAAATTAAAAAACCTGGTCTTCGAATACTCTAATAGCATCAGGGTCGGAAGGGAACAAGAATTGGTTAAGAGAGGAAAGATAAAACAGGGGGATTTAATCCCAGACAAGATGAAAAAAAAGTGCACATCCAACTAGGGCTCTCGAGATTTCCACGGCCATATTCACTACATGTCTATCAGTCTATCAGTGATGTTTTAGTACTTTTCAAACACTTACAAACTCCATAAACTTCTTCTTACGTTTCTATATGTTTGTAGAAACACAATTATACATTCAGTTTGAACAATGTTACAGAATTAAATTAGGCACTGCAAGAAATCCTGTTTCTAGAGTCCTCCAACTCTATGTACGTGTTTACACTTAAAATTTTGACTGTGCTTGTCCATTAATGTCTTTATTTAACGGGGGGGGGGAACTAAAATGATATAATTAATATTAATCAATTAATGATTGATTAATTAAGATGATTTAATTAAGTTTGAAATTTGTATAATATTCCATTTTTAATATAATGATCTATCTATATTAGATACCATTCGTGCTCGCTTGTTTAGAATGATTTTCCATCGCCTTGATACAGTCTTTGGTCCATGATTTTCTTTTAAAGTTAATTACAAGGTTTATACAATTACAGAAAGGTTTTCACCTTCTCATACAGTACAAGTATAGTGGTCAACAAGGTGCGTAGAAAACCATTTTTTGGACTAAGAAGACCTCAAAAAATGAATCGCGAAATTTATTTCATTATTTTTATATATAATTAGTACAACTGCCTCTATACTGTGGATTACAGATATTTTAGAAAATAAAAGGCAGGATAATAAAGAGATTTCGTGTAAATACATCAAAACTGTTAGGTTAGCCACAGCGATCAAGGATGTGGTCGACTTAGGAAGAGGATATCCGCGCATATGCCAGACATGCGTACTGTGTCCAACAAATTTTCAAAAACCACACATGGTAGAAAATTAATGGAAGAAAAGCAATATTTTTATGTACATTTTTATCTGTTAATGAGACCTAAGCAAGGTTTTAAGGTACAATTCTGTGTGCTAATGGTATCTAAGCAAGGTTTTGAGGTACATTTCTATCTGCTAATGGTATCTAAGCAAGGTTTTGGGTTACATTTCTTTCTGATAATGATACCTAAGAAAGGTTTTGGGTTACATTTCTTTCTGCTAATGGTATCTAAGCAAGGTTTTGAGGTACATTTCTATCTGCTAATGGTATCTAAGCAAGGTTTTGGGTTACATTTCTGTTTGATAATAGTACCTAAAAAAGGTTTTGAGGTATATTTCTGTCTGCTAATGGGACCTAAGCAAGGTTTTGAGGTACATTTCTATCTGCTAATGGACCTAAGCTACTACTATTTGACACAGGACTTAATTAGTATGGATAAACTATAGATTTTAGAAAAATTCATGTTTAAGGCTTAATTTATAGACATTTTATTTAACTGTTATTGTAGCAGAATGAACGTGAAATATGACATGTAGAAACCCCTAAATTCGTTTTTTTAGGGTTATATTGAGACCCATTTTCACTACAGTATTTTTCTGTTAGGAGAGAAAGACAAACGTAAGATTCTAAAACTTGGTGTGCATAAGAGATGTCCACGGGGGGGGGGGGTATTTCTTATTGATAAATTTGCAAGGCAACAATTCCAAGGCAAAAAGTATTATCATAAGGATAAAAATGTTTGCACTATTTAGTATTCGCCAAGTTTTTCAAAAGAGCTGTAACTAAAAATAAAAACTTCTTTTTTTTTTTTAAGACAACAAAAAGTATATACCTATTTTGTTACGTATGGGAAGTACTATGGTGTTGATTATTGTATAATATTTCCTGTTTGTTACTTTTAAGTGGAAACTACTGCTTGATTGTAAAATTTAAAGAAAGGAAATAAATCATATTCTATTTTATTCTTTGCAATACTTTCATTTATATAAGAATAACTATTTTTTCTTCTTTGTTTTCCTTTTGGTTTCTAAATGTATGTATGCGTGCGTGAGTGTGCGCGCACGCGTGTGTGTGCGTGCGTGAACATATATTTGTTTATAATTTGTTTGAATAACTTAACCTAACCCATTTTTTTTTTATTGAACAAACTTTTTTAATTTCACTAACATTTAAAATTGTAAATATATTATTTCATCCCTATCCTATCTATAACACCAAATATTGAAAAGTTTCTTCTTCGATGAGGTCGTTAATTAAAAACCAAAATTAAAATATAATATAAAACATTATTAGTATTTTATTAACTCTTCATTTAGTTATTTTGCTGTTCAGTATGCTAAAGTAGACGGATTGATGTTAGAGAATAAGAGCATCCATTGAAAGAAGGAAGGGCATAGCTCTCTTTAATGCCTGGTCATATATAAAATATAGGTATTACATTGATTTTCCGTATTACATTGTAGGTAATACAATATAGGTACTACATGTTTACTGATCTAAACATGGAAAAGTTTCATATGAATACTTAGAATGCTGGAAGTGTTTGGAATAGGGGGGGGGGAAGCAACTTTACTACTGGGGGAGGGGCACTCCAAACTTTAAAAGCGTATTAATGTTAAAATTAAATTTAAACAATACATGATACTTTTCCATAGACTATAATAACAATGATTTATAACACACTGTAATTTACTTAATTTGTATTCTCTATCTTGGCCAATTTTTACTTTTAAAGTAGGCCTTCCAGTTAAATGGACCTATTATAAGGTTAATTCTTATTTTTCTATTATTTTAAAACGACGTAATTCCTTTCTATGGATTATTTTTTTATCGGTTAATAAGAAAATTATTTAATTCTATCTGGTTTATTTCGACTATTCGTACGAAAATATTGTTATAGATCCAATTTCAGCTCTATGACTTGTGTAACCTGTCTGAACAACTAATAGTTTTCAGAGTTAAACTTTTCGATTGAAAACAAACGTATGATCAGTTCGTTGCTAAAAATAATTTGTTGTTCCATCACTAATTTCATTTGTTGAAGTAATTGAACGTGTATATAAAAATATCGAGCGTGACTTGTGAGATAATATTAGATAGAATAAAACTCGAACACAAGATCTCACAAAAATTACGTTTACTTAACCAGACGCGTTTCAACGTTAAGGTCGCCATCCTCAGTGATACATGAGTTACAATAACTAAACTATAACTAACCTAGCACTGCGTCAACAGTTGCGTGGCCTGAACCTACTTTCTAATATTAAGGCGTTATCAATTGCATCGCGAAATTCTAAATGACTCCAAAGTTAACATCTAACTATACCCTATTCCACCAGCCGTGGCACCTGACGGATTAGGAGACCCTTACTCCAAACAACATACCGTATTGTTACAATAACAATTAATTAAGGGACTAAGAGGTTTCTTTTAGAAAAAAACGCAAAGTTCTGTGATTTAAAACAAGTTTATTATTTATTAATAATAAATCTGACAAATAATCAGAAAGAAAATCTAGTATAATTAGAACAAATATTAAATTGTATATGTACATTATTTACATGACGCACTTAACACTCAGTGAACATTTAGACGTTTTAAAAATATAGACAATAAACGAACCAGAAATATTGTTTACTCTATTTATTTGTTAATTTACGGCATAAACTATTTACAAACAATTTCAGTGACAAATTGCTCCCGTTGAACATGCTCCCTGTTCGAGGGTTGAGGTCTCTCCGTTTTCTGCTGATAACGCTAATATCAGTTGCGCATTTATCCGAGTGACAGTACGTTTAGGACACTACAGGCCGCTGAAACTCGTTCAAGTACCTTTCTGACATCTAACAAAAGTCCCATATTGTCTTTTTCCAAATAAAAATATTGTATCACCGAAGCAACAATAGTTCTAGCTTGCGTATGCAACACTTCATTGGACTTCTTTGGGGACATCGCTGGTACACTATAAAACTATAATACACGAATACCAACGAACTACTGATGTATGTGACACCCCACAGTCTCTTATATGTCATAGTACAGGAAGTGACTCATTGTAGCGATCAAACAACCCTTACAGTCATTATAATAGTATGTATTATAATAGTATAATAGTATTATAAGTCATTATTTCCTGGAGTCATCTGTTGCAGCGCAAGTCAAAAACCTATGGTGAAAGAACATTTTTTTATTATTAAAAATCTAAACTTTATATAATCACCAAGTCCTTATTTTAGTTATAAAATAAAAAATACCATTTAAAGTGTCGTCAACAAAATTAATATTTACGTTTAAATACATATATTGTCATAACCATGTCGTGTTTGGTGTCATTTTCTTTTTCTAAAAAAGATTTCAAATATGCCATTTAAATTTGTGATTTATCAAATCAGCAATTGCTTACTGGACGCCCCAGTGTATGAGTCATCTGCCTGGCCGGGCCAGTCAGACCAAGGCGCTCGTGAGTGCGCGTGCGAGAGGAAGGGTCTTCTAATCCGTTAGGTGCCACGGCTGGTGGAATAGGGTATAATACAATATTCTGAACTAATCTTATATCTAACAATACATTTTATATTTTACATTAATATAGAACTTTTTATCGGTCCTAATTCATTATTTATAGTTATATTACGGTACTTGTTAATATAAAAAGTTTCCCACGCATACATTGTGTTTAATAGTAACATTTTTCAACAACACAAAATTTTCTATTGTATTGTTAACGCCTTAATATTAGAAAGTAGGTTTAGTTTTGTATAAATACGGAGTTTGGCGCAGTGCTAGGTTAGTTATTGTAGCTCTTGTATCAATGAGGATGGCGACTTTATCGTTGAAACCCGTTTGATTAAGTAAACGTAATTTTTGTGAGATCTTGTATTCGTATCTAATCAAACGTGTGTTTCGTGTTATTATTATTTCTTTTTTTGCTTGTTATTTAAAGAACTAAAACCATTTCGGTCATCATTGGCTGAAAAAATGAAGACAAACATATAAAATAAAGACCCCTTGCCCCTGAATACTGAAACAGCATTAGGGTCGGAAAAGAAGAAGCTGGTCTACAGAAACCTGGTAGGAAAGATAAAAGGGAGGGATTACGTGAAAAACTCAACCCAAGACTACGTGAAAAAAAGTGTAAATCCAGCTGGGTCCCTCGGGATTGCCAAGCCCGTACTCATTAAAGTGACCCCTTCAAGAGGTGTTTCACGTTAAGTTGACAACATGGGAAATGCATTTACTTTGTTACGTAAATAGGATTTTCATCTCTACTAACCATAATAAAAACATTGATCACCTTGAAAATTGACATCTCTCCATCCACCTTAGCTCATGTCTAGGTTCATGAGGACCACCGAGTAGAATAACGCATAGAAATCCCAAACTTTACAAACTGATCTCGAACGTACGCCATCTTGGCGGTGCCCAAATCCGAGATACAACGAAGTGATAAGTGCATCGCTCCCCATCCTCCTTACATGATGTCTGTTGGGCTAATGAGAGACCCCACGGGGTACACCCTTGTTGTTTTTAAACTTTTCTGTCATCATCGCCTTATAAATAATGAAAAAAATGAAATAAAGACTCCTCAGGGTCGAAAAAGAACGAGAGTTGGTCAAGAGAGACCTGGTAGGAAAGATGAAAGAGAGAAATCTAACCCGAGATTACATGAAAAAGGTGTAGATCCAGCTGGGCCCTCGCGATTACCAAGCCCATACTCACTACGCAATTTTGACAATTCCTAGGTCCGATCTGCAGGGAGCTAGATGTGCCTAGGTCTCTCGACTCTAGACGACTATGTTAACGTTTATATTTAAAAAGAACCTCCTTTCACGTACTTTTCCTCTTATTTGAATGATTTTCCGAGCTACATTTTAACCAATTAGATTGTTTTGCTGATTATTCCCGAACCGTAACTTATTTTTAGGTTCACTTTAAACAGTTACGATTATCACTCTTCATACTTCACAAAAATTTGTAAATTGGTAAACCCGATTTTAAAAAATTAGGTCATTTAACAGCTCCATAAGATTAATTTTGTCGATATCTCTAGAACCGACATTTTTTGAGAGGCTATGAATTAATTTTGCTCAGGTCTTCAGGAGGCACATTTATTTTAAACAAATTAATTTTTTATGTTTGAATAAATGATATTGAATTTTTGTTTAAAGATATATATATATATATTATGTACTTTATTACTACATGTATGTAGCTAGTTGATTTCGTATGTTATTAATACATAAATGTGAATAGCTAATCATAATAAGGTCGGTGTGACCTTCATCTATACCGATATATTTTGAATTTTACGAATTTTCACAAGAAGCAATGTTGTTAATATTTATTATTTTGCACCATTCGAAATTATAAATTTATTTCAGTTGTACGGTATCTTGGGTAAATTTTTTCTACTTTTTTTTACCTCAGTGAGGTAGTAAAATCCTCAAATGTCCAAGGCGCACTGTGGCGAAATCTATTATAAGGAAAACAACAAAAAAACACAGTTAATGTTTATTAGACTACATTTTGTACATTTCGATAACATAGTCGCATTCTCGGAGGGTTACAGAGCATCAGTTTAGCTGTAACGCTCTGTGGATAATTATATCATCGAAATCTACATAAGGGTAACTGGATTATTAAAACAATCATAGTTTCCGTTTCCTGTGTTTGTGGTTTCTTTGTTTTCCTTGTAGTGCATCGATCCTATACATCGAATCATGTCCGTTGGGTGAATAACCAATAGGAAAGAAAAAATACGCGCGGTTGTCAATTGGAAGAGCTCCACCCACGAGTGAGGCTACCGGCGGCGTCTTGCAATTCTAGTAGACTTCAGTAAATAAGTAGTTTTATTATGTTTGTGTAGGTTTTTTTTTTTTTTTTTAGTTAAACGATAGTTTTTTGTTTTAATAATTTTGGTCTAACTGGTACATTAAAATTATTTGCGGTTCTGAAATTTTTATTTTATTTTTTACTTTAACTGTAATTATTATTTCCACTGTAATAACCCAGTACAAAAATAAATATTAGTTTTTAATTAGTGTCCTGTAATTTATTAGTAAACATTTCTATTACAGTTATTTATTTAGCCGGACAATATTATTGTCGTTGAGAAATGTATGATAATTTGTTTACAAGGAAGGAAAGCGGCAACGAATGTTTTTCTTTACATTATAGGCCTACTATATGCAACTGTGATGCAAAATTAAATGCAGTATCTATGATTTTTCCGAGCGCCTTAAATGATCGTAACTGCAAATGAATAGCGGTGCCAAACTCTGTCAGAACGAGGAAACGAGTTTGCAAACCCGCTGGGTCCCTATGGATTTCTTCAAGGTCATGCTGTCTACTTGCTCCTCCCTCAACAGACTCCAGCCGGTTTGTATAATCAAATTATTCTTAACGATTATCACATTTTCCATAGTTACAATTAAAAGTTTTTGTAAATGAATTTAAAATATGTTAAACCCTCAGAAGCTCAATTTATATTAAGTACGGCCTTTGTAATCCCGAAGGTCCCTACATAGGCCTACACTACATTTTTTCATTTACTCTTGGGTTACATCTCTCTCTTTCATTATTCGTATCAGATATCTCTTAACCAACTCTTCCGATCCTGAAGCTATAGAATATTCAAGTGTTAGAAACCTTTATTTTTGTCCTTTCCTTCCTTCCTTCCTTTTCTCTTTTTTTTTCTTTTTCTTTTTCCTCCCTTTAAGCAAAAATAAAAATGTTAAAGTGTTAATGGAAGCTACGTATATTTTATATTTATGTAGTTTTATATGTATTATAAATATGAGAAAAAATGAAAATTTTCAAAATGTTGAGGATAATTTTTTGAATCATAACTCAAAAATGATTTATCATACAGCGTCGAGCTATTAGAAATTTGCATTAGTCAAAATTATTTCAAATTTAACGATAAATTTTATCAACAAATAGAAGGGTTGGCAATGGGTTCACCGTTGTCACCTCTTCTAGCAGAAATTTGCATGGCCGATTTCGAAAATAATTTATTTGGTAAAGACAATCCTTTATTTAAAAAATATAATTTATTGGTACCGTTATGTTGGCGATGTTTTGTATTTGTTTAGTGGCACTAATAGGCAGTTAGACTCTCTACTTAAAATGGTTAATTCTGTAAATAGCAATTCGGTTCACTATGGAAGTGGGTATAAATAACAACATTAATTTCCTAGACCTTAACAATATCACTGATAGTTATCATAAATTTTAGATTTTCAGAAAACCAACTTATACAGATACAGTAATACCTGCTGATTCTAACCATCCTATCAGCCATAAACCTGCTGCTTTTCACAGCATGACACATAGACTTATTATTGTACCCATCTCATCTAATGACTTCAATGACGAACTGAATGTTGTTAAACAAATTGCTGTTAATAATAAGTATGATGTTAGTTTAATAAATAATATTTTAAGAAAGAAGATGCAGCGAAGAGCTAAAAATTTAGTCTACTCTTCCCATAATGATAGCATTGAAATAGTTAAATATTGTAAACTATCTTATATCAACAGAACTAGTTATAAAATCAGTAACCTTATTTCAACTTAATGTAATCGTAAAGTCAACTTTTATTGTACAAAAAAATCTAGGGAAAATGTTGGTTAATAATAAAGATAAAAAAGAAATGTTAGAAAATAGTGGAGTTTATAAAATATCTTGTAAAGATTGTGACTGAGTACATAGGTCAATCAGGTAGGATTACATAAAAGATAGGATTAAAGAACATGTAAATAGTTGGAAACATGCCTATAGAAACTCTAACTTTGCTAACCATATTTTGGACTCGGGTCATAATTTCGATCCGAAATTGAATGATAAACTCTTACATATAGAAAATAAAAGCAATAGTTTAAATAATTTAGAATGTTTAGAAATATATAGATCTATTTCACTTAGGACTATTTTCAACTTAAATGCCCAAATTGTATTAAATTCTTCACCCCTTCTAAAACCCATCCTTAACATAGTTCATCAACCTTCATCTACCTGCTAAGTCATTCCCCCCTACCCTTCCCGATTTCCCTATTGTATTTCAGTTTCCTGCTACTTGTGTATGTATAAATAGTTGCCTATACTTGTTAATTGTCAGTTGCCCGATGATGCCGCAAGGCGAAACAATTGTAGCTCATTTATATTATTAAAATAATTTTGAAACTTTAGCTTTATTGCTTTATTTTATCCTTGATTGTGAAATTAGCAAGAAAATTACAATTTTTCAATTTTTTTTTTATTAATGCTGATCACCGTTTAAGTCGAGTTCATACCGTCGATCGATTTGATTAATTTAATGGCATGCACAGAACACAACTATTCCGATCGTATAAAATGGTGAAACAAAACAAAAATACAACTTATTGTGTAAAGAAACTGTAAGAAAAATTCTCAAAAATAAGATGATGAGGCTTTATAAATTTGCGAAAAAAGTCGAAATATTGAAACCTAATAGAAAATCTTTCGACGTGATTTTCAGAATTCACTATATGGAAATCAATAAAAAAAAAACCTGCATAATGACAAAGATACCGAACAAGACTCACGAAAATTCGAATTGATAATCCATAAAATTTTAAGTGTGAATCTTTCTGAAATTAATAAAAAAATATCTAAATTTTAAACAAGTGACAAATTTATTTTTAACAATGTTTAGATTTACATATTGCGAGTCATTTCATTCTGATATGAACAATATTAGAGCAGAACTGACCAATGTACACCTAGAAGTTGACCAATACTTTTTATACTCCAAACTTCAATTTTGCACTAATTTTCGACGGGCACGAGAAAATTTTTGGATTCAGATCACAACAAATACATGTTAAAGATAAATTCCATATTTGAATAGTGTGTAATAAAAGTGAAATTTATTTTTTCGTAATTTCTGGCCAGACGAATAAAAAAAATCCTCGAGTGGCCCTAGATGATCCACTGCTTTAAACTGTCCATCCAATAACGTCCAACTAAGAGTTATTGTTGTTAAAACCAATAACTTTTAACCTGTCGCCTGCCATATCTGTAACTGAGTAACATTTATGGTATTCATATAGTAGTTAAACAATTTGTTTAAATGCTGCTAGATATATTTTACTATGTAGTTAACTTAAATGTGCAACTCAATTCTTAACGCTCGATTTTTATTTTTATGTTGGCAACACTTGACTGTTAACTTAATCATGTCTTTATTTTGGAAATAATGAGACGATTATTCAATTCCACAAAACAGCTTTAATTGCGACATATGTTTCGCCGTTAGGCATTTTCAAGCAACTAAATTGAAAACAAAACAAGTCTAAACTAAAAATGTGAGACAATATAAACAAACAAGTTAATCTTGTAACAGTAAACTAATAAACTATAATTACTTCCATATCATTATTCTATTTCCAATTAAATGTATTATTACGACTAGGGCTCTACTGAAATAATACAACAGTATTATTGTTTCCTAATACTTATTACTGGTGTTCACACCCTCCTCCCCTTTTTAACAATTTGTAATCCTATATTATCATAATAGTCATTTATTTGCATAATACTGTTGTATTTATAGAAAATATTTCTAAAACTGATTTGTGCTAGTTTAAATATGCTTGATAAAACTTATATGTCAATTTTCTATACAAGTACTATAATTGGAGGGGGGGTTGTCTTAAGTATAATTAATTTATAATGATTTTACGCCCAGTTATCAAAAATATTTGAAAACAAAAATGCCCGACAGATTTGGACGCGATAGAATATCCAGTGCGAAAATAAGCATAAATACAACAAATTAGTAATCATGTCTCTAGTTGCCGGAATTTTACTTAGATTTTAGTCACATTAGCTATTGCTGCAGCAGAATATGTTTGTCCCTCAAAAATAAAAGTTAACAAATTTCAAAATGCGGGTTTTGAAACGAATCTTTGGAAGTATTTTTTTTACTTGTTGATTCTGGATATATTGATACCAAGGTCGACGTCGTAAACAATCGGAATTCATGTCCTACGACACCAACGCACGGCTGCTTGACGAATTTTGTTTACACCAGTAACAGCGTTATTTTTATTTTATCAACACTCAAAAGAAATTAAAATATTGATCCAATGAATGATTAACAATAATTTAACTTTTTTCCTAGCCGTCATTTGACTTCGTTCACGGTCTGACGCGTTTCAGAGTCCTCGCTCGTCTATACTTTATTAAAAAAAAAAAAAAAAAAAAAACGCCTACCAAACGATTGGTGCCCAACGCATTGACGAGCTCAGTAGAGCGAGGACTCTGAAGACGGAGCAAATACTCCGAAACCTGTCGTAAGCGTAAAGGAAGTCACGCGATGACTTGGATGCTATAAAGAAAATTGAATCTTGAAATGAGGAAGTTTCTTCTTTACGAAAATATAATTTAAAGTTCACTTCCGAAATCCCGATAATTTATATTTATTGATATTTGTTTTCGCCCTCCGCGTAAAAACCAAGACTTATTAAAATCTTAAGAAGAAAAAAGTATTATGGTGTAGTTTAGAAACAAAAAATCTCTCAGGGACGCCTATGGTGAGTATTCATGTTGGGTTCCTATCATATTTCTTATCAAGTATCTCTTGACCGACTCTTCTTCTCTTCCCACTCTCATGCTATTAGTACATTGGAGAGCTAGGAGTCTTTATTTGATGTTCTCTTCCCAATATGTGACCGAGGGGTTGTTTTTCCTTTTAAACGACAAAAGGAAAACATTAGAAACAAAAAGTCGATGAAACATACGCAGTTTTCGTGAACGTTTCAGGAACATCCAACACCAGTAACCGGGCTGAAACCTACATAATGCCCAACTGTTCACAAGTCCGATCTGCAGGGAGTTAATCGTATCTCAACAGATCAAGCAACGCCTCACCATCGGTTGTCTTTACTTTATTATGGAACGTTTATCTAAATTAGTGACTGATTACAAAATTGTGAACTTTTGTCATCGACAAAATGTGCACACAGACATAAAGAAAACCTTTGTTCGTATTTCTCAGATAGCCTTACGTAATTATAGACACATTGTAGGCATGTGCTCATAGTTATTCATTTTGATGCTAAAAAAGTAGTTTTGGGAATAATGTACGTACGTATCTAATCCATACAGCAAGAACGTTTTAAAAGCAAATTCAGAAACTTTCCAAAACTTTAAAAAATGTTAATTTCTTTATAAATCCGTCGTTTTATTAACACCGTCTAAAATGATACTTTCAATTTTTGTTTTGTTACCATAAATACCTGTTAAAACCCAATATTTATACCAATTTTGGTGGAAATCGGATAAAAGATACCTCTAGTGGAAAATCGACTAAATACGGCCGTCTTTTTGAAACGGTTAGAGATTAGGAAATACGATAAATATTTTGCAAAAACAAACAAAATATTATCAATATTTGAGAATTCGTTTGTAAGTTATGATAATGGACACACATACACATAGCCTATACATCTTGTTCTGGGAATGAGGATATATTCCCTTTCCGTGACCTTGGCTTTGTGTTGCATACATCGAATTTCTCTAAATGCTATTTTCCGGGGGAAAAAAAGAAAAAGTTAATTAGCTAAAACTAATGAATACATAACATATCGACGTTTTGTAACCTAACACTTATCCATACGTGATAGAAACTTCTTGTACATAAATATTTACCGTATAATTCAGTCTATAATCGCTTGCAACGCTAATATTATAAGGTTACGGTCAAGGAAATAAGGACGCTAATTTCCAAAACAAAAAACAAATTTATTTCAATTAGTTCTTTGATAAAATAAGGCAGTTTTTGTTATTTATTGACTGTATATTTTCCAAGTTATGCACATTATATTTTAAATGATTAGTATATTGTTAAATATGTCTATAATCTCGTCCACCTTAAGTCCTTCGTTTAAACAATGTTTTTAAGTCAAAAGAAGTACTTAATATATTTCAAGATAACCATTAAACAAAGTAGATAAAAATTTCGATAAATAATAAAATTCTTGTATTTATTTTTCCATACTATATTATTTCCTAAAATTGAAAATAAGTGTAATAAATAAAAAATAACCAAAATATATTAGAAGTTGACTAACGTAGTCAATTCTATTAAAGCACTTAATATATTTCAAGATAACGATAAAACAATTTAAGTAAAAATTTGCTAAATAATAACATTCTTATGTATGTTTTGCGAGACCGTATTAATTTATAAAATTTTAAACAATTTTAATAAATATAAAATAGAATAATTTTAGAAGTTGACTAAAGTAACGAACTCAAATGAGGCCCTTAATATATTGCAAGATAACCAATACACAACGAAATAAACAATTTCGCTTAATAATAACATTTTCGTATAATATATTTTAGAAGTCTGTATGAATTTACAATATCGGAAACAACTGCAATATAAAATAGAATAATTTTAGAAGTTGAATACCGTAGTGAACTCAAATAACGTATTTAATATATTTCAAGATAACCATAAAAAATGAAATAGAACAATTTCGCTAAATAATAATGTCTTCATGAATAATGTTACAGGACCGACAAAAACAACTAAATGATATGTTACTAAATTAAAAACAACTTTAATAAATATAAAATAGAATCATTTTAGAAATTGTAAAATAATCATATAACAATGTTTGATTTGCCGGTATAAACAATTTTAATAAATATAACATAAATTGTAGAACTTAGTGAAATAAAATAAAGTACTTATTATATTACAAAACAAATTTTAAGTAAATATTTTCCTATATGCTAATATTATGGTGTATTTTTTACCAGGTTGTGTCAATATACAAAATTTAATATAATATATGAAATAAATAGAATAATTTTTAGATCATAATCAAGTGCGTGTATACAACATTGTGTACAAAAACATTGTGTAAACAGTTCTATATTTTAACTGTTTATAGAAAATATAGTTTAAGCAAAACTGTTAAGAATATTTATTTTATTTTCCATTATTCTAAATAATTATAATTACCGAGTTGCATTTTTAATGAAAGTATTGTTAGGCTATGAACCTAATATCGATTTAAAATAATATAGTTTAGAGGAAAATTGTTAAAAGCAATGCAATTAGTTTATTTCTTTATTGATTTTAAATGCCGTACATATTTATTGTATTTACATAGACCTGTTCTCTAAAATAAATTGTACAAGTCTACGATTTAAACAATAATCTAAGAAAATCATGGATCTCTTTATACAACTCGATCAAAACAGACACTTGTACTCACGTATATAATAAACCCATGTTGTATGTATGTGTGCGCGCGCGTGATTGCCCCCCAAGAGTTGATGTCGATCTCATCTAGTCCACTGTTCGCTTCCTACTAACAAAACCAGTAAGGGTAAAATCAACCCCATCTATTCAGGAGATTTTCAAGGAGAAGGCGACAGAACGGAGTGGGGGGGGGGAATAACGGGAGAGGGGATAGGGCATACAAACACATTAGCTAAAACTGTCAATGTGAGAAGAACGGATATGAGCATGCGTGATGGGCGACCACGTGACCAATTCTTTGAGCTTAAGTGTACGTATTCATCCTTTGACACCTTGATGAAACTTGAAGTCGACTGAATAAACTAATTATATAAAAAATTCCGTAACACAACTTTGCACCATCGTTTTTGCGAAACGAAATAAATAATATCCACAAGCGGCTTAATTTGAAAATTTCCCACAAATTATCAAAAAAAAAAAAAATGAATTCCTCTGTAGCGATTTTTGAACTGCCCCGAGATATTCACACAACTGATTTTTTCACGTAGTTCAAACATTGGACAAATCGTCTGAAACTCGGACAGAAATATATAAATAAGTTTTCAAAAGAAATTTATTGATTTATTTTCACATATTTGTCTAGTCTAGAGGACGTTTCGTAACAAAACAACTGATGAGTTTTTTCATGAAAATGTAAGTTTAAAGAAAATCCTATGATTTCTATCAAATTTGGTTAAAACGTATATTTTGGTCGAATCTCTTGTCATTTTTCCCATTTTTAAATAACTCAGAATTTGGAATGTTTGCTATAACACTAACACACAACATTTATATTTTCTAAAAATCGGTTTTAATAATTATAAATACGCTTTTCACAAATGAAGACCCTAAGGCCTGAACAAAACTTATCGAATCTCACCAAAAAAAGTTGGGTGGAAAAAAACGGTCGCGGGACCGGGAGAGAAAAAGAGAAAATGAACTATGGACACAATCTTAAAACATTTCATATCTTAAAATCGTCTTAAGATATTTCGATTAAATTTAGGAAAAATCTTAAGACTTATAACCGACATTATATTACCAAACTACAAGTAGGTCCACGCAAGTAACACAAACTGAACAAATATAAGGCTTCGTTTTGTTATTGTTTGTTTTTCTCCAATTTACTGATGAACAATAATTTTCTTTCACAAAGATAGTTTACATCGTTTTGAATATAAGCCTTCACATTTCCCCGAAATTTTATTGATATTGTTTGAACCCATTTTGAGATATTCATAAAAGTTAAATTCTTAAAGAATTCCTTAGCGATTTAACCTATTTATCCTCCCTCAGCGCTAAGGTTGGTGAAGAGCGACCATCAACATTAACGTTCCATATGACCTCCTTTGTTTAAGGTCTCCTTTACTCTACTTCCTTAGGTCTCCTTTAATGTACGTACCTTTACTATTACCTTTTCTAAAAGAGAGAAATTGTTAAGGAATTCCTTAGCGATTTAACCTATCTCTCATCGCTTAGGTTGGTTGAGCAACCTTGAACATCCCTTAACCATATTGTTCAATGTTGAACGGTAGACCTAGTTTGTTATTAAATATTGTGAAATGATGGAAGATCGAGAGGATTTTCTGGAATTCCTTAAGAGTTTAAATAAGGTGTTACCACGAGTAACGCGATGATACCTGAGGGATACCAAAAAGACATTTGATATTTATGTAATACATTTTATCAATATCATATTTTTCCGTTATTGTATGCTACCATTGATTTCTATAACATAAACGGATTGTTTAAAGTTTCATGATATAACTGTAGCAGAAATTAGAAATATTGAACACAATATTAAATAAAACGAAATTATCTAAATTAGAATATTTTTGTTGTACGGTATACAACTACAACAAAATGCTTAATTGGAATTCCATCACACATATATTTTAATCCTTCGACATTGCACTGTCTGTGCTTTTATTCTCAAACCATGTTTTATATTTTTGAACCAAATAATTTAATAATTTTTTTTAGAAAATAAGTCTTCATCTTCGCCAATCTTTGACCTTGTGATTGTGAATTAATTGATAAATGAATAAAAATAAATAAAAAAGTACTACTAACGATACCTGTTTAGCATTGTAACGATTGCTAACTCTGTATTGACGACATAATTCGGATTTATAACAAGGAAAGAAAATGTTAAGGGGTGTTCATAAATGTGATTTCGGTTAAGGGATGACTTAGTGCAAAGGAAAAAGGAACAGTGTTCCATAATTAAGTGATGGACGTAGGGGGCGGTTAAAATTGGTAAACGGGTGATAAAAACCAGAGTGATGGAACATTGAAGAAATTAATTTTAGTTTTCATCTTGTTATCCTTAGATAAAGTAAAATTGATTTAGGTTATTGAAAAAAAAAAACATTTGAATTAAAATTGAAGATAATAAAATGACACGAATTATAATTACTAAGAAATACTATGTTCAATTATTCTGAACGAAGCTCGACCATTTGGTATTTCATCTGTGCGTCTGCCATGCAGTAACCGCTAAACACGTCTTACCAAACGCTATGAAACCGCCAAACCGATCGTTATGCAATTTAGTAAGTAGGTACAGTACTGTGCAAGTAAGGCGAACGATTTATGTAACAGGTTTTTCTCCATTTCGTTATCAAAACGATTATTTGCAAGATTCCAAGACATGAACGTGGATACTCCGACTCACCACACTCTCAGAAAGTATTAAATACAGGATGTTTCAAAATAGACTTTATAAAACTTAAAGTATGTATAAATTTATTCTATTCAGAAAACTTACAGAATCGGTTAAGGTGTCATTTTAAAGAAACCCCATCAAGTTGGACCTACACACTCCCGTAGTACCAGATGCAGTCGCCAAAAGCGCCGCCACCATTGTTGTTAAAAATAGCTACTTTCACTGGTGCTCAACATGCTTCTTTACGTGTTTTGATTTCACGAAACGAACTCCGCGAATTCAACGTAATTTTCGTACCTAGTATGGTAAGGATCCTCTAAATGGGTCTACAATTTACTCTTCGCATCAAATCAAAAATTTGTTGGGACCGGTTGTTCTGTACCATCACCAGGTCGCCTGCGACTTTCTGATAATCGGGAAGACTGTGCAATCAATCGGGAAGAGCTTTGCTTGTAACCCTAAGAAATTAACGCGTCGCGCGTCTCGTGACGCCCTATCACGCGAGACTGTTTGGCGAGTCATCAGCGTTTGCGCTTGAAGCCATACAAACTTACCACGGTACAACAAATTACTAATAAAGTCTCTCATCGAATAGTAAAAGAAAAGACCTTCCAGGACAACGTATATTTCAACGACGAACTTAACATTTCACATCTTTATGGAGGATCCATACGATGATGGAAGCAGTCGTACGAAACTAAACTTCAAATGAAAAATCATTTTCAACTATCCCATGGGAAGATTAATTTTTTTATTATTCATCCAAAAGATTAAAAAAAATTCTTGCTCACTACGTTCTTGATCGATTAATTTTTATGAAATAAAATCTTTTCGCGTTTCGTAGGCTTGCAAAAATATAAATTATTATTTACATAACAGTTACCCAGTTTTGTTTCCTGAGATTTCTTCAAAAACTTGATATACCTTTCATGTAATTTATTTACATACAACTACTGAGATTTCTTCAAAAACTTGATATAACTTTTATGTAACTTATTTACATACAACTACTGAGATTTCTTCAAAAACTTCATATAACTTTCATGTAACTTATTTACATGCAACTACTGAGATTTCTTCAAAAACTTGATATAACTTTCATGTAACTTATTTACACGCAACTACTGAGATTTCTTCAAAAACTTGATATAACTTTCATGTAACTTATTTACACGCAACTACTGAGATTTCTTCAAAAACTTGATATAACTGTCATGTAACTTATTTACATGCAACTACTGAGATTTCTTCAAAAACTTGATATAACTTTCATGTAACTTATTTACATGCAACGACTGAGATTTCTTCAAAAACTTGATATAACTTTCATGTAACTTATTTACACGCAACTACTGAGATTTCTTCAAAAACTTGATATAACTTTCATGTAACTTATTTACACGCAACTACTGAGATTTCTTCAAAAACTTGATATAACTGTCATGTAACTTATTTACATGCAACTACTGAGATTTCTTCAAAAACTTGATATAACTTTCATGTAACTTATTTACATACAACTACTGAGATTTCTTCAAAAATTTGATATAACTTTCATGTAACTTATTTACACGCAACTACTGAGATTTCTTCAAAAACTTGATATAACTTTCATGTAACTTATTTACATGCAACTACTGAGATTTCTTCAAAAACTTGATATAACTTTCATGTAACTTATTTACACGCAACTACTGAGATTTCTTCAAAAACTTGATATAACTTTCATGTAACTTATTTACACGCAACTACTGAGATTTCTTCAAAAACTTGATATAACTGTCATGTAACTTATTTACATGCAACTACTGAGATTTCTTCAAAAACTTGATATAACTTTCATGTAACTTATTTACATACAACTACTGAGATTTCTTCAAAAATTTGATATAACTGTCATGTAACTTATTTACATGCAACTACTGAGATTTCTTCAAAAACTTGATATAACTTTCATGTAACTTATTTACATGCAACGACTGAGATTTCTTCAAACACTTGATATAACTTTCATGTAACTTATTTACATGCAACTACTGAGATTTCTTCAAAAACTTGATATAACTTTCATGTAACTTATTTACACGCAACTACTGAGATTTCTTCAAAAACTTGATATAACTTTCATGTAACTTATTTACACGCAACTACTGAGATTTCTTCAAAAACTTGATATAACTGTCATGTAACTTATTTACATGCAACTACTGAGATTTCTTCAAAAACTTGATATAACTTTCATGTAACTTATTTACATGCAACGACTGAGATTTCTTCAAACACTTGATATAACTTTCATGTAACTTATTTACATGCAACGACTGAGATTTCTTCAAACACTTGATATAACTTTCATGTAACTTATTTACATGCAACGACTGAGATTTCTTCAAAAACTTGATATAACTTTCATGTAACTTATTTACACGCAACTACTGAGATTTCTTCAAAAACTTGATATAACTTTCATGTAACTTATTTACACGCAATTACTGAGATTTCTTCAAAAACTTGATATAACTTTTATGTAACTTATTTACATGCAACTACTGAGATTTCTTCAAAAACTTGATATAACTTTCATGTAACTTATTTACACGCAACTACTGAGATTTCTTCAAAAACTTGATATAACTTTCATGTAACTTATTTACACGCAACTACTGAGATTTCTTCAAAAACTTGATATAACTTTCATGTAACTTATTTACACACAACTACTACCACTATGATCACATTGATAAATCACATCACAATGCAAGGAGCGCAATCCACCCTTAAAGCATTTAACAACTATTATTTCTCTCAAGGAGCGGTGTTTTATTGAAATGTAAAGTAACTGTAGTTTTACTGTTACTTCTCTGTCTAGATATTGTTGTACGACATGTCGCGCTCGAGGCAGTAGCCACGCATAGATTGGGTTTACAAACTGTATGTTCCAAATCCGATCAATAGTTTTTTTCATTTAGCCGCGTTACAAAGATTTAGAGGACTGAAGGAACGAAAACGTTTTTGGGTTTTTCCCAAAACGCAAAGATTTGTAGAAATTGTATCAATTCCAACAAAATGTTCAAATATCCCATGATGCATTAATGTCTCCATGTGTAATAAGTTGCTCATCCAGGGTCAATGCTTGTAGAGTTGCGAATTACGCCCTCAATATTGTTTTCAACTTGTAAATTTGCCTTACAACTCATTTTAACACGGAACAAAATTTAACTTTCTCTTTCTCAGAAAAAGTTAATCCGATTTTAATGACATAGTTTATTGCTGATTTGCCATCATTTGTGTATATAAAAACTAATACACAACGTATCGGGAGTATGAATCAACTCTCGTTGTCAAGTAAAAAAACTAGAACAAGACATACATGAAATCACACACATAGCCTAAAATCTATATTGGAAACTAAAACTAGGGCTGAACGGGCCATTTTTAGCTTCCATTAATATAATCTGAATTAAAAATTCCATTACTTAAAAAAAGGATAAAAATTCTAGTTAATTCATCGCAGAGCGTGACTAGAAGATCTCTTGGAGAAGGGGACAAAAGGACATACGCGCCGATGAAACCGTTAGGTAACTGCTCCGTTGGCAATGAGCCCCGTTTGACCCGAATCAACTTTGTGTTGTCCATTTCTTTTTCTAGTGTGCAAAAACTCTTCACTTGATTACGTTTGTATATTAGTCTTAGTTATTTTGACAGCTCACGTCTACGCCCTGGTTCTTTACTTAATTTACTAGCCCGAGGATACTAGGCTGTGTTGGCCCTTTTCATATTTCTTTGTTATGTTCTAACTTGATAAAGAGAGTTAATCCATACTTTCGAAACGTCGTATGGTAGTTTTTAGTTATGAAATAATTACAGAAACAAACGGCTTACTCCAATAATCAATGCACATATTTTTTGTAGACAATTACAAACAATTACAGTAATAGTGAAAATGATAACGGATTACAAAATGAAATAATAATTTCCAATATCTAACAAACATCTGGAATAAACAACAGCTTGATTGGTGATGCTATCTTTCAGGAAAAAAAAGAAGAAAAAAAATTTGCGGAACTGTTCCGCCAATGTTAGGGCGTGAAAACATCGGTGGAACAATTCCATCGAACTAGGCTAGTGGTTTCCAAACTGCGCTTAGAAATATTCCTATTCTCTGAAATAACATTTTTCTAATGTGATATTAGAAACGACCCATCGATATGATGGTGTGTGATTACAGGAAAGCTATCTCCTGGCAATGAAATGGCCTGTACTTTCGAACGACGGAACACGAGTCAGATTTTTTTTTAAATTTATTTTTATTATTATTATTATTATTATTATTATTATTATTATTATTATTATTATTTGTAAAAATGACATACCTATGCGATATTTTGAATAGTTAAATGCATTAAATCTCTTCCTGCAGGGAGGAAATTGGAATATTTTGATATTGTTCAGCTTTAAAAAAAATAGAACTATGGAGAAGAGAAAAATTAAGAGACTGTGACAAAGATTGTTTCCGTTTGGTACAACAGTTAGTGTCCTCCAACAATGAATTTGGTTTCTCCGTGAACATAAAATCTGTTTCTGAAGAGCACCTATCACAACGTATCAACTGGTTTGAAAAATAACAAGAAAATAACATTGACAAATTTGTACGGATTCCAAGACACATTCACGACCAAAGCTCCATCTAAATTTACTTTTGCGGAAGAAGAAAATCTTATTAAACTTTGCGGGCGCCTATTCACTGAAGACCGAACTAACTGGCAGTACCGAACTAACTTGTGATTATCATCACTCCAAGATAATTTACCCACTGATAAAGCTCAGCAGTATTTAACTCCATTTGCGATGTCATATTTGTGCGAAGCTGGGTTTTCGACGGTCGCTGTACTTTGAAATCTAAGTATCGAGCAAAAATCAAGGTGGAACCTAAAATGAGAGTAGCTGTGTCCGGTTTTAACAACAGATTCATCCGTCTCCCTAATTACGATTTATTTATTCAATGATACGATTCTTCAAAATATCTACATATTTAATACTTTTAACGCAAATTTGAATTTTAAATACTAGTTTCATTATTTTTTACACCTAATCTAACCAAACCTAACCTGCGCACTGTAATTATAAGATAAACCTATTTTTTGTCTGAGTGCTGTGGAAAAATCATGATACACCAAGAACGTTGTCACCCGAAAAAGATTGGTCACCACTGAACCTAGGCGAACGGGTTAAAAAATTAGAGGTAGCCTACTTGCCATAAAATAATTTTAATTTTCAAAATCGATTCTAACAATGTTTATAAAATTTAGTTCAACCTCCCTCCCCACCAGGTCCACAATGACCCTATTTTTTTCGTTAATTCTCCTCTCCCTCCCAAATGAAGGGTCAAAAGTTACGGTAAAATACACTATGGCGATCTTATAAAATGTAAAATTTATCCAAATGAGATAAGTACACCGATCGATACAATTTTGGTGAAATATGAAGATTAACGACCCGAACAAGTATTCTAAATGAGCAGTAGGTCTTCACGAAAATTACGGTACTAGAGTAATTGCCGAGAAACTAAAATAAATCTTCCCGTCTTTAAAAACATGGATTTTGTTGATTACGACCTATGCGCAGAGCAAACAGTTGGAACTAGAATAATTGCAATTTGCTTAGGTAGCGTAAAATGTATGCGTTAAAAATTTAACAATTATAGTTTGTAAAACAAAGGAAGTTGGCAGGCTACCTGGCAAAACTCTCTCTCACGCACGCACAATCACAGACGTCCTGCCCCAGACAAGCTGCCTAATTAGTTACTCACCCACCGCAAGCTCTATTCATACAAAGACAACTTTCTTAAGGCTTCTTAATAATTGTTAAGTAACCTACTGAATGTGAATTTTCATAAAATTTGATTGAAAACGACTCCATTATTAAAACATAAAGTAAAGAAAAGTAGAATAGTAAAGAAAGAAGGCTCCGTTAGTGTATTTCACTCTATTTAAGTTCTAAGTTTAACACTTGATAACGGCAGTTGATTTATATTCTAGAAACGTCGTGTATTAGTTTTTATATACACAAATTATGGCAAACGTTTCATTAAACCACATCAATAAAATGAACCATTTATCATTACCAAAAAAAATTAAAACTAATAACTGTTCGTTTTGAATGACGGCCATTTTAAAATGGATAATATAAAACATTGTACATACATCTTACTAGTTACAAAAACAAAACTTTATTCCTAAATTTGAGCATAACTGTGGACAAAACACACAATCTGGCGGACTGAATGCCTAATGATGTAAAGTTAAAATTGTACCTCATCGCTCGATCAACAAATGTAGTCAAAATTTCAAGGTTATCTGCCGCAAGCACAAAACAAAAATTCAGCTCAAAATTTTGCTCAACTTATAGCCCCTTAAATCCTAACATATTAGTAAATCGCCCCAACCCCGAATTCCCGATTTTGGGAATATGGTAAACAACATCATTGACGGTGAGATTACTAAAATAGACTCTAACGATTTCAATTATTATTTAGTGAAATTAATAACAAAAACAGCAAGGAAAAGAAATTTACTGTTGCGAAGAAATTGAAAAAAAAAAAAATGAAAGTGCGATATCATAGAAAAGCTATTTATTTAAAAATAATAATATAATAAATCGTATTCAAACTTACTGCTATGTTTTCGATAAAACGTTTTCATTATATTTTTTTCTTGTTGTTTAAAGGAGAAAAACCTTTCGATCATCATTGCCTTATATAAAAAAAAAAAAAAAAAAAAAAAAGAAGAAGAAGAAAATAATATAAAATAAAGACACCTAGTCCTCGAGTGTCAGAGTCGAAAAGAACAAGAGTTGGTCAAGAGAGACTGAATAGGAAATATGTAAGAGAGGGATACTAACCCAAGACTACACGGAAAAGGTGTACACGGAAAAGGTATGACCAATCGGGATGGCCAAGGCCGTAATCATCGAAGTGAGCCCCTCAGGGTTAAAACTGTTGTAATAGAGGTGGTTTCTAACGATGGTGTAATGCCAATATATCTATCGCAAACAAGATGGAAAAATAATAATACGATATTGAACCTTGACATCGGCGTGGTAAGGTAAACACCTCTAATTTGGTATTAAGTGTAACAATACCGCAATTCCAAAGTTATAAGATTATACATACACGATAGAGAAATCACCCACACAGTAGATATAAATATCATTCATATTTTGTATCTCCATATAATATAATTTGTCCAACATGAACAGTGATAGAACTCACATTATATGGAAAGAGTTTTTTTTAAGAAGAAAAAGAAACATAAGTAAAAGGGAGTAAGAAGAACTATCACTTGGGAGGAAAAGGTAGTCTCTATGGTGCAAAAGGGAAAAAAGGTTTTGGCAATTAAAGCAGCCAAAAAGGGAGCACCACATTTTAGACCCAGGAAGGTGTTTTGAAAAAAAAGTTTAGTGATTAAAAATAGCTAAGTGGCTAATATATAACATTCTAGCTCAGAATCATTGGCGAGTTGAAATATAATTTTATTTATCACTTAAGGCATTGATTCAACATTGTAAATTCACCTTTCAGACACTTCATCCAATCAACATTGATCAACAAAAAATTACAACTTCCTCAAAATTCATCAAAGGCAACTAAATTCATTAAATTTTGTAAAACAGGATCAAAAAATCTAATGGAAATTTCCCTGGTTTGGATGTGAACCCTTTAATCTTTCGTTTAGGCATACGAGAAAGTAGATCTTTTAGTCTTCCGTCTTGGTTTTTCTCTTTTTAACAACATCTACAATGTGGATGATAAAATGTAATGTTTAGTGTATTTGTGTAAGAACGGCGCAAAGTTCAGTGGAAAGGATACGAGGAAGTAGATCTATTGGTCTTACGTCTAGGTTTTTCTCTTTTTAACAACATCTACAGTGTGCAGGATAATATGTAATTTTATGTGTTTTTATGTAAGAACAGACTAACGTGTAGTGCAAAGTATACGAGGAAACAGATCTTTTTATCCTAAACTCCGGATTTTCTTCATTTTAAAATCTACAGTGCACAGGAAATATTTAATTGCATTTTTGTTTGTGTAAGAACGGACGAACGCGCAATGTAAAGGAGTCGAGGAAGTAGATCTTTTGGTCTTCTGTCCCCGGATTTTATCCATTTTAACAACATCTACAGTGCACAGGAAATGACCTCATTTCTTTTTTCCACACAATGCCAAAATGTCGCTTCATATTTGTAACTATATTCTGTAGCGAGATGGCGTCGCCTCGACTTTAGTTTATCGACGCTCGCCGTACAGGCGCCTAGTGTGGGTGGCGCCAAGGGTGGCAGGCGCCAGTTAGGGATGCTGTACTCGCTCCCACCCTAATCCCTCATCGTATTATGGCGGTAGTTCGGTTGTTAACTTGTTTGCGACAGAAAATATGGAATTGGTTAAATTATTTTATTTGTGGATTGTTAAATAAGACGATTTACACGATATTAAGTTATTTTTAGATAGAATTGTTATTTGTTTGTGATCGCACGAACCAAAAAAAAAATGTGAGCAGAACGTATGACGAAGCTGTCATACACTCGTATGTTTTGTTTAGTCGCTACGCTACTTGACCGGCTTAACATTGTTATGTGATACATAAATTGGCATGCTGTTTGTGCTAGTTTTCAGACTTCGGATTTACAAATGTTTAATTTATTTCAGAAATGTGGATATTTCGGTTACCAAGAATGCCAACGGGAACAATTAATTATATAATTATTCAGATATAAAATATACGATAAAATAATACAGTAGTAGAAATAATCAAAATAGAATCACTAAATATATAGATTTAATCATAATCTTTTGTCTAGAAAATAATAGGGAGAAAAAAGTTAACGATTTTTGAAATAATCACAAATGTAAAATTGCCAAAACACCCATCAATTAGGATAATGGCAAAAGGTTACATACAAACTGCAAAACCAAATATGTAATCCGTGTTATACATTGGTTTAGAAAAACACAAACTGTTGACAACGAAAATGGAGTATTTTAGAACTCGTATTTTTAAAAATTTCTTCATTATAGTGTAAGCCTATAAGAATCAACCCGAAATATTGTAACTTATAGCATGGAAGACAAAACTGACCTATCATTGTAGAAAATACAAATTTTAAATAGCCAATACTGTATTAACTAATAATATTTATATATGAACAGGAGGGAAAGCATATACTTTTAGAAGAAGTAGTTGAAAACAGTCAATAGCCTTTATAATGTTTTATTTCTTCGAATTATACAGTGGAGTTTTCTTAAAAATTTCCCGTTGCATATACTTGTCTACAATTGAAATTAAGGTTGTCGGAAGAAACATCTTAAATGTTTGAATACAATTGTTTTTAGGTAGTATAAACGGAAGGACACAACACTGCTGTTTTATCTCTTGAGTATTCTGCACACTTAAATACGAACTTACTATAAGAATCTTTACATTGGATTTTTTAAACTTATACGTGGTGAGCTATTTTTGTAGGAAAGGAGTATATTGGAAGTATATTTTTTTAATTATTATTTAATTTATTGGTAGATTATTTGTAATTATTTTGTAGTTTGAACGTTTGTAATTATACTGTAAAACTGGAACAAAAAAATCTTACAAATAGTACGTTTATTTATTCAAACGACAAAGTCGCCATCTTCAGTGATGTATGAGATACAATAAATAAAGAATAACTATAACTTGTGGTCGAAACGTGTTGGGATAAATAAACGTACTATTTGGGACAATTTGTGTTCGAACAACAATTTTATTTTGAACAACAATAAAAGGAGTAAAACTAGTTAACAAAAGGAAATAAATAACAACATAAGATATTAAAAGGCTGTAAAATGGCTTTGAAACATGTTAAGAAATATAAACTATGGGAAATAAAATAAACAAATATTACAGGGCGGTAAAAGGCCCCTGTACCGAGTTAAAAAAGGTAAAATTTAAACAAAACAAATAATTTAATCAGGCAACTAAACAAAATATTACACAGATATAAAGAGGCTCTGCAATAATCGAATCGAAAAATTGTCATTCTATTTTATCAAAAATTTTCAGAGGACGCAAAAAGACAATACTCGATCAAGGATCTGAGCATTACCCCCAACATAGCCTGAATGGAATTAGGTAGGGCAAATGTTCGACAAACAACTCTTAAAACAACACATTCAAGGAGGAGGTGTTTCATTGACAACACACCTTGACAAAATAGGCATTGTGGCGGATTCCCCTGTTCCATCAGAAATCTGTGAATGATTGATACGAACACGGGTAATCACCACTTTCTCTCGACAACTGACACTTATGAATGTATCCAACGGACGGACTGTGTCTTTTACTTCCCTCAGCTTATTGGAGTGTATATTTGTCCATTTTTCCTTCCATTGCCTATTTAATACTAATTTAACTGTCGATACAAACTCAGATACCAAAACACGATGTGTGACTGGTATCTGACTTGTAGCTTCCTTTGCCGCTTCGTCAGCTTTTGTGTTTCCTGAAATTAAGCAATGCCCAGGTACCCAGCAAAATGATACTACGACTCCCGTATCTGAAGTCTGTGTATGGAACACAGAATATCTTCAACCAAGGGATTCTTACAATACATATCCTGGATAGCCTGTAAAACACTTTTGGAATCGGAACACAAAAGATAGTGACGGAAACCAGATGGAACGGTATTAAGGCCTTTCAAAATAGCTAAGAGTTTGACAGAAAATACACTATAAAATAAAGGTAAACCATACATATACGACCGACCGGATGAGTAATATGCGCAAATGATTTATTGTCCAGTTTAGAACCATCAGTAAATATAATTTAACTAGACGGGTATTCATAATGTATATAGTGAAACTCCTGACAATCAACTATATCAGGAGTGTTGTGCTTGATGAAACTGGACAGTGAAAAATCAAAAGTTGGCATTTGAATGTGCCATGGAGAAATAAATTATGAAGCATAGTCATAATTGGAGGAAGTACAAGTCTCAAATTGGCAAGGATTCTAAGATATTCGTATCCTTCAGTCAAAGGATTTTTTAACACGATGTCGGTTTTTAAAAGCTTTTTTCAAAGCTTTAAAAGGAGGATGATACGATTTGGAGCGCAAACTACTAATACATGCTATTTGTAGTTGGTGTCTTTGTCGAGAAAGAGATGGTTCACCAGTCTCAGCGAGTAAACTGGGCTTGAACGAAATGCTCCAGAAACAATACGAAGTGCAGAATTATGTATGGCATCGTGTTTGTTAATGGCTTGCAGATGGGTAGACTATAGAGCCATAATCAATCCGTGATCGAATAAGAGCACGATAAAATCGCAACATACAAGTTTTATCGGCTCCCCACTGAGAACCGCCAAGAACATGGTCAGATAAATATGGAATCAAAGAGAGTCCTTGATCAAATAAATTTTCAACAGTTACAGCAGTTCGAATTTGTGTTCCATTGAGAAATAATAAAGGCTAATGGTTCAGTCTACGACGACTAAAAGCAATACATTGCGTTTTTGAAGAAGAGAACTTAATTCCTGTCAATCTTGATCAAGATTGCAGTTTAATTATTACAAGCTCTTTCGGCAGTTGCCATACCTCAAGAAGCCACGAATAGAGCAGAATCGTCAACAAATAGAGAACAGCGGACAGAGCACTGCACACTAGCGGTAATGCTGTTGATTGCCACAGCAAACAGGATCATGTTCAGCACGCTACTCTGAAGGACACCATTCTCTAAATGATAACGATCTGACAACTTAGCTCCAACACCACTCTGAAATATCTATTGCTAAAGAATTTTTGTATAAATGCAAGAATATTCCCATTTATAACCCATGATTTTAAAGTAATCAAAATTCCTCTTCGCCAAGTCATATCATAGGCCAAAAAAAAATAAATAAAAATCTATTTTGTATGTTAGACTTTAGAGAAACCAACTGATCAGTAGATGATCGAGCCTGCCTAAAGCCCCCTGCCATTACCTCAATAAGCAGCCTGTTATGAACGGTAATTTCCTGATTCAGTTTTTTCTTTACCTGGTTTGAGAAGAGGAATTACTGTAGAATTCCAACCAAGAATCGGGAAATCAATGCTCCTCGAATATACAATTTATATTTTAAGGAGAGTTCTCTTTCACCGAATCTCGGAGGTGTTTAACAATAGAATGAACGTTGTCATGGCCTGGAGCGGAAAACCGTCTCGACAACAACATCTCCTAATTCCTATAAGGAAAATGGGGTATTTAATGGTGATTCTTCCGACAGACCTACAGTGTAAGGTATGGTTTCATGAGAAGTTTTATGTAATAGAAAGGCATCGCTGTAAGAAGCATTTGATGAAAAGTTAGCGCAAAACATTAGCAATGTCATAATAACTGTAGTCAAATCTCCATCCCCCTGCTTAAGTCCAAATAAGGAAGGAGGACCACAAACAGAACGTAACTTCTTCCACACAGGAGACGTGGGTGTGGTTCTTGATATTGTGCCAATGTTCTGGGCCCATGATTCCTATTCTGCCTAAACACTTGACGTGCTTTGGCTCGTAGAATGTTAAAACCTTTCAAGATTTTCACATGTGTGTCTGCGATTAAACTTCCTTAAAGCTTTACGGAGTAAACGGAGAGCGTCACTACATTCATCATTACACCATGGAACTGGTAGACGTAGTGATCTCGTCGGACTTTGGAATATTGTTGTCTGTTGTTGTAAGGACTGCTGTTGTAAGGACTGCTGTTGTAAATGAATGTACTGCTTCACGAATAGGAACATTATCATTAATTCAAAGCCTTCGACATAGTCTTCTCATTTTACCTTGCGCAAAATCCACTAGGGAAGACAATGATTATGATGAGAGAAGTCAAAGAAAGTAAGAATCACAGGAGCGTGATCACTACTGTAAGTGTCAGATATAACGGACCACTCAAATTTAGTGGCCAGACACGGGCTACAAATTGACAAACTGATGCTATTAGAAAATTCGAGGGCTAGAGAGCCAGTAAGTTTTTTCTCGCCATTTTCAGTACGAAAAATTAGTTCAACATTAATAACCTGCTGTTCGGCGTGATCTTTATTTATTTTCACCGTGTATCATTCAATAGGTCACGGCAGGAAATAGCGCCTCTAGAAGAATTCAAACCCTTATGAAGTTCACCACACACGTTGACAACATCGTTTCATTATTTATAGAGAGTGGCTCTATTTATCAGTCAGACAGTATCGCAGATTCCTAATGGAACAAACAACTCCTGC
This sequence comes from Aphrophora alni, assembly GCA_963513935.1. Taxonomy (NCBI): domain Eukaryota; kingdom Metazoa; phylum Arthropoda; class Insecta; order Hemiptera; family Aphrophoridae; genus Aphrophora; species Aphrophora alni. Next base: position 97,054,449 of record OY740765.1, read on the forward strand.
AGCACCAGTTATGACTTTATTAACAACAAAGGGGGAGATCTTTGACAGATCTGACCCCTCAGTACTGTGAAGGAGAATAAGAAATTGGGGAGCAGGTCCCTGGATCCTTACGTCCACATTTCAATCTTGCTTTCGAACACAAATTTTTCGGACGATGCCGAAAGTTGTCTCTCTTTTTACTTCCCGTGTTGACTAGTATGAGTAGAAGTCATAAAAGAGTTAAGCAGTGCATCTTGTTTGGCAGTTGTAGTTGAGACTCTGGGGACGGGTACACTCTTGGATCACTTTCAATCATTTCCACATCACACAACTCTGGAGCCCAGAGTATCCTCTTTAACCAGATTGGATAGATATCAGTCCAGACCCGCAACTAGAGACGGACGATCTGACCCCTCCCCGATCACGAACACTTCCCGACCAAGGAGCGAAGTGGCTGGCTACTGAAAAGAAACCATGCATACATCTTCAGCAGAACAAGCTCGCCAGATTCAAAGGTTGTCATGTAAGCATCCCCCCCCAGACGCGCTACGGCTCTGCACGGTCAAAAACTTGCTACATATGAATGTACAATGTATGTGTTGGCCTATCCTTAATGATTTGTGAAGAGTAGCAGCCTCTACCAAAAGTAAAAAGTATTTCAGTGTTGTGTGTGTATAATCGGAGGTGTTATTATTCCACCCTGTATAGTTCGAGTGGTTGACTAGGGATCGCGAGAGAAGCCAACCCCCTCTTATTAGGTGTAGCTAGTCTCCACCTCCCCTGCGGTAAAAACTCTAGTTTTTCTCTTTCAACCCTGACGCTATTACAAAATTCGAGGGCTAGAGTTTTTTTATTTTAAACTCTTTTTCTTTATTTTATAAGTAGATCATGACCGAGAGATTTTTCGCCTTTAATCAATAATACAAATTATAAAAATATGCAAAACCCTTTCCTATAAGAAAAAGTACAAGAACAATTACGTAAAAACCTGTGAATTCTTTCTCCTAAGTAAACCGAGGCCGAGAGTAACATTTCCAAAGAAACAGTACAACGTTTTTTATTAAGTTTGAAGAACGTATATGAGTAGAAATAGGTTGACTTCACGGAGACGGTAGAAAGTCAAGTCCAAGTCGTTGATAAGATAAAGCTTTATAGGCAAAAAGATGATCCTATGTGTAAATAAAAATATGAAGTTGATGCCAGTGTGTCAACAAAGATAAGAGCTAAGCAAAAAGATAAGAGATACCCGCCAGTGTGTCAACAAAGATAAGAGCTAAATAAACAAGATAAGAGATGCCAGTACATTAGTTAATGTATGTAAATAAAGATAAGATAAATAGTTACTCAAGTAAATAAATACGCTAGTAGCATAGCGGTTTTATAGCGTTTATGGGGGGTTTTTATCGCACCGGACCTAGCCAGAGACCTTGGCGGACTTTGTGCGGTCATATTCGGCCAACCCCGATTTGAACTCTCGAGAAGTTATATCTTCACGGTAGTGTGACGTTTGAGAACGTTTGCAACAGTACTTTCTATCTACATTTGTTTAAACCAGTTTTTAGAGAAAATTTGTTTCAAATCAAACTGTGAAAACTATGATACAACTTATAAAATCAATTATAACAACATTTTATTACAACCAATTATACCTTTACATAACTTTACAATATTTGGAACTTTATTTAGTTAAAATTAGTATGATCAAAATAATTTTAAAATATAGATTATCTATTTCGTTCATTTTAGAGATTTTATCACCACTCATTCGTGGATAGCGTGCAGGAAGAAAACATTGAAAATCCTCGCTTTCCATTACAATTCGACCTCCAAATCTAGTTTTTATCTTTTTGAGTTTAACTACTTTATATATCATTGAGTTCTATTATTTTTATCGTAGGTAGAAATTCTTTGATTCTACCGGTAGCGTTGATTGCGTTTACGAATTTGAACGTGTGAACTTTCCATCTCTCTACATAAGACTGAGTACTCTACTCTTCAGGATTAGAAGTACGGGTATTTATAGAGCAGTATGACATCACGGGGATTTACAGAGCGTTGTGACGTCACTCTATTGCGCAATAGCTGTACCTGTTCAAACATGTGATGCGATATGAGTCATTCTCGTACTTCCTCTCATCCTATTGAGAACCCAATTCTACACAGATGAATGTGAGTCAAACTTCTAAACCAAAACCAAACTTTCAAAATGAACAAATAACAGGAAGAGAGCCAACATCCATCTTCTCATACTCGTACTTCCTCTCATCCTCATACTTCCTCTCATCTTGAGTTCAAAAACAAGATGAATTTGGTTCAAACCAAAACCAAAACCAAAACCAAAAACCAAAACCAATTTTTTTTTTCAAAACGAAACCAGAAACCTGTTTTCTCAAAACGAATAACCAACCAGAAAGTTTTTTTTCAAAACGAATAAACTTGATCAACCTTTCCTCTAAATATGAAAAATGTAAAGCTATACAAGAGGAGGATGGAGAAACAAACTTCTAGACCAAGCACTTCTATGCATCAAAAAGAGAATCCAGGTAAGCATAAGGAGATCAACGTATTCAACGGTTTCTTCTCAAGCAAAAACTTTTTTTTTTCAAAACGAATGATTTGGAAAGATTTTTTGATGTATGTGATAAAAGTATTTCCAAGTGAGACACTTGAAAACGAAAAAGGATATTCGTTTAGGTACTTCTAACGTAAGTGAGCTAGTTCATCAGAACAACCTTCCAAAACAGTACTTGCGAAGTACCTAATAGAAATATTTCCAAGCCAAACTGGGCGAAACACATGAAAATGAAAAATCATATAAGTTTGGTTATGTTAGATTCTTTTATCACAAGTAAAGCTAGTTTAGATATTTTTAACGTAGGCGTAGGTACTTCTAATGTAGGTGAAGTTAGTTCATCAGAACAACCATCCATAACATTGCGATGTATATAACAAAACTATTTCCAAGCCAAACTGGACGAAACACGTGAAAACGAAGAAACCATATACATTTAGCTACTTTAAGTACTTTTAACATAGACGTAGTTAGTTTAAGTACTTCTAACGTTAACAATATGAATTTCCATACTTCTGATACTAAAGTAAACAAGAAAAAGAAATCACGTTTCTGCGATATATGTAATATTATTGTATACCGTTCAAATTGGGCTATACCTCTTAAAAATAAACATTCTCTAGATCATTCTAGTTTATAAAAGTTTCAATTAGGCACTCGGTATATTGTTGCTGGAAAAATTACTGTAGAGAATAAAATTCCTCAAAATGAATTTAAATTTAGTGAACAGTATCTAACAAATCTATCGAAACAGTATCCCATGGTTTTTTCGAGCACCTATTCAGAAACCTGCTAAAGTTGGAGTTGACGATGATATTACTAAATTCATGACTAGGAAATCTACACATTCATCAAACATGTTTTACTTCCTTGTAAACATCCACAGCATAATTTAGTCCTAATCAAAAAGCCATTAATCCCTTGGCATCAAATTAGCCCTGATAGATCAGTTAAACCTCATTTGAAAAGGGATATGTCTATCATTAACGATGCAAGTTCAGATGTATCTGATAATAAAGTAAAAAAGAAAACAGAAAAACGTTATTGCAGATTTTGTATGAAATATATATCTAAGAAAAAGTTATGGGAAAAAATAATTGGGATATACATATAGATTCAGAAAAGCATCGGGAGAAAATCCTACCAGCACTTCTTCCTAAATTTAAACGTGATATTAAGAAAATCTCTTCAACTCCCAAACATGGTCAAACCAATCATTACAGAACATACCCCGTCACTTGTCCCTTCTACACCCAATCATGATATCGAACAAATCCTTTCAGTACTTATCCCATCATCTCTCTCTTCTCCACCATTTAAAAATGTATTCAAAAATATAACAATGAATTCTAAAAAAGAAAACATGAAATCGAATAAAAAGGCGATAAAAAGACCATTACATAAAAAAATCCATCATGAAATGGAAAATCCTTGACAAGAAATCAAAAATAGAGAAGAGATAAATCAACTTCCTCTTCCGATCAGATTTCTTGCCGATAAGTTAGGTTCTCAAGGAATTAGAATTAATAGCATAAATGCTGGAGAGAGAAATCTAATACCTCCTATACCCAAACATATCAAACCATTCCTTACATCATTTACGACATCACCTCTCTTACTACACACCAACATGGTATCAAACCAATGTTCCATCATCACCTCTCCCTACTACACCACAATATGATAATGAACAAATCGTTCCACCATTTACTACTATACCAGCCCTTATATCATCTTTACCTCCAACAACTAATCATGATATTGAATCAATCTTTACATCACTTACCCCTTCACCTAAACATGATATAGAACAAAGAGAACACGATGATGATGAACGATTAGATACATTGCGAAATTGGGCTAGAGAGAATAATTACGAGTCAATGTCCATTGAAAAACTTCAAATCCAAAATATATTTTATCGATTTCTCTGCATAACTTTAAAAAACTAAAGGAAATTGCTAGTAACCAAAATTTCTTGATTGGGATAGAAATAAGTAAATAAACATATTGAATTGGTCCATAAAAACCTCAAAACACTCTGCTACCGAACATTGGACTATATCAGAGAATTAGCTAAAACTTTACGTATAAAAGATAGTGATACTAACAAAAGAAGTGAGCTCACTACTGCAATACACAATAATTGGAAATTGTGGCATTGCAAAGATTGTAAAGTGGCAGTGTAAAATATAAATTTACACTTAGCTTCCAAACCGCATTCGAATAAAAGTGGTAGAACCCATCAATAGAACAAGTTATCTCATAGTCAGGATATTTCAAAACCATAACATTGAACAATGTAAATAATATTAAAGATTATTAACTCATTCCTTGAATCGACAAGACAACTTACATATTAGAAACGTTCAATCAAGAGAAAGAGTCTTGTAGAGTGCAAGTAACGTTGGAATGTGATTATAGGACACAGAGAATAGACGAACAGGAACAGTTTTGAAATATGGCTTTTAATACAAGAGCTTCGAAACTATTTATAGAAGACAATATCACTGAATTTATAACAAAAAAAATCTTGGATTTGAAAAATAAAGAAACTCATTATCAACCATCCCGAGGATCAGGTTGGTCAATTACATATTGCAAACACTGGGCATTAAAATTGTACATATATGATCCAAAATCGGAAAGTTCAATATTGATTTACTGAAGAAAAGAAAATTAAATAAAGTGTGCATAAATATAAAAAATTCTGATAATCTGTTTCGTTTACTCGGTTTGCTGAGCAATAAATACACCAGCCAACGATCCGAAACAGGTTACCAAGTATACAGATAATGTAGAAGATATTATCTTTCAAGGGTTCAAGTATCCTATGAAGTTGCGTGATATTGGAGAATTTGTAGAAAAATCGTTTGAGAACAAATATGATGGTTACCTTTAAATGTTGTCAATTAACGTTTATGAATACGATAAGAAATTAAAAATTAGACTTCTGAGAGTATAATCAGATATCCAAACATAAAAACAACAACATACATCTGCAGGCGATGTCTCTCACATTACGATAATGAATTAAAATTGGACGAGCATATGAAGGACTGTAAACCAAAGAAAGCCATAAAGCCAGTAACGCCTGTAAAAAATAAAAGCGACATGGTCAGGTTTCGAATTTATAACAACAACTTCGAACACCCATATAGACTTCGAATGTCTGCTTGAAATTATATACGATGACAAAGGCAATAAGACAAAAAGAAAATATTCACACACCATATGGTTTTTTTTAGTATATATCTGATTTCTCGTGAAAACGATGAACAGTTTGCCTATAAGACATAGAGTGACATGAAAGACAGAACTACCGGATGTCCCTGAAAACTGGTAAAAGTACTTGTAAAGGTAATCCAATCAATTGCTTTTAAATACAAAAATATCATCCCTATCTATCAGTAGGGGAGATATGCCCTGCAGTGCCACATTTGAGAAGAAAAATTCGATGATACCAGTATAGAAAATGTAAAAAATCTGAGTGAAAAATCACTGCGACCTGAGCGGAAAATTTTTAGGGGCAGCACATTCCAAGTGTAATGTCAACAAACGGCTTCCAACCAAAATCCTTGACTTCTGTCACAACCTCTCATGTTATGATCTACATCTGTTCATCAGAGACCTTTTCAAACACAAGGTGAAATCCTTACAATAACAGTTCTTGCTACTAGGGCTGAAAATTGAAACTTAGGAGGAGAGTACACCCCACTACTCCCTCAATTTTATCGATAAATACCGCCATTTGAATAACTCACTTGTTACACGTGTAAATAATTTAGAGGTTGATGATTTCAAACACTTGCGTGAGATTACTAGAAACAATATGTATCTCAAAGGTAATAAAAACGAGTTGTTTGACTACTCAGAAGGAAGAGCGTATTCCCTTACGACTACATTGACAGTCTGTCTAAAATAGAAACTGATAGAATCCTTTCGCAAGAGGATAGACACCTTACTCAGATTTGTACAACGCTTTACATGTAGTGTAGCTTGCAGACTTTGAAGAATTTATGAATGTTTGCCTACGCAACATACAAGCTTGATCTAGCATACTATCTTACAAATCCTCGATTAGCTTGGAATGCTATGTTGAAATAATCAGAGTAGAATTTGAACTTCTAACAGATTATAATATGTATATGATGGTAGAAAAACGTATTAGAAGTGCTATATCACAGTGCTTTAAACGATACATGAAAGCGAACAACAAACATGTTGAAAATATCATCCGACAGATACAGATAGTTATTTGTGGCATGTTGACACCAATAACCTATATGGGTATTCTTTATCTCAAGTGCTTCCCTACAAAGGCTTCAAATGGATAATCCTCAAGAGAAATCTATAGAAAATTGGAAGAATGAAACTCTTGCATACGTTTACAGAAGATTTTGGATACACCTTCGAAGTTGACTTACATAATCCAGAACTTACTTAAGAAGTTGACATACTTAAGTTTGTTAAGTATCCCGATTACTTAGACGATGAACATACAGATTGCATACATTATTATTATTGATACACTTGCACCAGAACATTACAATTAAAAATTATGTACAACACTAATGGATAAACAAAATTACGTCGTCCATAAAAAAAATGTACAGTTTTACCTGCAGCTCGGAATGGTGTTGAAAAAGTAAACAGAGGTATTAGATTCCTGCAAAAACCTTTAATGAAACAGTATATAGATTTGAACACACAGAAACGGGCTGAAAAAGGATATGCATTCGAGAAAGATTTCTAAAAAGTGATGAACAACTCTGAGTTAGGTAAGCCTAGAAAACGTAAGAATAAGGAAAATTTTCAAACTATGTAACGAGAAGAGAGCAGTGAAGTATGCAAAAAATCCTCGGTTTAACAAATATACAATGTTCGATGAAGATTTCTTAGCTAACCATATATAGAAAACAAATAATAAATTCAATAAACCCATCTACATAAGATTTACAGTTCTGGACTTGTCCAAACAGTTCATGTAACTTCTACTATAACAAACTGAAGGAATATGATCCGAACGTCAGGCTTTTTCTACAAACGCTGATTAAACCTCGCAGTGATTATGAAAAAATAATATGGACGAGTTTGATACAAACAAATTTCCTAAAGACCAAAAATGTTACAGCCAAAAGAATACCAATATTATAAGAAAATTTTAAGATAAGCTGAAGAAGAAATTGTGTTAACGTAATGTTGTAAAGAAATTGATCCATCTTGAGAATTTAAAAATGTGTCTGAAGGAACAATCAAGTATCGAACCCAAAATTTAATCAGAAGCAAGAAGCAATAAACATAAAATATATTCAATCAAACAGACGAAACTCGCACTCAAATCAAACAATGATAATCAGTTTATTCTAAAGAACAAAACAATACATTGCCTAGGGGACGCTACAGTATAAAGACAACATGTTGAAGGCATGTTCCAGGGAACCCAAGCTGGTAGCTGTCAAAGGGATGGGTCACCAACCCATCGAATTAACATCCTAGAACCCACAACAGTGTCGGAAATCGTGACATCTCATATGTAAGAAGTCTGCTTATCCCCCTTCCAATATCTAACCCCATTGGATTTCATGGGCCCCCTAATCAGGGCTCTTCCACCACTCCGTCAGTGATGAAGGCTTAAACCCTGTTCACCAACGAAAGTGGTTAGTTGTGTGTGTGTGTGTGAGAGAGAGAGAGAGAGAGAGAGAGAGATTTCTAACAATACATTTAATAAAAAATATTGGTGGTGAAAACGCTGCATTTTTCACTTTTTAGAGAATCATATTTATTTAGTTTTATACCCATTACAAAAAATATAGTATTAGAATGGTATGTATAGCGTGCCGAGATGCGATAAAGGATATGCTGCTCCTTGAAATTCATTGAAATTTAGTTGAGCTTGAATTTAGTAATGATGAAAGCGATCCTCATTCACATCAAGAGGCGGATATAATTTGCATGTTTCCGATTCCACAAAAAATTACAAGAGCCGTAAGATGGGCGGTTTCAATAATAATATTCCATTGAATAAAAGCATTAAAAAAATTTAAGATTAGAAAAATAAGGTCATTACATATTTAAGTTTGCAAGATGAAAACAAATGGGAAAGTAGGGATGATACATTGCTGTAAATGTAAAAAGAAAATGGTGAACATAAACTAAGAATATGTACAAACTAGCAACGGTCTTTAGAGAATCTCTGCACTTTGAAAAAAATTGTAAAACTAAAAAAAAAAAGTAAATTTATAAAATCAACAAAGGTCGTAGAACATAGCACTGTTAAAACTAAAGAACATCACAACAGTAAACCTGAAATCGATTTCAATTAAAAACAAATCAAACTTTGTGCTCTAGAACTTCACAAACCTATTAGGAAGAAATTTATTGTCTCCTTACAATTCTATGAGATGTCACGATATCCGACACTGTTGTGGGTTAATATAGTTCTAGGATGTTAATTTAATGGGGTATCAAAATGAGTCCCGCCAGCGCCCATCTTGGATAATTCACAATATATCTTATCGCTCTCGTTGATGAATACGGTTTGAAGTTTCTAATAGGAGATTTCAAGGTTCACATATTTAATACTAGGTTCCGGATAATTCACTGAATACTGCCAATTTGAGATTTCAAGGGATGGGTTGGTGACCCATCCCTTTGACAGCTACCTGCTTGGGTTCCCTGGAGCGTGCCTTCAACATGTTGTCTTTATACTATAGCGTCCCCCTAGGCAATGTATTTGTTTTGTTTTTTAGATTAAACTGCTTATCATTGTTTGAGTTGAGTGCGAGTTGAATTTCGTCTGTTTGATTGAAAATATTTTATGTTTATTGCTTCTTGCTTCTGATTAAATTTTGGGTTCGATACTTGATTGTTCCTTCAGACACATTTTTAAATTCTCGAGATGGATAGATTTTTTTACAACATTACGTTAATATATATATATATATATATATATAGATTGTTCCTTCAGACACATTTTTTAATTCTCGAGATGGATAGATTTCTTTACAACATTGCGTTAATATATATATATCTTCATGAAACTACAGTACCTTTAAGTAGTATTTTTAGTAATACGTACAAGTATACAGAATGGTTTAAAAATATGTAGCCAAACTTCAGGAAATGATTAAACCTGCAAAAATAAAGTAAATGTTTCTATATCCGAAAATCCATTTAACGTCTATTAGTTCATTTTGGAAATGGTTTATGTACAGCTACTAAGAGAGAGTTTTCATATCATTTATTGTTTCTACAAAGTCAATTTGATTCAGGTCAAGAGATGCAGAGAGCATAAGAAGACCATATAGGTTAAATTCAATTAACCTAAATTCCTAAAGTCTTGTGAACTTAATTGATTGATTCTGCCAGCCAACAAAGTTCTCTACTTTACTTCAATTATGTGAGTCTAGAAGTCTGTTAAGTAATACGAGTAATCATGTAAATGGTGCACTAGTACATATCTTATTATTATTAAATATTATACTTGTTTCTGGAAAGTACAAAATCTTTCACTTATTACAGGTTTTTACTTGTGGTATCTTATAATACTAATAACTCTACAAGTATTTAGTCTTCCCTAAGAGCACTAGTAGTTGACCAATATTCACTGTCGGGGTGAGAGGCTATATAATCTACCAGCTGAATGAGATTGATGTCTCATTCAATGGAACAACATATATTTTCCCCTTTGTTTAAAGACAAAAAACCCTTCAGTTATCACCGCCTTATGAAAAAAAAAAGAAGAAAAAAAAAGAAAGAAATAAACAATAAAGACCCTTAGCACTTGAATACTTAATTGGCGTCAGGGACTTGAATTGGTCAAGATAAACCTGATGGGGAACATGAAAGAAAGAGGTCTAACACAAGACAACATGAAAAAAAGTCTAGATCCAAATAGGATTCCTCAGGATTACTACGTCCCTCTCACTATAAATGAGTGCCTGAGGGGAAAATACTATCAGAATTTTACGATTTTGAGAACAGCAACACCCACAAAGCTTTCTCTACATTTATGAACCAAAAACCACTCTTATAAAGGTACTATTTCTTTAATACTTGGTTTTGAGTAAATCTAGTCAAATAAATTAAAATTACACGAATATACAACAAAATTAACGGGAACCAAGACCAAGCAAGCTTTCAACCTTTGTTTTGATTAAAATGTTTATAATAATAGATCAAATTAGTTAATATTACATTATTTGCTAAAATATCTGTTCAACCATATTTAAAGTATAATACATTTACATGTTGGATAGATATCTAAATATTCTTCCTAGTCTTCTCTCTCTTAGCCACTGACGATCTCTTAATTTAAGGTATAATATCTTTACTGTATTGGCTATAGATCTAACTCTCTTCCTCTTCTATTCCCTCGCGACTGATGTTCTCTTAGTTTGTTAAACACTTTATCCTTATCTAAAGAAAGCACAAGTGGAATCGCTTCCTGTAAATAATGCAAACCGACTAAGGGTGGAAGAAAATATACCAATATCACTAGAAAATCTTTTGATTGGTCAACTACTATGTTCTTTAAAGCAATAACTCTCTCATTACTTGTGTGACCCATCTCAATGAAAATATCAGTACTGAAGTCTGGATACAATGAAATCACAATATATAATTATATATGTCCTGTATACAAGGAATTTACTAACGCAGTGGGTAATTTTTTGTTTTTCACATTCTTTATGTACAATGCAATATGAGTATCTTCTTCTTCATAGTCATTAATAGATCTTCAACCTTCATTTAAAGACATCTGGTAGCAGTAGTCTTCAGCAGCAAAGACTGTAGGACAGTAGAATAATTTTAGTTTTACGTATATCTCGGGGATATCCAAGAATAAAGGATTGTTTACTTTCAGTAAAGCTTAACAACTGCATTCAAAATTTACCTTCAAGTATTCCTTTTAAGTCAGTAGAGTGTAGAGTATCTGATGACTTTTCTTTGTGCGCTTCTCTTTCGAATTACTTAATTTAATTTTCTTTGTACACATTACATACAATATTTAATCGACTGTGTCCGCTTGCTTTGATTTGCAAATAGAGTATGGTCTTTAAACAGTTCCTGAACATCTAAAGTCAAATATCATAATATAAGGCATGTTAATTCTTCTCAGTGTTAACATTATTATAAATAAATTATGCATTTTTTTTTTTAATGCCGACTCTTTTTGAAAATTCTTTTCAAGTATAAGCAAAAGTTGTGATTTTTTTTTCTGGGGTATTCAAAATCATCATGGAACTGGTCCCGAAGTGTACAATAAAACATCTACAAATAAAAGAGTTATATTTAAATTTAAAAAGGTAAAAATTAAGACAAGGTTTGAAAATAAGAGTTGTGAATCGCCTGAACAAATCAATGAATAACGTTGGTCCTAATATTTTTCTTTTGGAGAAAATCATATTATATTACTAAAGCCTGTGAAATAAGTCCAGTATAAATGCTTTAGTACGCACTTAAGTTTTGAAAAAAGATATCTAATACTTGCATTATTACTTGAATATTTAATTTGCTTCATCTCATCGTATTATATCTGGCAGAAGATCGGGATGTTTTGTACTCAAAGGAATTGAATTAGCAGAGCTGTTTAAAATAGAGCAATGAGTGGTATTTCAAACTCATCTTGTGTTGTCATTAAATATGAAACAAATTCAGTACTATCACCAGATATTTTGCAATCTTTATGTAATATGCTACCTATAGTCTGAACAGTGTTTTCCTGGTTCAAGTACGAGTACGGTAACATGAAATCTGCACAGTTTTATTGATCATATGCAAGTAACCAAGAATTTCCAGTCTCCCACTCTCGGTGCATCACTATATTGAGAACCATATCGATATTATCAAGACCTGAGTAACTCCTCGAGTTCAGACATTCATTTTAATTCATTATCCTTAAAAAAAAAATCTGAAGTTTGTAGGGGGGGGATGAAAAGCTCTGCATTGCTTTTTACATAATTGTTGTGTAATCTGACTTGATTTGTTAAACAGTAATTTTTTAAAGTAGGATTTGGCAATCCCGAAGGACCTAGCTGAATCTACACCTTTTTCATGCAGTCTTGGGTTAAATCTTTTCTAGCTCTTGACAGACTCTTGTTCTTTTCTGACTGTGATGCTATTTTCATTTTATTTTTATAAAGTGATGCTGAGCGAGTAATTTTTCACTTTTAAACAACAAGAAAAAGTATTAGCTACTTAACACATAAATATATTATTCTGATATACAAAAATATTTCTGATATAATTGTCTATATATACGTAGGGGTGTCCAGAACCACCTCTGTTTAAACCCCTTATTTATATCTTATACATCCTTTTGAACTAAATCGCACAGCTCACCAGCCGCAGGTCTGACATTGTGGCGTCTGTACTTCTCCGAGCTTCTCAGAACCGTTCATAATGACTTGAATCAGAGGGGGTCAATATCAGCAGACAGTTCCACTCTAGAACTTGGAATAAGTCAATTAGTCCATTAGCAGACCACCCTCTCCGTCTCACATACACATATCTCGGTTTTTCTGAGGCCAAAATATTTAAATTGGGGGAAGAAACCATACTCCGCGAGAAAGCTAAGCACCTTTCCCCACATGGGAATTGTGTTAAAGTCTTATACCGTTCAGTTTGGACAATAAACGAAGACCAGCTCAGGACAGCCAGTGAGCAGCTGTAGAGCTTCAGTAAACACAGCCCCACAGGAAGTAGCTAAATACTTCTTTCAAAACATGTATATTTTTGACACTTAAACACTTAGCAGAGCGGAACTTTGAAAAATTTAATCTTGGTAGCGTCAAATGCCAACTTCATAATTTGGAACCACATTATTTATTATATTTAAATAGAACACAGACTTGCTTTGTTCATATCTAAAAAATTGTATTAAACAAGTAATTAACTTCAATTAAGTTTTTTATTTTTGGTAGCCAAGAATTTTGCCAATTACTGGTAAACAGTAATTTTCTCTCTCGTGATTTGTCACACTGGTTTCAAGTTATTAATCTGTTTTTCATCAAAATTTTATAGAAATCAAACCTTTTGTAACAAACGTTTTAACAGGTTTACCAATCAAAATAATTGACAAGATGGCGACCAATGCTTTTTTTGGACGGATTAAAGGGATTAAACTTGATGAAAATAATTAATAATGCTGATTTTGAGAAAATTAAATTTTATTGTTTTATTATTGTAGTGGGCCCCCTCTTCACCCATTGTGATTTTACGTGCATAATTAGAAATCAAAAACAATAGACACAAATTTTGAACAAAATCAGTCTACTGTTCCAGATAAATAAGTACGGATAAACAACAGACATTATGTAATATATTCAAGAAAATCCCGCCTTCAATCATTTCTTCGTTTTATATGAAATGGAGAAAAAAAAATCAGTTTTAGATTGTTTATGGTTTTCAAGTAACTACAAAAATATAAAAATGAAGACCAGAAAGATTAATGTAATATTTTCATTATTACGAAAATAAATTTAGAAAATTAGACTCAATTTCTAATCTTGGAGGAGTAAACATTATACTCTAAAAAAACAAATTATATTGAAATAATTAAAAACACAATAAGAATTGGAAGAAAAGGAGAAGGCTAAGCATAAATAAAAACGAGGTTTAAAACTAAATCCATAAGAACAGCGACACAGAGGGCCTTAAGCTATGTCTTTCCCTGCAATGTCTAACTTGTCCTTATCTAAACACTCCAAAAAAAAATTATAATATAATAAGCTTTAATAATTATTTCAGAGATTTTAAAAGATACTTGAAAATTATAAACAATATTTTAAGTAAGTAATTTTAAGAAACAACAAACAATAGTAGGCCTAGAGAGGGTAATGGCCCAAGCGATTAGGTCGCTACCTCGGACTTGTCGTCAAGGTTTCACAGATTCAAGCTCGAATGCTGGCGCCAAGTTTTTCCGCTGTGTTACTACCTTGTCTTCACTAGTCTAACGGACATAAATACGTTTAATACAGGAATTGGTTCTAAAACGTACAGCAGAAACTTTGTGCAGATGATCCCGTCTTGAATTTTTAATGAATAAAGCAAAACATTTACTTTAATAATCACGGAAACAAGGGAGACTATGAAGTTCTCGACTTTTACAGGGGACTAGTTAGGGAAAATATCACCAAAATATGAAATATCACACAATGTGTAAATATTGTAATATTATTTAAAAAAACAATAAAATAAAAAATACTTTACAACCAATAGCTCTGTGAAACAGTAGACTTCGCTCTTACCTACACATGCTCCTAAATCATTGTTACAAACACAATGTGCGACACAACAATATTCATACACCCAAAACTACCAAAGCTAAAGTAAATATGCACCACTCGTGGGGATAAATAATAAAAGTAAAATGTTTTAGGCTACGACTTAATCCTTGGATTATGTTTATAATTCACCATTCACTGAGATCACATTGGTAGTAACTGTACTCATCCGTGTTTTGTATTATCCGGTCAGATACGGCACGGACCGTAGTGTGTACCTTCCGACAAAATTTATATCATCGCTGTCAGTCAGACATCAGAAAGAGAGTGAAAATGTTTTCCTATCTTTCAACTAAAGATCTATGTATGATTGCCCTATTTGTTGGAAGAAGATGAAAATAAAAATCGATGTCATCGTCATTTTAGAGTTCATAACATGTTGAAGAAAATAAAGACCCCAAAGGGAATTTTGGACAATTTTCATTTAATCGATGGACGATGAACAGAATTTCTATCAGTATTTTCGGATGTCTCAGTACAATTTCCGCGTTTTGTTGGGGAAAATAGAGAAGCCTCTAAAAAAACAGGACACTACATGTAAGCGAGTTATTAGAACTAAGGAAAAACTAGTAGTATGTTTAAGGTAAGAAACAAATTTATTTTAAATGTTACACGAAATGAAAAATAAAATGTATACGAATTTCGTTAATTGTAGCAACTTTTAACTGAATTGAACCTAAATGGTATGCAGTAAAAACTATAGTAAATGTTTCAATATGAAATGAAAAAAATAAATAAATTATATACATTTTTTAAATTATATAAAACAGTATAATACTAATAGTAAAAATGTTTTATATATATTTAATTACAATTATAATCTGTCTCAGTAGTTATATCGGTGGGAGTTATTACATTATAAGAAGAGTTATTACATTATACCCTTGAATTCCTGTTTGTAGTATACTTGTATGGGATGTATTTCAGGATGTGTCATTGGCTGCACCATAGAATCAGAATATGATGGAAAGGAAAACTTGGGTCGAGATGTAGCAGAAATCCCCTGAATTTCTCCTTGCGATATTTCTTCAATTTCCACTTGAAAAACAGTAGAATATACTCTTGCTTTTGAGATGTCTAAGGTGTCAATTTTTTTTTACAGTTGCTACAATATTACGAAAGAATAGATCTATATCATCTAATTTTTGCTCTGTTTAGGTCAGTTTTTTTTTTTTTTTTTTTTTTAATTTTTAATCCAAAATATACATCATCGATATACCAGAAGCATTATCTGGCAGATTCTCCCCCCCCCTCACTTTTCGTAGACTGACTTTGTTGAAAATATCATGGTCTCTTCGGTGATAACTGTTCTGCATCCTCTCTCTCTGGATACTAGGCGATTGAGAATAATTTTCTCCTGGTGTCAGTAAAGAATTATCGATTTCACTCAACAAATTGTTGCTTAAATCATTAACTGAAGTTATTGTTTCTCGTTCTTTTATGTCTGGAATCAAAAAAGATATTTCATCCTCGAATTTCCATTTTATAATTTTGCACGCTTCTTGATCACTTTTTGTGTCCTTTTTTTTCAATGCTCTTCGAAAAGAGTCTCTGAGATTGTTCCACTGCTTCTTGCATTCAGATGCTAAAAAAGAAGAAAAATTTTAATTTAAAAAATAATAATATGGAAATAAATCTTGATCTTTTTTTTATTGTGAATATTACATATTAACTTATTATTTATTACTTATTATTTTATTGTAACTACTGGTTAGTCAGAAACCAAAACGGTTTTTTTAACGAAAATATTAATTTTATTGAAAAAATCAAACTGTAAAGTGCCTTTTTTTTCATAGTCACAGTATTAATCTACAAACGTTTCTGAAAATAATTATATATATGATTTTTATAACCAACACTTTACTAATTTTTTTTTGTAATCAAGCCCTCAAATACCTTGAAATTAACCTGCCCACACCGGTTAAAATGACCACCAGATCTAGAATTTATTAAATTGTTGTTTATTTTAACTTTTATTTTTATTTTATTTTTTTGCTTCAGAATTTTGGCTACCGTTGATTCCTACAGAACAAGAGCGTATAGCTATCGATTGGGACACACTATTGTTTCAAAAATTATTATTGAGGTCTGCAATGTCATAATTACCCATCTACTCCCAGAATTCGTTGCAAGTGGGAATTTGTGAGGAAAAGTGGGGTGTTTTGGCAAATGATTTCTGGAATACTTGGAACTTTTCTAAATGTATTGAGATGGGAAACACGTCACGACTACAACCCTATTCAATAGTGGTTCTCTATATTTCAATTATAAAAAACTTTCTCCATTGTTTTATTAGCCCGTATTGATTTATGTTGTAGCATATGGCAAAAATAGTGATGGGGGAGGGGGCATTTTTGCCAATTCTAAAGCTGGTAAAAAACTTTTCCTTTTAAAACGTACCTTTTAAGACCATATCCTAGAAGCCATCTTGATGGAATTAAAAAACAGCACTACAACTATCGGCACTGTCGTGCAAGAAGAGTATCAGAAAATGCTTTTGGAAATCTCGCACAAAAGTTCAGACTGTATAATAGAAGGGTTCAACTGATGCCACAACACCTTGAGAAAGTGATTTTAACTACTAGTGTTTTCCATAATTTCATTATAAAGTCAGGTAACTTTGAGCTGCCTTCCAATGACGAACCACTGAATAATAATTTACACAATCTTCCATTACAAGATGGTAGCAGTAACCAGATAGGTTTTATATAAGAGATTCATTTGCAGAACTTTTTAGTAGTGTTTCTGGAAGTATTGAGTGATGATAAAATTAAAACTTTTAAATAATGAGCTTCTAAAATAATTTCATTTTTAACTAACCATTAGTAAATATTGCGACTACACATATTAATTTCTAAAAAGAAATGTGAATTTACTTCTAAAACTGATCAACTTTTGTTTTCTTCTTTGTATATTTTTTTTAATAAATTTAAGAATTTAACTTTTAATACAAATGTTCTAATACATAAGTCAAATACAAACATCATCCAATTAAAATTATTTCCATTTTTCCTTTTCTTAATTATGATTTTATGTTTAAGTAAGATTTATGTTATATAAGACTTATACTTTAATCATGAAATAAAATCTTGCAATTAAAAGTTATATACAATTATTTACTCTTTAAAGGTTACTCACTGTTACGTTTAAACAAAGTAAGGTTATCCTATTTCCAAGTTTATTAAAACAATCTTGCATTTATGAATCCCCAAAATATAGTGCAGTTTCAAAGTACAGTAGGTGTTTGTGTGTGGAGTTTTTGAAGTTCAGAAAAATATTTTTGTGTTGTTCGAGCCCTTATTATATTAATTGTTAGAGAAAAGGTTTTGCTTCAGTGTGAGAAAAAAATTATAAATAACAATAATATTATCTTTATGTTAATCCTTAAAAATACAAACAATTTTATAATACAACTTACCAGATTTGTTTAGAATTAATCCTATTTCTTTCCACTCAACTTCTTTTTTGTCATTGTCGCTATATAGTTTATCCTCTTGATTATACAAAAACCTAAATGGCTTAATACTTTCAATTAAAATTTCGTGATCCATCGCGAAGACAATGGTAGTCACATGAACACTGCAAGCACAAAACTGCTAGACAGTGCCGGAAAAAAATTCATACTTTACAAGCGTACCGTTTCAGTCAGGATCAAACAAACACAGACAAGTAGCTTATCAGGCAAAACATTCTTCTCATGAATGTCGGAAAGAAGATGCCTGATACGCTACGTGTCTGAGCGGCCACGATCCGCTAAATAAAAATATTCACATTAAAAAAGCCTGCAACAATGTTTTGCCTGTCGGAAAAGTTACGATCCCACGCATTGTCTGACCATATAATATAAATGGACGTTTAAGTGGCTTGTGGTCCAAGCCAATGAAAGTATAAATAATCCAACAATTGTTTATAATTTACTCTCCACATATACAGCGGTCAAAATAATGTAACTGTTATGTAATAATAATTTATTTCTTATTTTTATAACACTTGAAACTCAAAAAAAGTTTTAATTTATTTCATTTTATTTTCTTAATTAGCCTATAGATTGAATTACATGACATTAGAGACTAACACATAGTTAAAAAACACAGCAAAAATATACTTAAATTAAGAATATAAACAAATAAAGTAGTGATTTATGATAAATTTTTATATACATATACATATATATATACTTCAAATGAAAATTCCACCCACAATTCACACCGTGACATATATTCCTAACAAGAATAATAAACACCTCTAATAGTAATAGTTTTAAATTGTTTACCATTTAAACATTTTATGTCCTCATGGAACATGTGGAAGTTAATAGTGATCAGAGGGCTGATGACTATGGGGTTATTCAGGAGAGTATGCTAGGGCCTATTTTGTAATTTACCTATTGGGGAACATTCTTCTTTTTGCTGATGATACAGCCATTTTATTAGAAGGCAATAGGTGGAAGGATGTTAAAATGAAAGCTATCAAAGGGTTATCGGACGTAAAAAAATGATTTCATCAAAACCTTCCATCTCTTAATTAATGTCTCATCATTAAGTGTTAAAACTGATTTTGACAAAAATAGCTTAAAGTTAAACACTTGCGGTGATTACCTTAATACATGTTTATGTGGAAACATAGTAGGCGTCGAGTCCTAAAAATATCTGGAGTAATGTTCAATAAAAGAATGAAATAGACTGAACAGGTTGTTTTTAAAACAAAAAACTAGAAAATTAACTTATGTTTTCAGACAACTTTGCGTCATTCTATATTTCCACGAATTGAAACTTGCGTACTATGCGTATTCCCAATCTTTACTTATGGGAGGAGGATAATAGCTTGGGGCGGAGCTTTTGGTTCGATTTTTGAGCTACTTAATCTAATTCAGAAAGCTATACTAAAAGCAGCATTGAAAAAGAGCCGTAGTTTCTCCACAAACGCTGTTAAAGTGCTGAGTGTAAGGCAGTTGTTTGTAAGAACCCTCACAATTAATTTATATATATATATATATATATATATATATATATCAAAATTAAAATAATATTTTCGTGAAAGACAATCACGAACACTTAACACGTTCTTCAAATTTCTTCAGGATAAGGACTAACAAGTTAATAAAAAAATTTCTGTCACTAACTCTCATTATATTGCACAAGTTTTGTATCAGAATCTTCCGGGCAAGCTGCGTTTGTTTGGAGATTGTAAGTTATTTAAATTTAAAAGGCTTATTAATGAATGGCTGTTTGAATTGGGAAGGGTTGCGGCTGAACAGGTTATCATATCTACTTACAGATAGATATTAGTCTTGTTCCCTCATTGTTTGATATGTTTACTGCACCAACTGAACGGCTTGATTATAATTGGTTGAAACATTAAAGGAAAGACTTATTAGTCTTTTTTTTTGTTTTTTGATCTTAGATTGCCTCTCAGCTCGATATAATAATGTTTATTGTAATGCCTTTATATGGGTCTTTTTAATATTTAATCGTCTTTGTGTGCTTTATTGAATATTCATGCCCACCCACAGGCTTAGGCCCATGTGGGCATTTTTGTTCTATACTTTAAAATATTTCTGTATGTATGTAAAATATGAATAAAATATAAAATAAATTAAATTAAATAAAAACATATTAAATTATTTGACACCATTATAAGAGGGTTTATTTTCAAATAATTTATTGTGAGATTCTAAATGTAAAAGATTTTTATTCCGCGTGTAATAGTAATGAAAATGACCAAAACACTGGAAGTCAATTACAAAATGTAAAATATTTTTGAAAACTGATTAACAGAAGAGAAACAAAAATTGGTGCACACTTAGTTTTCACATGGAATTACATTTTCGCAGCTCAAAGTAATGTCCTTACCTAAAAAGAGGATATAAGGTAAGATTAGGTTAGGAAAATTGTGGAAGCGGCTTCATTACTCTGAAAGATTAACAGAAGAGAAACAAAAACTGGAGTACATTTTGGTATTCAAACCAATTTTGTTACTTAAAAAAGAGGGTCCGAATATTAAAATGTAAACTTACATTTTTTATACAGGATTTCATAAAACTCAAATGTTTACAATGTTAATACTTTTAAAAAAAATATGCAACCATTTATGAGATAGTGACTCATAGGATTGTCTGTCCTAGAACCAAAACTTTGCAGTTAACTAAACAATTTGAAAGAATAAAACTGCCCTAAAACCGTTAGACAAATTGAATAAATGTAGTTCAAATTTTTTTTTGTTTTAATCAGGTACAGGTTCCGATTTCACAAACAAAAATTTTACAAATTTCTAACTGGATTAAATAGATTCTAGCAATATTGGTGCTATGTTATTTTTCCAATTTTCTATTAGAAGCTTGGTTTTAGTTCTAGGGATGAATATTATCGAATTTCAACAACTTAAAAGCCACTAACTCAAAACAATTGTGTATTTTTAAATGTACGAAGAATAAAATAATTAGTATGGCATCTGAAACCGTAATTCTTGAAAAGCAAAGCAAATCAGATCTACCAAATAGATTTTCATTTTTTTAAGTTAAAATTGTTAGTTAGGGTGTCTAACATCATTTTCAATAAAATTTTAACTTCCGCTTGTAATGATTTACCCCTTTAAGGGCTCAAAAGGGGGAAAAATTATGTAAGTTAAGAAAATCATAAATATTAGGGAAATTTTTTTTTAATAATGTTTATTAATTATTTATTTATGAGTTACTCATAAATAATGAGTAACAATAATAATTATAATAATGTTTACTCATAAACATTAATTATAATGTTTACTCATAAACATTAATTATAATGTTACTCATAATTTATTTATGAGTTTTTTGGGTTGCTGAATCCGAAAATTGGGGTTCCAAAAGCTGGAAAACACACATTCACCCTAAATTTGCAAAAACACACCTTTTTGTAATTTTGGCAATATTTTATTTACGAGTTTTAAGTTACGCTTTTTGAGTCAGAAATCACAAATTTCGGGGTCCCATGTGCTAAAAAATTTTCCAACACACTTACATTGGCAAAACAACCCCTTAAGAGGGTGTTTTCGCAATATACTCTATAAAGTCAATATCTTGAAGCTTTTATTCAATGGATATGTTTTTTGGGTCAATAAAATAGAATTTTTTAGTCATATACGCAGCAAAGATTTCCAAAATCCCTAAATTGGCAAAAACAACCCCTTAAAATGGGTTTTTTGCAATTAACTCGATAAACAGTATGTGGGAGGCTTTTGTACACTGGATACGTTTTTTGGGTCAGAGATCACAAATTTCAGGGTCCCATGTGCTAACAATTTTCGCAACACACTAAAATAGGCAAAACAACCCCTTATGGGGTTGTTTTAGCAATATACTCTATAAAATCAATATATTGAAGAATCTATTCAATGGATATGTTTTTTGGGTCAATAAAATAGAATTTTTTGATATGGTGTCCATGGGACCAAGATATCGCTATTCACACACACACACACACACACACGTGCGCACACACACACACACCGCACTGACATAAAAAGTATGGTAGCGACAACAAAATCGACACTAACGAAAACTATGCCAACTCATATGTATATAACTCATATAGGCTACATATAACTCATAAGCATATGAGTTGACATAGTTTTCGCTAGTATTGTGAAAATATGGGCCACTATAACCAAATTTTAAGTAGTCTCTACTATACAAAAATCTACTAAATTTGTCGCAATCATACCTTTTTTTTTCTCGGTGTGGCATGTAAAAATCGGTTTTTTTGGCATCTAGGAGTCATTAAACATGCACAACCGCGAGATAATCAAAATTTTGACCTATCACAATGGTTCCTCTTTGAGGAACCAATTTCTTTGTAATTTGATCAATATACACTGAAAATAAATTCCGCTTTTTGCTAGAAGAAAAAATCCGTGTGCGACAAGTGGAATCCGCATGTGGCAAACGGAATCCGCATGTGGCAAACAGAAATGCGCTTGCGGCAAACCAAACCTGCTTGCCGCAAGCGGATTTTTTTAAGTGTAGGCCTATACTTAATCTCGTTATTTAAAAACTTTGTTTATTACTAATATAATACTTTAAAAAAATTTATTTTCCTAATTTCAATTTTATTTTACTAATTATGGGAAAATAATTTATTAAATAACTCAAAAAATACGCCACAAAGGATTTTTTTTTTTTTTTTTCCAGTGTATTATCAATGCTATTTATGAACTATATGTAATTATTATTAATATCTATAATTTTAACTGCCAATCTTACCTTGACCAAGAAAAATTTTTATTATTTATTAAAAACACAAAATCTTCAAAATACAGCACATAACACAACACAGGCACTCCAATTTTAAACTGAACAAACTTAGAATTTTTTTTTTTTTATTTTCTACATTCATAGTTGTATACTTGCGCACGAAAAAAATGGTGCCTTTTGAATTCTATAATAATAGTTTTTTATCCTCTTTTATTAAAAAACTGGATATAAAATAATGATATCTAACGGTAAATTATAATTCATTCTTAAATGTATTTAAAAAAATGTATAAATTTGATTATTCATTGGCGCGATACTTGATCCCACGGCAAGATATATTAGTATTTTGGTATACAAATATTTACCTATTGGTTTTTTTTTTTTTCATAAATTTTTTTGAGTTTTAGATAGAAAAATTAAATAAAAAGGCATTTTAAAGAGAATGTAATTATCTACCAATAATTCAAATTAAAATTTATTTTTAGCAATAAAAAAATGAGATATTAGCAATAAAACGGTTAATTTTGATGAAGAAATTTTTTAATCTTTTTTACAGGAAATAGCCATATATCGTTTAATACGGAAGATACAAAAAATAATCTAAATGTTCAGAAAAATGTTGCAAAAAATATTCATAGTTACACTTTTTTGTCTAAAATTAATATTTTTCCCATAATTTAACGAAAACTTTGAACTGTTTAAAAAATTTGAAAAACACGTTTTGGAAGCATTATAAATATGTGCAAAAAATTACGTTATGTAAAGCCACCAAAATTTCTGACCATAATAAGGAATATATGTTTCAATATATCCTAGTTGGATTTTTTTATCTAAGCTTCCCCTCCCCTCCCCCTCCCTGGGTAACCCATTTTGGTAATTGTAAAAAAAAAATTTTTTGGCTTCATAACTTTTTTATGAATGATAGAATGTTCTAATTAGTCTCAAATTAAAGATAATATTCTTATGTATAAATTAAGTCCTCACAATTTTTTTTCTAGGGTTTACCGTTCCTGAGATAATTGTGGGGAAAGTTGGCTAGGAGGCAAATTTTTTATCTTTTATAAAAATTTAGATTTTTTTTTTCACCTTTCTATTGAGTGGTTCAAATTCTCTCTACATGCAATAGACTAGTTATTGCAAAAAATTTTAAAAACCAATCCAAAACGTTTTTAAGGGTTGAAAATTGGAATTTTTCACCTTACATAACTCCGAGGGAAAACATTTTCAGAAAAAGTTATGAGGACATTTTTTCTTCAAATAAGATAAAAAACAAGATTTTAGTTTTTTTTTCTATTTCCGATATTACCCCACGAGAAGGGGTTTGGGGATTGGCGAAACAAATTTTTTTTATTGAAAATCTTTTTGACACCCTAACAAATATTTTTAACTAAAATTTTTTTTTTGAAGCGGTAGCAGACTTTGCAAGGTCCAAAGGTTTAGATGCCATAATAAATCTTAAAACGCAACATTATTTGGAATTATGTAATAAAAGATATATTTTCATTTTGTCGACCTTCTGAAGTGTCATTTTTGATGAGGAAAATTGGGTTGTATACAAAATGGTACCAATTTAACTAACAGATATAGACCAATTCTTGTTTCTCAGCTGCTAAGTCGTTTCATTACTTGTGTAATATTTCTGTAGAAGATTCCCAAACAGGACTATATTGAATTATTTCCCCCTCCGTGTTGTCATTAAAATATTATGTATCATATTCAAGATTTTTTTGAATATTGTAAAACACATCGTCTTGTAATATTTTGGCAGAAATAGAAATGCAATAAACGCTGTACCTCGGGAACTATTTTACCAATCATCACTACAGGGTTCACTACAGGCCGAGAACCCAACAATCTCGGCCGTGATGAAGGTGAATTTCTCGTTTTTGATCCCAGTCAAAAATTGCAATTGCCCTATCATTTCAAATACACAAAACAAAAATTAACGTACGCCTGTTTCTTGTAAGTTTAAATCATTTTACACACTTAGTCATCCAGGGCTCACTATAGTGAGTATACAAGCATGGCAATCCTGAGGTACCTAGCTGTATTTACACCTTTTTTATGTAGTCTTGGGTTAGATCCTTCTCTTTCATCTTTCCTATCAGGTCTCTCTTAACCAACTCTTGTTTTCTTCCAACCCTGGCGCTATTAATCTATTCGAGATCTAGGGGTCTAAATGTCTAAAAATTTTGTGTAAAATCCTAAAACACCGTAAAATATATAGTGCTTCCATAAGATATTTTCAAGTTGATGGCAGCCTATTTTTAAATACCATGATGAAAAAATGTAGATTCGGGAATAATCGCTAAAATATACAAAATTATATTACAAACATTTTTCTTTTTGGTTCCATTAACTTTCTTCACACGAGGATAGATAGATGAATGCTGAGTTTCAAGCACCTTAGACTGAGCTATTTCGCGAACTCAACGTTATAGAAGCAAAGATATTGATTAACAAATTTTAAATCGCTCGCCATTTTTAAATTTACCAACCAATTTTTCTCAAAATCTCATAAAATCTATATTGTACTAACTGGTCATTGTCCAAAAAAAACTAATTTTTGATCATTGTCTAAAATATTTTCTGTAGTCATTTTGTGTACATTGTTATTTTTTAATGATTTGCCTAAGATTTCAATTATTGACCTAGTCTGGTGCATTTCTGCACTGTTTACACAATCTAATCTAGCCTGTAAGACATTAGTCAGCTGTTTAAATATAACTTAGCCTAGTGAATGAAGTAAGTTTCTATTTTTGATTTAAATCTTATATCCACACTTTTTGCTTGATGTCTTCTAGTGAGAGTTTTAAGTTGTAAATAGGAAACGAGTTTGAGCCATTATGCTCTTGTTTTAAAAAAAAAAATGTTTATTATCATTATTAAAAAGAAGTCTTTACGTCAAATTAATTACTTTTAAATTTAGAAATGCAGTTTTAAAAGCGACCCTTAGAGGGCTCACTTTAGTAAGTACAGTCTTAGCAATCCTGAGGGAACCTAGTTGGATTTACACCTTTATCACGTAGTCTTACATTAGATCCCTCTCCATCATCTTTTATATCAGGTCCCTTGACCAACATTGTTTTTTTTTCCAACTCTGAACGCTACTAAGGTACTCGAAGGCTGGAGGGGGGGATCTTTATTTTATAAGTTGATGAACGTAAGGGTTTTCACATATAAACAAGGGGAAAAAATATTTCTAAGCGGATCGCTGATTCAGTGTATATATCCAATACCAGGAAATCAAGAAAATCCGTTCAGAAATAGGGGAAAAACATTTGTGAAAATTACAAAAAAAAATACCATCTTATTCTACAACTGACAAGTCAGACAAAACTGGTGAACGGATATTAATGGGCAATGTCTCATTCTATTCATTAAGGCCAGGGCCATGATTCCGTTTTTATCGCTACATGGTCATAACACTAACGCCTAAAGGGTGTGGCCATACTGAGTAAAAATGTGTTATTAATTTATGTAGCTATCTTCCTCTTGAAAACGCGATACCTGAGACTATGAATTGTCAAAACTGTTGAACTAATTTGTCACCATATTTGACTCGCTTTAGATCCGTGAGCGTGTGTGTGTGTGTGTGTGTGTTCGTAGACTCTCTATAGGTTACAATTAATTTATATCCGATTTTGCTCAAATTTGTTACATAAGCTTGGATTTACTAATTTTTTTTTATTGTTTAAAGATGAAAAACCTGTCGGTCATCATCGCCAATTAAAAGAAAAGAGCATATACTAAAGTAGAGATACCTAGCCCTCGAATATTGAATAGCGTCAGGATCGAAAGGGAACAAGAGTTGGTCAAGAGAAACCTGATAGGAAAGTGAAAGAGAGAGAGATCTAACCCAAGACTAAATGAAGAAAGATGTAGATACTTCGGGATTGTCATAGCCATACTCACTATAAACTATCAGAATGAGGGTTTAAGATCTGTTGGACTAGTTAGTTAACCAAGAAAGGCGATCGGATAATTTAAAAATGGCTGCTGATTATCAAATTTCAAAAATTCATTTTTCGGTTACTTCTAACTCATTCTTTATACAGTTCACTTGTTCAGATTAAAAATCTGTATGTAACGACACTTAAACATATCTACGGTAAACAAAATAAAAGTTATAACTAAAAAACATAACAGCAAAATATGAAAAACTAAGCGGAAATAACAGCTTAACAGTTGAGTTTTGTTAGGCCTATTACTCTCTTGTGGCAGTACACTAGATCTATTTGAACTGAATTGATATTTGGGTAAGGCGATTTATAAACACAAGCATGGACGCTCTCCATAGGAATTATGTATTTTAAATTGTAGATACGACGTAAAAATGCAACCAATTGAGTCCAAAAGGTGTCGCAGTCACAACAAAGCAAGGATAATTGGATAAGCTACCAAAGAAATGACAAAACATGTTTGCGACCACATGGGTTTTACATAGACATTTTGATCTATTTTCCGTAAATAAAAGCAGGAAAACTAATTTTTTTAAACATTAACAACTGTTGACAATGTCCATTTTTATATAGTACATTTCTTATCTAGAATTAAAACTAAAAGAAAATGTAATTACAACTTTTATCTAAAAAGGCTTAGGATACATGAAAAGTTTATGTACGTGGGAGATTAAAGTTTAAAAAAGTAGTTACTTTTCCTCTGCCATAACTTGTAAACTAAGGTATTTTGATAAATTCCATATCAGATATTATATTTTGTATGGGCCTGTATACCCAACGCAAAAAAAAAAAAAAAAAAAAAAAAAATGTGAAACCTCACAAAAATCCACTATGTAATAAAAAAAATTCGAATCAAGTTTATTGTCTGAGTGAAAGGAAGGCTATAACGTAAAATGTCTAATAATCTGATGAGAATTTTTAGGAAAATAGTTCGGTATTTCAAAGTGGTGGCTGTTTTAAAGTGACTTTTCGTAGATAAGTTATATAAGCTCGTGCAATATCTCATTTTTATTCATCTTTAAAATCAGCACCCAACTGTGCTCTTATACCTTTATACAATAACAATTAAAAAATGTTATGGATAGTAAAAAATATTTCTAACATAACCTAAAAATCAGGCAAAAAATTGCCGAGCGTTCGATCAATAGGTGTCTTAATTAACACGTAAATAATGTCCAGCAACGTACAAAATTCACGTCATATCAATCATGAAATAGCTGTTAAAAGATAGCTAGTAAAACAAAGTTTCAAGTCTGAATTTCTAGTCACGAATACATGTACAAATAATTTATGTTGATCAAAATGTATGGTAGAAAAACCACAAGTGTAGGCCTAATGACATATAAAATAAAGTATAAAAATTACAAAAGATAGAGCATAGATGTAATAAACCGAGGCTAATGAATTCTGAGAATTGAGCTGAGATCATCGAGTTGTTTGTAAGTCAACTACTGCTCTACTCTTACATTTGTAATTAGAGTTTAGGGCTGACAGTGTCTCAAGTCACTATTGATACTGAAGCATCTAATATCAGAAAATTAACTGACAACAGACAAGAAAGTATGGCAAACTCTACTGAACACCGCTATACATTAAATAACTCAGAAGTTTGGAACTTATCCTCGCTGACATACCCCGATCAAATATCATTATATATACACATGAAAAGACACACTACCATGAGCTTTGATGAGAAATGTTTCATTATCTTAAACATTGGACTTTTAAAACACCCTGTATTTACTAAGATTCCTGGGGAAGGACTGTTCTCAGAAATGCAAACAAAAATTGATAATTGTGTTGTGATTCATAATGATCCTGATGTGTTGTTAATGAATGTATGTCTCCACCCTACATATGTCATGGCAATTAACTGAATTAGACTCAAATTAGGTCTAGCTTTCACAATTAGTGAAAATTTTAAATAATAAACAGCAGATCTTAGTTAAATGATACCATTTAATCGGGCCTATTAGAGAAGTAACTCCTTTAGTTACACAAAATTGGTTTTGTGTTGTACCAATTTTGGTTTTGATCAAACTTATTAGAGAAATACCTCCTTAAGCTGATGTTTTGGTTTGGTTTTAAGACTAATTTTGGTTTTGATCGGGTCTATTAGAGTAGTAACTTTTAAAGTTGTCAATTCATTTCATTTCAGGTATAAACACATTTTGGTTTTATGTTTAGACCAATTATATTTTCAAACGGACCTGATGGAGAAAAAACTTCTTAAGTCAATAATTAAGGTTCATCATGCACATACTAATTCTAGTATTGATTGGAGCTATTAGAGTAGTAACTTTTAAAGCTATCACTTTGATTTCAAGTATAGACACATTTTAGTTTTATGTTTAAACGGACCTAATGGAAAAAGAAGTTCCTAAGTCGATAGTTTAGGTTCATGTATATACTAATTATAGTTTTCATCGGGGCTATTAGAGCAGTAACTTCTTAAGTTGTTGGTTTGATGTTGATCTGGTATCGTGTTTAGAACATTTTTAGTTTTAATCGGGACTTTTAGAGATGTAATCTCTTAAGCTGTCAGTTTGGTTTTGTGTTTAGAAAAACTTTGGTTCTCATAAACTCTATTACAGAAGTAACTTCTTAAGCTGCTAATTTAGTAACATGTTTAGACAAATTATGATTTTTATGAGCCTACTAGAGAAATATCTTCTTATGCTGTCTGTTTGATTTCATGTTTAGACCAAATTTGGTTTTGATTGGGTTTATTAGAGAAGTAAATTCTTAAGCTGTCAGTTTGGTTTTACATTTAGACGAATTTATATTTTTATTATGCCTATTAAAGAAGTAACTTCTTAAGTTGCCAGTTTGGTTTCATGTTTCGACCAATTTTGGTTTTGACTGGATCTATTAGAAAAGGGACTTCTTAAGGTGTTAGTTTAGTTTCGTATTTAGACCACCTATGGTTTTGATTAGTCCTATTAGAGAAATAACTTTTTAAGCTGTCAGTCTGGTTTTTTTGTTTAGATAAATTTTGGTTATGATAAAGCCAATTAGAGAAATAATTTTTTTAAGGTGTCAGTTTGTTTTTATATTTAGACCAATTTAGTTTTTAAATGGATATATTGGAGAAAATTTCTTAAATGAATAGTTTGGTGTCATGTATAGTTCCATTGAAGTTCTGATATTGAAATAATTGTTGAAATATTAATTGTTTTGATTTTTAGCTCTCTGGAGTGTTGAAATGATATACTATATATATAGTATGTTTTATTTAATATCAACATATTACTTGTTAGTTGTTTACATTTTTAACAGACATGAAATTTAAGATTGTATTGAAAATCCATAGTTATTTAACTTTGTTATATGTCACTGTCAACTAGTGGTAATAATGAACAACAGTACTGCCAATTATTCTTCTCCACCCCTCTGTCAACAACCATAATTCTTGCTCCTCAGAGCAACAACAAAATATGTGTACAAAAAATTATCAACTTTGTTGAACTGAAGGGAAAATAATGTCCTTGATTTCAGTGATTATAATTTCTTAAATGCTCACCATATTTTTGTTACCAAAACTTTCTATATTTACCTAATGTATATCATTACATAAAAAAAAATTGTGTTTAAACTAGCTTTTTTCATTAAATTAAAATTATCCTTAAGTAAAACGTCTCGGTTAAGTTTTAGCCATAACTTGCCTAGACTGTAGTAGGTATAAAATGGGTCCAGGGCTTTGAAATGAAAGCGTTTAATGCTTAGTTAACCATTAAAGTTGTGTTTAAAAAAATGTTTACAAGGGATTAGTAACAAACTACAAACTGTCGCCAGTTGAGTTTGGATACAGTTAAATTTGTTGTCACAAATAAATTTGGCAACTTGCCAATGTTCAGTAGTAGCAGCTAAATTACTACCACACATTTAAAATTTTGGGGATTCATAATTAGCATATTCAATATATTATTAATCTGATCATACCTTCAATACAATCCACAAAGTTCTTAGATAATATAAATGAGCCAAATACAACTTTTTTTTTTAAGTATTTATCTACAGAAGTCATAGTTTATCTAGTTTTCACTATCCTTAGCAGCCTGAACTGTCAACTAAAATTAACTAAACCTGCATAAAACAAAGGAACAGTATTTATTTCTTACATAGATGTAGTTCAGAGAAAGTATTATGATGGTGAAGAATCCTTGTGAATATCCATTACTAGTCATAGATACTGACATAAGCCTACAATTCTTTTTCTCCTTTTAATTATTTTGATATTGAAAAGGCTGCTGAATCTCAGATTTTTTCAAACTTTTACATATTATATGTCTATTGATATTTTTTAATGATACTATTGCCCTCACTTTTTCAAATCTGTACATAGTGTTAATTTTAGATAAGAAATACAATGATATTGCACAAAAGATATTTTGTGTCGGTTTCAATTAATTACTTATAAATTAAGTTTTTATTAAGAACTTTTTTATTTGTGGATTCAAAGATTTGCTGTCATCTTGCATACCTTAACCTAATGAGATTGCCTACCATTACCAAAAATAAATCAACAGTCTAATGCAATGAAGATACACTGATTGGAGGGTAGAATCAGGTAATGTGGAACTGGCTGAATGAGATATTGTCAAAACCATAGAATGCAGTAATTCATTACATACAATTTAGGAGACAAGTAAGAATTCGAGGTTTTTGGATAGGGGAGAACTAAAAATTTTATTTCGACATGTATTTCATGTTATATATTTTATGGTATCAATATATGAGATTTTGTAGAGGGGGATGTTATAAAGTGAAGGAAGGCCATGTTCTATGAGAGATAAACTTGGGACCGAGGCGGTGTTACTCTTGAACAAAAATAGTGTGATATAGACACCTCTACAGTAGATAATGTATGAGTCTGGAAATCGCTCAATAATATTGTCAAATCCATGGAATCCCATATGACATTTACAAATCTAAAAAAACAAATATTGAATGCCTAGGATAAGTTAAGTTACTTTTACCTCAGCAGCATCACACCTTTATAGAATATATTAGTCAGTATTTAATTGTAGGTTGATTATAATTATTTGGCTCATGATTAAATACAGTTGATTTAAATACGGTTTTATAGGTTATATTTATGACTGTTTTTTACGACTTTGTAGATGTATATGTTAAAAAAATTATAAATGAGTTTATAATGTTAATTGCTGTTGTCTATAGAGGGAGGGGCTTTTTTTGCTGATTTGGTGCAGGGTGTCAAGTCATACTGTTCGTTTTAGATAGCCCAAATTGTGCCTTGAAATAGTTGATAACATTACATACATCAAGTTTAATTATGCAAAGTTAGAGTAAATTACAAAATATTATTTTAAATGCTCTTAAGTCTATTTTTACTTTCACAATTATTTATTTACAACGTTGTTTTATAATTTGGAAAAATAAAATTGAATAATCGAGGAACAACCGGATCCTTTGTAAGTACATTTTTATCAACTCAAAGACAAATATAATAATAATTTCACACATGTAATCAATCAAAACTTAACATATGTGATATCTAGGACAGGTTAAGTTCTTTTGGATGTCAAAATTCATATTTGAGAATTTCCTTGAACCACACTGTTATTTGGCCTAGCTAATTGCACCCACCAATGATTACACACTAATTTTGATTTTGTGTTGCACAATCATACATCGTTAAGAGAGATTCTTCATCATCATTGACCAAAACAGCACATAAACAATATTAATTACAAGCATAGAATTGAATGGAATTCCATTTAATGAAAGGGTGATCCTGTGATTACGTTATTATAATGTTAGGCAATACACTACTATAATATTCAAAAATATCATTTGAATTAACAGAATAAAGAACATACAGTACATATTTGTAATGTTCTTGTAAAGAATATTCACGATACCTATTTAATTATGCCTAGTCAATAACTATATAGTCTATAAATAATTCAAAATCTTATTAAAAACATTGTTTTGTCACCTTTGATCGCTTCCAACATAATATTTCTAAAAGTTCATAATAAAAGCCTAGGTTAAGATAAAGCTGAAAAAGGGCTATGAAAAAACTTACATAAATAATCAATTAACTTTTAAGCTATAAAATAAATTTTCATGTGCCAAGAAATATACATTCTTTGCTCACCACACTTACGAACAATATCATTTATAACTGGTTAGGAACCAACTGCCTTTATTAAAAGATCCAATCTAAGTCTTTCAGCACTTTAATATTATATTTAGTAAATCTGGCATATCCACGAGCCCTCAATAGTTTAATATTTGTTTTTAAAATATAACCTAAAAATAACAGGAAAAAAGGTGAATAGTCAAACTTCATAATATAAATCCATCTAAATTAACAATAAACACAATCATTACAAGTCATAACTAGAAAAACTAACACCACACGTATACACCATTACAAAGCAATGCTATTATTGCAAATTACTGAAGGTGCAATCATTAGTAAAATTATGCAATCGACCTTGCCCTGAAATTTAGTTAAGAAAATCGTCAAAATCGTTTACTTCCTACCTTATTTTGAATAAATGAGATCATATTAGGTGTCGCAAGACAGTTTTGAAGTACCAAAATCCATTACTTATGTATAAAATAAAAAATATAAAAGTATGAAATCCAGGTCTAGTTAGTTTACTACAAATGCAAACTGGTTACCAAGCTACTACATCCAGCTCTGGTTACAAATGCCTATGTTAATATTTATGACTTTGTTCGTCAAGTTAGTGAATGTGTCATCGCTCAATGTTTATTATTAAAACATATATTTGTCATGGTAAAAAGTATTTGTTTTATTAGGTCTAGCTAGGTGACTATACATATTTGTGTAATTAGGTCTGGCTAGGTGACTATTTTTGGAAACTGATACTTTTTGACACAAGGAATTGAGGCTTATTTAGGTTATGACGAATGTGTACAATGACAATGAGAGTCATGTTTGATACTGCATTACGAGTCTATGTTTACAAAGGTCTGGGAAGGTAATTATATATACATATACATATATATATATATACGGTATATATTTAGTTACCTTCCCAGACCTTTGTCCTTTAATTTACACGCCATCATTTACACTAACAACGCATAACATAAACATAGACTGGTAATGCAGTCACAAACTTGACTCATGTTGTTATTGTACAGATTCGTCATAACCCAAAAAAGACTAAATTCCTTGTGTTTAAAATTGTAAGTTTCTTCAATATTAATAGAGTTTGAGGCTTGAAAATTGTTTTGTGTTGTTAAAAAATATCTGATTAATGACAAACAAGGTAAATAGTTTATTAAGTATGCATCGTTTTTAGAGACTAAAAACTAGGGTAAGCTTCAATGCATAATTACCTATATATATTGTCACCTGCCCAAACCTAATTCTCATGATTCTTCAATCATACGACGTCATTATATATATATATATATATATATATATATATATATATTATAACGAAATAGAGGGGCCTCAAAAGGTCAGTGCTCGGCAGGCCATAAATTGTAAAGAGTTGAAAGGGTTGACAGCTAAAAAAAAAAAAACTATTCTAACATCAGTCACGGATCTCAAGGAGTCAAATAAACCATTCCAAAAGTCAATGCCTTCAACCGAAAATGTTTGAAATGGACCTATGAATGAAATTGCGTCAGTCCTGAAATAACGTACAAGATTTAAAATAAGCCAATGAAGGAAGAGGATCGGAAGAAAGCGTTTGAAAAGAGAACTTATAAATAGGGGTGGAAGAGAAGCGCACAAGGTTCTTTTTGGTTGTTAACTGATTGAAGGAGGGAGTTCCGGAGCAAGTGTTTCTTTAGTAGAAAAGAAGATCGTTGTGAAAGATTTAGCCGAAATTAACAGTCAAAATTAAATAGTATCTGCGTTGTTTTTTTGTATAAGTATTAATAATAATCTCCGAAGAATAAATTAAAAGATAATCGTCGTTTATAAGTTTAAAAGAGTCGTCGTCATAAAAGTGTGTGATAAATTAGCGTCGTTATAAATGTGTTTGAACAGGAATATTAATACAATAAATTAAAAGTAATCGTCGTCACAAAAGTGTGTGAGAACACAAGTGTAAGAAGAAAAAAGATTCGTCGAAAAGATTAAGGCAAATCGATAAATCTACTGGCAGTCTACACGGGAACCACGTGCAAGGAACTAGGAACATTGGAGCTGTGATAAAACTTCCAAGCCGATAAGTACAAATTAATGGACAATCTCAATTAAATAAACTACCACCAAATTCTATTTTATATATAAATTATAGTCACCAAAGAACCTCACGAACCCGTAAAGAGAAAATAAATAAAATTAATAAAATAATACATTTCAGTTAGCCGGAGCATTTTATAATAATAAATTAAAAGTAAAAAAATTTAAAGGTAAGTTAAGACATTGTAGAATTAGTAATTTATATTTAACGATGTACTTAGAATAAGTAGTAGGTTAAGACGTTAATTGTATAAGGTATTAAGTGCATCAGATTTGGACAATAATTGGTTTTTATTGTAAATGATTTTAAATTTAATTGTATAATTAAAGAAAGTTAAATTCTGAATGTGTAGAAGTGTTTTTTATTTGTTATAATATATATAATCACCTAGCCAGGCCTAATAAAACAAGCGATCACACATCACTAACTATACGAACATAGTCATAAATATTAATGTAGGCATTCATAACATGAGCTGGACTTTGTACTTTTTATTTCTGTGTATGGTTTTCGTAGGTTAACTACATGATGGGACGACAATCACATATCTCATTTAACAACTTCAGATAAGGGCCTACTGCATTGTTTAATTGAGAGATTAATTAATTAATCATGAAAAATATGTTTGGCCATATATATAGTCACCTAGCCAGACCTAATAAAACAAATTGATTTGGGAAGTTAACTATATATAGTCTATAGTTATCTAGCCAGACCTAATAAAGCATTTACTGGTTATCATGTAAAATATAATTTATAAAAAAAGACCTTGACTAACAAAGTTATAACATAAACATTGAGCGATGACACATTCATTAATCTGACTAACGTAATATACAGATTAACATACATATATATAATAACCTAAACACACCTGGAATTTTTCTTCTAAGAATTGTCACTTTCTACTAAACTAATGTATTTTTGATACTACAAAAGGGTAATTATTTACTGTAGCACCCCAATTTAGATATTTTTGTACTACATACTTGTTTTCATAAGAATAATTTTTTAACAATTTTTGGTGGGCATTAAGTTTTTACTTCGAATTTGACAATTTGTAATTGTAGGTTAACTACACATGGCAAACACAATGTTTTGACTGGTTTGTGATGTTTATATCGTTGGATTGGTGTTGTTAAAACCATTGAACAGTAAACATGGAGTGTATAATTTCAATGATTTAGAATTTCAAGACTAATGTTTGTCACAATATTTTAAAAAGAAAAATTCAAATAGCCACTTGGCCAGACCTGTATCAGTTCATCGAAGTCAAGCAACATTAGGCGTGGTTAATACTTGGATGGGTGGGGGGAACTCCACGTGCTGTTGGCACAATTTCTTCTTTTTTTCCAAATATCGTAGGTAGGTTTATTTACACGTAGGTCAGGTAAAGTGGCCCACCTTACTTGATGTTGTAAAGTAAAAACAATTTGCTTACAAACCTATTTTAATGCGTAATTCACTTAATGGGCCTTAACCTAGAAAAGTTTAAATTATGTTTTTTTTTTCATGAAAAACTTTGATGTCCACCAAAAAATGTTATTATTCTTATGAAGACATTTATGTATACCTAACAAAAATAATATGGAAAAAAATCTAAATTGGGGTGCTACAGTAAATATCTATTGTATGTTATCATTATTTTTTTATGAATAATTATGTAATTATCATGATTTTTTTTAATTATGAAATCGTTAATATATTATTATAAATATAAATATTATTTGTCATGGCGAATTCCTGACAGTGTGAGGTTCCGATATTAACAAGTCGCTTGATGCAGGCGCATAACAGTCTTTTGTCAGGTTAAATATCATTACGCTGTATGAGTTCATAGTTCATAATGATATGAACTACAAACTAGGTCTCGGCAGGTCACTATGTGTGTGTGTATATATATATATATATATAGATTCAACAAGCGATCACACATTGACATTGACTGACTTAAACGTAGTTATGGAATAACCTAAGTTAGATTTCGTACTTTCATATT
The DNA here is from genome assembly GCA_963513935.1 of Aphrophora alni. Classification (NCBI taxonomy): domain Eukaryota; kingdom Metazoa; phylum Arthropoda; class Insecta; order Hemiptera; family Aphrophoridae; genus Aphrophora; species Aphrophora alni. Next base: position 97,091,682 of record OY740765.1, read on the forward strand.
TCTTAATTTCTACTAAAATAATGTAAATTGTGACTTGAAAAGTGTCTTCCGACACAGATGTCATTGTTTGGAAATAAACTAATTAGTTAACATGTCGTAATCTAACAACAGCTAGATTACCTTGTTTTGAATATGTTATTTAACAATGAAAAAATAATTTGGTAATTATATAGCAGAGCTGCCTCACTTCAAAATCAATTTTTATGGGTTTTATTCGTCAAATAAATGTTGGAAAAATATTTTACTATCGAAAAAAAGTGTCCGAAAGATGATTACATAATACAATAATACAATTACACAAGTAGTTTTTTCGTGAAAAAATTAACTCTGTGTTATCTTTCATACTCATGACATTCACTTCAATAAACGTACGGAAGGTTTGGCCAGGTGGTTATATATATATATATATATATATATATATAGCAACCTGGCCAAACCTTTCGTGACATATAATACAGCCCTACATATGCGTACACTGAAGCACATACGCAGACAATTGAACGTCAATGGAGGGAGGTGCGAGGAAATGTGCCGCGATATGGAAATTCAAAACAACATTTCCATGGCCATATAGCCGAATTTATGTTTAAAAGAAAGTTCAATGAGTATAATACTCGTTTTCATCATTTATGGCGAATTACAAGTGAAATACATTTAAATTCAATAAATTCCTCTTTTACTGAATTTGCAGCAGAATTTGACTCTGATTAAGATTTTCTTGTGTAATTATATTATGTAATCATCTTTCCGACACTTTTTTTCGATAATAAAATATTTTTCCAACATTTATTTGACGAATAAAACCCATAAAAATTGATTTTGAAGTGAGGCAGCTCTGCTATATAATTACCAATAATTTTTGTGACTTAAACGTTTCGTCCGACAAATATTATGAACTGATTATTTAAAGACAAGGTAAATACTTTACGATTTCATAATTTTAAATAATAAAAACAATGATGATGTACAATAGATATTTACCGAAGTTAATCATTTGAAATTAGATTATTAATATAGAGGATTCACAGCATATCAAGTGATCTGTGATCACGGATATAAAGATTGAAATATCTTTAGTAACACATGAGACGTAAATGTGAACATTTACCATTATATCTAACCTATTAATACGTCAGATTTTATAGTTTTTAGATTGTCATTTTTCAGTGAAAAAAAGTGACTTCCGCAAGAAAAACATTATTTATTCTTAAGAAGTAAGGTATGTAGTGGACGATACAAAAAAAAATCCCTAAAATTAGGAGCCACCTTTAAGTAAATAATTACCAAAATCTCTTTTGTAGTGATAATTTACAATGAAAATACATACAAATTGAAAAGTTAGGCATATTGTAACCCTTTAAAATCAAATAAACTTTTCAATCCTAGGGATGTACACGCCTCTAAACTGCAATGACATAAGCTAATTATATGTGGGATAATTATATGTAGACTATTCTATATTTAAATGTAGGATCTACTGATTGGCAGTTTCAAATTAAGATTAATTGGCTTCAGTATTTTATCTAATTATTAAAAATCCAAGAGTATTATCAAGATTTCTTACTACCCTTTAAAAATAAAACCTTATAACAACGTTTTCAACATATTATATGATTAGGATGTTGGATGCATTAAAAGTTTATAATTTCAATTTAAAAATATAGGCCTACACCTTTATATCGATCACTTGCCTTTTTAGGTTATGAATCCCAGCGATTCCCCTTCTCAACAATAGCAAGAAATATTGTAGTTAAAACACAAATTTTACTTAATTTCCACGTAGGTGACACACTTTACGCAATACAATTACGCCAAATCTATAAATGGTAAGGCACTACTGCTTCCAAGTAATAAATTATGCACCAAATGTCATCTGGTGATAATGTAAACACAGAGGAGTATAAACATAAGAAAAACTAGGCTGCAAAAAACGCAACTGTGATGTAAATCAATCAATCTTTATTGGGCTGTGAATTTTCATAAATACATATAGGATGATTTTATTGTTTAAACTGTCACAGACACCAAACACATACACAATAGTAGGAATGGAAAATATAAATGATCTTAATCTAACATGGCCGTTCCCATCACAACTAGAACTAAATCTCGAAACCTACTTATTCCAGAAAAATATCAATAACTAACTACGTATACACACAGAGTAACAGTAAAACTTTAGACAGTTCTAGTAAAATTTAAGCAGTCTTACATACCTCACGAATAATCAAATAGCAAAAACACGAAAAATCGATTAGAGCTTACAAAACTAAACGAACATCACGTTGTTTCACACCCAAAGATTTTTCTCTGCCCACTCCTATGAAGTATCGCTCCCCACTATATATGACGTCATAGACCGGGACTTGGGCTGTTGATTTCATCCCACAGGTTACAGGAAATAGCAACGGATTTAGTTCTCTTACTAGAACAGGGAATTTTAAAGTACAAAATTTTTATCCGCAATGATTTAGTTAAAAAATATCTGAAAAACAATTACCCAAAACTTGTTTTTTATAAAACCTGTGTTGCACTTGTTATAACCTTGGACCTTATATGGACAACATCACTAGTCTAAGGACTTGTGAGAAAAATCTTTATTGATGTGTTATTATTATTCACTTCACTGTAAATTTAACTCTATTTAATCAGGCATATTATATGAAACCGAATGGACACACGTTTTTAATTTTTCACATTGTCATTGTCACTTATACTGCATGTGTGTTTGCTCGTATGTGCGTGCAAATATATGTGTGTGTGTGTGTGTGTGTGCACGCGCGCGCGTGAGTGTGTGTGGGAGGGGGAATGATGAAAGATATATTGAGATTTGAGAGAGAAAGACAAACAGAAACAGATGTTCTCTTAATTTTATAGTTTAAGTGTTCTTACTTTTTTTAAAAGACACTGAAAACACATCTGAGATTGTTTATTAATGTGCCTGTACAAAGTTATTTGTACAAAATCTGTTACATTACTATAATCGTATGTATTTCATCGCCTTGGGCAAGTTTTATAACGGTCATGGGTTTTAATATGTTTACGACCAATTACCGATCCATTGTTTCTAGTCATGTGCTTTAACCCATCAGCCAACAAATAACAAAGATTTGATTATCACCAAAATCAGTTAAAACTGGAACACTAACAAAAATAATTTATTCCTCAAATTTTATATTCACTAAATAGTCGGATGGGTAAACAATAAAATATACATTATGTCCTGTCAGTCGGAATTAAAATTAATAATTGAAATAGTACTTTTTTAGCTAATTTCCATATTTCGAGAAAAATACAATCATGGCGTAATCTAACAGGATTCCACAAAATATGTTCGATCATGCTTCTTAGAAAACTTTTTGCGTTTGACATACCGTTCAAATTAATTTGTAATATAGACTTTATGTATCTGTGTGTATATATAAGAGAGAGTTGTGTTATCTCAAGAGGTCACAATTTGTGTCCGATTTTTAAAATAACTTGAACAAATTTGTTATTTTTAAAAAATCCTAAATTGGAAGTTGGTTTTAAGCCGATGTTTCTACAACTAGAAATTGTTGTCCCATTTTTACTAAATTTGGTATAAATCAAGTTTTTATGTAGACTATGAAAATAGTATATTTTGCTTTAAAATAAAGGAGAATGTAAAGGCAACAGCTTCTCCAACTAATTAAACCAAACATATGATATTTTTATTCAGATTTTCAACAATTGAAATTACAGTATAACCATTGTATGCTTCCATGTACAAGCTGTACATTTTGAACTATTATAGACATATTTTATAAACTAACTCTTAACCAGAAATGAAGTGGAAATAACTCTTCATGAATTCGATTAATAATCAAATTAGAAGACAATTTTATCTGTAGCAATGTTTGAACGGTTTAGAAGACTTAAATCCTCTTAAAAAACACAATTTATATCTCTAGAACAAAAATTAAGTTCATAGTAACAAAAACAAAACCATTGAAGAGTTATTAGGAATGGAATTAGTATGTATTATTTATTTTTTTTAATATGTACCTACGTTAAACCCTAAAAATAAAAATTTTATTTCACAATGTTCTAAATACCTATAGATTTCGATTTATTTCATAATGGGGTAGGGGAATTTATTGATTACAAATGTTTGGTTTCTTAGTTTGAAATGAAGGTTTCTTGGAGTGAACATTTATATTCTTACTCGTACATTATATTATACTTAGCTCAACAGCCCGTTGTGGTTTAGGTCAGCTAGACAGCTTTTTCATCTTGTAATGTATGGTCAGCACATAGAATTCTCGTCGACGTAGTTCTAGCTTCCGTGACGAGGATTCGCTACTACTCGTATCTCTACTTTTATCACGCGATGCTGAGCCAACACCAAAATTTTTTTAAGCCCAATGGGCAATGAATCCAGGACCTCTTGCACACAAGGCAACTTTCGTAATATCAACCATTTTGAAAGCCCATCTCGCATTTGTACATATTTTTGTTTATCAAACAAACAAAAATCCTCTTGAAATTTCATTCCATAGGTAGTGAATCAAGTAATTAAATATATGTTTACTTTGTCAAACTAAAATTCATATCACTCCTTCCCATTTCTGTCAGTTTAAAAGAAACTTAATTGAAATTCCAAATTATAGTAATTAAACATTTGTTGATCAAGAATATTTTTATAACTAGGCTAGATAGATCTCCCTCTTCAAAACGCTGACGTCTTTATGAAATTCCAACTGATCAAGAAGTAATTTGGGGCACAATTTCTTCGCAGTGTAGCCTATATATATGTGAGTGTGTGTGTGTGTGTGAGTGAGTGAGTGAGTGAGTGAGAGAGAGAGAGAGAGAGAGAGAGAGAGAGAGAGAGAGAGAGAGATTGTGTGCGTGCGCATGTTTTTGTTAGGGATGTTTAGTTCTGTTTCTCTTTTTATATACGAACACATCATTAACTGTATATTTGTTATTACAGAATAATAATAATAATAATTTATTTCTACAATTATTCATGTTAAATGTACAGGAATTACGTGGGTTATCTAGTCACCTGTGTCCAGTCACCGTGGCTAGGAAAAAAGAACAAAAAAACTTACATAATAAATTTACAGTCTGCCAAAGATGTTAAATTAAAATTTAATCCGGTATTACCATGACGCTTGCTCTGTGCAATTACAATTACAAAAATACATAAGTAAATAAATATATCTTATAAATAAACACTTCTACATTTATTATGAAATATTTCCAGAAATATCCAAAACAGAACAAAACAAAAGCAAAGCAATAAAAAATAAGTAAATATTTGAAAGATAGAAAGAGACATATTATAGTTGTGAAAGTAAACTTATAATGTTGATGATATGATCTAAATTTTCATTTATATTAACCAATCTTTGAACTTTCGTAAAAACACTATTAGAGTTTTACTGGTTTTTATATCATTGGGTAGATAATTATAAGCTTTTGGCCCTATAAATAACATTGAATTTTGAAAAACTTTCTGAGATACCTTTGGTCTTCTCATATGCATTCTAGAACCTCTAATATTGTAATAAATATGGTCAGTTTTATTGTTGCCACTTTGTATGAAAAATATTTTTTAAACTTTCTAAACAAATTAATGTTTAAAAGGTAAAATGTTCATAAATTTATAAAGAGGAAAAGAAGGTTCCTTTTTACCCTTAAATAAAATTATTCGTACAAAAAATTTATGCTTGGTAATTTAGTTTTGAATAGAAACTGGTCAGCTGCTACCCTATATGTGTTTTGTTTTGTTTTGTATAATTGTATAATTTAATTATTTATATATATATATAAACACATCATGCTTTTTTTCGTCTTACAGAGTGACATGGCACCTTGGCTTTGAATCCCATCCAAGACACAAACAAAAACCTTTGGCAATGTAGATGTCCAGCCCATCTTAAAAAAATGTTGAATGACATTGTTTAAATTTGACGTGGTTGGTTAGAATTCAATAACATGTAGAACACTCAGTTTTAATGAATGCTACAACAGTTATAAAAAAGAAAGCAAACTTTTACTTTGTTTTGAAAAATGATTTTTTTTTTTTTTAATATCATCAATTACTAAGTCCTTTCAAATTGGAATTAAGTCCTTTATAGAATTTTAAATTATATCATTATATTTACATACGTCTCATACACACCAGCATATTTATATAATGCAATTACATTAAATTAAAACTGGAGTCAAAGACACCCCAACAACTTTAAGATACAGGATAACTACCTTAATCTAACTACCAAGCAAAGAATACGAATATATAATTTACAAAAATAAATACAAAGAAAAATTATACAAATTATAGCTGTAAAAAGACTCCAAGTTTTTATAGAGTATGATTAAAATCTTCACCACCTAATACACAAAAACATTACAATTAATTAAGTAAATAAATGTATTCTACCTACATGAACAGGAATATATAATAACTTTTGTCCTAAATTCATCAATATCGTCACTCATGATTCCTCTCATAAAGCTACATTTAACCACTGAATAATCCATTAAAAATACATTATCAAAAACATTCTGTACAATAGAATAAAATTTGTTGGTCATTATAACCAATTTTTTTATGATACAACACATGTAAAATCTCTTTTCTGTCAAATTACATTGTAATACATTAATATTAAGTATCATTATTTTACAATGAACTTCTATCCTCCTAGGGGACAATGAACAATTAACTAGTTAATAAGATAAAATATGTCCAATTCAAAAATTTAGGAAAGCTTGTGAGATCAGAAACGACAAAAGAATTATAAAGAGTGGATAATGGAATAAATATTTTGATGAAACAAAGACTATAGTTGTTTATTGGATTTTGATTGCACTATATCATAATACTAAGACATTTATTGTCTGTATTATTAGAGACCATGTTAACAATTGTAAACAGTCGTTAGAATAAAAGAAAAGGAAAACAAGGACTTCGTCCAAAAAAAGAATGCTCCATCATCTTAAATAATATCCTTACAAAATTCAGATTGTTGAACAATTGAAACCTAACGATTATGTGTTGTGTCAACAATTTTGTAAACAACTGTTGGCCTAAACCAAGGAAGATGCTAACTTTATCCGTAATCTTTGTATGTCAAATGAAATCTATTTTCATCTAAATGGTTATGTTAATAACCAGAATTTCTGTTACTGGGCACGAGAAACCCCTGCTCAGATACAAAATTGTCCACTACACAGTGCCAAAGTTACTGTGTTGTGTGTAGTGTCATATCGTGGTGTGATATGCCCTTATTTTTGAAGATAGAGGAGGCTTTGTTGTCACTGTGATGATTGAACATAATGTCAATATGCTTGAGACATTTTTGGCACCATGACTCCATGTTTTTCTAGGTATTGATAATTAGAACACCTGGTGTTTCAACAGGATGGAGCCACATCACACACTGCCTAACGATCTATGGTAGAAGTGAGATGATTGTATGGAGATCGCATCATTTCAAGGAATGCCGAAGTCACTTTCACCCCGTCTCCCAGACCTCTCAATATGTGACTTCTTTTTATGGAAGTATCTGAAGAGCGTGATGTACCAAACACAACCAATGATATAACTTGCTCAGTTCAAACGAAATATTGAAGAGAAAATTGCCAGTATAGCAAGGGACACATTGCATCACACAATGCAAAGTCTGCATAATCAATTCACAGAATGTGTTTGTCAAAATGGACAGAAGAACATAATGTTGATGCTCAAATAAAGTAATGTTATTTTTTTCATTGTTTTATAATTATTTCAGAATTTCCCGTTTCTCTTCCCCACGCTGTACATTTCACTTATGGAATTAATTATATTGTTTATGTAACTACTTATTTTTAAAGTTTAAATTTGTTGTACACTACCTTCCTATAATCCAGCAAGAGAAGTAAAATAGTGTTACGAATTTTACTCTTTTTTTTTTTTTTTCTTCTAATTTTGTATTTGGAAAACTAGTGCAGATACATTAGACTAGAAAATGTTGTTAAAAAAATGCAATTTTATATTGTTTACATGATGAAATTGAATCCTTCATTTTAAATAAGGAGCCACCATTCATAGAAAGTGCTCAAATTCTGTTGCATCTCTGAATAATATCAATGCAAAACTGTGATGTTTAGAATTCATTTTGTATAAAGTATATAAAATAGTATAGTACTTGTAACCATTCTAATCATGTCTTTATCCAATTTGCTGAAAAAAAATGTGTTTCTACTTAAGGATTTGTTGAAAATATAAGTGTAAAAACTTATGTGTAGAACTGTTCTGAATAGTTACTAACAAGACAATAGAAATGATGATATATATTCCTTATAAACCAGAAGTATTCAAAAGTTTTGAATAGCAAAGTCCCCTAAACAACTATTCCATAACAATAGAAATTTGAAAAGTGGTGGGACTCCTATAGGATTCGAGAGAGACCATGATCTTTTAGTTGAAAGTATATCTGTTGCATAAGAAATGGATACATCCCGAAAGAGTGGTGATCTGTCGAAGCTAGGGAAGAAGGCTTCAATAGAAGTAGGGAAGTTAGCATGCATGGTTTCTTAGTATACTCTAAAAAGAAAAGCAACTTTGTGGTGTTAAGAAGAATTGCTGTAAGACAGCCCAAGGAGCAACTTCCACCAAGAAGCCTACATGCTCTGGTATTTACTGCTAACTACAACAAGGAGGAAAATCACAGGTGTCAACTAGGATTGGTTTTCAAGGATTTAAAGTGTCCCTAGTGCCAAGGAATTTCCGAGTTTCCAGGAATACACCGATGATCTGCATGAGGAAATTATCAGATTCCTTAATTATCTCTTTGTTTAATAAATTAGCTAATAGACTTACACATGACCAAAGATCTTGCTATTGTTGTTTGTGAAGACATTGAAATGAAGAACTGGTTCACTGAGCTGGTCTTAATATGGCTTGGGAAGGGTTCTAACTTTTAGTGTTTAGTGATACAGATGAAATCCCTTTTTAGGTATAAAAGAGAGTAATGGTGTAGTTCCTGGGTCTCCTGGCTGATCACACCACCATTACAAAAATTTACTTTGCAGTTAAGCCTCAGTACAGAGAGATCAAGCTGACCTCAAGAAAAAGATGGATGGTGTTTGACTTGGGCCCTAGCATTGACATTTCCATGGTGGTTTTGCTGATAAATCTATTGTGAACTGAACCAAAGGTCGGTACAATAAAGGAATAAACAAAAAGGTAACAACAAATATACAATATACTAATAGTTCTTCTTTACCGTTACAGCCACCCCAGTTTCCTGTACCTAGAGATAGAGAGATCAAATAGCATGCAGTCTACAGAGACAAAGATAATTGTTATAGTGATAGATGCTCAGGATTAGAGGTGAAGATAATCACAAGTTCTTGTGACATTTAGGATGAGAAGCTGTTAACAGACAATGTGATCCAAGAAACCTAACTCAGGATTATTAGAATTTGTCAATTTCAAACATATTCTTAACACACTACTGTGTTTACGCTTTTGGTAAATTATTATAGTATTATGTGTTTTGTAAAAATATAAGATGTAGACAACAATTAAATAAAGGCATACTTCCTTCTTTGAAGGGAAGTAATGTTGTCCATGGCAGTCCAGCTACCTGGCATAATGACAACTGTCTGTTTCTGTTATTCTGCTATCCGCTTACTGTTGCTGATTTATGTTTGTATTTATGATGTTTTAAAAGTTTTCAACTAAATTTTTGGTCTTAGACGATTTAGAGTATACTCATTTGGTGTTACATGCATATATACAAGTTCAAATATATTCATCATAGGTAATGTGTAAAACAATCGCATCATTGTTTTTTAAAATATTACGTTCTAAACTATGGCAGAACAAGGGCATAAACTAGGGGTACAGGTGTAAGTTTGGCACTAAAAAAAGAAATGAGAAACAAAAAAAGATGATTAGTTCAAAGAAGAACTGAAAAAAAAAATCAAGAACCCTATGTCTGGGTATTTTCAACCTAACTATGCATGAATATATATATATATATATATATATATATATATATATAATTATATATATATATATATATATATATATATAATTATATATAATAAATAATACCTTTCGGTTGATATCAGTCTTCTTCATTCCAATCATAGCTATTGTTTTGTGCACACACAGCTGGTATACTCAAGTGAACTAGTGACTATTGTGGGAAAGACATGTGGTCACAATCTTCTCCTATTATATGTGTTTATATAAATTTTGATAATTATAATATCGAAATGTAGTTAAGTACCAATAAAAATATTCAATGTTTTAATGTGTAGTGTGTAAATATCATTATGAACATAGAGAGCCTGAGAATGCCACCTGTGCATGCGTGAAACATGTAGCTATACAATTCTATTGAAAAAGGCAACACAGAGGTAATATTTATTAAATATTTACAAACAATTCGTAGATTAAAATCAACACTAACTATGCACTTTATTTTAATTTTAATTATATTTTGATATTATCACCAGTATTTTCATATTTATTGTAATGTTTATATAATTTCTAGTTGACTGTAGAACTGATTATTAAACATGTTTTTATTTCTCTATATTGAGAAATGTTTTAAATCCAGTAACAAATGTGGTTGCTAACCATTTTGGATTATTGATTTATTAATATATTCAAATTGTAAGACCAAGTTCACTATTATTTTAAGAGGCCTGATAATGTATTGTAAGGGGGTTTAAAATCCTGTGGGCACCTCTGACTGATGATGGTAATCTGATGAAGTTATTATTTAGAAAAACCTAATTGTATATGTTCCTACTTTACCTGTGGCTGAGGTAGATTCTCTCTTCAGGGGAACTAATAGTATTTCATTTCTTTCTGTCATGGTAAAATTTTAAAATCAGGCTTTTTTGTATCATTTGGAGAATTCAGGCTATCATTCTTCTGAAGAATTTTGAAAATATATGAGAATTACTTCAGCCGTCCGGGCTAGATAGTTAACCTCAGGCTTGAACAAAATGTGAAAATTTCTTAAAAATTTAACTAACTAACTAACTAATTAACTAACTAATTTTGTGCCTAACTTTAAAATTGCGGTTCACGGAGCACAATTAGATCATAGAACGAATGAAAACTGAAAATTGCATGAATATTGGTTTAACTGTTGAGATACTTCCATCGTAGAATTATAACAAACATGAAGATGTTAGAAAACTCATCACCATTTTTATTGATTTATTTTTAGGATAGTTTAAAACAGTATCAAGTGAGTGTAACATCCAATTTAGGGAGTACAAAATTCTCATTTATTTATTTATTAACCATGCCTAAAAACTGCCCTGATTAAGTCCATCTTGGCTCGACTGGAGACACAGAAATGAGTTGGACACAGAGGGCTTAACACCCTATTAAGAAATAAACTAAAATTTAGGAATATTTTTATGATTTATTTTTCAAGAGAATATATTGTTATTTATTTATTCTTAATATTTATCAATATAGAACAAGTCAATCATAAATACATAAGTACATAGCATAACTTGCAAAAACCATTAATATTTACTTCCCTACAATAAAATCAGCAATCCATAAATAAAACTTATTAACTAATAAAAGCAATAAAAGCGAACAAACAAATTAAAAATAGGTTTAGAGACAAAGATTTTAAAACAGAAATATATACAATATTTATATCTAAAATAATATTACCGTGTTTTCTTTATGAAGTCAGATATAGAGAAAAAGCAATAATTAACTTCCTAACAATAAAATCAGCAATCCATAAATAAAACCTATTATCTAATAAAAGCAAAACAAACAAATTAAAAATATTTAGACAAAGGTTTTAAAACAGAAAATTATATTTATATCTAAAATAATATTACTATTATAATATATATAGAGAGAGAATTATATTTTTATATACAGTACTAGATGTCCAAAAAGTTTGGAAACAGTCTCATAACTTTGGACGTGTTACAGATATATATTTATGTGCTCTATCTACACAATGTTTCAAAACTCTGATAATAAAACAGAAAAATGCATAAAACATGAATCTTTTTAATGTTATTAAATGTAATCATACACAATCGTTTTTCTATACCTTTCAGGGACTCAATCAATCACACAGCTGCTGGTGTGGCAATCCCGAGGTCCTAGCTGGATTATCATTTAGTCTTGAGTTAAATCCTTTTTCATCTTTCCTATCAGGTTTCTCTAGAGCAATTCTTCTTCTCTTCCGACCCAGACTCTATTAGAATATTCGAGGGCTAGGGGGGGGGGGTCTTTATTTAATGCCCTTTTCTTCTTTTTCAAAGGCAAGAATGACAGAAGTTTTCACCATTAAGCGACAAGGAAAAAATAATAAAAATACTTAATATAAGATTTAGAAGCACTACACATACTGAATATTTCAGAAGGTTTATTTTATCTTATTTCTTAGTATAATATACAATTTTGTAATCTTATTTATTCAAGATATCAACCTGAAATAAAAAAAAAATAATAATAAAAGAAATTTCTTGAAAGGATAAATACAGTAAACAAATTCAAGTTATAATACTTGTTTCTGGAAAAGAAAAAAAAAAGGAAAAAAAAATAGTTTCTGAAACCCTCTGTATTAAAACTTCTGATTTTTCTTCTTTTTTGTGTGGAATTAAAGTAGGTGAAATGCTTACCATTTATAATTTATATTGTACTCGGAAGAAACATAATATATAGCTTATTTTGTAATAAAAATTCCAATTACCATAAATCATTTTATGTATAAGATTTAAAAATACTGAAAATGTCATTAAATATCTTAAAGTTAACTTTAATAAAACGTAAAAATTTATGTATATCTTTATATAAAACTATCTTTAAAATAGTTGGAGAAAATTATGTAAATTTTTGGAACATTCTGTATTTCTGAACAGAATTTTGACACACTATAGATAGAGCACAGAAAGACCTTTTAAAGATTTGTTTCATCTTTCTACAAGTATAACATAACCGAAGTTATGAGAACTTTTCCAGACTTTCGGAACACTTTAAAGGCTATGTTCGTTTTAACTACATATGTAAAAAGATTTTCATAATAGTTACTTTAAAGAAGTAAAAAATTTAATTACACGCTTGTTTATGCTTTTAAAAAATAGTAGGTTTTCTACAAAAAAAAAAAACTTAAAAGATCTTTTATTGAAAAAGATTTTAAAATTATTATTTAGGAAGAGAGTAACCCCTAAGCCTAAAAGTTTGTTTTTGTACTTGAGGAAACTTTCCTTTGATATTAGGCTTTAGTTTAGATTGCTTTTCCCAGTTAAAACCTCATTGGGTTTCTGTATCCTACTTTAAAAATTATTTTGGAGATCTTCCATTCAAATGTTTTGCAAAAACTCAGATTTGCCTTTTTCAGTTCACGCAATATATCAGACTGATGATGCACTCAATTTGTAAAAGATGATAAAAAACGCAAGTTGAAATCTGTTACTTACTGGATGAAATGATTGAGTAAATCAGGGTTGCCTAGTAATGGGATAACGAAATTATAATATAAAACCTAACATAAACTTTAGAATAACCTCTCAATAATCTATATCTGGAAGAGCGCCGAAATGGAAAATAAGTTGTAAATGTTTCTAGTGCAGAACGACGCACGAATGATGTTTCCATCGTATGTATATCGATTAGATAATGAGACGCCGTCTTTTACTCTTTACTATTCACCCTTAGTACCCCCGCACCCATGGCAGAAGCAAGAAGAAGCAATGACTTGGAAACCGGAAACAGGAAATGCATGTTGCTGAAGCTCAGTGTATAAAACGAGAACTAGAGTTGCAGTTGGTTTTTGTTAACAATACATGAAACTAACAGTTATACTATTAGATAGATTTAATAAAACAACAATTATTTACTTAATTATAATTAAAAAGAACGTATTCGAACTGTTTTGTTACAAGCATTTTTTTAAACAGTTCTTTTGATTTTAATGTTTCCATGACTAAATCATCGTCTACAGTTGTTTTAAAGTTTCCACAAGTGTTGCTCAATAATTCAATTCAGATTGGTATACAAACGTTCTCACACGTGCATATGAAGAAAAACATAAAAATCAAATTTAGGTACTTCACTATAGTGAAAAGCTTCCGCGTTCCTATATTAAGCCTCCCCTCGCCAGGCTTCATAGTTCATACTTAATCCAAATTGGTTTTAAAAGTGAGTAGGGCGGAACACTGTCGCGTTCCTTCATAAGACATGAACGCACATTTCTCTTGTAAACATGTCCAAAGAGATAACAGTCACAAGTTTATTGTTACTGATAAGGCAGTACAATGGTTGAATGATAACAATTTCAGTAATGTCTGGCCAGATGCCAATCATCTACTTTTGAATAGATCTTTAAAATGAGGTGTCACTAGACCCACTTTTCTTTAAATATTTTTTTCATCCCTCTCCCCCAAAAAGTTAATCATCACGGTTCATGCAAATTTGGTGTGCAATTGAAGTTAACATAAAAAATGGGATTTTTTTTTTTTTATTTACTTAAAACACTGTCTGTTGTACAACCTCATTTTTTCTAATTTGGTACTTTTTTGCCGCCATTTCTAAACGAGGTCAGATTTTTTAACTCTATTGTCGCCAATCATCTTCTTTTCAACAAATCTTTAAAGTTAGGTATCACTCGACCCCCTTTAACATTAATTTTTTTTTACTTACCCGCCTTTCATCCCCTTTGGAAAGGGGGGCACTAGATAACAGCAGTCATATTGGTGTCCCACACATTCAAAATATAAATGCCACACACCGCAGGTTATTATAATCAATATAAAGAAAATTATAGAGGGTGTCTACTTACTACTGACACCGCGTATTTCACAATAATAGGCTGCCTTCTGTATGTTGTCTTGAGACTTAGAATTAAAATTATAGTTTAGTTATTGTAGCTCATATATCACTGAGGATGGCGACTTTGTCGTTGAAACACGTTTGATTAAGTAAACATAATTTTTGTGAGAGTTTGTGTTGGATTTTTATTCTAACAATTATTCCTAACAACTATTCCTAACAACACCTCTTTCTGAAAAATATCGGCCTCGACATTGTGTCAAAGTTTAGGAAAGTCTCTAGGGGTGTTCTAGTTTTAATATTTTATTTATTACATAAAATACGTATATATTTAGGATGTAGGATTGATTATGGTAGGGGTTATGATCCTGTGATTTTCTTAATCATGGGTTGTCCGTTGCTTGGAAGTTGTGCGGCCCACCCTTCAGATATCGACCACGATATCCGCTGCCGTGGTAGGAAATACTTCTCCGTGTTCTGAGTGATGTCCCGTCCGTGGTGACGATAGTTCTCTCTAACATAGCAAATTGAACATTTTCAAATATTTGTTGTGTTGTCTTAATTCATAGTTAATCAACTTTTTATACAATTTATCATTATTTAAGGTAGTGTTTTTATTCATTTATTGTTTTGGAAATTTTCCAAAGCCTCTAGTGATGTTGCTGTCGTCACCAAATGTGTGTGGTCGTCCTTGATGCAGTTGTTCCATGTTCTTCAAAGAGTTGTTGATCGTTTTAATCTGCCGTGAGGACGTGTAGTTGGTCGTCTGTCGCAGTGCCGTAACGTCAATGAAAAATGTCGGTGATTGAAGAAATCGCCCTTGAAGATCTGTGGTTACTGTTGTTGGTCCAGTCGTGGGTAGAGACTCTGTCTTTAAATAAACTTTAAACACTTTCTGGAACAAACTTCGATTAAAGTATTAATTTTGTTTGTTTGTTATTGATCTTAGTCGACTGGAGCTGAGCAACCGTCTTGTGTAAACATTAGTAATTTATTTTGCATCATTTATATTAAAATTGTATTTGAAACATTATTAATATTAAGTTTCTTTTGTCTTCTTTGAGTGTTAAAAAAGTTATTTATTTCCGATAGAGTGATTTATGTTTAAATGAATATATATATATATATATATATATATATATATATATATATATATATATATAAAGTATCAGTGGCTCAGTTATAATTATTACAATTCCAAGAAATACATACATTATTGATATCTTGTTACCAGGGGACTAAAATTTAAGAAAGGCGGAACCAAAATGGTAACAGTGTTTAGAAAATAGAAAAATAAAAAAAGACAAAGACAAATTTAGTAATTAACAAGGCTCAAGTTTATTGAAACAAAGAAATTTCGACGTTTCAGATTTTATCATTTACAACTGAGAAAGACATCCTGAGACAAAATTATCATAAACAGCTTATGATTAAAAATATTATAATTAATAAAAGTTATACGCCCTTAAAGTAAAATATTATAATTTAAATAAAAAAAAATTTAATCAATAGATTCTGAAAATTTATCCCCCCTTTTTAGTTTATATATTTTATAGTTACAAAATTTAACACAAAAGACAATGAGCACAGCTTAACAATTAACAGGATTATAATTAATCCAAAAAAAAAGATTATACGCCCTTATATGTAAAAATTACAAAATAAAAAAAAATGTAAAGATACTGATATTTATTTCCCCCCTTTTGACTTTATGAAATGATAGTTTTTTAAAACAGTTACATAATATTACTTATTTGATAAATTTCTTAAATGCTATTTGGCCAATAAATATATATATATATGTTTTAGATAAAAGAATTTATTATGGAAAGAGTAGTTTATTTTAAAAGAAAAGAAAAGAAAATTTTGAATATTAAATTTTTAAATTGACGTCAATTATTTTAATTTAGAGAATAACCTCTTGGAGGTTGTTAGGACCGAAAGTTTGCATGCAGGCTCCACCCAATAATTTTTTATATATTTTATAATTAACTACACAAGTCTACATCTAAAATATAGTTTTTTAAGAAAACATATTCGCTGAAATAAATTTAGGCACATATACAATATGAGTTTAATTAAAGTTCTATAAAGTCAGTTTTTTTGTAACATCACTTTTGTGCACGTGAAACTCTGAAGCTATGTTGAATAAAACGTGTTTTGTTAACAGGACGAAACATGTTTAGATCTTTTGCTGTGTTTCTTCTACCAGCATATTAGCTATGGCAAAAAACATGTTTTTTAGCGTCTGTACAAAATCAGACATGTTTTAGCATTAATGTTCATTATTAAAGCAAATATCTGGTTTTTTGTCAAAATTAAAGAAAATTGATTGTATAACAGAAATTCATTAAGATTGTACTTAAAAGCTTCTTAGATGATTATAAATCTATTTATATATATTTAATTTTGTTTGAAACAAAGCTTGTATAAGACTTGCAAAGATTTGCAAAAGTCTGTAAAACGAAATTTTCTGATTTAGAACAGATTTTTCCAATTGTTTTATATTTGACATGTTCAATAAGATATTTTGATCATTTAAAGTTCAACATTAGTTTGCACCTATTTCACATAATTGTTCAAAACTCAAAATGTGCCTTTGCAAGGTTTTGTAAAGTATGTTTTTTAAAAAAGGTAAATTTTTATAATCATTCAGTTTCAAAAGAACATTGAATATTAAATAAAACATGAAATACATATTTTAAAGTATACATGATAATTAATAAATTATTTTAAAGCATTAACAAAAATTTAAAATATGATAAAATCTGTAAGGCTGAGTACCTGGAAAATCCTGTCGCAGTCCACGTGAGCTTGCGCCGTGAAAACGAAAATTTATTTGACATTTTAAACTAAAACGCACAAACTAAATTTTAACATATCGTTGAAACTGAGTTGCAATTTTTGAAGACCAAGTAAGAAAATTTATCTCTAACGTAACTATCTAAAAAAAGTCAGGCATTGTGAGTGACTACAGGTAGACTAAGCAACCGGTATTAGAGAAGATAGGCTGTCTTGCCGTTGTACTTTACCCTCCGCTATCGTACGATCATTAGTTTTGGACAATCTCGGCAGGTGACAGCATCTGTCAAGCAACGGAAGTTGTATGTGTGGAAGTTGAGTGAATGACGTTTTATTTCAGAGGTGATTTGAATTTGAATGCTACAATCTAATCCCCCTTTTTATTATAAAATATCTATTAGTCCCAAGATAGAGCAAGCTGAATATTATTTTGAAATATTATAAGATTTAAATGAATCTAATTTTTTTGATTAAATTATACACCGTCGGATTGCTCACCTCTATTTCTGTAATTATTGGCTACCGTGTTTTGACCGTA
Source organism: Aphrophora alni (assembly GCA_963513935.1). Classification (NCBI taxonomy): domain Eukaryota; kingdom Metazoa; phylum Arthropoda; class Insecta; order Hemiptera; family Aphrophoridae; genus Aphrophora; species Aphrophora alni. The sequence goes on from OY740765.1 coordinate 97,109,816, forward strand.
TTACACTGAAGCTGATCCTCACGAATCCTGTAGATAGAGCTTCCAGCTAGCACTGTTCAATTAGAACTGACCCATATCCTTGGTTTTCGTGGGTTTATAATCTTTCCCAAGTTAACGAACTGAGCATTTTGTCTAGAGTCAGCTAGTGCAACACTTTCTGATATTTTTCACAATAATATACTGCGAAAATAACTTCAACCAAGAAAAGTGCGTGCCACACACACGTGCGTGTGTGTGCGTGTCACATGTATTGTCTTGAGACTTAAAATTAAAATTATATTTGATAGTTTTTACAATTATTTCTAACAACTATTCCTAACACTCCCCACTTATTGAATGATACATAGTAACTTTTTTAATCTTTCGCCCACGGGGATCGAACCCGGAACCTCTTGCAAACAAAGTAAAAGGGGTCTTTTGTTCTTGATACTTTTTAGAAATATGTAACAGTTTAGGAGTTACTTCTCAGTGCTAAAACCAAAATCGAAAAATTTGTAAGAATAAAAATAGTACTAAAACCATTATATAAATACAGCCATTCTAAGTGAGACACTTTTCTAAATTTGATTTTGATTGTGATATCGGACCCTGAGACTTCAAAAATATAAAAATTGCAACTGGGTTGAATTTATCTAATGGCTTAAAGATGATTTTATTATTTCAAATATTTATTGAGTTCTTGAATCATATTAAATAGTTTGCTCCACGTAGACGGAGCAGCGGGATATATTTAAAACTATAAAGACAAGAGGATATTCCAAACTGACTATAAGTAGTATAATCTAGTTGTCCATGAATGAAAAAAATCGTAGTGTAAATAATTAACTCAGACCGTCGCTTAATTGTTATACAAAATAAAATAGTAATTTCATTTACATTTTATTAACAGCCAGTATACATCCGTATCAGTCGTGATTTATTCTCATAATAACTTCGGGATATATTTATTTCGGCCATAAATTATTATACTCTCGGGAATCGGAAAGTTTTAATCCGGTCATATTTGGAGGGGATAGGTTTATCGTGACAAGTGTTCTTATTAATTGTGCCGACAGCTCCATTAGCATGTGCGTAGAGAAGAGAGCTCTGTTCTGATAAAATTAATATATCCATTGATTTGATTAAAATATTATCGATTGAAAAGCATGAAGATAATAATGGGGACTGCAGGAAGAGTATAGGCCTAAGCGGGGATTGTTTATGGGGAAAGTGAGAAGTAGAACAGATGCATACATCCACAAACGTTGAGGAAGCGTTCAGCTCCCAAATTGTCATCTAGGATTCGGCACCGGTAATTACAATATTATACAATGTTGTACGACGTTATGAACAAAATGGTCATCTTCTCATTCCTTTAATACCAATAACCTTAAAAAAATTAAATAATTTCACATTTCAGTAAAAATGTTAATTTTAAATAGTTTTTTTAATACAAATGGCCACATTATACACTCAGTTCACATAACTGGACACTATTAATAATTTAAAGATAAACAAAAAGGTTTGGGCGGTATGACTGACACAAGTGTAATGAGTGGATGTTTTATAAATCGTTCCGTCTTTCCTAGTATTAAACAAATTTCAATTTTAAAAAGATCTGGGAGGTACGTAAAGGCCATATGACTGACACGAGTGTAATGAGTTTTGTGAATCGTTCAGTTTTTCTAAGTAGGCTACTAATCACATTTCAATTTAAAATAGAAGAACTGCAAGGTCCGTAAAGGCCGTATGGCCGAAACAAGTGGAATCTCGTTTTCAGTTTGGGGTAGGATTCCACTCTATTCACATAGGTACATTCAAAGTAATTACTGTATTTAAACATTTGTTTTTATTTTCTGTGAATTATATGAGTGAGGAAATATGTAAGCGATTTATTACAAATGACACGTAGCAAGGCGATGATGCATCCGAAACAACGTAGGCTGAAATGAAATATTTGAGACCCAAAAGCTCAACGAAGCGTGATTGGCGACAGCGTCATTTGATTTTCCAGTCGATACGTAGTATATTTAATTTGACAAAGTTAAAATAAAATAATTATTAGATTTTCTGCAGAATTTATTTCATTTACTGCTACAAAATCCGAATCGAAATAACGGATCGATTTCGCACCCCTTATCCTGTTCAACTACCACAGATTAGTAAAAGGCGCCAGTCAGGCTCGCCCCGCCCCAAATGCCACATACTTCATATATTTTATATCTAGAAAATGCTTCTAGCTCCTGTCGCTTTGGAGAATGAGGGTAATTCAATTTCAATAAATTCGACACATTGTTGTTTTACATACACTTTAGATGCACAAAAACATCCTTAAAAAAATTAAATAATCAGAATACTGTATAAAATATCTGTTTAGCCCATTTTCTGTGTTTAGTTGTGAACTAAGTCGTGAACGGTAATAAAAATGATCAAAAAAGAAATTTGTTTTGATACCCGCAGAACAAAAAAAATTATTTACAAATACAGCTGCCAATTTAATTGGCATAATGATACTGTTTTATAGTAATAACCTCCATATTTATCGTCGTAGATGGTAACTAGTATTATCATTAGATTCAGAATATCAATATAAATAAATTGAATTATATAGCAGGGGATTGTAAAATCTACGAGTAAAAAGCTATTTGTAGAATGTTTCCTTGGGCGTTTTCAAATAAAATCGAAGGAATTTTTTACAAATTTCGTACACATTTGTGCCATCTGATCAAGGGAATGTATACCGAGTTTCATTGAAATTGTTTTATTGATTCCAAGGAAAATAAAACAGAAACAGAAAACCATCAACTGGGATATAAAGGGCATGTGACTAATGACTTAGGAACAATTTTAATGAATATAAGTCTAATTTCGCGAAACATATTATAGATAAAGACCATGAATAGTCCAGCATAGCCAGCAATATGGTCATTTTACACAAATGCCAAAAAGTCGGCATATGAACACATTGGAGGAGTTCCTGATTTACAGTGCAACCAAATTCAATACTGATAACATAAATTAAATGAAAAAATAAACTATTCCTCAAATAAAATAATTATTCAATACTGTAATCTCCCTTTAATGACTCAACATCATATAATGAAATGAATAAATGACTGTATGGGAATCTACTCAGACACAGTTCAAGTTGTTAGGAATTAGAATAGTTTTAGTTAGGAATATAGTCCAAGTTATTTTTAAGTAGCTAGTATGACAACAACTATTGTGACAGACCTGGAAAAATGATGAAATTGCTTACCTTCTAAGCAAGGCAGACGTCATTGATGCTACAATGATACATAAACCCATAGGTGGGAGGAAACTTGGTAAGTGGGCCAAGGGAAGGTGCTGTAGGAATTCTTGAAGCTAGCCAGACGTACTTGGCGAGTAAGAGCTTCCTGGGAGAATAATTCTTGAAAATAGTCTGACGGACTTGGCGAGTATTGAGACTTCAGACGAGCAGCCACGAATGGCAAGAAGGGTGAGCAAACTTTATGTATAAACCTTATAGTTATTTCAGAGACAATTCATTATAAATTATAACTTAGAATCCGATCTGTGAGTCAAAATAATTTGAGTCATTCTGGATTAATAAGGATATTGTAGTAAGATAGGAGATAGTCATTTTTAAATAATAATTGTCAATAAGGTTTAATTGAGTACTGAACCACTGATTTGATTATATTGAAACTAAAAACCCAGGCATTTTAGAGAAACCAATCCTAACAAATGGTGCATCGGCCCTGTTTTAGTAGTTACTAAAAATTTGTTTAACATTTTGTTCTTTTCATTGTACAATTTACTTGGTTATATTATTTAGTTAATTTTCTGATTTATAAGTGTCATTTAAAAGTTTTTTTACAAGAAGTTAGACTTTACAAGAAATCTAAGAAATTTTGTATTATGTAAAATTAAAGTTAATTTTGTATATGTTTTGGCATAAAATTGTATGATATTTGTTGTACGTTTTTGGTTGTAAATTTTGTTGTTAGTGTTGTTATTTCTGACTATAGTTGATATTTTAAGGTAGTCTTTTGTGTTTCACAAGCAATGAATTGAGTGCGTACAAGAAATACTTGTCAGGTTTATTATGAATGAATATTGTGTGAAGATTAGATAACATGCTGAGTAGGGAAATTCCTTGGAGTTTGATTGTTTATTTCAGTATACTAAATCTTAAAGTCAATTTGTTTTTTTGTTTTTTCCTGCAAAAAGTCACCACCGGGCTGAATGGAGGTTTATTTTTGATCTTGATGAATTAAATAATTAAGACGATTGTAAACAAGTGTTATGTCATAAGCCATTCCTTGGTTGTATTTAGTCAAGATAGCAAGGTTTTGCAAGGAATGCTGACAAAAGACTTCTTTAAGGATGTGTTTAAGATGTATGCTGACACACTGAATTTGATACTACAATTATAGTTGTCACCTATTAGATATTTCCAGACACATGATTACACCACTTACTAGCTACTTTGAATAGCCTTGATGAATTTGACATTGACTGTAATCAAGATTTTAAATATAAAGTTTGTCAGAATATTGCAAGGTCAGAATATTGTTATTATTCAAAATGGATTTTTTTAAATGAATGAAGTTTTTTTTTTTTTTTTTAAGGAAGAAGTAGGAAGTTTTGATGTTCAAATGGAAATTTGATTTTTTTTTTGTAATAGACAAAATGTTTTAGTTAAACTCAAAGTAATTGTTAATGGGATAAAAAATAACAATGAAAAAAAATAATAATTGCGTAAAATTAATTAACGTTTATGATTTTACGACGAATTAAGGTATTCTCTGGATTATACAAATGATCGGTGAAGGGAGTTCTGCGATTTTTACGGCAAATAATGTTTTACGGCGATTCTACTAATTAAATGCTCTACGGTTATACAACGTATGTACTCTACGATTCTATGAAAGTATAAAATGTTCTGCGAATTTTTATGATTTTTACGACGGATTTACGGCGAGTTTTAGAATGAAGTGTGAAGAGGACAGCGAAGTTATAAAGTTTATAAAAGACTTAATAAAGTAATTCTGAGATGGAGAAATTATAGTTGATTGATTGAGTAAAGATAGTTTTACGCCACAAATCATTTTTCTCGGGGAAAATGTAGTTTACTTTGGATGTTTGAAATAGTTCTAATTGTTAAAGTTTTGGCGAAGTTTGGTGAAAGAAATTTTGTAACGTAGCAATGAATAAAAAAATGTATAAAAATTATAAAAGTGATGTTTCTTGGAGAGAGTAATTTTGAAATTATAGTTTTCGATAGGTTTCCCTAAAAAAAAAATGTAAACATATAAAATAAACAATTATAATATAAAAGTGTGAACAATTTTTTTTTTGTTGTTCAAATTTATAAGTGCTATAATTTGAACAACCAAAAAAATTTGTAAGTAAGTCTAATATGAATAGTTATATTGTAAAAATTTTAAGATTAATGTATAATATAGAATGACTCTAACCAGTCGAGTTGAATAGTGCAATGATTTTCAGACACAGAGGGTAGTTGATCTTATAGATTACAAGGAAATTTAAAGGTGATGTTTGCTCAGTGACGGCAACCAGTGTGTAGGACTGTTTACAATTGATAATTCTTTTGTTACTGCTTGCTGCTTGATAGTTTCAAGGCTAAGTGTTGGCATCTAAGGGTCCATTCTCAGAACCGCATTCTCCTGCTGATTCACTTCACGAAGATGGATCTGATGAGAAGGAAAAATTGGCAAGGTGGCAGCGAGTAATTGATGTCATTGTATTTGTAATAATTATTATCCATGGTTTTGTTGAGTTACGACGTATATTATGGTATTGTTTTAATATATCATGTTAAACTAAATTAAAATTTCAGAAAACCAGTTTGTTCCGTAAAATGTTTTCCTTAAGATTTTGCACAAGGGTTTGGGTCATTAATCTCCGCATTTCACTAAAATTTTAACAAAATCGGTAAATGTCGATTTTGAGAAATTACGTATAACAGACCCATGGAACAAAATACCTATAACTCACGAATGTGTATTTTTCTTAGCAATGGCGACCAATACGCTTTGTTTGAAATAGCCGTTTTTAAGGAAATCGTAATTTTGTGTTTTCCCTTATGGCAGCTACTCGCAAATTTTAAGATATCAAATAAATATGTGAAGAAGCATCATGGTCATTTCATCGGCAACCGTTTTCATCGCATAAGTATATAAAATATTTTTCAGATTCACCCCAACGACAGAGAGGCTAGACCTAATCACTAATAAAAACAAATGTAGAGGGTTGTGATTCACCATGATTAATGCATCCCCTAGTTGCAACAACAAATCTTGATTTGTGACAACTAGAATGACTGTGTTAAAACAAAATGGAGTAACTTTACGACTTAGACTGGGGGGGGGGGAGTTGGTTTATTCGTGGGAAGTTGGAATCAACTAATATTATTAAGTATAGTATAATTTCTACTCAGTGCATTTTGACAATAGAAAACAAACACAACGTTTACTTTCTTTCGTATATATAGTAAGAGTAAGTTTTGTGAAAGGTCTAAAAAATTAAGTTGTTTTTCATCGAAGTATCCTTTTTGGGCTCACCTGAGTCTAAAAACGTGATTTTTGGAATAATGACTGCTAGTATGTAGGCCAATCAGTGTCCATTTTACTTATCCAATTACGAAGTACAGAGGAAGTTTGGTAGTCGTAAAAAATTTTGACCTCTGTGACATTTTATGGCCTCAAGAAACTTAAAAAGTGATTTTCAACATGCCGTCCTGTCAGTCGTCGTAGTCGTACTTGTCGTTGTATCTACGTAACAACGAAAGCGGCCACAAAAATAAAGATAGGAACATGAAATTTGTTATAGGGGACTATGGTGTTCTCATATAGAACTCTATTGGAATTCAGAAAAATCTAATTAAAACCGTCAATATTTTAAGCAAATTTTTGTTCTTATCTCATGTGTTGTTCAACACACTAAATTAGATTTGCAGATTTTAATTCTGCATGTAATAGTAACAACTACTGCCCAGCTACTTCCCAACTAATTCCTAACTACTTCCCAATTACTGCCTAACTACTGCCAGCTACTTCCCAAATACTTCCCAGCTACTTCCCAACTAATTCCTAACTACTTCCCATTTACTGCTTAAATACTGTCCTACTACTTCCCAACTATTTCCCAACTAATTCCTAACTACTTCCCAATTACTGCTTAAATACTGTCCTTCTACTTCCCAACTAATTCCTTAACTACTTCCCAACTAATTCCTAACTACTTCCCTATTACTGCTTAACTACTGTCCTGCTAGCCCAACTAATACGATGACCAACTATCTACGTTGACAAATAGGGAAATTATTGTCAAAAATGTAATTTCTAACCCTGACCTTCTAAGAAAATGTGATATTCGTATAGTTACGAGATACGGCAGGGCGTCTTACGAGTGCAGCGAGTGAAGGATCCTTCACAAATGTACAGCTATAAGACTTGTAAGTAGAGCTAAGCGTGAGGATACTTTTTAATATAGTATACACGAGGCTCGTTAGGGCCTAACCAACGTCTAGAAAGTAGTGATATATGAAGGGTTCAGGGAAAGAACATGTTCAGTCACAGTTTCAACATTTTACAGGAGAGCCTTTTTAAAGTTTATGGACTAATAAAGCATGTTTCTATAGCAATACAGTTGTGTTAAAAGAAATATTTAACAATGATATCATTATTACAACACTTATCTGATTGGAAATTTTTTTTTAAATTATCACGAAATGTACAGCGTTAAAATAATAAAAAAACATTACTAGACTATGCATGTTTTTTCCTTGTAGAGAGAGAAAAATGCAACAAATTAGAGACAATTGTAACTTTATTTACTATCCTATTTACACTTTATCAGCTGGAATGTTCATTGTTCATCATACTTAAGCTCTTCGAAGTATTTTGCCGCTTTTAGGTTTGTGCAAAAATATTTCAGGCTTTGCAGGTCTTGATATTTTGCCTTGCTTATGGCCAGCGGTCCTAAAAACAAACAAGAGCTTTGAAGCTAGCCAATTTTAAAACGACTAAAGATGCTTTTAATAAAAAGTTTCTAATTACCTACTGGTTTGGCTTGAGATTTTATTACCTGATATATTAAGTACTAAAATAAACTTTTTGTGCTGTTTAATATACATTAGCTTTAAGCGCACTGTGGTGGTAGAAGATAGTAGAACTGTTGAGATTAGGTTGAAATAGATTCAGGTTAAGTTATGTGTGGTTTTAAGCTGGGTGGTACCTACATTTTCTGTATTTCTAAACAATAAAAATTAAAAATATGATAACTTTTTGTTTTGGAAAACTTACCTCCATAAGCCAGGTTTGGAAGGCTGAAGTAACCGTCATCAACTAATGGTAATGGATCAATATTTTTCTTCTTAAGCCATTTTTCACTCGGTGGGCGCAATGGGTTTCTTTTCCATGGTCCACTGTACATTGTCTTGTAGCTCAAAAAAATTTTTAAAAATTTTCCCTGGACCCTTCTACGCAATCGTGAGGTTCAGAAAAGCTGTACAAAACTTACTCTACTCTGTACCCCTTGATCATTCAGTACAATTTAACATTTCCTACAAGACCCGAGAGACCAACTTTTTGGCATTTACCATGATGATGCCCATCAAGTTGTTAGGCTTATTTTTTATCAATTTAATCAGATTATATATGTTTTGTAGTCCTAAGTAATAAAAAAGCTAAATTATAACTCACATGTAAAATTTCACAAATCAACTTATATTGTGACAGCTGTTTCGCAATTAAGCATCTTCAGCTTAATTATATATTAAGCATCTTCAGCAATTAAGCATATATATATATATATATGTATATATTGTTAGAACTATAATTGTCTGAAGATTCTTAATTGCGAAACAGCTGTCACACTATAAGTTGATTTGTGAAATTTTACATGTGAGTTATTATTTACCTTGGTTTATGGAATTTCACCAAGTACCCACTGTCCTTACACTTAATATAATAAAAAAAACTGTAATAAGTTTCCAAATAATGATGCATAACATGAGTGGATACTTTATTTCGTGTTTATATTGTGTTTTGGTTTCATAATTAATAGTAGTTTTGTAGAGTATTGTTGAAAGTGGACCGTATAGACATATGAAGTAGAGTAAAGTGTTTTCTTTATGGAGAAGGATTGGTAGGATTTACTTGTAAGTTGAGTGAACAATATAAGAATTTCACTAGAAGACTTTAAGAAAGAATACTAGCGAGTGAGCGGTATGAATCGTGCCGATGGACCTTACATTTATAAACTTAAAAATCAAATTAAATTTTAACAAAAAATGTATCACACAAAAAGACAGTCAAAAAAATTAAAAAGTAGGAATATTTTGAAGTTTCAATAACTCCGACCAATATAATTATCTTAAAAACAATATATCTGACACAAAAACTCAGTTTAGAAATAGAAAAGTAGGAATAATTTTACGTTTCAATTACTTCGTCCTTACCTTTATATACCTAAAAACACTTAGAAGAAATAAGTTGAATATATTTAAATAAAAGGTTTGGATTTATTACATTTCAAATTTGGAATTGAAAATGGTATTGTTTTTAAATGAGTCGTATTATCTATGTCAATAGATATAGAACGTCTCAGTAGTTATAATCCTTAGCCTCTATACATTTTTTGTTTTTTTATTGCCTTATTTAAATAAAGGACTCTAACTTTAACTTCTGAGACACCCTGTGTCCTGTACTAAAAATTGTAACCCTTTCAAATTAATATTGCATTAATTTAATAAAAAAAACAAATTCATATACCCAAATTGGTAGTCGCTAGGACCACTTTATGAAACGTTTCGGTAAAAATTATCTACATATTTTTAAATGTATTAAACGCAGTAGTTCATAACAGGTACCTACTTACTCTAAATCTAACTAACATTAATTTTTAGTTTTAAAAATAGTTTTTTTATTGATTTAAATATTATTAATAGTTCACATTATTCGTTAAGAAAAACATAAGAAATTAACAAAGTAACCATCAGTAAATTGAATATAAAATCGTAAAAATACAAAAAAACAGAAATTTCATAAACATCTTTAAAGTTAAAAAATGTATAGGAAACAAACACTATATTTATATTAACATAACACATTAAAATCTCACCAATACAATAATAACCCATCGATTTAAACAGGTGTTGTTAAACTAGAGTGATATTATGTACTTTTAAATGCCTAATAATTAAATATCTACTCCATAATTATATCAGAGTAACTTGTAAGTTTTTAAGCTTAAAATTAGTATAAAAATCGTAAATAATTAAAAGTATATACATTTTTCAATTTATACTCTTCACAGGGTGGTAGTGAAAGACATGATTGATTTAATTATTTTTTGTGTTAGTGTAAGTGTTATTGTAAACATTTTAATGTGTGACGAGCTCTTCTGAGTGAACAATCAATCAAACGTATATATGATGATGGAGTTACGATTCTGAAACATGACATAACGTAGAAATCGACTGAAGTCACAAGATGGAGCATACAAAGTAAGTTATTATTATAATATTTAATTGTGACTTGGTACCACAAAATGCATCTCATAATCTAAGAATATAATTGGGTAGTTTTGAATCCGGATTTCAGAAAAAAATATAAAAACATTCAAAAATTTATTGACTTTTTAGATTCATAACTTTTATATATTCGAATAACATTTTTCAATCTATAAGTTTTATAATTCATTAGTTCATAATTTTACAATATAAATCAGTAGTTTTTAAACCGACTTCCAAGAAAAACAATTCAAAACATTAAACATCAAAACACTGACTTTATACATTTATAACTTTGATTCATTCGAAAAATATTCATCATAAGTTAAGTTATGAAACCCCTACCACAAGTTTGGTACAATAACACACATACAAATAAAATAAAATATTTATTTGCCTTATGCTATTATAGTTCCCTGATGTAAATTTCGGTAACCAAGGCACCACGGTAACCAATGTACATCATCGGAGGGATCTGAAATAATTATCTAGGAAAAACAGAAAACAATTCAAAACATTCAAATATTCATTGACTTTATAAACTAATAACTTTCATGTATTCGTATAGTATTCCTTTAGTTGTATAATTCATTAGTTCATAATCTAAGAATATAATTCGGTAATTTTTATTCCGGATTAAAAAAAAAAAAAAAAAAAAAAAAAAAAAAAAAAAAAAAAAAAATTCAAAACATTCAAATATTCATTGACTTTATACATTCATAACGTTTATGTCTTCGTAAAATATTCATCATTCCTTAAGTTGTATATTTCATTACTTCATACCCTTAAAATGTAATTCATTAGTTTTGAATCTGGCTTCCAGGAAAAACAGAAACCAATTCAAACATTCATTGAGTTAATATATTTTTAACGTTTATGTATTCATCATATTCATAATTTAAGAATATAATTCGCTATTTTTGAATCTTGATTTCTAGAAAACACAAAACAATTCAAAAATTCAAATATTCATATAGGCCTACTTTATACATTCATACCATTTATGCATTCGAAAAATATTCATCTCTCCTTAAATTGAATAATTCATTTGTTCTTACTCTTAGAACATAATTCGGTAGTTTTAAATCCGACTTCCAGGTAAAACGGAAAACAATTCAAAACATTCAATATTCATTGTCTTTATGAATTCATAACTTTTATGTATAAGAAGAATATTCTCCATTCTTTAAATTGTATAAGCCTAAGTTTAAGAACTTTATATTTCTGGATGAGACCTGGTTAAACGGGAATGTAGCCAAAGACAAAGGATGGACAGACGATACTTTATTGTGTGCTACTGGAATTATTGTGTGCCTCTGTTGACAATGGAAAACAGCTAATTATATTCCATATTAGTGGCTCTAATGGCTGGATAAATTCTCCCTCCCCCACCCCTCTTCTTTTTGAATCAAAGAAGACTGGAGACTACACGAGGAGATGAATTCTGATGTGTTCAAAAAGTGGTTTTTTGATCACTTGATACCGGCAATTCCACCTCTGTCTACAATTGTTATGGACAACGCTCCCTACCATTCGAGAGTAAAAGATAAAACTCCAAATTCATCTTCCACCAAAGCAACAATGGTAAGTGGTTGCAGGAATGAAAGATTACGTTCAGGGAGGATCTGCGCAAACTTGAGTTATATGAACTTGTGCGACTACACGAACCACCGCAACCAACTACGTCATCGATGTAGAGGCTGTGAAAAAAGGATTCAAGATCATCCTCTTATCACCATATCACTGCCATTATAATCCCATTGAAATGGTGTGGTCAAACCTGAAGGACTAGAATCGAAATACAAAGTTGAAGCTCAACGATCTCCAGAATCTATTCACGTAGTCGATATGCAATTTTACTAGAGAAGAGTGGGTACAAATATGTGGAACATGTGGAAAAAATCATGGATGAAGACTGGAAAAGTGAAGGCGAGTGTACAACAATTCATCATCAACTTGGCACCAGGTGACGATTGGAGCAGTGACGAATGGAGCATGGACGAAAATGAGGACATCAGCTGTGCCCCCTTGAAATAAAGCGCCTGATTTTTTCAAAAAGAAGTGAAACATGAAAATACACTTTTTAATAGATTTTGTAAATAGTTCTTATTCTGACAAAGTAATTCCTACAGAAAACGCACAAAAACCGTAAAAATACTAAAAAACACACAAAAACAAAACAAAACTTTTAATGCGGCCTTTGGGAGTCTCAAGCCTGCAAAACAAGCTTGAAAACGCAGAGAGGAAGTTTTTTTAATATTTATAAGTATTCCTTACTTTGCAGTAATATGGTCGAGTTTGGATTTATTTTTCTTGTAATTTCATTATATAATCGTAACAAAACTATTCTAAACTTTGTAAACAATCGTAGTAGCATACTAGACGTCTTGTTATGAATGACAGGTAGCTCGCCCAGCAAATTGTCTGGCGGTCCATCTCAGCGCGTGCGATAGCGAAGGGTCTACTAATATGATACGCGCCATCCGAGACGGCCAGACTGTAGTGTACTGTTGTTAAAATTGTTACTCTGTTAAAACAAATTTCAAATAGTTGTTTTCACAACTATTTATGAAATTATAAGAAATTATACATATTTATTAAATAGTTGTTATTAAATAGACAACTAGGCCTACTACTGAGCTGTCTATCTGTTGAATAGAACTAGTTTCTTGTCTTTACAAGTGTATATTGAATTTAGCATTCTAGTTGTATTTAGTAACGTAACATCTTGGGTTTGAATCAGATGTGAACAGGTTGTATAAAAGAAATTCAAAAGATATAGATGTATTCTAACAATATTTATAAATAAATATTGGAACTAGCACTCCAAATAGGCTATCACTCTGAAGAAATTACAAGCAAGAACTATTATTTATATCGGGGATAGAGAGAGAATGGGCAATGAGGGATGGAGCCAACAGGGCAGGGGTGTTTATGTAAGCCGGAAGGGCAGAAGGGGGTGTCTGGAGACGAAGTAGTTCCGCATTCGTGGATCCAGAGATTGATTCTGCGCAAGTTTTATATATTGCTTTATTATTATTTATTGTCAACCGATTATATTTTGTAAAACCTTCAATAGTATAAAATATATTTACACACTTCAAGATAGTAGTACTGTAGACCTACACCAAAGATTTGAATGTTTTAAACATTTGTTAAGGTGGCGTCATATCTAATACCTATTTTGAAATTTTTATTTAGATCTCCAAAAAACATTGAGTACAAAATCATCAAAATCATGGAAAAATTTTGTCAATTAAAATTTCTAAGTTCTTCCTTTTTTTTGAAGTTCTCCCTACTCTCAACATTTTATACAATTTGTTGCACTTTTTGGAGGAAGGGTGGGGATAATAGTAATACATATTTACAAATTCGGCTTATGTTCTCACTAGTGATAATTTTATTTATTGATTATTTTAGCGTACACTGGGGTCAGGTGTGTACAAACTATTGTCAAATATAATATCAGTACCTTAAATATAATAAATAATAAAAATCTTTCAGTTGTTGACGTTTTTATATGAATTCGTGGGCTATGTACGTAGAAAAAAATGTGGCTATGTATGTACGGACAGATTTTGCTTTGAGTGGTAGTTCTAACATTTTATACATTATGTAAGACTCTTGTTTTTCTCATTGTTTTAAAGGCAAAAAATCTCTTGATCATAATCGATTTATAAACGAGGAAAAAAAAGAAGTAAAATAAAGACCCATAGTCCTCAAATACTTTAATAGAGTCGAGGTTGGAAAAGAACAAGAGTTGGTCAAAAAAGAGACCTGATAGGAAAGATGAAGAGAGAGATCTAACCCAAGACTACGTGAAAAATGTGTAACTCCAGCTAGATTCCCTCTGAATCGCTAAGCCTGTACTCACTATAATGAGCACCTGAGAGTATGATATAGTGGTCTTACAAACATCTTTTGAATTTATTTTATACAACTTGTTCACATCTGGTTCAAACCCAACATGTAAGAATACAAATTGAGGTTAAGTTAATAAATATAAATAGAATACACTACAGCTGTGTAGTCTGAGCTGTAGTATTTTATGTGTTTTACGTATTCCTTTTGTTCTATAACTTCCATAAAGAAGAAAAAAAACTTTATAGTACTGTAGATTTACACTTGTAGAGACAAAAACTGTAGTTCTATTAAACAAAATATAGTAATAGTTTATGGAAACAAATGTTTTGTATTTTTTATAGAACTTCATAAGTAGTTGTGAAAACAACGGTTTGAAATTTGTTATATAGTAACAATTTTAAAGACAGTACACAGTACAGAGTTGGACTGAATTCTTCACAGCCTTCTAAAAGTCATATCTAGAGGTAAGGTAGACAAGAAGCTTAACCGCCTTCAAATCACAGCTAAATCAGAACTGGATTAAAATCTTAATATAAAAGTCAGAGCTAGAGAAAAATTAGACAGAAAGACGAATCATCTAAAAAGTCTTAGCTAGAAAAAGGCTGGACAGAATGTGAATCCCCGTCTGAAAGTCTCAGATATTGAGACTTTAGATAATACCGTTAAGCTTTATATCCAACTATCCTCTAGCTGCTAGTTCTAGATAGCGGTTTAGCTTTCTATTCAACTTTCTTTTAACTGCTACTTTCAAAACGTTGTTGAACATTTCTCTTAATCCGCTTTTACCTGCGACTTTTAGAAATCGGTTAAGCTTTATGTTTAGCTTTATCTTTCATTTCATTTCTTTATTGCTAGGTAAGATTGATATATACATGGTATAGAACTAGTCTTCTAATAAATATATAATAAATAGGCTAGTCAAGTGTCAAGTTGGAACGTAGCCTACAACAATAGACACAAGAGAAAATGAAAAGCAACAAATACATAATTATAATAAATATAAAAAACATTCTAAATAAGAAAAATAATATGTGCAACAACAATTTATAAGTTTATAAGTTAAAATATCTATTTTATATTTTTAATTATTTCGCCTTCATTATAAAAACTTTTCAATTTTTCCGTCGCAAACAAAATCACATCTGTGTGACTTGGTCAACATAAAATTAATTAAGACAACAAATATAAAACAAAACAGTATACCATATAACAAAATTTCAAACTAATTAACAATTAAAAAACAGAACGCTAGACATTTCAAAAACACTGTGTTTATATCTTTTAATTGAAACAATAAAATTATTTTTAACAAATAAATATTGAAAGCAATATAAGAAACGTCACTAATTACGACAAACAACAGACAACAAACTTTAACATGCAAAAGGGAGATCATCTATTTAGGGGAATCAATTAAAATTATGGCTAGTAAACTCTTCTGTATTATAAGACTTCTGTATAAGACTATTATAAGACGGTTAAATTTTCTGTCCAACTTTCCTATAGTTTCCATTATTACAGCAGGAGGTTAAGCCATCTTCTCCAATCCATTCTCTAGGTGCAACATTTAAAAGGCTGTTAAGCAGTGCGATTTTTAGTAGGCGGTTACGCGATCTGTCCAAACCGTCTTCTAGGTGCGACGTTTAGAAGGCGGCTAATCTGTCTGTCCAGCTGAACTCTAGCTTTAAATTTTAGAACGCGGTAAAGTTTTCTGTCTAGCTTTCCACTAGCTACGACTTATAAAAAGAAGGTGGTTATTCAATGTGTCCAATCCGTTCTCTAGGTGCGACTTTTAGAAGTCGGTTAAGCTGTTTAGCCAGCCGGACTGTAGCTTTGACTTTTAGAAGGCGGTAAAGATTTGTGTCGTCTTCCACTAACTGCAACTTATAGAAGGCAATTATGGAATCTGTCCAACCCGTCCTATAGATGCGACTTTTCTGTCCAACCTTCAACTAGCAATATAGACTTATAGAAGGTGGTTAAGTTTTCGGTAATACTTTCTTGTAGTTGTCACTTTTACAAGATAGTTATGCTTTCAGTAATACTTTCTTGTAGTTGTAACTTTCACAAGGGGGGTTATGTTTTAGGCAATACTTTCTTGTAACTGTGACGTTTAAAAGATGGTTATGTTTGCAGTAATACTTTTTTGTAGTTGTTACTTTTACAAGGTGGTTATGTTTTCAGTGATATTTTCTTGTAGTTGTGACTTTTACATAATAGTTATGTTTTCAGTAATACTTTCTCGTAGTTATGACTTTCACAAGGGGGTTGTGTTTTCAGTGATACTTTTTGTAGTTCTTACTTTTACAAGGTGGTTAAATTTTTATTACTTTTGCAAGGTGGTTATTTTTTTAGTAATACTTTCTTGTAGTTGTGACTTTTACATAATAGTTATGTTTTCAGTAATACTTACTCGTAGTTATGAATTTCACAAGGGGGTTATGTTTTCAGTGATACTTTTTGTAGTTGTTACTTTTACAAGGTGATGGTTATATTTTTAGTAATATTTTCTTGTAGTTATCACTTTTACAAGATAGTTATGTTTTCAGTAATACTTTCTTGTAATTGTAAATTTTACAAGGTGGTTATGTTTTCAGTAATACTTTCTTGTAATTGAAACGTTTACATGGTGGTTATGTTTTCAGTGATACTTTTTGTAGTTGTTACTTTTACAAGGTGGTTATATTTTTAGTAATACTTTCTTGTAGTTGTGACTTTAACAAGGGGATTATGTTTTGAGTGATACTTTTTGTAGTTGTTATTTTTACAAGGTGGTTATATTTTTAGTAATACTTCTTGCAGTTGTCACTTTTACAAGATAGTTATGTTTTCAGTAATAATTTTTTATAGCTGTGACTTTTACAAGAGAGTTATGTTTTAATCAATAGCTTTCTGTTCAAGTTTCCTTTAGTTGTAACTTTAGATTACGGTTAATCTATTGTCCAATTGTCCAGCTTTCTACTAGCTGCGACATTTAGAAAGCGGCTAAGGTTTTTGTCCAGTTTTGTTTTAGCTGCGACTATTTGAAGGCGACTAACCTTTCAGTCCAACTTACCTCTAGTTGCGATTTCTAGAAGGTTGTAAGATTTCCGTCCAACTTTCTTCTAGCTTCGACTTTTAGAAGGCGGTTAAGTTTTCTGTCTATTTTTTGTCCAGGTACTATTTTGATAAGGAGTTTAAGTTTTTTGTCCATCTTTCTTAATCTTCGACTTTTAAAAGGTGGTCATGCTTTCTGTCTAGCTTTAACTAGAGTCGTTGTATATAATGATTTTTATAATTTTGTATGGCGTCTGGTATATGTGTGTTTTTGTATAGGTTTGTGATCAAGTTAGTGCTGTTTTTGTTCAAGGTTTACTTTACTATTTGTAAATTTTCATAATCATGATATTGTGTAAATAATCATATAACGACAAAGGCCCTTTTGTCAGATTACTGTTAAGGACACCAAATGAATAAGTAAAGGAATTTCCACAAAACACACTCTTTTACAAACAAGACGACGTTTCAATAGATAATTCGCCATCCTCAATTATTCACAGGTTAGGGAGTTAGTTTTCAGTCTTTCTGGACGTCAGTCTCTTGGAACGTGTGCAACTATGAACACCGTAGGTAGACTACCACTAAGGTGAATGAAACCTAGTTTTCTCTGTAAACAAAAGAAAATGTGGTTGTGGAAATATGCGTTTTCATTCATTTGGCAATTGTTAACTTTCCATAAGTGATGTTCATTTTAAAATATGAAAATCAAAGTCTTCTGTTATAAAACTATTATAACAGAAATCTATATCTTTCATGTTTTGTCTGATTAAATAATTATATAAACATTTCAAATAACAATAATATTATTTCATGAATTTTCAATATCTTCGCCTCGAAGCTAGTAGTGGTATTTCTTTCTAAATGCGAATATAGTGTTTTTCACCATGCCTGTTCGGAAGTTCTGACATTTGCATTTTAATGCATATTAGGAGAAGATAAAATAATTATAAAAAACAATATCAAATTTAAAAGTACAAATTAAAAATGTAAGACAAGAATTTAAACATGTACGAAGACACGGGCAAGATAAACAAAGTGATATATTTAGGGAGGGGTGCTGTTCTAAAGAGAAGTAACAATCCAACTTTATCCTCAATCACTTTATTTTGTGCCAAACAAAAGGAGAAAGATGCTTGGCGCCAGACGAGGAGACGCTGAACTGAATGGGTGATAAAATGTAAGTGGAGGGGGTGGCATCGGTTTCGGTCATTATGCTGTCCTCTAAAACTGGTCGATCACAGTATCACAGTGGAGAACTAAGCCGGGGGAACAAATATTCTCGCTAATTTCAATCGACAAATCTAGACCTTATAGGCAGTATGGAAAGTTGTTGTTGAAGCTTCCCTGACTGTACTCTGCATGTTACGTTAAATAAACCTAAGTAGTACGAATATTAATTATTGTACCGATGAACAGGTAAAGAGGCGTCGCGTTGGAGAAGGGGTTGGGGGTCACCACATCCAGTGTTAGGGGAAAGTTTTGAATTTTAAGGATTTGAAATCCAAAGTTGGGAAATTTAACAATTGCTCTGTACCTAAGATTATACACGTTCGGTGCTGTAGAATTGTGAAAAAAAAAGAGTAATATCCGAACTTAGCATTTCTACGTTATTATAGAGACTGTAAAGATTGTAGTGGCCTAGTAAGCTGTAGATTTTAAACTGTTTCCAAGAATTAGGGATTTGGAGTTCAGTAAAAAAATGTTACGTGCTGCAGTACAGTGAAAGGTAGATTATTCGTCACCCACCCTCAGGGGTTCCCTTTTGTGAGTACGGGCTTGGCAATCGCGAAGGATCCTACCGAATCTACACATTTATTCATATAGTCTTGGGTTAGATCCCTCTCTTTCATATCAAGTCTCTCTTGAATAACTCTCGTTCATTTCCGAACTTGAAGCTATTAGAGTATTCGAGGGCTAGGAGTCTTATTTTATGCTCTTTTTTACTTTTATTTTTTATAGGCAATGGTGATCGAGAGTTTTAAACAACAAGGAAAAGAGACAGCAAAAATATCAATCACCTTTTCAACCGTCGATTTCTGCTAATCGGCAAATTGTTTAAAAAATCAGAAAATTTTAAAATGTCAATTGTGTCTGCGTAATGCGTAATTTTTTCCCCCCTCCCCATGCGCTGGCACAGTTACAGCTATGTTTTGTTGACAGTAATGAACTATCAAACGTAGGGTTACAGTTCTGTTAGTTTAGGTAATATATTAAAATTAATATTTTGTAAACAATTATTTTATAATGTAATTTTTACAAAGTAGTAGAGTGTTACCACAGTCAGCACATATCAGCCATGATAAACAAATACTACAAATATACCTATAATGTAAAAATATGTTTCTTAGTTAATTAATATTTATGATTTGTTTCTCATATTAAAGATAAATATCATATT
The DNA here is from genome assembly GCA_963513935.1 of Aphrophora alni. Taxonomy (NCBI): domain Eukaryota; kingdom Metazoa; phylum Arthropoda; class Insecta; order Hemiptera; family Aphrophoridae; genus Aphrophora; species Aphrophora alni. Next base: position 97,129,621 of record OY740765.1, read on the forward strand.
TATACCCTAAAAGTGTTTTTAAAAAATTGTTTCCGTGTCGTTCCCTATTACATTTTAATATTTTAAAAATTAACTGCTGATAGTGTACTGAGTAATTAATCAAACATGAAAGCACTTCATTGCTTATTAAATTAGTTTTTAAAAATATTGCTATTGTATTTTGGAGAAAATTTGTAATTTACTGTTTAATTCTTCATAATTTTAAATTTACACCTCTCTTTTATTGGAGCCTTGCGTTGGTTTTTTCAACTCATCTTTTTCATTACGGAAGAAAGAAAGATAGTCAACACATTCGATGTTGAAATGATAACGAAAATAAACGACTTGGAAATGTTCAAAAGTGGTACCGTTTGTTTTATTCATTAAGAAATGTCCACGATCCAACACAATAAGGCCAACTGAGTGTCATCATTGAACTGACAAAATGTGTTGATGACATTCGAGCAACCTCCCCAGTAATCAATCTTCACTCACATTACCGCACCTCCGCCTGGAGAGAAAGCCAGGAAGTCAGGACCTCTAACAAAATTAAATATATCAGCAACAAAGTCTAAACTTATAAAGCTAAATATGATACATAATGTTTTGTTAGGAATAAGGATAGTTTTAGTTAAGAGTATAGTCTAAGATCTTTTTAAGAAGCCAGTATGACAACAATTATTGTGACAGACCTGAAAAAATTAGAAAATTCCTTACCTTGCAAGCAAGGCAGACGTCATTGATATACAATGATATATAAACCATAGGGTGGGAGGAAACTTGGTCAGTGGGCCAAGATTGATCAAGGGAAGGTGCTGTAGGAATTCTTGAAGATAGCCAGACGGATTTGGCGAGTAAGAGCTTCCTGGGAGAATAACTCTTGAATGTAGCTACACGGACTTGGCGAGTAAGAGCTTGCTGGGAGAATTGAGACTTCATACGAGCATCCATAAGAGTGGCAAGCTGAGTGAGCAAGCTTTGTGTATTAAGAAACTTGTAACTATTTCAGAGTCAGATAATTAAACTATAACGTAGAATCATATCTGTGAGTCACACCAATTAGTCATTCTGGATTAATAGTAATAATAAGAATATTGTAGCATTGTAATAAGATAGGAGATGGTTATTCTTGTTAATAATTGTTAATAAAAGTTAATTGAGTACTGAACCATTCGATTATTTTGAAAATAAAGAACTAAGGTAGTTTGAAGGAACCAATTCTACATCCTAGTTGTGTGTGGATGTGTGAAAGAAAGTTTGTACAATGTTTTTGAACTATTTATTACATTATGATTTTCCTTCAAGTCATCCTGAACTCTTTCTACGCCATCTTGGCGCCTTCGTAACCCCCCCCCCCCCAATGAAAGAGACTAGGAGAAAAATATCTCAACTCTTGACTAAGTTTGGGTTTATCTTTTGTAACCCGCCCCTATCCTCTCCTCTCTTGTCTTTATTATCAAACTCCCCCTCGTTGTAAATGTAGTTGTATAAGATGATTTATAATAACAGTAGGAATGTGTAAACAGTTGTGACTCTACGCATTCATTCATACGTCTAATTAGCACAAACCAGCTCATGATGTTCTAATTACTTATGTAAAGACCTGTTGTTAAATTCAATTTAGACTTTTAAAATCATAAATATTATAAGTTTTGTTAAAATTGGTACACTTACAAAAACTTGCGTTAATTTTTAATGTTCGAAGGTAAGTGCGTGCAAACGAAATCAAATTTGGATTCAATGCTTTAATATTCATAAATATTAGAAGTTTCATAAATATCAGTTAATACCTATGTTTTCAAAAGTATTTTGTTTATTTAGGACTTTGAAGATATTCAGGAGCTACATACTGAACTCCGCCCTCATTACCGTAAAATTATTTAAAATTAAAAATGATTATAAATTTATGACCAATATTTCCACCCCTCATACATACTCCTTAAATGATTTTACCATAATTAAATCATTTCGTAAGATACTTAGGGACTTGAAATCATACTATAAAATTCTGAATCATTCCTACCCGTTCCAGAGTTAATGCTTCACAAAAAGTCAGAACGGACAGAGATGATTCCGATAATGGTGTAAATGTGTTTTTAAGAGTTGAAAACGTTGAGAACTCTCGAAATTTAACAAAATTACTAAAGCCTTTGCAAAATTTAAAAGTAACATCATTTCTTTAACGCATTAACGAAGAAACCATAAATTGTTAATGTTAAATTAAACGAATCAAGTAAAAAGATCTATTACGTAAGATATGGAAAGATGTCCTGGTTGAAAAATATCAGTATAAAGTTTGGCTGTATTGCATTTACTTCTATAGAATTAGGCTCTAGGTCAAAATAATGAATTAAATATAAATTTCACGACCGATGATCACATATGGAACGTGAAAAATCGTCAACGGAAGTGTACCGAGGCCATCAATTATTTAAAAACAACGAATTCCTTAGTTGCGCATTCATGAGATTTTAACACCAGTTGAGATGAAAGCTTCTGATGAAATGTAACCTAATATAACAAATTATCTGTAGTCCCTTGATTGCCGCATTACCGAGATCTTAACACTAGTTAAGTTGAAAGCTTCTGAAGAAAATTAAACTACTTTATTAAATCCTCTGTATTCTCCTAATTGTCTTATTCCTAAGATCTTAGTACGACTTGAGGTGAAAGCTTCTGAGGAAAACTAAACTACTTTATCAAATTCTCTGTATTCTCTTGCCGCATTATCCTGATTTTAATACCAAATACGGTTAAAACTACTGAAGAAAAGTAACCTACATTAACCAAATCCTCTATAGTCCGTTTCCGCCTTTTTCGATATTTTAACATCACTTGAAGTGAAAGCTTCTGAAGAAATGTGACCTAATTTCACAAATAGCCTGTAGTCCCTTAATTGTCGCATTCGCTTTATCTTAAGGCTAAACATCCCAGGATTAGTTACAAATTCAGCCACCACGGCGCAGCACCAAAATGGAGTCATTTTGTACTCCTGTTTATTGGTGGAATTTTCGTCCGATTTTTATTTGAAAAACTGATTTGTAAACAGAATAATATTATAATTTACGCTACATAAGCCTAATTTTAATTAAGTTGTTGGTTAAAAAAAAATTAATAAGATCTTCATTTTAAAAAAGAAATATGCAAATCGTAGGTAGTCATTTTGTAGATAATAATTTTTAATTAATTTTACACTTTTAATATTTAAAATCGCCCGAGTGGTTCAATCGGTATCATGTTTTATACATTAAAAATAATTCCTCTTAGGGGTATGAGGGCGCGGGAGACACGAAACACTTGCAGGGCCGAGGTGACTTACTGTGGCACACCCCCACCACGTGGCTCAGTCGTCGCTCGTCGTACACTCCTTGTGCTGGATGACGACTTTCCCGCCCTTCCACCCATGTGCTCTCGGTTATTAGTTAATTAGTTACCGTGATTCTTCTTACGGTTTTATTTCGTCGTCTGTTTATTATTTTTATTGGGAACGTAATTTTGTTAAAATTTTATGTTCTCCATGGATCGCCAAGGAACAACCAAATCTAAAAAGCAACTTCGGCTTTCAACGAAGAGGAAGAAGCGCAGACTGCCTCTCGCTCTGTTCGCTGCTAAATCTCAAAGGTCAGTATTAGTGTTATTAAAAAAATTAATGTTTTTCTTGGATTACATTCTTGTCAAATGACACCCTGATAACAAAAAAATAATTTGAAACATCTGTTATAAATTCTGAAACTCGTTTTATTTTGTAGTTTTGTTTGAGAATTTAAAACAGCTGTTTTAAATTATTTTTATGTTAACTTATATAATGCTCACTTTTTTTGTGCGGATTCATGTTGTGTTGTGATTGATTCCATTACATCTAGCAAAATTAAACTAGATAAAGATTATTAAATTAATAAGGTTATTAAATTAACATTGCCAGAAGTAAGGCCATAAGTGCTTGCAAACAATGTTCTAAGCATGAAAATAATCATGAAGCAGGCCTAACTATGGAGAGTATGCACTATAAATCGTTTAGACTTGAACATAGATTTCATTAAAACTGTCCAATGTACGATTATAATATTACAAATTTTTAGGTTATTATGTAATTTTAAGCCACATCTACAAAGGTTTTTCGTAGAGAGTTGGAAGACATCTGAGATGAAATCAGTTTAGCCAATTCTACAAAATGACACCAACTTACTCGATTTAGCAAAACATTTAATGTTATTTTTGTTTTTAAAAGCAAAAATCTTTCGGTCATCATCGTCTGATAAAAAAAAAGAAAATATTGTAAAATAAAGACCCCTAGTCCTAGAATACTCTAATGCCACGGTCGGAAGAGAACAAAAATTTGTCAAGAAAGATAGAAAAGGTGAAAGAAAACAATTGTGAATTTTGTTCAATTTTTTGAGCGCCATTTTATAAATTACTTTCATTAGTTTTGACTAGTTGGTAAATTCGTTCATACAATAATTCAAATTTTTCCGATCTGATAAATTGTTTTGCTAAAAAAGTGGTGTACAAAAATAAGTTTGTACCTAAATAATAACACCACATGCAGTTTTTCAGTCGGCTAATATGTGATCAGCAACATGCTTAACCGTCGGTGTAATTCCAGTCTTCGCAACCCTCCATTACTCTCACGAAGTTGGGATAACAACGTAACTTTTTAAGCGCTTACGCTTTACAGGAACCCGGCACCTATACAGAAGTGAGAGGATTAATACACCAACTGGGACTATACTCACATAAATAAATACGATTAATAATAAATTCACTCATATTTTGATACTTATATAAAACTTGAACAATTACAGGTAGTTCACTCATTTGTTACTGTCAACTTAATGTATCTTTAATTTACTGTCGGTTCTAGGTATATCTAACTAAATGTAACTTTACAGATTAATATTACGTGAATTGTAAATGCAATTTACAAATAGCCTAAACGACGGAACATAGATCCTTGTAAAAATGTTTCGTATATTTTTTGCACTGTACATTTTGTGACTGTTATGTAGCTGCATTAAGTAAATTAAGGTCTTTTGCACTGTTTATTGTTTATTTATTTATCGTTTTCATGTATTAAAAGGTAAGTTTTAATTGAAACAAATAACTTAACTATTTTAAAATTCAATTTAACCTGGTGCTATTGAATAATGTTAATATGGAACAATGAACATGTAGCTAACTTCATAAATCCTCTACCTTGTAACTATACTGTTCTATATTTGCACTAGATGTTTCTTTTCTGCTTACGGAAAATACCGTTAACAGATAACAAACACCTGTCGTAATCAGTAGTCTAGTCTAGTGTGTCCAGCCAGAGTGCGAATGCGAGTACAGTACTGAGTTGACCTACACTACAGCAAGTGGCAGGGGACGCGCGTTAGAGCGGCTGGGCAGTATGGTGGTGAACCACGCGGGGGGGGGGGGCGTGAGAGAAACAATGATAATATCTTTAAAACACGATTCCGATTGAACCATTTGAGCGATTTCATATCTGAAAACGGCAAAATTCATTAAAAATTATTATTTACAAAATGACTACCTGCGATTAAAAATAATGATAATAATAATAATATTTTTGCTCAACAACTCTTTTTTATAAATAAATCTAAAAAAGTTTCACCTCGGTAGCGTAAATATTTTATTGATATTATTTACAAAATAACTTACAAAACAAAAATCGGACAATAATTACGCAAATTATCAGTAGTGCAATTTTGCCGCAGAGGTGCTGCTATCTACCGGGACCAGAAACACAACTTTTTCAGGGATGTTTAGCCTTAACACCAGTTGACGCGAAAGTTTTTGAATAAAGGAAACCAACTTTATAAAATTCTCTGTATGCCCTTGATTTTTGCATTTGGTAGACCTTATCACCAGGTAAAAACTTCTGAAAAACCTAAAATACAATATCAAATTCTCTGTAGTCCCTTTATTGCTGGATCCTGTAGCTCTTAAAACCGGCTCAGTGAAAACGTCTGAAAAAAGTTATCCTACATTAAAAAATTGGAAATCCTATCACCAGCTGAACTGAAAACTTGGAAGAATGTAGCATACTTTGAGATTAAAACTTCTGAAGAAAGGTAATCTACCTTATAATTACTTTATCGTGACTTTGGTAGCCTACTCCAATTGAGGTGAAAACTTCTGTAGAAAGTAACGTATAGTATCAAATCCTCTGTAGTCCCTTGATTGACGCATCCGCTAGATCTTAAAACCAGTTCAGTTGAAAACGTCTGAAGAAAGTTAAGCAAATTTATAAAATTGTCTATAGCCCCTTGATTGATACATCTGCTAGATCCTATTACCAGCTTAATGAAGTGAAAAGAGCTAATGAAGTGAAAAGAGCTATGAAACCAATTTACATTTTTTCTTCACAAAGTAAGGGGAGAAAATTTCATACTCTAAAAACTAAAATTCAGTTTAAATCTACCGCTGGAGAATACTACGGGAATTGACTGGATAAAAAAAGGCTTTAAATGTTTGGTGGACAAGGTGAAAAATGAAACAACTGGTAATGATATTGATCTGTTGGGCTTTACGTTTACTAGTGTCAACTTTAAAACAAAGTCGCCGGCATACGTTGCTTTTCATAAAGCTTCGGACATCTCTTCCAATCTTTTAAAGACAATTTTCGACAGAATAATCTAAATCAACGTGAGGCGTGAACGAGTAGCGATAATTTCGTGGTCAGGTGGTCAGAGTGTCTCGAGGAAATAAATAGTACTACAAAAACTTAAACACACTCACTTACATAACGGATGTAAGGTGAGCCATTGCGGCTGAGCTCCACAAACCCGCGCGAAGAAATTTCAAAACACGAGGTGTGAGACGCTGAAAGGAGCAAATGACCTTTATCAAGCGGATTAGTGGATATGATTCCGTATGTTAAGGAAAACCAAGGCTACAAATACATACTGACTATGATAAATTGTCTGACACAATTTTGCAATTGCGTTACCACTAAAGACAAAGTCAGGACTAGACATATCTATATCGTTAGATCCGATACTGAAAAAGCACCGTATGAATCATTTCCAGACCAATCAGGGGAAGTAGTTTTTCAATAAGCACATGAACAGTATAATTAAAAAATACAATATAAATCATTACGCCACTTATTCTGCCAAGGAAGCATCCATGGTAGAGTGTCTAAACCGTACTTTCAAAAATCTAATTTGGCATGAATTTACGGCACGCAGTAGTTACTAGTGGTTGGAGCTGCTGAAAAACGCAGTAAAGACTTACAATAACACTGTGTACAGTACTATTAGCATAAAATCAGCTCAAGTGTTGAAAAAGCATGAGAAAATGTTACTAGACAAAATAGCACGTAAAACTACAAAAGTTCTGCCGCAATTAAAAGTAGACGACAAAGTTAGAATTTCCAAATATAACAAGATATTTGCTAAAGGATATCTACCGAACTGGGCAAACGAAGTGTTTACGGTGTACGCCGTGGTACCGGCCAGTCCTGTAACGTACGTTCTACAAGACTCGAAAGGCGACATTCTGAAAGGCCGACTCTATGCCGAAGAATTAAAGAAGTCAAAGATTGGTAACGTATATCTCATTGAAAAGTGTAACAAATAACTAGTGTGGCGGCTAGGGTTTGACAAGGAACACGATAGTTGATTGATAAAACCGAGCTTGTTGTTTAGGAGTTCTATTTAATAGGATAGCGCTGTAAGTTTTTCACAGTATTCAGATAATTGTTGAGTAGCGTAATGCGTAAAAAAAACAGCGGATAAGCTACGTGTAACAACTTTGACGTTGTTGCAGGAGCCGGCTCAACAATACACCGTCACAGCTCTTTATTGCCAAACACAGTTCGATCTATAATGTGCGGCCTGTCAAACAGCAGCAAGACTAATGTGCTATTTAATCTGCCCTTCCATCCAAACGGACTGAAATTTGCCAACGTCTACGTATTTTATAAATCACTCCAGCAGCCAAAGTACAAGTTTTTTTAAAAGTATACTGGGAAATACCAATGAAATTGGATATCACACATTCATGGGCAACGAAAGTATCATCCATCCTAGTAAAGCAGAGCCAAATTCGATAATAAATTATGATGACATAGCTTGCGAGAAACGCGACAATATATTACTATTTCACCATGGGGCGTCACAATAATATAGATTCGTTCTATTTAGGACCGACGTACAGAAGGATTCCCAAACAATTGATTCGGGACAATACCAATTTCTTGGTCCTTTTCAAACAGGACGATCTCAATTTACGACACATTTACGATGACCATGCAAACACTGATATGGTGTTTTTAGTGCTTTTAAAAAATATTTGTGCATCCGCATAGAAAAATAAATACGGATTCGTTGTAATAGATAAGGAAAGTGAACCTGAGGATGGAAAATATCGAATTGGTTTTGATCGAATTGTAACAGATTTTGGAGGAGAAGGAGGAGGAGAGGTACAAAAGGCTTGAAACTTTCAACAAACGTCATTCTACAAGATATCTGAGAAGAGTGAGCACTTAACGCTAGAGATAGTTAGATTGCGCAAGACTATAAAGAAAAATTACAGGCAGTTGAAGTACGGAGAAGCTGAAGAGAAACTATTACATACTAAGAAATACACACCTATAATTAAAGAGTTGCGGAAGACTAGAGTGTTTTTTCCGAAACAAGAAATTTAAACCGAAAAAGATTGGAATAGAAAGACGGAGAGAGTGGATGCTGATGAGTGGAGCAGTTAAAGTAAGGGAGGGAATAATATATAGTGGGATGTTGAGAAGAAAGTACCGATTACGCTCAGGGTTGGATTTTTGGATACCGAAATAATTGCAGAGACTACAGAGCAACCGCAGCCTAGTTCAAGGGCGGTATTGTCCACACCTGTAGGACAAAGTGAATCTGAAGAGTGGATAAACAGTACTTTTATATATCCGCTTGCATGAAAATATAAGCTCAAAATGGTGAAAGATTCAGCCAGTAATAGAAATATAGATCACAGTTACGGACCAAAAATAGGAGCCGAGTCTATGATGATTTTTAACAAGACGCTTTAGTTCTCGGTCGATGTGAAATTATAAAAGCGTTTACACAATGATGAAATATATACCAAGGCCGATGTCAAAGCGTATAAAGATATATGTTTGAGAACCAGTGCACCCAAAATATAAATATGATCCGGACGGTCAAGTTAATCGTAACAAATCTTTAAAATATAAAAACATTATAGAGAAGTTACTCCCTGCTAAAACAGTTAGCGGGAAAGGTTATTCATACTGGAACGATCCAAATGATTTGTGTGACAGACATTTGTTGGCATCTCATGACGCAGGATATATGGGACACACAAACGATATAGCTTCTGTTATAAGAACTAAAATAAGCTGGAATTATAAAAGGCGTGGGAAATGCAAAAATTAGAACATTATTAGGTGAGTGTCGACAACTTTGGATGTTATAAGAGTAGCAGTTGCAGCTCCACTTAGCACAGAAAATAGGTCCTAAAAGTGGAGGGAGGCACATATGATATAGGAGGCAAATTGTTACGTAATGTGGCTACTGCACGCTCTGCAAACGATGCGATCACCCTTAATAAATTAGAAATAAAGTGTTTAATGTTTGATGACGACAAGAGAAAACGATATGATGCAAGATGGAGACCTATAGGCGGTTTAGCTAAGCCAAAAGACAATGATGATGGCATGACAAAAGAATATCTCGCATCTTTAATTCAAGTTAAACTTAATAGCGGCTACGACTTTAATAAGTATCGGTTACAGGATGCTGGTTTACCCCTAGAAGACGGGGGCGATCTAAACCTGAAATATGCCAAAGTGTATTTTGGTCGGTAAAAACAAGTACAATAAATTTGATGCTCAAAGAACCGTTATATCCAACGTAAAATCCCCAACTGACCAACGTAAAGTATACTACTAGCAACTTGGATGCAATCAACTTTCATCAGTTTGAAGAATTTAAGTCGTTGATTATAGATCGTGCTCTACTCAAAGATCAAAAAAATGACTGCTTTGATGCCTCTTCAAAACGTATTTGTAATATTACCAACGGAGTTTCTGATAGAGATGCTGTCACAAGAGCCCAATTAGTACAGGCTATTAGAGTAACTGAAGTTGTATCATTAAAGGCCTGCAGTAAAATTGTAGACAAATTAGAGAACAAATTGCTAAAGGAATTGATTGATTTCGCACATACGATTAAAAAGCAATATGATAAAGTCGATACTCCTAAAAAAAAGACATACCCATTGGCGTAAGTTGTGAACCGGTTACACTGACCTCAACAATAAATACGCTGCATCCAAGAGCTTTGATTCAGTATAGAAATAGCAAAGACACGAAAAACATCAAGAAAAGCCTACACTAACAAGAAGGACGGTGGTCTCATTTCTGGAATTTTAAGTGTCGGTGATAAGGGTTATAAACAAGGCCTGGCAACTATTAAAATAAGCAAGCAACCTGGCTATTATTTAAACAAAGCAAGGGATCTATTGCCTATCGAACTCCATCTACCCTCTTACAACTATTGTGGTCCGGGTATAAAACTAGCCAAGTGGATAGATAGCTTGTGATGATAAAGGAGTCAATCCTTCAGACGAAACGTGTAAAGAGCACGATATAGCGTACAGCAAATACAGTGATTCAGAGCATCATAGAGAAGCGGACAAAGTTTAGCAGAACGGGCTTAGAGCCGAGTCAACTTGTGTAATACGTCTAGTCTATGGGTGAATGGGTGGCAGCGTGGGCTGTAACAACGGCCATGAAAGAGAAAACCAACTTAGGAGGTGGAGGTGGAAAAAGTTGAAACATCCCAAAAATATGTTGAGTGGGGGGTTTTTATCTTAAACCGTATCAAAAGGACAGTAGTCTATATCTCAAACCGTATCCAAAAGGCAGTGGTCTGTATCTTAAACCGTATACAAAAGGCAGTAGACTGGAGACGAATAGTCGCTTGAAAACAATCAAAAAGAAGAAGATCAGTAAAAATTATTTTATTGATTCATTACCAAACAAACCATTAACAAATATTGATTTAGAGAAATTCGCCGTGAAACTGATAATACCGTATTTCAGAGGTGTTAATATGAGGGATAACCTTCCCCCAACGGAACCGATGAAAAATGAGTCCGCTATTGCAACCACGATTGTAGCACGGGTGAAGGTACTGTTAGGAATTAGGATAGTTTTAGTTAGGAATATAGTCTAAGTTCTTTTTAGGAACACAGTATGACAACAATTATTGTGACAGACCTGAAAAAATGATGAAATTGCTTACCTTGCAAGCAAGGCAGACGTCATTGATGCTACAAACGCATATAAACCCTTGGGTGGGAGAAAACTTGGTCAGTGGGCCAAGATTAATCGAGGGAAGTGCTGCAAGAATTTTTAAAGATAGCCAGACGGACTTGGCGAGTAAGAGAATCCTGGGAGCATAATTCTGGAAGATAGCCAGACGGACTTGGCGTATACGAGCTACCTAGGAGTTTTGAGACTTCAGATGAGCATCCATGAATGGCAAGCAGGATGAGCAAACTTCGTGTCTAAACCTTGTAATTATTTCAGACACAAGTAATAATAAAATATAACGTAGAATCAGATCTGTGAGTCACAATAATTAGAGTCATTCTGGATTAATAGTAGTAATAAAGATATTGTATTATTATAATAAGATAGGAGATAGTCATTGTTAATAAAAATTAATTAGTATACTGAACCACTGATTTGATGATAATTAATTGAAAATAAGAACCCAGGCATATTTTAGAGAGCCAATCCTAACAGAGAAACAAACCATTGTGTGTGTTATAAAAAGTGCGGTGAAAATGTAGAGTACTATGACAGTTTCGGAAATCTTAGACCTCCAATCGAACTGACTATATATATTGGTTCTCTACCACTTCCACTAAAATTCACTATAATTACAACTTACAAGCGACATCAGAGTGACAAACGCAGTCGTCTGTGGACATTTGTGCTTAAGTTTTCTACTATCATGAGTATTGTTTTAAACGGAAATAGTTCTACACTTTCGTATGATTTCTTTTCACCGGTTGATCTATTCGACGGGGAGTGGGAAATGGGTCTCATAGACTTGCTGTGTACAACTCCATTCCCAAAATCGACGAGGACGAGGGAATTAATAATAAATTTTATCTTGGTAAAGATCAAAATGATAATTATGAAGTCACCGTTACTATGCCGACAGGTTCGGACGAAATTGAGGATATTGAAAAATATATTAAATCACAGCTTCCAACGGCGATTCAATTTTCACTCAAGCCGAACAATAACACACTTAAAGCGGAAGTTAAGTGTTCCAAGACTACACTTTTTAAAAACGGATCTATCGGAAAATTACTCGTTTTCAATAATGGGGATTTATCTGCCAACCGAAAACACGAATCTGTGCTTCCCTTCAACATTATAAAGGTGAATGTTATTAGAGTTGCGTGTAATATTGTGACCGGTGAAACGTATCGAACCCCACGTTGGAACGCCACTTATCACTTAGCGACTCACTCGAACCCCGGGTTGTTACGTCACTTACCATGTACCACCTTCTCTGTTAACTTTTTAACCCCTCGTTGGGAGTTCGACTTGGTTCGATCGCGGACAAGACCAAGTTGCTCACTTTTACAATTTTACTTTAAAGCAAAGTTATCGCAAGACTTGGCTTTTGTAAGTCTGAGTCTGTTCTCAACAACTTACAATCTGAATTTACTAAAATTCTCTGAATTTTATTTCTTTGCTCAATGAATTTACTTTTATGACTTTTACACACACACACTCTCTCTCTCTCTCTCTCTCTCTCTCTCTCTCTCTCTCTCTCTCTCTGGCGAAGTGCCTTTTGGAAGAAATCGGCTCCTGAATTTTGATAATAATTTTCATTTATTTTTATTATATATTATACCAGAGCACATTAATAATAATAACTTTTTTAATCTCTAATTATTTAAAAAGGAAATGTTTAAAACCAGTATGGTGAATAAAAAGAATTAACACTTGAGCATAACATTTTTATATACTCTTAACCATTAAACAATTTAAAACAATTTATCTTTTATCGAACAACAAGCAAAATATTTTTACACAATTAACAGGACACAAAATTCTTATTCATTAATACAAAATTTATAAAATGCTAGACTGTAGACTATTCAACTAGGACTACAAATAGTTTTTCCTGGACTGAAATAGTCGTATTTACGTTTGAACACTTATTCTAGACCAAAGCAGAGTTTACTTGAATTTACTGAAGTTAATATATGTAAAATTTCCTCAATGAATTTTCAATTTAAATGAGTTTACTTTTTTACGAATTATTCTATAGATTTAGTGTACCTTCACACTTAACATGAAGGTCTTGAAGTTGTGAAGTTGATTGCTGTAGATGGTTAACAGTGTCTTCAAATTATCTCCTTTCCAACTCCTGGTTATGTTACAGTTGTGGATTGCTGGTAGTAATTACGATTCCCAGATGATTAGTCTTCCATGTAGATTTATCTTTTTATTTCTTGATTTTCAAAAGTAGTTAATTTTTTTTAAAGTTACTTTACTACATAAAATACTTGGTTTTAAAATTTATTGAAGTTAATTTAGAAAAATTTGTAGAGTGACTAAAGTAACGTCCTCTCTCCTCAGCAACAGATACTAGAGTTTCCAAGTTAATTTAGAAAAATTTGTAGAGTGACTAAAATAACGTCTTTCCTGCTCGGCAACTGATATTAGAGTATCGGTCTTACGACCAATAATTTTGGCTCTCCTTTCTTGTGGGAATGTTTCCTGCAAAAGGTAACCACTTTTCCTCCCTTTAGCGAAGAAATGTCTCTTCTGTTGATTTCTAAGTTTTCGGCTTTTTGCGTGACGTCATCTTGCGTTATTGCATTCCAACTTTACGATGTTTTAGCACGGCAATTTAAATGGTTTGAATTAGCCTTGAGACGACTGACTTATTCATTCCGTCTCATAATCCCCTTTTTTAAGCACCAATTTTTGTTTATTAAAACATGTTACATTTATATTTCAAAACTAAAATTTTTTGTCTTACTATTCACTATTTTGCAATCCTACCAATATTACATTTTATTACCTAATTCAAATCATCCCTAACTACTATAAATCATAACTTACTCTATTTAAAATTCATCATTTCTTATTACGTATTATACATAATGAAATTATTCATTCCTTATTTTCCATTTATTCAACTTATTTTAAAATTATTAAAATTCCTTTACTATTTAATTATCTGTAGAGTGACCGTCACTTGAGTCCAAGATTGTAGAGGGGGTGTGGTGGGGGTAACCACATGACCTAAGCCCTGCCCTTAACCCCTCCCCATGCCCCCTCTACCATGCCCCCTCCCCATGCCCCCTCCCCATGCCCCCTCCACATGCCCCCTCCCCATGCCCCTCCCAATGCCCCCTCCCCATGCCCCCTCCCCATACCCCATCCGCCATTTTTGTGACGTAATTTGGAGACGCCATTTTGTTGTTTTCCCCTCCCCATACCCCCTCCCAATGCCCAATCCCCAAACCCCCTCCCCATGCCCACCATCCGCCATTTTTGGACGCCTGTGACGTAATTTGGAGACACTATTTTGTTGTTTTGCCCCTCCCCATACCCCCTCCCAATGCCCTCTCGCCATACCCCCCTCATGCCCATCATCCGCCATTTTTGGACGCCTGTTATGTAATTTGGAGACGCCATTTTGTTGCTCTGCTACCGTTGTTGTCATCACACACGTGACGTCAGACACTTAACTTTTTTTTTCCTAGTGGGATTCGAACCTGTGAAGTTCGGATTTGAAGGCAGACACACTACCGACTGAGCTATTGTGCATAGTATTACTCGTATATTTAATGCATTATATAAGTCGTCATGTTTGTTGTTGAAATTTGTTACCGACAACGCTGTCGGTTACATTTTAGGGAACCAAAGAGCACCACCATATTGATTAGTAATGTAGAAGCCGCCTGTTGTCGAATTTTATTACGTTTTTACATTTTGAGAGTGCACCACATTGGTTTGATATCCACTGGGGAGGACAGTACACTTAGTTAGCCCTACTAGTGGTACCAGACCCGCTAGCGGGTCGATTTTTCATGCATGGCTTAGTTCATTAACTCCAAAACACGTATTTTGCAATTCAACATTACGCCCACTTAGAATTGTCTTATCGCAATAAATAAAATACCGTTGGAAAAGTAATGTTCCATAGATGCATAATCATGCAAAAAAAAACACCACAAAACGTTATAAATAATATCCCAAAAATTGGTGAAGTTCACATATTTTTTATGCATAAAATCGTAAATTTCAACTCGGTTTTTAGTAAACGCAACGCTATTTTTCTCCATATGATTACAAATCCATTTTTCTGTCAATTAAGTCAACCCAAACACTGTTCTATAGATCACATGTTTCTCTTTCTAACCGTAGATTACAAATTTTTCTGCGTATCACAGATCCAGAGATATTTCTACTTGACGATAGTACAAACTTGACACGACGAAATTCATTTGGCATTCGGTGCAGTTTAGGAAATAACATAATTCATTTTTCTATGTAGAAAAACGTATTTTGTTCTTTATAGTATGTTGTAGAGGAAATTTCATTCTACAAGTTGGCACCACTTGATATAGGCAATACTTACTTAGAAGGTTTTGTTTTCATCTCGGAACATACGCAATTGTGTGACGTGGAATTCAATTATAAAAGGCGTGAGGGATATAGTTTTGCGGTTAGATATTAGTTATTTTGAAGGTTTGTGTATACAAATTGTATATAATTTGTGTATACAAGTTACAATATATGTGTTTTTATTCCTAAAGTTTGTTTTTGAGTGAATTTCTAGTTTGTGAATGATTTATATTTGGGATAACCTAAGAGGTAAATTGTAAATCTAGGCTATAAACAAATTTTCTTATATTGAGTGTTTTATTTGATTATACAAGTGAATATGTGTGTTATTCTTGTAAAGTATATTGTTTTAGTGAAATCTAATGATTTTGTCTTAGACCTAGCTTTAGAAAGTTACTAATCACGCCTAAATTGTTGAGGTGTCTAACCTAACCTCACTTGTGAAAGTTACCTTTTTAGGGGAAGTCGGTATTTTTATTTTGAAAATGTAACAAATTATTATTTTTTCCCACTAAATATATTCACAAATATATTACAAATCTCTAGTAATCGTTGAAAAAAATCAAAAAAATCGAATTGTATGGTGTAATTTACGATATCTGTGAAATTATTCTCTTTTTACTCTTCGATTTTTTGGTATTTGACCAAAAACCTCCAATTGTGATACATCTAACATTTTTTTTTCACTACACACCTAGATTCTATGCACCTTTCTGAACATAATGATATATAGAACTTTTGTATAAAATATATATTACTAATTTTGGTAAATTGTTGAAAATAAAATGACCAATGTCCCCTTTTTCTTAAATAATTTTTTAAATTTTGAAAATGTAACAATTTTTTTTTTCCTAAATATATATTGACAAATAATACACAAAAGTTTTGTATATCTTAGAAAAAGGTGGTAAGCTATTGATTTTTGATGATACAGGTTTTTCTGAAAAATGATAACATCATTTTTTGACATGTAACATACTTACTCCAAAACCGTTTCAAAAATTTTTTTTTAATTACATAGATGAATTCTATGCACCATTTTTTATGAATTTTTTAAGAAAACAAAATTTTTAACATACACCGGTTGCAGTTTAAAACACAAACGATGGAGGTAGGGTACGTAAAAACTCGCGTACACCTTACGGTACGGGTCTAGCTCGTACCTCTAGGTTAAGGTTGCTCTGTGTCTGTAAGGTAATAATAAATCCATATATACATAGTGGTAGCCAGCATAGCACCGGTACTCCTCCGTTGGCTACTAGGGCATAGCACCGGTCAATACCCAACGTTTTTACTGACAAGTTGACTCACACGAGACTCTGTGTTTAAGGTGTGTGTGTGTGTGTTAGACACCTTACGGTACGGCCTCTAGCCCGTACCTTCTCCCCATCCACCAATTTGTCTCCCCAGCCAGATGAATGGTAAATAATATGAAAACGTGTAGATGTTTTAATAATTTATTCTCTCTCTATATTAACAAAAGTATTACAATAAGTTTAAAAAAGTTACATTCATATTAAAGTGTACTATAAAATAATTATTATAAATGACGATTTTGTCTGTCCGCAAGCAGTCTCTCCTGGAAGGAGTGAACTCCACAATTTTAAATATCGTACGATATTTATTACAAAATTATAAATATTGTACGATATCTTCGTAACGATATTCTATATCTCTGAAAATTCTATATTTCGTACATGAGAATAAACACAATGGATATGTTTATTCAAATTGTAGGAAGAGTTGACGAGAGTCAACTACCTACCGGCAGCATCGCTATTTCCTGTGACCACCAGTCCATTACTGTGGTCCCCAAAACCTATTGTCTATTATGTAAAATAGACACGCACGTTACAGGCTATCAGTCCTCTACACAAGCCACAATGTTCTAAATTTAGCGAACAATTGTAACAGGATAGTAAATGTCCGCAAGGTAAACAAGCGACCTCTATATCTCTTTCGTAGCAAATTTTACACGACAAAGTATCATTGTAGCGTCGGCATTATTCCGATTGAGAGCTGTCGTCGAAGATTGTGCATTTTTGCGAATATGTTCCAAAGCCCTTATGTAACAAAATCCTGTCACAGACCAACGGGTATGTTCACTTATAGAGTCTTCGTCCGGCTCCCAATCCTTAAGACCCAATCCACAAGCATAGCAGCATACACGATCTTCAGAGCCTTGTAAAAAAATCCAGTTTCGGACAATTTGGCCGGTGACAAGGGGTGTTTCCAATTTGAATAGGTACTCAGCCGCGCAGCGTATGTAGAGTATCCGTTGTGATATACATCTACTAGAGTGATACAATCCGTCCACAAGTTCTTTGCTGGCGTCTTCGCTCGATACTGAAACAAGACTTGTCCTCCGTGTTTTCACGGGGTTGGAACCGTCACGTGGTACATACGTACCTTGTGCCCACATTACAAGCCTGTCCTCATTCGATACTGAAACAAGACTTGTCCTCTGTGTTTTCACGGGGTTGGAACCGTCATGTGGTACATACGTACCTTGTGCCCACATTACAAGTCGAGGGCAAGCAGAAGGCTTACAACTTGTGGAAATAGCTCCAATCCATCGCTTTTCCCTGTGACCACCCCTCCATTACAAAATTGTGGTAACCATTTAATTTAATTTAATTTTTATTTTTTACCCCGTGCCCAATTGTATCTCATTCAAGGTTTATCAAGTCTTTCGACTGCACCAGTGACCTTCAAACAGGTTTACGGGAGAATCAACTCCGCTCCAGGGACCTCCATACAACTTTGCAGGATTTTTAGGTCCACACTAGAGGGTAACACACACATGATGCCAGTCAGGTATCTTCATACCATCCCCGCGTCTTTAGGACATCAATTTAGGCAAGGAGTAAATCGTAAAAACATTTTGCACTTTTTAGTGCAAATTTACTATCTACGTTACTATTATGTTGTGGTAATAAGCATTTAATGTCTCCACTATGGGAGAATTTCTCCTCCTGAGGCAATTCCATCATGCACGGATGAAATTGTCTCAGAAATTGAGCCTTTTCCAATCCTTTGGTGAAAAGTGTTGCAAAAGGCTTGCACAAAGTGCGTATCGTGTCCACGTTGTAAGGTACACCTCCTTCATCCCATCTAATATAGTGAAAACGAGATTGTAACCAACGAGCCGATCTTTGCGATTTATCGTTAAGCAGGGAAAAATTGTAAGGCGGTTTGAACACTGTGCTACTGTGAAAATGATCACTGACAATTGCCAATTCTTTGACGATATACTTGTTATCGTTATCTTGAAACGCGTGAAATTCAACTACTGCTGCTTGCATGTTTTTTAAACAAGCTCACTTCGTCGTATAATCTGTCTGCTTCGCGGGGAGAGTGCTAGATACGAGCTCGTCGCTGGCCAAGATCTCAATTATGTAGGAGCGTAACTCTTTCTCGATATAAAACAATTCAGCGACACGTCTGGACACGAGCGGCATACTCTCCTCTAGTAGCTTCCATTTGTCTGCGTTCAAGGTCATAAAATGTATCCCATCGTACAATTGAACATAACGTTTGCCGAAAAGATTGCGTACTATTACGTCACCGATAGTCAGATTGAATTTACACGTTCTCTTATCGCTGATAGCGACCGTAATAGATCTTAAATGAAGTAATAATTCGTCAAGTATTAGGTGATTGAAGAAAACAAATTTTCTATCAGCTTGCACTAAAAGTCTGAGAGTGAAACATGTATGCAGAAATAAACCGGTTGCTATGAATTTAGTGCACTCGGTGTTTATGAAATGAACAGATTTAAGAAATATTCCCAAAGGAAGGTTTGGTGGTACCTGACGCTTGGTAGGAGCTCGCTCCACGTCCATCTTGCTTGGCTCCATGGTCACGACTGAACTGTGAGCACACTGGTCTCTCACTACTACCACTCCCACGTAAGAATTTTTTCTGAAATGTTTGCGTAATTTTAGTTAAATCGTTGTCAAATTCCGGATCGATTTGTACGAGAGGAAACTCATGTAATCGCGGTTTGTTGTCGAAATCGAATTGATAGTATATCACGTCATCAATCTCGACAGCTTCACGAAAGTCACAATAGTGACGGCAAAAAACCACTCCTACAGCACCCACTAAAATGTATACCGAATCTGCAGAACCACCGATTTCACCCGAAGAAAGCCGATTCTTAACGCAGCATAGACGTGTCTCGATATTTGCGTCTCATCGACTTGAAACTTACTTTTGTTGTGGAGCAGACAGTCTTCGATGAATGCTTTGTTCAACACTTCGTCAATGTCTTGTTCAACATGATGTCTTGTCAGCAAATGATTGGCTCCCAGTGTATCGATACTATTATACCTATAAAGTTTGTGCGTGCGCATTTATTCCACAACCTTTTTCACCGTACTCGTAAGGAGATTGTACACAATATGCGAGTCGTGTAAAATCAGACAATAGGCTTTTTGCAGGTATATTAGCAGAAGTTTCTATTTCTAGTCTGACATCCACGGGACCTGATTTAATAGAATCGTTCTATTTGGAAAAATCGATTATGAAGAGAGGAGATTTTGTAAAAGATTGTAAATCTAGACTTGGCACGGACTCGTGCGTATAGTACGATTCTTGGAATCTATGGTACATTTCGTACATTGTGGAAATATCGCCGTTAATATTATCGTAAAGAAAATACCGTGAATATAGATAGAGTTTTAAATTTGAAAGGCCGCACATGTCAAACAGAGTGGCATCCTTTTTGATCTGATTTTTTCTATCTGTTTGAAAGGCTAGATTAACGTATCGCGGTTTTTCCAGCTGATTAGCGGTTTAATTGTCCACAAAATCTGATTTGTTTGCGGCACTATTGGATACTCGTGTAACTCCCAACTACGAAACGGAACATGGACAGGTTCGTCTCTTTCGTTCATTTTTAAAAGATTCAATCGGAGTGAATCTGAAACCGTCACATAAGGCACTCTCCAGTGTATAGTAGTTATGTTCAGTTTAACGTTTGCAGCATCATCACTGTATACAGCGTTCAAATAGGAGGCCGAACGTAAGAGCACTAGTTCCTGTTTTACGTTCATTACAATCCGTTGGTAGTCTTTGAAAAAGCCCATCAACAGCTTCAACGGAACAGAGAGGGAAAAGTTTGAAACAGTAGCCATCCCACCGGCCCCTAACCATCCTGCGTTGCTGAATTTATTCTTTTCACTCTCTCGCAACAACAATAGATTTTTAATGGTACTGGAAATTCCAACATTTCTCGTACGGTCCACTTTGCTACCGGCAAATTTCAATAGAAAGGCTACGGCATTGTTGACCAATTTCACTGTTGCAGCTCCGCCGTCCGCTTTTGTACCGTTTAGTATTCCTTTTATATGTAATATACTTCCAAACACGGTGCTGTGATCACGTCCTGTTGATTTATGGGAATATGAATTTCATCGCTAATACCGTACGTTGACGACGCATAAGGTCTGTGCGAATGATATTCAAGACCACTGATGACGTCATTGTATTCTGTTGCACTATCTATTGCCAGTACATCCATTTTTCACTTTAAATCTCAAAGCTGAGAGAAAACGAATATTTCTAGCTGTTAACTCTGTGGAGTTTGAACATACACTGATACTGTTCTTATAACGTTGTCCATTAAATACGAGACCCATTTCTACGTAAATGCAATCGAACAGAAACTGATTCTACTCTGAAATTTATAAGTACTTCGTTCTGATCTCTAAGGCTTACGGTGATGTTATGAATGGTTTTCACGTTGTCGGATAAATATATTACAGTTGTCGGTATTTCGACAATCTTGTACCCCGGAGCCACTTGTGGGTAAAACTCGTGTATATTGTGGGACTCTTTTCCATTTTGAAATGACCCAGTTACAATATTACACGCAACTCTAATAACATTTACCCTTATAATATTGACGGGCAGCTCAGATTCGTGTTTTCGGTTGGCTGATAAATCCCCATTATTGAAACCGAGTAATTTTCCGATAGATCCGTTTTAAAAAGTGTAGTCTTTGAACACTTAACTTCCGCTTTAAGTATGTTATTGTTCGGCTTGAGAGCGAAATTGCAATCTCCGGTTTAAGCTGTGATTTGATATATTTTTCAATATCCTCAATTTTGTACGAACCTGTCGGTATTTTAACGGTCACTTCATAATTATCGTTTTGATCTTCACCGAGATACAATTTATTATTAATACCTTCTTCAATATTGGGAATGGAATTGTACACAGCAAGATCAATGAGACCGATTTCCCACTCTCCATCGGATAGATCAATCGGTGGAAAGAAATCACACCAAAGTGTAGAACTATTTCCGTTTAAAACAATACTCATGATAGTAGAAACTTTAAGCACAAATGTCCACAGACTACTGAAGTGTCACTTTGATGTCGCTTGTAATTATAGTGAATATTAGCATTGGAACCAAAATATCTAGTCAGTTCTAGTGGGGGTTAAAGATTTCCAAAACTGTCATAATACTCTACATTTTCATCGAGCTTTTTATAACACACCCAATGTGTAGCTTCACCCGTGCTACTATCAAGGTTTACAATAGCGGATTCGTTTTGCAAAGGTTGTACGGGTAGAGTGTCCCTCATATAAACACCTCTGAAATACGCTATCATCAGTTTCACGGCATATTTTTCTAAATCAATATTTGTTAATGGTCTGTTTGGTAATGAATCAATGAAACTTTATTTTTACTGATCTTCTTCTTCTTCTTCTTGGTTCTACTACTGTCTTCCAGTCCCCTGCTTTTTGGATACGGTTTGAGATACAGACCAGTGCCTTTTGCATATGGTTTGAGATACAGACCGCTGCCTTTTTGATAACGTTTGAGATACAAACCCCCACCCAACAAGGGATGTTTCGACTTTTTCCAACCTCCCAATTTGGTTTTCGCTTTCATGGCCTTTGTTACAGCCCACGCTGCTGCCCGGTAACCCATAGACGCGTTACCCGATTTGACTCAACTCCAAGCCCGTTCTGCTAAAATTTTGTCTGCTTCTCTACGATGCTCTGAATCACTGTATTTGCTGTACGCTATATCATACTCTTTACACGCTTCGTCTAAAGGATTGACTCCTTTATCACCACGGGCTAACTTCTCGGCTAGTTTTGTACTTGGACCACAATAGTTGTAAGAGGGTAAATGGATTTCTACAGGCAATAGATCTATAGCCTTATTTAAAACCTTATCACCAACGCTTAAAATTCCAGAAATGAGACCACTGCCCTTTTTGACTCTTTTTGATGTTGTTCGTCCCTTTGCCATTTCTTTACTGAATCAATACTCATGGTTGCAACGTATTTATGCTTGAGGTTGTTCAGTGTCGTCGCTCCATATCATATGCCAATGACTAAATGTTTCTTTAGAAGTATCGACTTTACTATATTGCTTTTTAATCGTATGTGCGAGATCAATCAATTCCCTTCGCCATTTGTTGTCTAATGTGTTCACTCTCTTACTTACAGTTGCTCTATAGCCTGTACTAATTGGGCTTGTGTGATGGCATCACTATCTGTAACACCGTCGGCAATATTACAAATACGTTTGGAGGAGGTATCAAAGCAGTCTTTTTTTATCTCTTAGTAGAGCACGATCTATAATCAACGACATTAATTCTTCAAGCTGTTGAAAGTTGATTGCATCCAAGCTGCTAGTACCATCCTTTACGTTGGTCAGTTTTCTACTGCCACAGTTCCAACCGTTACTGTTAAAACGGCATTACTTTGTTGTCCACATAATATTTGTTGGCTGCGTATTCCATGTGTATTGGGGTTTTTACGTTGCATATATAGCTTTTTTGAGCGTCAAATTTATCGTGCAAATTTTACCCAATAAAGTACATTCTAGCATATTTCACGTTTAAACCATCGCCATTCTCTAGGGGAGTACCAATATTCTGTAGCCGATAATTTTTAAAGTCATAGCCCCTAACAAGTTTAACTGGAATTAACGATTCGAGATATTCTTTTGTCACGGCATCATCATTGTCTTTCGGTTTAGTTAAACCACCTATAGGTCTCCAGCTTGCGTCATATCGTTTCCTCTAGTCGTCAAACATTAAACACTTTGTTTCTAATTGGTTAAGGGTGACCGCATCGGTTTCAGAGCGTGCTGTAGCTACATTATGTAACAATTTACCTCCTATATCATAGTCTCCCTCTGGTGTAAGGTTAAACCCTACACCTTTAGGACCTATTTTTCTGTTGGAGCAACTACTTCTATACTGTCGAAACTTGTCGACACTCATTGTATTAATGTTCTAATTTTTCTATTTCCTGCGCCTTTTATAATTCCAGGTTCTTTTAGCTCTTCGATAATAGAAGCTATCTCGTTTGCGTGATCCGTATGTCCGACATCATGAGATGCCAACAAATGTCTCAGTCTGTCACATAACTCATTCGGATCGTCCCAGTATGAATAACCTCTCCCGCTAAATGTTTTAGAAGAGAATAACTTCTCTATAATGTTTTTATATTTTAAAGATTTGTTACGATTAACTTGTCCGTTCGGATCGTATAATCTTTTGTGTGCACTGGTTCTCAAGCAGATATCTTTATACGCTTGTAAATCGGCCTCGGTATATATTTCATCATCGGGTAGAAGCTTAAACACCAACTTGTACAATCCGTTAAGATTGTATGTGCGTCTCCCTTTATAGTGTACTCCGTCAATTATAATGTCACCATCGTCTGACAACTGAAGAGTCTTGTTACCAATCATCATAGACTCGGCTCTGATTTTCGGTCCGTAACTGTGATCTATACTTTGACTACTGGCGGAATCTTTCATCATTTTGAGCATCTATTTTCTTGCCAGTGGATGTGTGAAAGTACTGTTTATCCATTTTTCAGATTCACTTTGTCCTACAGGTGTGGACAATACTTCCCTTACACTGGGCTGCGGTTGCTCAGGAGTCTGCAATTATTTCGGTATCCATAAAATCAACCCTGGGAGTAGCCGGTACTTCCCCGACAGTCCACTCTTCATTTTTCTCTCCCTCACTCTCGCTGCTCCACTCATCTGCTCTTTCCGTCTTACCATCCCACTCTTCTTTGGGTTTAATTTCTTGTTTCGGCAAAAACACTCCACTCTACTGCAACTCTTTAATTATTGGCGTGTATTTCTTAGTATACATTCGTTCCTCTTCGGCCTCTCCGTACCTCAACTGCCTGTACTTTTTTTTTATAGCCTTGCGTAATCTGGCTATCTCCAGCGTTAGATGCTCTCTCTTCTCAGACATCTTGTAGAATGACATTTGTTGCAAATATCACGCCTTTTGTACCTTAAAAATCTGTTACAATTCGATCAAATCCAATTCTAAATCTTCCATTCTCTGGTTCACTGTCCTTATCTATTACAACGAATCCATGTTTATCTTTCCACGCGGATGCACAAATGTTTTTAAAATCACTAAACACCATATCAGTGTTTACATGATCATTGTAAATCTGTCGTAAATTGAGATCGTCCCGCTTGAAAAGGACCAAGAGATTGGCATTGTCTCGAATCAATTGTTTGGGAATCCTGCTGTACGTCTGTCCTAAGTAGAAGGAATCTATATTATTGTGACATCCCATGGTGATATAGTTACGTATATTGTCGTGTTTCTCCCAAGCTATGTTGTCCAAAAATTATTATCGAATTTGGCTCTGCTTCACTAGGATGGATGACATTTTCGTTGTCCGTGAATGTGTAATAACCAATTTCTTTGGTATTTCCCAGTATAGTTTCCAAAAACTTGTACTTTGGCTGCTGGAGTGATTTAGAAAATACGTAGACGTTGGCAAATTTCAGTCCGTTTGGATTGAAGAGCAGATTAAATAGCACATTAGTCTTGCCACTGGTGATGGGCCGCACACTATAGATCAAACTGTGTTTGGTAATAAAGAACTGTGACAGTGCATTATTGAACCGCCTCCTGCAACAACGTCAAAGTTTCTTACACGTAATTTATCCGCTGCGTTTTTTAAGCGCATTACGCTGCTCAACGTTTGTCTAAATACTGTGGAAAACTAACAGTGCTATCCTATTAAATACAAAACCTAAACAACAAGCTTGGTTTTATCAATCCAACTATCGTGTTCCTTGTCAAACCCTAACCACCGCACCAGTACTTTGTTACCCTTTTTGCGTAGTACTTTTTCAACAAGATATACGTTGCCGATCTTTGACTCGCTTAATTCTTCGGCATAGAATCCTTATTTTAGAATGTCACCTTTTGAGTCTTGTAGAATGTACGTTAAAGGATTGGTCGGTACAACAGCGTACATGGTAAACACTTCGTTTGTCCAGTTGGGTAGATATCCTTTAGCAAAAGTCTTTTTAAATTTCGATATTCTAACTTTGTCGTCCGCTTTAATCGCGCCAGCGCTTTTGTACTCTTGTGTGATATTTTGTCCAGTAACATTTTCTCGTGCTTTTTCAACACTTGAGCGGGTTTCATGCCGATAGTACTGTGCACAGTGTTATTGTATGTCTTTACTACGTTTCTCAGCAGCTCTAACCACTCGTAACTACCGCGTGTCGTAAATTCATGCCGCATTCTATTTTTCAAAGTACGGTGCAGACGCTCCACCATGGACGCTTTCTTGTCTGAAAAAGTGGCGTAGTGATTTATATTGTATTTTTTCATTAATCTCATCACGTGCGTATTGAAAAACTCCTTCCCCTGATCGGTCTGAAAGTTATTCATAGGATGTTTTTTGAGTATCGGTTCTAACGCTATAGATACGTCTAGAGCAGACTTTGTCATCAATGGTTCTGCAATCGCAAATTTTGTCAGACAATTTTTCATTGTTAGTTTATATTTGTAACCTTGGTTTTCTTTAGCATATGGAATCATTTCCACTAGAACGGCTTGGTAAAGGTCATTAACTCCTTTCAGCGTCACACCTCGTGTTTTGAAATTTCTTCGCGCGGGCTTGTGGAGCTCCGCCGCAATGGCTCGCTTACATCCATTATGTAAATGAGTGTGTTTATGGTATGGTGGCACTATTTATTTCGTGGAGATACTCTGGTGCACGTAACCTCGAAATTATCGCTGCTTGTTCCCGTCTCACTGTTGCTTTGGATTAATCCGCCGAAAATTGTCCATAAAAGATCCGCAGAGATGTCGGAAGCTTTACAAAAAGCAACGTATCCAGGCGTATTTGTTTTAAAATTGGGACTAGTAAACGTAAAGCCCAACAGATCACCATCAGCTGTTCCATTTTTCATCTTGTCCACCAAAAATTCAAAGCCTCTTTTATTCAATAAATTTCCATGACATTCTCAGGTGGTGGATGAAATTTAAAATGAAATTTAGTCCTTAGAGTATGAAATTTTTTAGTCTCCCTACTTTGGGATGAAACAATGTAAATTGGTTCTATTGCTCTTTACACGTCAATTGTTCCTTCAGAAGTAGTACAAACATCTGGCATTTTATATTAATAGGGGGCAGCGGGAGAGGGGGAAGCAAAGACAAGTCTGTACTTGCAAAAATGGCTGCAAGTGGGTGCAGACAAATCTCTGGAAGACAAATTCCGGAGATTATCGGTTACTAACATGATATTTGGTTGGTTAATCGGTTACTGAAAGTATATTTTGGTTGGTTAATCAGTTGGTAATGGTATCTATGGGTTGGTAAATCGGTTGCTAACATGATATTTTGGTTAGTGAATCGAATGCTAAAAGTATATTTTGGTTGGTTAATTGGTTGGTAATGTTATCTATGGGTTGGTAAAACAACAAAACGGTGTCTCCAAATTATGTCACAAAAATGGCGGATGGGGTATGGGGAGGGGGCATGGAGAGGGGGTATGGGGAGGGGTTTAGGGGAGGGGTTAAGGGCAGGGCTTAGTTCATGTGGTTACCCCCACCACACCCCCACTCCAATCTTGGACTCAAGTGACGGTCACTCTACTATTATCCTCACTTATATCTATACATCTTATCCTAATTCCATTATTATTTTCATTTCAATGTTTATTTTTAACATAGTATACACAAATTTATTCATTTTCAAAAATCATCTTACTACTTAATACAATACTTTTTCTTTAATCATTCTACAATAAAACAGTTAATACCTGTCCTTAATTTTTTGGTATTACAGTTGCTTTTTGTTGAAAGTCCCTGTATCACTGTAAAGAAACATTTTAAAACACACACAAACACATACACATTTATATCTATAGGAATAATTCGCATTTCTACCACAAACAACCATGTTTCTGCTTTGGTAATGTTAAAACTATCTATACCTACTTAACTAGTAACTACAAAGATTTTCTGAATGAAGTTATTAGTTAAAGATTTCAATTGGACAAAAATTATTAATTAAAACAACATGTTTATTCCATTTCATTCATACAATTCTCCCCTCCAGCTAATTGTCTCGGAACGCTGGTCGGCCTTTGTTTGATCAGGTGTCCAGGACTTCCGTTACCGCTTACATTCTTTCTTCCTTTAAATTTTGTCATGTTATGTGACGAACCCTGATGACCTTGGCCTAATGACCACTTCCCAGCTCACAGCTGATTAACTGTATATTTTTTTTTCTAATTTAATGTACAAACATATATATTACTTTTTTGACTCTAATTATGCATGGAATTTCTTCAAATCTTTTATATCGTATCGGCCCTTAATTGTTTCTTTCATCTTAAATTTTACTTTAGGCCTAACTCTCTTTTTCTTAAACTTTATCCTTTTTTTAAATTTAACTTTCTTCTTTCTGTCTTTCCTTTCCTCCTGTCTACGTCTAGGTGAGTCACGTCCGGTATTGTTTTCTCCTGTTTTCTTCCCCTTAAGTTTTACTACCCTTTTAGTATTTATTACTTCATCAATTTTAGTTTTATTTTGTATGTCAATTTGTGCCTCTGGCACAATTTTATTAATTTTAATTACTTTATTACCCTTATTCTCCGCGGTATTAAGCACTTCTTCATTTTCATTAACTTTACTTTTATTTTTCGTCGATTTTTTATTTAAATTAAAACCTTTTCGTCCTTTGTTTTCACGTCCAGTTAAGTCACTATTCGGTCTAGACACGTTATTTGCCTTTATTTTTACTTCTGTCGGTTTTTTGATAGGTATCTTACAAGCCCCTGTTTCTCGCTTGTGCAAATTTGGGGTCACCTTTTTCTGCAGTTGACATTTCCGCCATTTTGTTGTTGAATCTGCATGTAATTTTTACCCAATCTTGTTTCACCTTTCGTAAGAAAATCTGCCACAATAAATTCATCGTCCTTAACCATTTGTAGAAACCCCCTTTCCATGTTGATACGGCTTCAATATTTGCACAACATATTACATCCCATTATCACTTTACTTTCCAGTTTTGGCACTACCATAAACTT
Organism: Aphrophora alni; assembly: GCA_963513935.1. NCBI lineage: Eukaryota > Metazoa > Arthropoda > Insecta > Hemiptera > Aphrophoridae > Aphrophora > Aphrophora alni. The sequence goes on from OY740765.1 coordinate 97,158,579, forward strand.
TAAATACTTTATTTTGAATCGTTGTTTCTAATAATGTTTGCAATTTTACCTTTTGCCTCTGACTTTTTAACGCTGTTATCATCTCCGTGTTTGCTACAGGTAATTCCATGATTTTATTGTTCCTTGATTTAATTACATTTCTATAAAAATCCTCCTGAATGCACAACTTTTGAGCTCCTGTGTCGATCGCTATATTAACGTTCACATCCTCTAAATGTACACTTATTTCAGGACATTTTTCAATATCCTCATTATTTATATTAACGACTTTCCTTTCCTCCATTATGTCCTTCTTAATTTCTGTATTTACTATCCCTAATTTTAATTGATTTATCTCTTGATCCCCCTTTTATATCAGTTAAATTTTATTTTATCTTCGATCCCAATTCCGTTTTCCTTTTTAATTTCCAAGTTGTTCCAAAATTTGCGCCTTGAGATCTCATACTTTTGTTTTTTGTGACCTTAGGTAGGAATTTTTGGTTAGAAGGACCTGGGTTTTGAGGTATCTGAGGTTGTGGTTTATTTGGGTGAACAGCATAGGATCTAGGGTTAGGGTTTTAGGACGGTTTAGAAAAGTCTCTTTCTTTCTCTAAAATTTTGGTCTTTATACTGCCCTTCCTTACGTTCATAACTATCTGGTCGTCGAACCTCCCTACTCATTCCATCCAGTGTTTCCATGGTCCTTAAAAAATTAATTGCATCGTCAAAATGCTCACTTGCCCTTCCAATGCATGCTAATTGCACCTTTTGGTCAAAATGTCGCATTAATTGGTAAATCAAAAACTCTTCTGGGATTTTGTTCTAAATTTTCCGCTTTACCGACCATTTTACAAAAATAGTCTACCCGACTCATGGTTCCATTTACATTGTATTTATGGTTCTCTATTTGGTTTCTTATTATTTGTTTTGTTTGATAACCAAAGTAATGTTCCAAGAATAGTTTTTTAAATTGACTATAATCTTCTGTTTCCCGTTTTACAATTTTCCACCACTCCATTATGACACCCTTTAATTTTTTTTCAACTATTTTCAATTTATCATTATCTTCTATCGCAGGATTTATTTCTTGAAATAATTTTTCCACTTGTTTTAAAAATTGTACCGGATTGTCCCTTGGATTTCCCCAAAATTCTATAGTTTTTGTTTCTAAATTAGCTTTGTCTAAATAAATTACATTTTTGGTACTTCTACCGGATTCTTTAATTTTTGCTACTTCTTTAATTTTGGTTTCTAATTTTTTCATTTTCTCCCCAAGTTCCTTGGTTGTATTTCCCTGTTCCTTAATACTGTCTGTTACTTTTTTAACTTCCCCTATGCACTCTTCCAATCTTCCTTCAAAAGTTTATATTCGCCCAGTATTCTTGGCCATATTGCTTTCAATGGATTCTTTAATGTCTTCCATAAACTTTCCCATTTCCTGTTTCTGTATTTCTTCCCTAGGATCCATTTGTTTCCCATTTCTTCTTTCTCCTTAATCCGTTTGGCTTCCATTTCTTCCTTCTCCTTAATTCACTTGGCCTCCATTTCTTCCTCTCTCTTAATCCACTTGGTTCCATTTCTTCTCTCTCCTGTTTTCGCTTGGCTTCCATTTTTTCTTTCTCCTGTTTTCACTCAGCTTCCATTTCATCTTTCTCCTGTTTTTGCTTGGCTTCCATTTCTTCTTTCTACTGTTTTTGCTTGGCTTCCATTTCTTCTCACTCCTGATTTCTTTCGATTCTTTCTTCTAATCTTCTTAGTTTGTCGTCTTCCTCTTTCTCTTTCTCCTTTTTCAGTTGTTCTGCTCTATCCTGTTCTCTTTTTTCCCTCCTTCTTTCTTCCATTTGGTTAAAATATTTTGCCATCTTTTGCATCTCAGTTTCCTCTTCCTGCAAACCTCCTTGTTTAGCTGGATCCTTTGCCGGTCCCATTTTCACTTACACTTTTTTATTTAGCAATTTAAAAATTTAGTTTTACTGATTTAATTTGGACTCTACTTTTTATTTATTATTAGCTTTACAATTTATTATATTTGTTGTTGTAATTACCAGCACAACTTAACGCTAACATACATACGCATAAATTATATCAGAACTCAGGATATTTTCAATCGTATGAAACACTAAAAACCAAAATTTTTTTAAAAATTTTGTTTTTCCGAGCTTCACGCTATTGGGCGCCACTTACTACGTATCGATCCCCACGTTGGAATGCCACTTACCACTTACCGACTCACTCGAACCCCGGGGTGTTACGTCACTTACCACGTACCACTTTTTCTGATAACTTTTTAACGCCTCGTTGGGAGTTCGAGTCGGTTCGATCGCGGACAAGACCAAGTTGCTCACTTTTACAATTTTACTTTAAATCAAAGTTATTGCAAGACTTGGCTTTTGTAAGTCTGAGTCTGTTCTCAACAACTTACAATCTGAATTTACTAAAATTCTCTGAATTTTATTTCTTTGCTCAATGAATTTACTTTTATGACTTTTACGCTCTCTCTCTCTCTCTCTGGGGAAGTGCCTTTTGGAAGAAATCGGCTCCTGAATTCCGATAATAATTTTTATTTATTTTTATTATATATTGTACCAGAGCACATTAATAATAATAACTTTTTAAATCTCTAACTATTTTAGAAGGAAATGTTTAAAACCAGTATGGTGAATAAAAAGAATCATCTCTTGAGCATAAAATATTTATATACTCTTAACCATTAAACAATTTAAAACAATTTATCTTTAATCGAACAACAAACAAAATATTTTTACACAATTAATACGACACAAGTTAATTTAGAAAAATTTGTAGAGTGACTAAAGTAACGTCTTCTCTCCTCGGCGACAGATACTAGATTTTCTAAGTTAATTTAGAAAATTTTGTAGAGTGACTAAAATAACGTCTTTCCTGCTCGGCGATTGATATTAGAGTATCGGTCTTACGACCAATAATTTTGGCTCCCTTTCTTGTGGGAATGCTCCTGCAAAAGATAACCACTTTTTCTCCCTTTAGTGAAGAAATGTCTCTTCTGTTGATTTTTAAGTTTTCGGCTAAATTACTCCGTAACTCTTCTGCTAAAAGCTGTTCTAGGCATAGTTTTCTTCTATTGTTTTAGTTTTATGAATTATTTTTCATTAAAAACCCTTTTAATTGATATTTTAATTTTTTTATTATTTCGGTTTTCTTCCGTTGACTGTTGGTCATTGGAGTAGGGCTGCTAATCCGTGACGTCACACTACCTGAGCTCAGATTTCCTGTCAAACCTGGAAAACTTTGGATAAGAACACTTTTTCGTTATTTTTGCTGTAACTTTTGAACGGTTGGTCCGATCTTCAGTTTCTCTTCAGATTCCTCTTCTTCATATTATTGAGGGTCTTGACAAAATTGATTCGACGGCCGCGTAGTTACCGCACTTTTTACGATTGTCCATTTTTTCACAAAACTAACTTCTTACCTAAGTCTTTTTAAAAAATTATTTTGCACTAAAGTTATTCTCCTGGTCCTATAACGGAAATAACTTTTTAGTTTTTCGTCTTAGCTTGCTTGGTTCGTGAGTTATTGATGCTTGAAGTCGTGACTATTTGGTCATCGTATTTTTCGTATATAAAATCCCCCCCCATTATTATTTTTCAACTCTGCTCTTGTTATTTTACATACATATACATTTCTTATATATAACCTATTACTTTTTTATCCCCTTTAAACTTTAATTTAACCGCTTTTGGGCTTTAACTTTTTAGTTTTTGTTATTATTATTTCTCCCCCATTTTAACTTTAATTCTTTTTATGACCCCATATTATTATTCCCTACTATTGTCTTTTCATTTTCTATTATTAGGTTTGTTTAGTTTATTATCCTTTCACCTTGAAAATATCAAAAAACTCTCCAAGAATGACTTTTCAAGTCCTTTTTCCCCTTATTATTATTATGATTATTACTTCATTTTTATTGTTGATTATTATTATGTCCCCTACGGTTTATGGCTCTATTGCTTTTGATTTTTAATTTTCCCCTTTTTGCAAATTTTAGGATTTTTAGCCCATCTAATTTCCTTAATAACTTTTTTGTTTTAAGTTCAATCACATTTATTTGTTGATATTATTAATCGTCTGCTTCTATTGTATCATTATTTAGTTTCATATTTTACTTTTTTTAAATTAAAATTGGAATCACTATAAGTTGTTCTATCAAGCTCAGACATGCCAGATTTTGGCTTGCCTTGCGTGACATCATCGCCTTTATCGCATTCCAACTTTATGATGTTTTAGCGCGGTAATTTAAATGGTTTGAATTAGCCTTGAGACGACTGACTTATTCATTCCGTCTCACCGGGTCGTTTCAAATTGGAAGAGTCCCACAATATACACGAGTTATACCCACAAGTGGCTCCGGGTTACAAGATTGTCAAAATACCGACAACTGTAATATATTTACCCGTTAACGCGAAGACCGTTCATAACAGAACCATAAGCTTTAGAGATCAAAACGATGTGCCTATAAATGTCAGAGAACAATCGGTTTCTGTCCGATTGCATTTACGTCAAAATTGGTCTCGTATTTATTAGACAACGTTATAAGACCTGCATCAGTGTACGTTCAAACTCCACAGAGTTAACAGCTAGAAATATTCTTTTTCTCTCAGCTCTTGGATTTAAAGTGAAAAATGGATTTACTGGCAATAGATAGTGCAGCAGAATACAGTGACGTCATCAATGGGCTGGAATACCATTCTCACAGGTCTTACATGTCTTCTACGTACGGCAACAACGATAAAATTCGTATAGCTATCATTCAACAAGACGTGATCACAACACTGTTTGAAGTATATTGCATACTAAAGGGACACTGAGCGGTACAAAAGCGGACGGCGAAGCTGCAACAGTGAAGTTGGTCTACAATGCCTTAGCTTTTCTATTCGACGATATTTGATACGATTTGCAGGTAACGAAGTGAACAGTATGAAAAATTTCTGAATTTCCATAAATTAGAAATTTCGGACTAGAAATAAAAAACTTGTGCTGTTATACCTGTAAATACTACAGCCTATTGTCTGATTTTATACAACTCGCATATTGTGTACATTCTCCTTACGGCAACCGTTAAAAGTTTGTGGAATAGTTGCGTATGCACAAACTGTATAGGTATATAACAATATCAATACACTGGGAGGCGATCATTCTCGGATGAATTACCATGTGCACCACATACCCAGGAGTCATCCACGCTTTCTTCAGGATCTTACCTAAGGATAGGTTATCTGATTTAGAGGACATAATTGACGAGAATAGTATCTATAAATTTGATTGTCATCCGATCTGTATAGACGAAGTGTTGAACGAAGCATTCATCGAAGATGGTCTGCTCCAGAAGAAAGAAAGTTTCAAGTTGATGAAACTCAAATATCGAGACACGTCTATGCTTTGTTAAAGCGCCAGCTTTCTTCGGGTGAAATCAGTGGTGGTGATAACGTATACGATTTGGTGGGTGCTGTATTAGTGGTTTTTCGATGCCAATATTGTGAGGCTTGTGAAAATGAAGAGATTGATGACGTGATATACTATCAATTGGATTTCGTCGACAAACCATAATTACACAAGTTTTCTCTCGTATAAATTGATCTGGAATTTGACGATGAAATTCATCGCAACCGGTTTATTCCAACATACGGGTTTCGGCCTCAGACTTTTAGTACAAGCCTTTAGAAAATTTCTTTTCTTCAATCACCAATTACTTGACGAATTACCAATTCATATAAAATCTATAACGGCCGCTCTCAGCGCCAAGAGAACGTGTAAATTCAATCTAATTATCGGTGGTGACATAATTGTGCGCAATAATTTCGGTTAACGTTACCTTCAATTATACGACGGACAACATTCTATGACCTTGAACGCTGACGAATGGAGGCTACTCGAGTAGAGTATGCCACTCTTGTCCAGACGTGTCGCCGAATTGTTTTATATCTAGAAAGAGTTGCGTTCTTACATCATTGAGATCTTGGCCAGCGGGAGTTTGTATCTAGCACATTCCCCGAGGAGGACAAATTGAACGACGAAGTCACGTTGTTTAAAAAACATGCAAACGGCTGTGGTTGAATTTCAAGCCTTTCAAGATAACGACAACAAGTATATAGTCAATGAAATGGCCATAGTCAATGATTATTTTCAAATTGAATGTTCTAACCGCCGTACAAATTTTCTGTCCTTAATGACAAAGCTCAGAGAACAGTACGGTGGTTAAAATCATGTCACCACTGTATCAGATGGGAAGAAGGCGATGTGCCTTATAACACGAACACGATAAGCACTTTGTGAAAGCCTTTTACAATACATTTCACTAATAGATTGGAAAAGCACAATTTTTCAGACAATGCCATCCATATGTCATGGCATACCATGGTATTACCTCAAGAGGAAAAATTTTCCTATAGCGGAGACAATAAATGTTTATTACCTCAACATAATATTAACGAAGATAATGAATGTGTGGTAAAAACTGCAAAATGTTATTACGATTTGCTCCTTGCCTAAATTGTTTTCTGATAGTGATGAAAGGATGGTATGAAGATATCTGACCGGCAGCTCTGTATTTTTGTGTTCATCTGGCATGGTCGTAAAAAGCCCGTAAGGTAGAATGAAGGTCGCTGCAGTAGCGTTAGTTCTCCTGTAAACCTGTGTGTGACACTTTTAGGCATGGAGTCAAAACACTCAAAAATCATAAAAATAAAAATCCTAAAAAAAATTGGGGACCACAATTAATTCTGTAATGGAAAGATGATCACAGGAAATAGCAATGATTTGGAGCAATTTCCACAAGGAGTAAAGCCTTCTGTTTAAAAATAAAATATTTGGGGAACACAATTTTGTAATGGACTGGTGGTCAAAGGGAATAGCGATGGATTTGGTGCTATTTCCACAAGCGGTAGAGCTTTCTGCTTTCCCTGGCTTGCAATGTGGGCATGAGGAACGGCTTCACTGTACCACATGACTGTTCCAACCAGTGAAAATACAGAGAACCAGTCTATTTTGTTTCAGTCATGAGTGAGGGGGTGTAAGAGAAGATGTGGTGGACTGATTGTAAAACTTTAGAAAATGTGTACGACTTTCAATACTCAAACAGACCTATTCAAATTGTGTACATCCTTTGACAGCGAGTAAATTGGCCAAAGCAGGGGTTTTTTACACAGGCATTGATGACCATACATATTGTTTTGCCTGTGGATTGGGTCTTGGCGATTGGGAACCGATTGAAGACCCTATTGTCGAACATTACAATTGGACGTTGGGTAGATGTGGATATATAAGGGCATTAAATGAACTTCGTAGAACATTTGCAACAAATAACAGCCTCTCTGTAAATACCACTACTACTACTACTATATGCGAGTGTAAGCTATATAAAATTTGCTACCAGAAATAGAAGTCACTTTGTTACCTTGTTGCCATTTACTAGCCTGCACTCCAATTAAAGAATTGTGGTCTGTGTAGACAAAATATAGCTGCCACTGTATGCGTATTCTTTACATAATGAAAAACTTTACACAATTTTTACAATTTTGGCTAACTTTTTTTTCAAAATTTACCCCCAACATAACCCTGAATGTTGACGCTATTTGGGGGCTTTTCAAACTAATGCTGCGTAGAATTTTGTTGTTTCCTTAAATGATACACCGGATGAAAAAACTGTTCTCTATAAGGTTCTACCGCTCTAACATTGATGGTAGAAGCCTAACACACATGAGCACACAAACACTCATACACTGCATACACACATACTCACATACTCACATAGATACACACACACACACACACACACACACACACACACACACACACTCACACTTACCACCTTAAACAGAGTCTTGTGTTAGGCTAGGTTAAGATCTCATCTTAAGTAATAACATTGGTCATGGTCTCATACATTTTTAGTTAGGATTTCAGGTTAGGGGCCTCACTTTTGGGTTGGGTAGGTTCTATGATGGCTAAAAATAATTTTGCTTTGGATAGGTACTATGATGACTATAAATACTTGGAAGTTGGGTAAGAACTATGATGGTTATGGTATTTTTTTTTTTTTTTAATTTTGCAGGATAGGTGGAAAATCTTCAAAAGACAAAGGGAGAAATCCGCTCTTCCCAATAGTGTGAGATTCTTACTAACTAAAAACCACCTTCCTTCCTGTTAGTACCCCTATCGCGTGGGACAAGGAAACAGGAAAGGTTTTCCATGTACCAAGCTGAGAAGCTCTTTCCATGGGCGTATCGAGATTGTAAATGTGGAAGAAAGCAGAACGTTATGTATCCGGGCGAAGGGCGAGGTAAAGACCTGACTTGACAGAGTCCAGTCAGGTAAAACCTCGCGACAGATCATGCAGGAGCCCAGGTTTGGTAGATGTGGCGTGCAAGGTGAAGGATGGGAGTTACCTTACAAATACCTTGTTAGTGAATTTATTGGAGGAGCTACAAGCTACATCTTCTTCTGCTGCCTACTCGATACTGAAATAAGCGTGCAAGATTAGACTGCATGCAACTGCGTCCTGGTGGCGACAGCTTGGCTTATGCCGCTGCCGTGCACCCTTTGATCTGAAACAGAGCTAGAAAGCAAAGAGGTGAAATTTAGGTATGAAGTAGGCTATGCATGGCTTTATAGGCCCAAACGAGAGATCAAGGTCGGTTGTGCGAATAAGGACAGCGGCCGTCTGTGTTTATCAAATGTTGTGTCGTACGTACCTAGTGAAGAGATTAGTGTTGATGTTGGGTGTGCATGTGCCCCCTTGTAGAGATAAGCTGATAATCGTTGAATGTGTTGTTTGATGAACAGCACATTTAAGTCTTTATGTAAGGCCCTAACTCTGGTGCACATTGGTGCTTTAGTGATTATTCTCAAAACCTTGTTTTGGAATATCTGTAGCCTGCGCATGTGTGTGTCCCCAGTGTGTCCCCAGACGGGAGCTGCATAGGTGATGACGCTTCTAAGTATAGATAAATACAGTAGATTGTGGTGGCTGTTCTCAATTCAAGAGAACTTGTTTTATTGAGCAATGGATATAGTTGTGACAGTGTCATGTTTGCTCTTTTAATTGTGTCCGATATGTGGGCAGACCAAGTCAGTTTCCTATCTAGGATGACCCCGAGGTACTTGACCTGGCCATGCCAGTGTATGTCTTCGTTGAATAAGCGTAAAGGAGTATTAATGGTGTGCGAGTTTCTTTTAGAGAGCAAAAGCGCCTGGCACTTGGACACATTTACCTTTACTCTCCAGGCTCTAAGCCATGGCTCTATATTGTTTAGTGAAGTTTGTAACCTACTGTAGATCATACATGGTTGCCATGACTGTGCGGATATCGCGGTGTCGTCAGCATATATAGCCACATTGGTGTTATCAAGTGTTGGAATGTCGTTGATGTAGATGTTGAACAATACGGGCCCGATGAGCGAACCTTGAGGCACGCCAGCTTGTATTGTCCTCTGTGTGGATGTTGTTTGGTCTACATCAACCCTGAACTTGCGGTCTGCTAGGTAAGACCTAATGAGGTGTATCAGCCCGTCTGGGAAGTTGTATTGCCTAAGTTTGTCTATGAGACCACTGTGCCAAACCCTATCAAAGGCCTTTTCAATATCCAGGAAGACTGACCCGGTCGACTGATTACCATTGAAACCCCTGGTAGCGTATTCAACAACTCTCAGCAGTTGAAGTGTTGTGGAGTGTTTGGTTCTGAAATCAAATTGCTCCGGCCTCAAGATGTTGTGTGTGTGTATATGTTCGTTGATACGTTTGAGCAGGATCTTCTCAAAGACCTTGCTCATTGTATTCAGCAAACTAATGGGTCTGTAGGATTCGGGCCTATGCTTGTCCTTCCCCAGCTTGGGAAAAACTAATATTTTAGCTTCTTTCTAAGCAGCAAGGAAATGTTGAGTGCGGAGAATTGCATTATATGTTTGTAAAGAACCTGAGCGCTTTCTCCGATAAGTTTTTGAGTGTTGTATTTCCAATAGTGTCTGGCCCAGGAGCTTTCCTGGCCTTTGTGTGTGAAATCGCCCACTTAATTTCTGTGAGGGTTGTTTTGTGTATAGCATGTTAATGAGGAGAGTAGGCGAATTGTAAAGTGTTGTTTTCAACCGTGTCAGTGAAAACTGGGTCAGAGGGCTGAGTATTTGGTTGAAACGCTTGTTCCAGGGTGTCAGCAAATAGATTTACCTTATCATCCGGGTCCCCCACCTGTCCATGAGAGCCCATTAGTGGGGGATAGCACATAGGTGCACGTGTAAAGTGTTTTACAAGTGGCCATACAGGTTTCTCACTGACATCTAGACTGACCAATTCTGCTTGGAAGCCTTCAGCTCGAAATTGAGTTAGTTCTATCTTAATTCGTCTCTTGAGACGGTTTAGTTGTGTATATGGTGTACATCTATTTACTCCCTGCTGTAATGCCCTTCTTAGCCTATTGCAACGCTTGATGAGCGCAAGTATGTGTCGTGGTATGAACGTGTGATGCCGAGGCTGGCATTTAATCGGGACTGCGGCTTTCGTCGCATCCTGTATGGCTGCTGTTAGTTTGTAAACAGCATTGTCAATGTCCTGAGGAGACAGAACCTCATCAGAGTTAGGTAATGAGCCATCCACTTGCTGACGGAACATCTCCCAGTCAGCAAGTCGGTAGTATAGCACCTCTCTTGGCGCCTTGCTAATAGGATTGCCAGCCACCGCCATTACGACAGGATAGTGATCTGAATTCAGATCCCTATCTACGTGCAGCTGCGGTGATACCGTCAAGCCCTTAGCAATAGCCAAGTCGAGGATGTCCTCTGTGTTGTGAGTGCTAAGGTGTGTTGGTTCAGTGGGAGCCAGTAGAATGGCATTGTTTGATTCGATGTAGTGGTAAAGGATTCCCCCACTTGAGTTTGTATGTCTGCAGCCCCAGCGTGTATGTTTTGAATTTAAGTCCCCGGCGATGACAACTTTGTTAGAAGTTAACAGGAGTTTATCTATATCACGGGTGTCTATATTACCCGGGGGATTGTACGCTGAAATGAGTGTAGTGTGGCTGCCATTGAGCTCAAGCTTGATAGCCGTAGCGTCAATGCGTGTTAGTGTGGGCAACAAAATTTCAACATGTTTTATATGCTTATGTATTATTACAGCCGTACCACCTCCGGCTCTGTTTGTTCTGTCGGTGCGGTATATTTTAAAATTTGCAAGAGTAAATTTATTGTGTGGCTTTAAGTGTGTTTCTGAAATTAAAGCTATTTTATAGTTATTTCTTTGCATATAGCGAAGAAATTCTAATTTTTTGTTTTTAATGCCTTGAGCGTTTCAAAAAAGTACAGGTAGTCTATTGTCCATTATTATTTACGAATTTAATGGTGTTGAGGAGGGAGGTCAGGAAGGACGAAAAGGTAGTGTTGGGGGTAGTCATTAGGGATAATAGGAGTTATAGGAAAGCAGGAAGAAATGCGTCCCAGGTAAAATCTGGGTTTAACAATCTTAGAACGGATTCAATGGAGTTTTGGAATGAATCCGTGTTGGAGTCGGATGTGCCTGAATTGGGCTGTGTTGTATTGTTCTGGGCTAGAGTGGTTTTGGATGTGGCTGTCTGTGATTGTGACACCTCAAGTTGCTTTTCAGCACATGGAGTGGTACGGGACCTGGTGCGCCGGGTCCTCCGCTCCCTGGGAACAGGCATTGGCTGCTCTTTAAGAACAGGAATTACCTTCTCCTTTAGAGAAACCTGAGCCTTCTCCTTCGGGGCTATGGGGACTGTCAACACAGCGGGTACCGTAGTCTCCAATAGAACTGCCGCTGGTGCCTGTGGTGAAGCAGCCTTCTGAATCGATGCTTGCGCATACGAAATATTTGGCCTTGTATGTCGGGGGTGCGTGGAGTTGGCTTGGCGGAGTCAACATTCGCCTTTTCCTTCCTGGCATTGATGTCCCGTGCTGCCTGTTTATGGGCCTCGCATCCACGATAGCTCGCGGACTTCCCACAAAGGACGCACTTGAATTTTTCCCTCGAAGCTTCACATTCTTTTGAGTCATGCTCCTGCCCACATTTTACGCACCTGGGCTTTGCCTTACAACAGCTTGTCGTATGGCCAAACCTTTGGCACCTAAAACACTGGGTAGGTGTATTGGGGGGCTTATAGGCCTCTGCGCGTACCTTCATACAGAGTACCTCCTTCAGTTCTAAGACAGAGCTGGCAATCTTATCGGAAGGCAGCTCTACCAGAAACATTGGGAGAGGCTTCCTGTTGTAGTGCCCACGCATTTGAGATACCTTAAGTACCTCAATACCCCGCCTTTCCAGATCGGCTTTCACCTCAGATGAGTATGTCTCCTCATCAATTCCACGATGGACAACCTTGTACGTCCGTTCATTCGACAGACGATATATATGGTGAGGGACATTGTGTTCGTCCAAGAACCTCTGTAGGTTTATATAATCCTTGTAGGTCGAGGTTTGGAGTCGCACTCCATCCTTCACCTTTACCGCCATATAGAAATATGGGTCTTACTTGGCTTTAAATTGACGGTTGATTTCCGCCAGCCTGGTGTTGTCTAGGTATATCGTAATGGGGGGAATCTTGACAGATGCCCCAGTACGTCCAGTGGGAGCGTCCTGATTAGGCGCTATGGCATTTGCAAAAGGCTGTGGAGCCTTAAAGGTTCCAGAGTCCGTTGCACGCTTAGTCGCCTTACTGGACCTGTCTGAGTCTGAAATTGACTCCTTCTTCCTCTTCCTTCGAATGACCTTAAAAGGCCGTTCGTTGGTAGAGGCAGACGGATCCGTTGTATCAATCTCATAGTGGTCGGTGTCAGTTTTGCTACCCGACATCGAGCTATCGTTTGGGCAGTTAGATTCCTCTAGTGAGGAGCAGTGACCTTTTTGAGCATCAGGACTGGGTAGACATTGAAGAATGTCCACCTTAGGCTGGCCCTGTAAAGGTCCTTTTTCTCCCTTCACCAGATTGTTCATTATACTACTTGTTAATTAAATGCTAATGTCTAATAATTAAGCAAGAATAAGAAACAAACATAAATTACACAATATTTAAATTTAGTGTCCTGTCACTAACACATTATATAGCTTTTTGCATAAAAATTAATAAACAATAAAATTAGTCAATATGATTTACATGATTTTTGTACTTACTCTCTAGAAGAATATCTAAGTGTATTTATGAAAATTAGAAAAGTTTTCTAACAAAAGTGAAAGTGTCCTGTCACTCTACACTAAACAAAGGAGGGAGAGTAATAAAGGGGGAAGAGAACAATAAGTCCCCCTAACCGTAGGCTCGGCATGCCAACACAAGTGAAAGGTCAAATCACAAATCACAGAACACATTCACAGCACTACACGTTGAAATTACGGAGCACAATACGAACACGTCTGCACTGGCCAAGCTCTAAAGGGAAAGTCTGGTTATGGTAGGTGCTGGCTGAAAATACTTTCTACTTGTGTGCCACTAGCAGCAAACTTTGGAACTAATACTGACACCTAACTTCCCTCTAGGAGCGAACGGTGGAACTATTACCCACACGCTCTGGTAGCCAAAAGTAGGAACATCATATAAACTTTTCATACATTATAATACACTTAATATAAAATATACTACACATTACAATCACATTAAAAATATCTGTGGTGCAATCTAGTTGCCCAAAAGTATAACTATTGAATATATCTAGATAACTACACACTCAATGCCAAGATTAGGTCACACGGTCTCGTTAGGTTAAGTTAGTTTAGAGATAGGTCAGGTTAGCTCACACATCTTTGGTCAATGGTTTTAGGTGTAACACGTATATGATAATCTAATACATTAACACAAGTGGGCTGTGGTAAACTTAGATTGGTCTGTGCTCTAGTAGCTCTAGACGTGTGAGAAGTAGTGTCATATAAAATTGCCATACATTATAATAATATACGTACAAACTTTGGGTAGTTGCACTCTCAACCGGTGCTATGCCCTAGTAGCCAACGGAAGAACTATAACTCATATAAATATATTACACATTAAACGTACCTGTGCTACGCTGGCTGTGGACACTTGTCTCCTCTGTATTTTGCATATTGATTTGTTGTATACAATGTACATGTTTCTGGAATATACGTATAAACTTTAGGTGGTTGCACTCTCAACTGGTGTTATGCCCTGGTAGCCAACAGAAGAACTATAACTCATATAAATATATTTCACATTAAATGTACCAGTGCTACGCTGGCTGTTGACACTTGTCTCCTCTATATTTTGAATATTGATTTGTTGTATACAATGTATATATTTCTATCATATAAACTTGATTATAAGCTGACTGAATTTCTTAGTTATTACCTTACACACTTCACCTCAGAGCATCCTAAACCTAAAGGTATGAGCTAGAACTAGGTATGTCTTACGTTAACGGATATGTGCCCCTCCTCCATAATTGTGCATCATCTTTTATGTTTAACATAATATTGTAATACATTTAATAAACAAATTTAGTTTTAACATAAATTTACAATTAACAAGTGTACTTGGCTGTGCTGCACTCTGGATTTCACAAAACCTAAACTACTACTATTGGTGTCTGTGATGTGATCTAGTAACCAAAGTGAGAAACTATCAATCATATAAATATATCACACATTATCGTAGGTACATATACCATCATTGAAAAATAAACCCTGTAATATCAACAATAACGCTCCCAACAGCTGTAACCATCGTCGTTTGTAACAAAATATAATTAAAATAATACGTGGAGTGTTAGCGTCCAAATAAATTACGACAGTCGACAACTACCAACAACAAACATTGCAACTTATATACTCCCTTAAAAATACTACGAGTAATATTATGCACAATATCTCAGTTGGTATAGTGTCTGGCTTCAAATCCAGAATACATTGGTTCAAATCCCACTGGGAAATAAAAAGTTAAGAGTCATCACAGAGCATGACATCAGGGTGTAACATGTAGTGATGTCACAAAAATCCATCATTTTCAAACTGTTCAATCATAGCAAGGCAAAAATCTCTGAGCTTTGGCTTGTCAGTAGGCCTTAATGCTTGTAACAGTTGCAGTTTGTACGGTTTAAGTCTCATCCGTTTGCGTAAGATACACCATATTGTAAACTGTGGTATCTGAAGTTCCTTACTAGCTTTGCGAGTTGATGTTTTAGGACTTTGTGCATACTTAGCTTCAATTCTCTCCACCGCGTCCTCCGGGGTCTGTGGACGGACTGAACTTTTCTTAGCACACAAACACCCAGTTGTCTCAAGCTGCCTCACCTAACGAGCTATGCAATTCCAATGAGGAGGATCCTTTCTGAATTTTGTTTGAAAATTCCGTTGAACACTAACAACGGCATGAGTTTGAGCAAACTCCAAAACACGAAAAGCTTTTTCTTGCTTTGTGGTAACCATTTGATAAACGGTTTAGCGTTCCAAGCTATAATCTTATAAACATGCCCTTTCCATTGTTGTAAAAATCAGATGTTTTAATTCATGCAAACAGAAGTACCAACATTTTAGTTTTGCACCATTTTTTTTAATCACCCCATATTTACATTAATAAATATAGGACATCATCCCACATGGGTGTAAGCCTGTGTTTGGGAATGTTTCCGCTTGAATATATCAGGAAAGTTTGTGTAATATATATTGCTATATATTTAACAAAAACCCAATTGAACAAATGTGAATATACTGACTTGGCACAACACAGATGTTCAAAGATTTGAAATTCAAACAACCATTGAAAAAAGTGTGAAATTTATATCTATTTATAGATTTAATTACCTGCTCGATTCTTCTCTCTCAACTTGGTACAACCAATCCTTGATACTTTTATATATATATATATATATATATATATATATATATATATATATATATATATATATATATATATATCCAAACACAGAGTACAATAAATTGTATTTTAATTGCTTTGGTATGTTATTAAATAAAATATCTAAGATTACAATCCAAGGATCCTGATTGTCTAGTCGAGAATGGGTGTCCTAATTTTGAGAATATATGATTATGATGAATAAATAATACAAGTTTTATAGCACAGAGATGTGTTAATGTCAATGCATAACATAGATAATATAGAAATAATGCTCACATATAACAAGAATTGTCCAGAAAATTGTAACATAAAGCATAAATATTGATGACATTGAAGCAAACTAAATATAATTTTATGTTTATCTTGTTGTCGCAATATCCATAAATATTGCTTTTTCTTGTACTAAAGTTCACTGTGAGTACCACTAACAGTGTATGTTCTTTCATTAAATTAAATTAATGGAAATCTGACAATTCTCTATATAGATCGTAAAGATACCATTTCAGTTGTTTCATATTTCATTTTGTAGTGGATTACGTTTATTTTTTTAAAACACAGTAAACACTTTTTTGTTGAAGATGATGTTTCAATAACCAAGTCATCAACCACAGTTGTTACATCTATTCAAGCTTCTTTGGCACTGAACTACAACAGACAAGTCCAATTCTTCAACCAGATAGCTGCAGGAAGCAATTGGTCAAACCCCCCAAGTTCAGCCTCAATAGAATATAGACAGAGTTGTACAGTTCAAGATCAGTACAATTCTTCCAATACCTTAAAGATCAAAAACAAGAATAACATATCTCATATTCTGATTAATGACTAATATAACTAACAAAATGAAACTCGCAAAAGCCTGAAACATTAAAAACAAGCACAACAAACATTCCCCCTCCTCCACAATTTTTTTAACAAATAAGTAAAAAACAACCACAAATCATGAAATGTAAAAAAAATCAACAACAGGTAAAGAGTAAAATTTATACGGATGAGAAAAAAGTATGCATTTGGTTTTCCAAATTAGCAAAAATAAGAAATAAATCAAAAACACTAAATTTAGAAAAGGGTGGGGAAATACTAAATGTAATAATACAAGCTAAACACAAAAAATGCAATATGGAAAATATGAATTATGTAACAGGATAAAAATTGAAACTAAAAACGAATGGGAAAAACCTAAACAACAATAAAAAAAAAACAAGCTCAGAAACACGTAATGTACAACAAATACATCAATAACATCATGATTAAAAATTAAATAGAAATCATTTATAAAACAAAATGGAATTTTATAGTTTTTCTTTCTTATTTAAAGGAAAAACCTGTCGGTCACTATCGCTTTAAAGAAAAAAAAGAAGAATAATAAAATAAATAAATAAAAACCCCTAGCTCTCAAATTTTCTAATGTCATCAGGATCAGAAGGAAACAAGAGTTGGTCAAGAGAGACCTGGTAGAAAAGATGAAAGAGTGGCAACTAACCCAAGACTACAAGAAAAAATAGTGCAGATTCAACCTTTGTCCATTGAGATTTCCAAACCCGTAGTCACTAAAGTGAAACCCTGATGGAGAAACTTGATAGTGTGAGTCACTGATTGTAACCCCAATACAGGATTTCCTCTCAAGTATCTAATTCTACTATAACTGAAAATGTGATATCGGGTTCTTTGAGACATATTATAATTTATGGATTTTTCTTGTTGTTTTAAATTGTTTAGTCATTTTATTAAGTTGAAATATAATTTATATAACATGAGTTTTGTTTTATTATTTTATATTAGTAGTTGTAAGCATGGGACATAACAATTCACTTACATAGTTGACCTTTATAGAAATGTAAATACATTTATAAATAGATTTCAATAAAAAGAAAATTAACACACATGAGAAAAACTATGGTGAAAAATTGACATAAATAAAAAAGAAAGAAAACACAGAACCATGACATTTATAAAAAAGATACGAAATGGAACTAAAGTTAATAAAAACTTTTTATAATGTATGTTAAAAAGGAGCACTGGAACATCCTCCATATTCGCCAGATGTGGCACCACGTGACATTTCTTTTCATTAAAATGAAATCTATGATTAAAGGACCACATTTCGAGTCATTTGGTGTAGTAAACAAGAAAACGGTAGAAGTGTTCAAACAGCTGATAGATGTGTTAAATCTGTCCCACTCCTTTGATCAGTGGAAAACTGACTGCATCAGTGTGTAAATGTGAATGGGGACTAGACGTTTCTATTGTATTAGCATTTGTAGTTGTACAAAAAAATAGATGTGCAGTACACTACTGAACTTACAGGTACAAGTATTTAAAATTAAAAACAAAAAACTTTACAACATTATTTAGGACAAACTTTATTTTTTAATTCTACATACTGTATACAATTTTAAAAAAATATTAAAACAAATAAAATATTAATTATTTACAGCACAGTACATTATACTGTGCTCTTTAAAATACAAAAAGTAAAATTCATTAAAAAGTTTTACTTACAGTATGCCTACATCAGTTTTTTAAAAGTATGTGATTTTCGTCTGCTTCACACACTGCACACGTTTTTTGAAACACATGTCTCTCAACCTTCTTAAAAGCATCACTTCACTTTGACTTGTTTCATCTTGATGTTGAACATAACTGATCAGAGATTCGATGGTCTTGAATGCCTCAGAGTGACTCATTATAGGGTTGTTGTCATCCTCTTCGGATTCAGAGATTTTCTCATCGCTATTGCACACCATTTCTAGAATGTCACTCTCTGTAATTTCGTACATTTCATCTTCACTTAGCCACTTTTTGACCTCATCGTCATTGATTTCTTCACATCCAGGCAGGTTTTTTACAAGATCTGCAATCTGATTCTCTTCTTCAATGCAAACAGTTTCATTGATTTCTTCTGGTTCCTCCCCAGTCCATTTCTCAGTTGTTTCGTGATCTAAAACCTTCCTCTATGACCTAATCAGTGTTAACTAACATCTCCACCTTTTTTAAGGATTCCGAAACACTTTCTTCCTCCACAGTCAGTACCTTACGGCGATAGATACATTACAGTTATGCAAGCACACTTTGGTCCATAGGTCGACAAAGGGATGTCACATTTGGGGGTAAAAACACACATTATATGGTCACTATTTTTCAGGTCATCTTCACATGGGTGTGAGGGTGCATTGTCTAGTAGGATTAAAGCTTTTCTTGGCAAATTGTTTTTCGCTAAATGTTTTTCAATTTGTGGGCACAAACTGCCTTTGAAACCAATCACTAAATATTTCACAGTTCATTCATACACTGCATTGATTTCTGTACCAAACTTGCAGGGAAGAAAATTCTTTAAATTTCTTGAAACTCCTCGGCTTTTTGGATTTTCCAAGAAATCCCAGTGGTAGTTTATAAACTATAAACTCCTGTAGCATTTCTATAAGCTGAAATTGTCACTCTCTCATTTTTCATTTTATACCCTAGTGCACTATTTTCTTGTTTTGAAGCCTAAGTGTAAGTCGACAGCATTTTATAGTTGAGCCCAGTCTCATCACAATTGTAGAGCTGTTCTCCTGAAATTCCATGTTCGTCTAAAAAACTGTGTAAAACATTTTGAAGTTGTCAACATTATCTTGGTTAGCAGAAAGTTTTTCACTGCTGATCTGTAATTTCCGCACACCATAACAATTTTTCAACTTTCTAACCATCCCTCACTTGCTTAAACTGTTCATCAGCTCCGATTTCTTTATTGAAGTCTAAAGTTTTTTCAGGCAGCAAAAGACCTGAGGTAGGCAATTCGTGCTCTCTTTTTGGGTAAACCAACGATGTAAAGCCTCATTAACTTTGTTGTTAGTGGCTTTTTTCATCATTTTCAGTTTTTTTACCCCACTTTGTTGAAGCTAGTGATGATCACCACTTCTCAATCTCACTCCTCATTTTTTTCTAATCACTCTAAGTGCTTGTTCCTATTCCCATATTAGCAACAATCTTTTTAGCTGTTTTACCAGCATCCAACCTCTTTAGAGCACGAAACTTTTCATCCATTGTCACAACAGATTTTTTACTTTTCTCCGCCATTAAAAAAAAAAACAACAACAACAATAAAGAATACAGTACAGTATAGTAACAACAATAAAATTAACAATGATAAAATAATGATAACAACGGTTAACAAGAACGATAACAACGGCAAACACTTCTGACATAAAGTTTAGAAACTCATTGTCACTTTAAAACACAAGTACAGACTTCAGGTATCAAGTGGCAGACAGACAGCAGCCGACAAAGGCAGCCAATAAAGACTAGGCGTTTAAACAACATTCCAGCTTTAACTTTCACTTGCTTGTCCATCCCTTCAATCTGGCACACTATCTCGCTCACAAATAATGTCTGGACAGCGAAACAAAGACTAGGCGCACAAACAACATTCCAGCTTTAATTTTCACTTGTCCATCCCTTCCATGCACTATCTCGCTCACAAATAACGTCCGGATAGGACAGGTTCTGTAAATAAATAAAGATGAAAAATTATATCAGTCTCCTTATTTAACGGCTCATACTTCTATTAATTTTCTTCGTGGGGGGGGGGGTTTGTCTTATATAACCAAACATTCATTCCACTGTGATTTTCACTGTTATTAAAAAATTCTCTCTCCCCCCCCCCCTCCAATGTATGTTACACTCTATGTTACCATCCAATGAGATACCCTTGCATTAAACAATATATCACTGTTCTGATGTTAGTAGTTACTCGCTTTGCAAATAGTCTATTTCCTTGTATCATTGATTCTTTCGAGAGTATGGAGTGGTGAGGGATCTGTATGCAGATTTAATTGCGGACTTACACGTCTCCACATGCTGCAGGGTGGGCAACATATTGATGTGGCTGAACTCTTTGGGATCCAGCAGACGTGCAAGAAGCTACTATCCCAACCTTAGGCTGAACAGCATATACCAAGGGCTGGGTGTTTAAGGAGGAGCTTAGTCTTAATATACACACTCTGGATTCCAGGCAGCCTCCACTTTGAATTAGTCTTACCTATTCATGTGGGGCTCTGCATAGATGGAGAGTTAATTCCCCTAGCTAATGAAGCCACTTTTGGAGGAAACTGGGGTAACCCCATGGAATCCACTTACCAATCATCACAGCAGAACCTAGGGACTCTTGGAGGGCCAACCCAACTTGCAATTGAAATGTGAGAGATGAGGTCAAACATCTCAATATTTGTAGAAATGAGCACAAGAAAGATAAAATCTCAGAAAGCAAAGGGCCTTCCGATAAAACTCAGAAGTACAGTAGGACCCCTCTTAACCGGTCTAGTCGGGACTGACACCCGGGCCGGTTGCCCGTTTGGCCGGTTAATCCAAGGTTCCCGTGAAAAATCGGTTTCGGTTCAAAGAAAGCTTATTTAATCAGGTAGTGCTAAGAATTATGCAATTAAGATGTTATTGCAACTCATTTTATTGTACATAAATGTATTGCATATATTATGTTATGTATATTATATATCAAACATGAAAAAATTAAACACTACAAAGCTTTTTTACAGATTCCCCTCTGTCAAGTCTTTTGACACATTTAACCGCGTCTCAAACAAAACCAACACACGCTTCCGTTTTCGTAACTCGCTCATTTTTATTTACTGTATATACTGTACGTAGATCATAACCAGTCAAAGACAAGAAGAAAACTGAAAAGAAATGTTATATTTTCCATAATGTATACTAAATTGATTCGTGGAAAAAAAGCAGCTCATCAAACATTTTTGTCAGTGTATGTCTGCTATACCGACGGGTGCCAATGCCGCCGACAATGGGATACCACTATCGACAAAGTCGTTTGACTCACCACTGCTTTGGTGCCGCGGTGTTTTTACGCCGCAGACAATGGGATACCGCTATCGACAAAGTCGTTTGACTCGCCGCCGCTTTGGTGTTTCAATTACAATTTATTTTCGGAAACTCTCATCCAACCAGTACACTACGATATAGGCCGGTTAATCCGAGGCTGGTTAACAGAGGTTCTACTGTAGTAGGGATACCTGTGTGTCTGACCAGGACAGCCATCAATAGGTGGGTTTGGAGACTTCACCAGCAAAGTCACCTACTATGTCACCAGCATTCTCATAGTAATTTACTATGGAAAGAGGTTCCTTCATGTGGATCTTGGTGAGAGGGCAGCTCAGGCGAATCATGAGACTTATTATGGGACACTGTGGTCTGAGGGTGCACTTACATATGACAGGAATGTACCACAGGGAAACAGTGTGTAGACTATATGAGTTAGATGAGAAAACAGCAGGTCACATAATCTATGATTGTGAGTCTCTTGTCAGAAAGAGGCATAGGATGTTTGGTCTCCAAACTCCTGGTGAACTTCACTGGATGAGCTAGTAAATGGCCTACTAATACTCGTAGAGGGGGCTAAACTATTGAACTAGAATTAATGGGCTTAGTTGCACAATAGGTCAATGGTCACTGTGCCAGGGGCTCTTTAACCTCTCATATCAGTTTAATCCAATCTTAGTTACACTGTAAACATATATTACAAAATTGATTTTTTCCCTTGCTTGTTAAAGCCAAAAAACTTTTGGTCAATATCGCTTTTAAAAAAAAACATAAAATAAAGATCCCCAGGCCTCTAAAACTCTAATAATGTTGTTCCAGACTCACTAAAATTCCCAAATCATCAAAAGCCATTGTTAGGCAAATGCATAACATTTGTTAAAATTTTATAGAACAAAATTACAAAAAGTGAACTAAATTGTTTAAAACATCAGCTCCAAGTCTAATTATATTTTATATGGGAGATACCTCCATTTTACTCAACTCCCTTCTCGATATAATTATATTTTTTAATATTAAATATTTGGTGACTGCATACTTTCCCTTATTTGAAGACACCAATTGAGCATGTAATTTCACACTGATGTCTAGCACTAGGTTAGTGATTATTGTTAGTAACAGGGAAAGTAAAGGTACATTAAAATAAATATGACATCATTACTTTCAAACGTTTATTTTGTTATAAAAGACCATAATTCCAGTTAAATAGTTTTTAATGACCTGTTACCCGAACTAATTTTTAAAACGATGTGTAGCGATAAATATGGCAAACAAAAATTTTCTTCTGAATATCAGCATGTAGTTATCATGTTTCCATGGTTAGACATAATGAATCAATATCTAATTATATACATTTTTGTAAACTCATTTGGAAATTATTAACAATGCTGAAATAATCAATTTGGTTCTTATCAATACTATAAATATAATTTTTATCTTGAACCAAATATTCTATTATACTATCAAAAAATGGAATGGAATATATTTATACAAAAATAAACAACTTAGGCCTATTTGGTGAGTATTTACAATTTGGACTCAAATTCTACTATTTTTAATCATTATGAAATCAGTACCTAATGAAATTCATATTCGGGATAACTACAGTTAAATAGGCTAAGGTTTTGGCAGAAAATTAATAATTTACAGTTTGCTCTGTAAAAATTATATTGAATTACAAATTAATAATAAATCTGTATTTTAACTTAAAACATAATACAATAACAAACAAACAAATAAATAAAAACAATCTCCATTACAAAATAAATACCGCCTATTAATATTACACTCTACGGTTCTTATATAAAGCTCCCTCTCTGCCTATACAATCATACTAGTTGTGTCAGGAATTTGTGAAGGAGTTTATTTTCCCCATTGATAATAACTATATTGAGTTTTCTATCGATAAACTGTTTGATGAAAACACTAGATGTACAAAAGTATACATTTATCAAAAATTTTGAGGAACCAAAATGATATATCATTTCTGAAGAAACTGTTAAATTGCAGATAAAACTGTTTTTTATATAAAAACAAAATAACTATTACATTCTGTTGAGTGTTTCATAAAATTAATTAATATTTTCGATGTATATTGACATTCAACACAACCAAGGTAACAAAACAGTTCAGTTATTCATGTTTTTTTTTGCAGTGTGTTCTTGTTTACTTTGCAATTCCTTTAAAAAAGACAGCCATTATTATTTGTTTTCTTTAGTGTAGGAAAATAATGAATAATATATTTTAGTATGAGTCAGGAATAAATACAAACTGGTTTAACAGAAGACATTTGAACAAAAAATATATTGTTTAAATAGTACTATGCATTCAGTATGCAAATTACAATAACACCAATAGGCAGTGACTATACTAAACTTACACTTGTATATATGTTACATCAAGCAACAACAAATAAAACTTAGAAGCAAGAAAAGCTTCAATGAATATTTGGCACTAATATTGGTATAACGAAGTTATGGGCTGGTGGACATACAGGTTGACTAAAAAACTAGAAGAATGGATGGAATGAAAGTATGGGGAAGCGAACTATCTAAACCCAGGCTTTCTTGTAATTTCTCGCCATACATAATATTCTTGTGTTTCATGGGAAATTTTTAGGCAAAAAGTGAGTAAAATTCTAAGGGAGGAACTGTCACCTGAGAACATGGTAACACTGATGTTAAGCTCAGAAGATATTTGGAACTTAATTCAGGAATTGGTGGTGGAGATAATGTAGAAGGAGCATAAAATAAAAAAGTTAAGATAAAGTAAGAAGAAAGAGTATTGGCTGCAGTCCATGCCTTTTATGAAACAAGATGGCATCACTCAAGATGTTAAAGGGAGGTTTAGTGGGTAGTGTGAAGATTCCTGCGAGTCCCACACACCAAAGGATATTAGTCTTTTATAATGGATGCATTATGCATACCCCTCCATAAAAAAAAAATTAAAAAAAAAAAAAAAAAAAAGATATTTTGTATTTTTGAATAATTTTGAAAGATATATTTACTGACATTCATTTCCAACTAGACCCATCTATTTTATATCAGAATCAACTCCAGTGTTTGACAAACAAATCATAATAACCTGGAGGAATAAGCGAGATCACAACCTGGTATGTAAAATCTGATGTAAGCTATAGATTTAGTTCTGCTTTTTCTGATATTTCTAACATAACAATAACAAACAGGAATACAAACATCGTAGTTACTTACTTCTTATTCTATGCACCGAATTTCAGATGATACAGTTGTAATCTAATGCAAGTGAGAGGCATATGTCAGCAGCAGTGAGAAAGCAAGGATTGTTAGCATAGGTTGATGATTAAATATTTTACCTTTCACAATTTAAAACCAATAACACATTTTATGATGATGTACTACTTTATTAACTACTTCATTGCTCAAGAATGTTTACAGGGACCGGGAATATGTTGAAAGTGAAAGATTTTGGTTTCTTTCAAATTCATGGATAGTTTGCATACAACAGTAGAGTAATACGACGGTACATAAATTGTAATTACCCAAAGAAATGTTTTTGTGTTTTTATCATATTTAGAAACCTCAATGGGCAGTGATGATTTGTCTTCGTTCATACACTTAGATATCAGTCCTTGACTGTAAACTGAACAACCATCTTTGTATAATGGATGCTGATATAAACATATTAGTTCAAATAAATGATAAATAAAGTAATCGAAAATAATGTACAAAAACACAGATGTTTATTAAAACCTGCCAATAATGGAATGATGAGTACAATACACATTTAAAACAATAAATAACACAACCAACTACAAATGAGAACAATACTTATTGAAATTTAGAACAGTAATACATATAAACCGTTAATCAAATTTCAATAAAACAACAAGTTTACAATTACATTAAGAAATAAAGGTTTGTGAAGAATAGTAGTGACTTTTGAGCCAAAATGTAAATACTAAATCTTGAAGTACTTTTATCAAGTCAGATGTTGAAAACACACAATAAAACTAAAACAATGTAACACATTTTTATAACTTATTAAACACAAACATTAAAAAAATATGGACCACTGAATTTTTTTTTACAGGTTTCTTTTTAAATTTAACAATAACACAAGAGTAACTCTTCAGTAAGTATATTACACAACTTTTTTTTAATAGAATTTCTTGGCTTGTGCTTCTTTATTATCTCTGAAACAAACAAAAAGACTTTACACTAACTTTCTCTTCCACCTATACACATAATCAAAGTCTATTTTTTTTTTTTCCTTCTTTTTTTATTAAGGCAAAAAAACATTGCAGTCATTATCACCTTCACAAAATTGAGCATGAAGGGTGCTCCCCCTTTATACATACAAATGACAAAACAATACAATAACATACAATTTTTAAGAACAATAACAAGACAAATACAAATTAACAAACAAAATTAAACCACAGCATAACATGTTACAAAGCTGTAAATTGACCCTGGCACGAGTTAACAATTATAAAAGATGTAAAATACAATTACAACAATAAAAACAAATATTACAGGACTGTAAAAGGACCCTGCAACGAATTATGAATTCTTAAACATAATATTACAGTTGTAGAATGACTGCAATAATTGACTAGATTTTATCAATAATTTTCAGACGATGCAAAAAGGACAATACCCGATCAAGGATCTGAGCATTATCCCCCAACATCGCGGAATTGGAAAAGGCAAATGTTTTACACACACCTCTCAAAGCAATATAGTCAATGAGGATGTGCTGATTTGACAACACACCTTGACAAAATGGGCATTGTGGCGGATTCCCCTGCTCCATCAGAAATCCATGGACTGACCGATACGAACACGGGTAAACACCACTTCATCTTGACGACTGGTAAGTATGGATGAATTCCACGGACGGACAGTATCAACTTCCCTCAGCTTATTGGACTCTATATTTGCCCACTCTTCTCCCCATTGCCTATGCAAAATAATTTTAACTGTTGATAAAAAGTCAGATACCAAAACATGATGTGTGACTGGTATCTGACTTGTAGATTCCTTTGCCGCTTCGTCTGCTTTTGTGTTTCCTGAAATTCCGCAATGCCCAGGTACCCAGCAAAATGATACTCCAACATCCTGTAGCCGAATTCTGTGTATGGAACACAGAATATCGTCAACCAAGCAATTCTTAGAATACATATCCTGGATAGCCTGTAAAGCACTTTTGGAATCGGAACACAAAAGATAGTGACGGAAACTAGATGGAACGGTATTAAGGCCTTTCAAAATAGCAAAGAGTTCAGCAGAAAATACACTATAAGCTGAGGGTAATCCATACATATACATCCGACCAGATGAGTCATATGTGTAACTGACTTTATTGTCCTGTTAAATGTTTCTTTTTTTTATATAAAAAAAATAGTAATATTATGTAAAATCTAACTTATAAGATATAATTTTTTTCAAAAATATCTGTGTAATGAAAAAAATTGTATATGTAATGGTTTTGGAGTAAGTATGTTAGGAACAAATGAAGTTAACATTTTACAGAAAAAACCTATATAAACCAAAATACCTTAAATGAAAGGTGCAAAGAATTTACGTGATTAATGAAAAAAAATATTTGTAAAAATTTGGAGTTAGTAGTCCAGGAATCAAAATTCTTACATAAAACCGAAGTCAAAATTCCACATAAAAGTGTATATTTCCTAAAGAAATTGAAAAAAAAGAAGTTTTTCAAGATATAGAAGATTTGTAATATAGTTGTGGATAAAAGTTGGTAAAAACAAAAATAAATAAATTTAAAAAATAAATAAATAAATAAGTAAATAAATTACTATTTGTTTTGTATCCAAGTCACAATTGTTTGAAATAACAATGATTTACCTTATGTATATCCCGTCACGTGACTTCTTTCTTGGTGTTACAGCTAACATGTTTCAGAACATCTGTTCCATCTTCAGAGTTTTTTCACTCGCTTGAGATCGTTAATACATTAACGTATTCATGATGTTTGTTGAATTTTAATGTATTAACGATCTCAAGTGAGTGAAAAAACTCCTGAAGATGGAACAGATGTTCTGAAATGTGTTAGTTGTAACACCAAGAAAGAAGTCACGTGGCGGAATATACATAAGGCAATTCATTCTTATTTGAAATAAATTAGTTTCTTTATACAGTAGACTATCATAAATCCGGACTATTGTGGCGGACGGCTGGTCCGGATTCCGAAAAATTCGGATTCGGAGATAAGTCTGCCTCGGGGCCGATACGAGCGGTGATAAACACATGCAATCGCTACCGGCCTGTGCCGATACCTAATGACACTTGTTACACACATTAACTAATGGTACTGTTACTGTAATGTACATAATACAGTACTGGACTGCAGGAGTGAAAAAATAAGTCAGTCAGTGAACATTATTGAACAGTTTTAATAAAACGTAAGAATCTACATTATTTTAACAAACACTTAGAAAAACCAGAAATGCAGTATGTAAAAACAAAACTACAAGTTGGAAATTTACTTATAAAGTATTGTACTAAAATTTAATCTTAGAAATTCATTACTGTATGAGCAAACTAAAAAAATAACGTCCAATTCGCGTAACTAACAATTACAACTTGAAGAAGTCTTTAATAGTTTTCTGCTTCACCGTTTCTGCACGTTTTCTTGCCACAATATCTCTTAACTTTCTCAAAGATATAATGTCGTCTGAAGATATTCCTTGTTGTTGAGTAATGTACTCTAGTGCTCCATCTAGCATTTTAAATCCTTCTGAATGTGGGATCAAATTTACATTGCACTCGGGCAGTTCTTCTTCTTCCAAACATTCTTCACTTGCCACCATTTTAACAATATCGTCGTCTGTTATTTCATCTTCATCGTCATTATTCATCCACTCATTGACGTTATTATCATTTACGTCTTCACATCCAAGGATTTTTTCTAACAGTGAAATTACCTCTTTTTTCCACTTTATTTTCATTATTTTTCAACTCCCTGCCATCTATTTCACTCAACTTGTTTCCCCCATGATCCAAGAGAACCTTCCATGAAGAAACGATTGAAATAGGAGTGATTTCTTCCCACCCTTCAGCTACCCACCTAATAACATCCAACACGTCAATCTTCTTCAGTGCACTGACGTAATCCTCATCATTGTCAATTGCCGAAATCAAATAGCTAAGAAGTCGGCGACGGTATTTTAACTTTAATGCCTGAAGTATTCCTTGGTCCATAGGCTGGCAAACGGCTGTAACATTTGGCGGCAAGAACACAGCTTTGATGTCTTTGTCTTTCAATTCGTCAGCGATCGGATGTGTTGAGGCATTGTCTAACAACAAAATGGCTTTTCTTGGTATATGTTTGCAGCTAGATTTTTTTCTACTGCAGGGACAAATTCACTGAAAAACCAGGTCTTAAAAATGTAGAATTTATCCACACTTTTTGTTGGTTTGTATACCAAAGAGGCAACTCATCATTTTTTTTTCTTTTTCATTTTTTTAAAGCTCTGGGTTGTTTTAATTTTCCAATCAATGTCAATCTAAGTTTATGGTTGCTGGTCACATTGCTACACGCCAACACCGTAACTCGTTCCTTGCTCTTTTTATAGCCCAGGGCTGAAGCTTCCTTTTTTGATGCAAGAGTTTTCGTTGGCAACATTTTATAATTCAGACCAGTCTCATCACAATTGAATAGCTGGTTAAATTAATTCTTTGACGAGGATACTAAATAGGAGCGTCATAAATTCAGGAACAGCGTCTTTGTTGGCAGATAAAGCCTCCCCACTTATTGAGAGTTGACGAATGCTATATCTTTTTTTCCACCGGTCGAGCCAACCGCCACTAGCAGTGAATTCGTCATCTTGTCCCTCAATTTCCCGTTTGAAATGCAAAGACTTTTCTTGGAGCATAGGACCCGTAACGGGAACACCTTTACTCCTTAAATATTCGTGCCACAAAAACAATGCCGCTTCAACTTCTACATGTTTTCCTTTGTGCATACTTTTCCTCACTTTTATCGCACTTCCATTAGATTGAGAGGAACAACATTTTTCTATTTGTTTGCGATTTTTCCTCCAATCTGAAACCGTACTTGTTCCTACACCTAACTCTAGAGCTATTATTTTTTCGGATTCCCCAGCCTCAATTCGTTTTATGGCACAGAGTTTTTCCTCCACTGTTACACAAACCTTTTTACGTTTATTACTCATCTCACTTAAAAATGAGACACTAAAAACACAGAGAAACAATACAAAACAAGGTAAATTGACATCTGCACCAAGTGGGCGCAGTCAACTGCGCGTAGTGGGTAAACAACAAACTGTTGTGGAGGGGGTGTGTTAATGCCCTACCCCTCCTCAGCCGCGCGGAAACTTCCACTGCCCGTGAATCATTACAAAATACATCATTCATACATCACGCGGAAGAACGCGTGAAAATTGAAGGCGCTAAAGCGGCAAATTGTCATAAAAAAATTTTACCGTCCGGTCCGGATTTTCCCGAGTCCAGATTTTCGTGATCCGAATTTATGAGAGTCTACTGTACTAACCAACAAAAAGTTTTGCACCCTAGGCTAGGCTAGGCATGTTATGCAATAATAAAAGCACTGAAAATATTAAAAGTCACTCAACAAAATAGACTCTAGAAATACTAACATACATACATTTGTTTATAGACATGTATAAACAAATTATAATAAATAAATCACTCTAAATAACAAAATAACTTTACATAATAGAAAAATACATTGAGCAACCCAAGCTAACATACACACAAGATGGCAATAAACATGCAAGTAAGGCAAATCGAATTGGTTGGTTTACGCTTAATTAGAAAGTACAAGTTCTAATATTCACTGGTAAATAAATATCATGCCTATGAACTATATCTTTATACCAAGTTGCAGTTCTAAATTTCTTCTTCACAGTAGTACAAAGAACGGAAGAAATATAAAAATAAAGATATCGAAATCTTCAAAGTTCGTTAGACACTCCCAAGAGCAAACTGGAGAGGAGTAAATTTTTGGAGCACGTTCGTAGAATGTATATATCCCTAAAATATAAAACTTATCATAATTTCGAATACGTAGTTTGAAAGAGAAAGAAAAATACTAGAAGATATATCCAACTTGTGGTATTTGGAAAAGTATTATTGTTTACAAAAATGATACGATGAATGAGTTCACATTTTTTTATATTGCGAAGAACCATGCAGTGCTGTTCTCTCACAGCAAAACACTCCAACTTGATCAAATTCTTTAATTTTTACCTTTTGCTGTACAGTAGAAGCTCTTTTAACCGGCATTCTAACAACCGGCAATTTCTACTAACCGGCACCAGCCAAGCCACTCACGGTCGGTTTTTTCCGGTTATGTTCGGGCGGCTGACAGGCCTCGAATGACATTTCCCGCCAGTGCAGTGACTACGTGCGCTGTTTTCTTAGTCATCCAGTGTTTGTCTGCTTCATAAGTAACACTTTACTTTCTTCATAATGTCAACATCGTTGTAAACATTTATGCATACAACAATAATAAAATTAGTTATTATAAAATATGTAATACACAAAAAAAAAATTTGATTCCGTCATCGGAGTTACCGCTTTCATCACTAGCGGTATTACTTTCACACAAACAGTTATGAATATCACTTGAATTGTTGCCAAGTTCACTCATTATTATATGTGTAATACTACACTAAAAACACTACTGATACACTAAAAAATCATAAAATAAATTGTATTTACCAAAATAATATAGACAAAAACACTAAACAACAATTCACTGCCGGTATTGATTTTCACTAACATTGATTTTTCTTATAACCATCGATAAAATTGTGCAAAATGAATAGAGCGTCTTTTACTCAGAGTTACTATATAAAATACATGTAGTTTGGATAAAAGTTACCCTTGGTATATCGATTTTAGCAAACCTTGTTTAATTATATCGCGATCGCGACTCTTAGCACTTGGAGGGTAAAAATTAGATACGCTCGATTTTCCGGCAAAATCGGATATCCGGCATGGACCTGGTCCCGACCGTGCCGGTTAAAAGAGCTTCTACTGTATATAGCTTCGGTTACATGATTATGAAAGATTGAAATATTACCATAACAATTATATTTTACACATTTCATTGTAGAATTACAGGAAAGAGAAGGCAAGTTAGTTGTGAAATGAGGGATTATCAACTCCTTTTGTAAATCCTTAACTTAGAGTAGCAGTTTTGAAGCAAACGGGTAGAACAATGATTACCGACTGGTCCAGAAAGAAACGCTTAGGTAAATGAAAAGAGAGAGAGAGAGAGAGAGAGAGAGAGAGAGAGAGAGAGAGAGAGAGAGAGAGAGAGAGAGAGAGAGAGAGAGAGAGAGAGAGAGAGAGAGAGAGAGAGAGAGAGAGAGAGAGAGAGAGAGAGAGAGAGAGAGAGAGAGAGAGAGAGGGGAGGGAGGGAGGGAGGGAGGGAGGGAGGGAGAGAGGGAGAGAGAGAGAGAGAGAAGAGAGAGAGAGAGAGAGAGAGAGAGAGAGAGAGAGAGAGAGAGAGAGAGAGAGAGAGAGAGAGAGAGAGGGAGAGAGAGGGAGAGAGAGGGAGAGAGAGAGAGAGAGGGAGAGAGGGAGAGAGGGAGAGAGAGAGAGAGAGAGAGAGAGAGAGAGAGAGAGAGAGAGACAGTAGATTGCAGACAGACAAGGTCTTCCTGAACAGATCTAATAAAAGAATGAGTTCATGGCTTTACATGGCTAGAAAGAAAACAGTGATGGTAGGTATGTTATCAGATCACTGTGATTTGAATAGACACATTTTAAAGTAAAGAGAGAATTACCTGACAGTGATTGATATAGACTGGAAAAATGGATAAACATTTTGTTGGCTCTTGAGAAGATTACAGCAGAGTAAGATATAAAGTGCTAGGTGTGAACACTTTGATTGCAGAGAAGTTGCAAGAGATAGCCTTCTTTGATCTGTTGAGGTATATTAAGGTAGATTTGGTAAAAGGTAGAGTGTAAGTACTGTCTCTGAATGAGATGTGGGTACAGGGTCAATGAGGTATAAAGGGACATTATACCCTTAAAGACTAGATAAAATTCCATGACATAACCAATAGTAGCAAAGTTATAACTATGAGAAAAACAGTGCTTACATGTATACTAATATTCTAAAATACATAATAGTTGCACAGCTATGACTATGAGGAACATAGTTCTTACCTGTATAGTGAATACCCTAACATACACAACAGTTGAACAGCTACAACTACAAGGAACACAGTAAGATTCAGACAATTTTTATTGGAACAGTCTCCAGACGATGGAGCGGCTGTAAGTCTTTGTGCAGTGGTCGAGACATCTCGTTTTACAGTATTTAGACCATCTCTTAGCTCATTGACAAGTGATACCATATCATAACCAACACTTTGCACCTGAGCTGTGGGAGCTCGCGCTTGGTTTTGCAAAATGTTGTCTGATTTTGACTGGACTTCAATAACAAGACCTCTGAAACAAACAAATTTATTTACTGAAGTCAATATTTTATAATTAAGCTCTTAAGAAGGACAAGATGGTTAGATTATGATTAATCATAGTCTCTGATTTATACTTCTCTTATTGATTAGAGCTTAATGATTATAACTCACTACAAAATAAAGTAGGCAATTCAATTATTTTATCATCAGTTATAAGCTATTCAATATAAATAACAATTCCAATTTAAAAAATTAGGAAATTAATCATTAGGATAGAGAATAAAACATATTAAATTTCATTTATTAATTAAAACCACAAAAGTAATAACAATAATACATAGGTTAATGGGTTATGCATATTTTTAATACATAGGGTGTTAGCTTATATAAAATGATTTGACAGATTTTAGTTAAATAAGAGGAGGAAAAGTAAAAATTAAACTACATATATTTGTCAAATTAACCCTTTCACTGCGTAAGTCGACTTGACGTTATTACCGCTGAGTACGTAAATCGACTTTAGTCCACGTCAACAGAAAAACTTTATCTTTCAATGCGTTAATCGACAATAGTCTCTAGTGGATAAAAATGTACAGTTTTAGTGTCTGGATGCTTCTGAACTCTAGTGGTGACAACATGAACTGACGCAAGTCATGTGTCTATTTTTACATCTAACTATGTGTGTTGTTTAGTATACGAGTTTCTGTTTTTAGTCATTTTATTTTTGTGCTTTCCTGTGAATAAGTTTATTATAGTGTGTGAATTTAAATAACAAGTTATTTAGTTATTTTTATATGTATATATGTTATATTTTAATTAGTATTTGTAAGTATAATTGACTAAAAATGCACGATGTATAGGCTATATAACCTTCAAAATGTCTACGTTTCTTTGGGATGATGAAATTGAATCGTATTTAAATAACAACAATGAAGACTCAGATTCAGAGTTTGAATTTTCAAATGAAAATATTATTATGTATCAGATGATAGTGAATTAGAAGTTGAAAGTAATGAAACTTGCCCAGATCTAAGTAGGCCTAGTACGTCTGTGATTACTAACCAACACGGCAATGATGACATTATTTGGGAAGACATTGATGTGTCTTTAGGTCCAGAAATCTATTTATGCAATAAATTATTGTTTTTGCTGTACTAATCCATTAATTTCAGCTCCATACAATTTGTTTTAAGTATACAAAATTTCCATTATGATATAGTATTTTTTTTTCATAATTTTGGTTAAAAACACAATAAATAATTTTTTTTAACAGAAAATTTATTAAATATTTACTAAACCTTACTAGAATTTGATGCTCTATATAGTAATTCATCAGAAAAAAATTAAAAAATTAAATTATTTAAGAAACAAAATTTTGGCCTATAATTGCAAATGTATAAACACTACAGAAAAACTAATACACAGCGAAAGGGTTAAACTAGCTTCTGTTATACAGCCAAATTTTTCAGAAAGGGGCCTGCCAGAGGCTGTAAGTTAAAATTTTCAAAAGTAAACCTATATTTTTTAATATAGTTAATTACCTTAGAGGTTGTCCTCAGTCCATATAATAGTTATGGCTACAGCACTGTTTCGCCAAACACTGTCGGCTTCAGTGTTCGGCGAAACAGCGCTGTAGCCATAACTACTATACGGACTGAGGACAACCTATAAGGTAATTAACTATATTATATATTAAACAGTCCAAGGCAACACATTATACTTTATAAAACTATATTTTTTAGTATAGAATTCCATATAAAATTTTGTTTTAAGAGAATTTTAATCTTTTAAAAATAGTGGCTCTCACAAGTTCCCGAAATTAAAGAATTTTCAGCCTGTAGAACCATAACTAAAATTTAAATTTAAAAATGGTAAAGAATATAAATAGTATCAAAATCAATATATTTAGAAATAGATAAAAAAATAATTTTGTTGGAGAAATCGAACCCTGAACTGTCAAAAGATAAAAATTCATTTTCAAAAGCTGCAGATGTATCAATTCAATTTATCTAATAGTTTAAGGGTGATTGTATCATAGTGATTATCTCTACTTTAATATCAGTTTGTAATGCAAACAAATAGGGACTTATTTTATAGGAACTTTATCACATAATTTAATAATGAATTATGAGACAACCCTTATCTAATCATTCATGGAATTTTCACATGAGAAATATTTAAATAACAAAAAAACTAAGTGAGAAATAATTTTATATTAATATTTTAATAACAATTATACAACATAATAAAATCCAATAATCTTCTCTCATAATAACTATGCCAAAGATAAGTTCCCTGTATGTAGGAATCATAAGTTTTACAGGAATAAAATTATCTAAATTTGTTTCCTTGCTAATCCATCAGGTTTTATTTCTCCATAGTAAATTTTATCAGTATTTAGTAAATTGTTCAGTTTTTGCAGTATTATCACTACCGAATTTTTATAACCTGTTGAAATCCAATTGTGCGAGTCCCGTACTTCATTTTAGTGTGTTGTACAAACATTTAACACCCGCTCTTCCTATTTTTCGACAACTACAATTCTGATCTAAACAGTTACAGTAAATTTATGTACTGTTTCGTTGTATTACATCGGTATATTGCGGGAATTGGATAAAGTTAAAATGCTTAACAAACATTTCAACTGTGTATATATTTCTACATTAGTAGTTTTGGAGTATTTAATTTAATATAACATCACACATGATCCAATTTCAATTTTTAACTTCATTTATATGCAAAAGTAGTAACAAATATTTATTGTGATTAGGTGTGGTTATTGTGATTATTGAGAATTTTTATTGAATTAGTGGATTGAACTCTGCTTTTATCTCAGCAAGCAAGAAATTTCAGAAGACAAAGTGAGTAATAACAGTTCAATTTATTAATCACCAATAAATAATTTACACAATTAACTAGATTACAGATATAATGTTTTAACAAATCACAGTTGTTTTGACTTTTTAAGATTGCTGCATACTTGTTTGTCCATTTTCAGGGTTAGCAATAGTGGTCTGATTAATAAGTATATATATATATATATATTAATATAGTGCCATATATATATATATATATATATATATATATATATATATATATATTAATATAGTGCCCTATATATATATATATTTATATAGATATACATTTAGGTATAAATAAGTCTTAAAAATATTTAAAATGTCAGATATTCAACACAAAGGTACCTTAGTTCTCGTACCACCTGGAGCAGAATATTTTGATTATTGATAACATTATCAACTTCATGTCTTCGTATTGTATCAATAACTTGTGGCTGGCCACCAGGTACTATAAATAAACAAATGGGTTTAATTAGACAAATTTATTAAATTCATGGTTCACACACAATTAATTATATACATAAAGATCTGCAATTTTTATGAGGACACATATAGGGATCTGTAGAGTAAAATTATAATTGTTAGGATTCTGTAACAAAATATCAATTTTATCTAAGATAATATTAAAAAACGGAAAAGTTTTGATATTAAGTTTAATATTGAACAGAAGTTTTTAATCTGCTATTAAACTAAACTAATCTAAACTCTCTGATTTAATAGAGTTGAAGGACCTATACTCACTAACCCACTATATGATTTTCAGTTGAGTATTGTTTGGTTAACACATCAAATTCTCACTGTCATTGTTCTAGAATTACCAACCACAGTTCACTACTAATTGTAGCTTCCCAATATTCCTGACGATGCTGGGTCAACACGATACATTTTTGAGTCCTCAAGATGATTTTACTATTATCCTATACACTGCTGATTAATGTTCCTTCTTCCTGCCCACAAATCAAAATTTAAAATAGTATTTTAATATGGTCTGTATAGCCTATAGACTGCTGATCAATGCTCCTTCTTCATGCCCACAAATCACAATTGAAGATAATATTTTTATAATGGTCTGTATAGCCTATACACTGCTGATAAATGGTCCTTCATGGCCACAAATCACAATTGATGATAGTATTTTTATATGGTCTGTATAGCCTATACACTGCTGATCAATGGTCCTTCTTCATGCCCACAAATCACAATTGAAGATAATATTTTTATAATGGTCTGCATAGCCTATACACTGCTGATAAATGGTCCTTCATGGCCACAAATCACAACTGAAGATAGTATTTTTATATGGTCTGTATAGCCTATACACTGCTGATCAATGCTCCTTCTTCATGACACAAATCACAATTGATGATAGTATTTTTCTATAGTCTGTATAGCCTATATAACTACTGTAATTGGTAAATGTTGAAAGAAGCAACCATTGTACGATGCTATTATTTTCTCTCGAAAAACAGCTAGATTTAATGATATAGTAAAAGAAAAAAGAAACATTTATTGCATAAGTAAGTTTTTTATAGTGGAATTTTATTTATGGAAATAACAAATTTTCAACTGGTTGATTCAAATATTAAAAACAAACAAACAAAAATTTGTTGTTTATTTTTATCAGAAAAAAAAAATTGGTACCACAAATATCACAGAAGCTTAACAGTTATAAATAATTTTTGAGAATACTTTGTCTTCTCAACTACAGTGTACTCCCGATTATCCGCGAGTCTTGCGGAAAAAATTAGTAAACATTTTTTACAGCTCACTTTACCTGTTTGGTACGGGTAACAACCAGTAAAACTACTATAACAAAGTTGTGCAGTAGAGATAAGCTTACTGTCTCGAGTACATCCTGAGTATAACGTTAAACTGCCTATTCCCGCAATTGGTTGTATGAAATGGATGTATTTCTTTATAAATACATTTCCAGCCATCACAATTGCAAAATTATTTTTCACAGTTCACTAACTATTAAAATTGGTCTATCATGAGGTAATATTAGACTCATGCTAGTGGCTGTGTACATTTTGTCTGATGGAGGCATTTCCCTTGCTGACACCCAATCCAAGGTGGAACAGCATATGCCGAGGGATGGATGGCTGATGGGCAATCAGTCGCTAATATGCGAACTCTGGATACCAGGTGACCTCCAGTAGTATATAACCTTATCCAGTAAGAGGCTCTGCTGAATGGACTGTTTAACTCCTCAATTACTTGTGGGAACAAAATGAACCCTAATAATTCAAATAATAATAATAATAAAATACGGAGGTGAATAAGCCCTCAAACCGAAAATCCAAACCTGTGGCAGTGGAGGCTGGCGAAAGCAGCGCCTCAAAGCCAGAAGGTGGGTTTGAGAAACTGGTCAAAGAGACCGACCGCCTTAGGGTGGACCAAAATAAGGTAAGGCTGAGTGGAGCTGCCTTCAAAAGATTCAAGTTCCTTTTGAAAGAAGGATATTCGAACACTGAGGCAGAGATTAGCCATCCTGAAGAAGGAAGAATTTATTGTTCCTAGGAAGGAATGTGGGACTCAAGCTCAGCCTACTAATAAAAGGCATAGATCCGAGGACGAAAGCCCGAGGGAGGCCAAAAAACCAAAACAGAAAGAGGGCACACTTGTTGCCCTATCTAAAAAACCGGAGGCTAGGAGGCAGAAAGATGTCTCATATAAAGGTGCCTTAGAAGATATTAAAATGGCAGTGATGTCTAGGAGATTTCCAACTGAACTCCTTACAACGGACCAGATGGACCAAATTTGCTCGGCCCTTATGGACATAGTGAATGAGAGGTATAATGAACCCATTATACCTAAGTTCCTAACCTCCGTCTATAAGGCCGGTTATTTAATGTTGCTATTCAAAGATGAGGCCACAGTTGAATGGGTCAAGGCGGTGGTAGTTGATCTACACCCTTGCGAAGGTTCAGAACTGTGGGTCACCAAGGAGGCAGACATCATTCCTCAAGGATGTATTCTACTGGGTTACTTATCCAACTCAACGGCAATGCCAGTGGACAGTCTGCTACATCGGTTCCAAGGGCAGAACCATGGAATCAACACCTCCACCTGGATGGTGGTAAAGAAGGAGGCGAGGGGTACATCCGCACTCCTAATCCTCTCACTCGACCAAAACTCAGGGTTCACAGTGGAATCCCTGGATAATAAATTATCTTTGGGGTTCAAGGAGGTGGCTGTCAAGCTAAGGAAACCTAATGAACCACCACTGGAGGAGGAGCGATCCGATTCTCAGGACACGCTCACCATGGAGGTGACGGAGGATGGAGAGACTGGCCGTCATTCCTCAGACACATCCTGAATATGTAGTGCATGCAGGTGAACCTCCACCATGTGAAGGCTGCTTCTGCCACCTTATTCAAAAGGTTTGCCCAAGGCACAAAAATGGTGGGACTAGTTCAGGAGCCCTGGGTCAATAGGGGACGTATTTGTGGACTAGGTACCAAAAACTGTAAGTTGATTTATGATAGATCTGCCCTGGCACCGAGGGCGGCGATTCTGATTAATTACAGTACTGTACTGGTGTAGCGTAATGTGCTTCCTGTATTGTTCTTTTGATTCGTTACAAAAACTTCTCGTTTATTTCACTTTTTATTTCATGTATAATGAACATTAAATTTTTTTAATTTATAGGTTTGTACTGAGTACTATGTGTTTTATGTACAGTATATTAAAGTCTTTTTATGTCAAACCTATTTTTTTTTTTTTTTTTTTTTTTTTTTTTTACAGTAGTTTCCTTTTATTTTTAGCATTCTTGCAGATTATCCACGATTTTCATTATCCGTTATGTCTGTCCCACTCAATTTTGCGGATAATCGGGAGTGAACTGTATTTATTTTAAAAGCTGCATAAAACGATGTTATACTCTCTTGCCAATAGTAGGGAACATATACTTTTAATTTTAACATTTTTTCAATTGATTTATCACAACCATTATTACTAACAATTTGTTTGTGATAAAATTTAATTCTGTGGAAAGTGAAAAAAGACTTTTTCATTTACAATATTAGTATAAGTTAGAACCAACCTTGAGCTGCAATGTGTGGTACACCAGCACCACCGCTCTGAATTGTAGAAAGCATACTCAAAGTCCTTTCCTGTCTCCCAACAACTTCATCTAGTTTCTGACTTAATACACGAACAAGTTCAAACATTTGACTTTGACCAGCAAATATCTGCCGTAACTCCCTTTGGTTATCAGATTCATACCACTCTTCAAACTCTGCATCAGGATCCTTAGTTTCCTTGGCTTCGGGGTGTTCTTTTCGGTAACTAATAACAAAAAGCAAAAATAATTAATAATACATACATTATTTGTTTGATATATGGATTTAGATTTATAGGAGGGGATTTGAAATTGAGGCCCCTATATGTCAACCAAGGCTTATTGTACTCCCTAGTAGGCTTAGCAGGACAGATCAGCTTCAGAGTTCATTTAAGTCAGGTTTGCATATGAAACAAATTCTTCAGTAACTGCATTTATTTGTAATGGTGTGCAAAGATTGAAAATTTAAACCAAACTCTATATTTTCAATTCAGTTTGGTTCAGTACAAAAACTAAATGTAAAAATATATTGGATATGAAAGACTGTCACAACTCATATTAGAGATCACCATAGAAAATTCTGAAGACAACCTATACATTTTATAACAGATAGCATAATATGTTCATTATATAGGACATGTGTTTTTTATATAACTTCTTTATATATCACTTTTAGTTTAGATTATTGAAATGATTTTGATTGTACAACGAGAGGGCTGAGGAATGCAAAGGAAAGAAAGAAGCATACCATACCATCAACTAAGAATTTAAATTATATTTGTACCTTTTTCATGTTGTGTTTTATAATACACATATTATTCACACCATTATAATTAGAAAAATAAAATTCAACCTAGATTTAGCAAAACATATTTTACAAACAGTTATGTTACTAAACTTAACTTCCAGGATGGTCGGCCATTAACAATGGGAGAATCACCATTATGGTTCCAGAGCAAATACTAGGGATATTTTATTTTAAAATTCCTGCAACAAATAACAGTAGACTACTAGACGATTTAAAAGTTGCAAAGTTTGTACTGCACATGGAAGACTGTATGAAATGCAAAGTTCAATTGGATTTGGAGGTGTGCTTTGAAGCAAATTATAAAAAAATCACTAAAAACATCAGAAATACATAAGTGTTCTTGTATATTGTTACATATTGTCACAATATTCTTACTTATTGTGAATATAAATGTAAATCAGAATTATATTTGTTTTATTAATTTTTCTACACTTCAATTTTGTTACAACTTCCCCCCCTCCCTTTACCATTAAATTAAGTAGAGAGAAACTGATGGTCCTAACTTCACGCCTTCAATAAGATATTTAGTTACCTCCTAAATCAGACATTTAGCTTCCTATCTTGCTGATACTGGGAAGAAGAGATGAAGAAGGGAAGAAAGGATGACATTCTCAAAACCTCAAACAAATTAACAGTGAATATTTCGGACCATTAGTTCAGCTGATAACCCTCTATACAAGCTAACAGACTTACGTCTTCATATATTTAAAAACTCAATCCCAGAGCCCTAAAAATGTGTTTTAAAACTTGAAAGATCGATGGGTTAAAACCCTCAAAATTCAAATCATATAAATACACTAATGGAAAACATTTTGATTAAAGTAGTTTGCTACAAGAGTTATGAGTCCCTGGCCCATCCACTAATTCCAGAACATAAGGTGCTCATTTAACAGTACATAATGAAAAAAATACATGCATGAAACATTAATAACTAAGCAAGACTGGAAATGAAAATAAGACAGAACTAACTGTCTTCTTATCAGACAAAAATAGTTTGTAGCATGTAATATGTTACTTGTAATATGTACATCTAACTCCACCTTTGTTATCACACAACACTGATGTAAGCTATAGTCTTACATGCATTAAATAAAAACATTAAACGTTATAGGAACATCAAAATTATAAGTATAATATAAAACTCTAATAGTTAAGATTGATTTGGTTTCTACTATAAGCAAAATTTGGATTCAGGTTTATAAATTAATCTTAAATTCAGATTTGGCTTTTAATCCTTTCACCTCAAATAAATTTGACCTATCTTTCTAACAAATCGGAATTAATTTGAGAAGTTTTCTGCATAACACAAAGTATAATCCAATATCAAATTTGAACTCAGCACAACAAAATATATAAATATTATTATGAGTCGAGTCTAATTATTATTTTATTTGATATGTCTCATTTCCTATAAAAGTAAATTTAGCTAACCCACTTTTATGTTTCTATATGATCTTTCTTGTAAAGTTAAAAACAAATTTTAATTTTGATTTTTGGAATAATTTTCTTATTATCTATTTTACATAACTATTGTTTTCCGCTATTTGAAATATACTACTCAGTTCTTTCCCATATGTGGATTTTGATATACATCTTTTTTTTAAAAGAAATATAATATAAAGACAGTGATGATCACGAATAACTCAGTTTGTTATTGAAGAAAATGATAGTTATAACAGCAATGGAGTTTATGAAATCAAATGTGGGTGTAACATAACACAGGAAAAGAAGGATTCGAATTTCCAATTCGATCTGTTAGAAGAAGAGAAAAGAATAATTGTATTGAATTACTGAAGGAAGGATAGACGGTTAAGTATATTGGAGAATATGGAAATATTCAAACTAAAATAAAAATATATTATAAATGCGGAAATAATCAGTCAGATCTAATGGTTAACAATCTGTAAAAATAACTGAAACAATAAACTGTGAAAATGAACCCAAAACATCATCATGGTGTCAACTAATTACAAAAGAAACCGGAGCCTACAGGTAGAGGAGAGATGTGGTTACGTTGGTTATATAAGACAAAGCAGTATAAGAAGAAGAATATACTCAAATCAATTACTAAATCAAATTAACATTCAAGGGGAGAAACTAAATGTTATATGTAACATTTAACATCTTAAAATGATGGTTCAGTTCGAGTTCTGATTGGATTAAAAATTTTAATTAGACACACCCCTAAATAGGCTTATGAATACTTCTGCATTTATAATAGCAGACAAAAACTTCTTTTTTTTTTTGTAATAAGAGCTTCCAAAACCGACAAAAAAGATAAAATTTGTAGTTGTTTGGACCATCTTTCTTGAGTTAATGTGTAACTAGCTTTCAACCTCCCACATTTTCAAATACATCCTTTAAGCGATTCAAACTATTATTGGAATCAATCAGACTACCCATTTTTTAGTTAAATCATCTCAAAAATGTTAGACAGTTAAACATCATTCCAAAAACTATCTAAATGTGTTCTTAGGTGCTTAACCCTATAAATGGTGTTCGACTTGGCAGAATCAAAGAAAAGTGTTTCACAATGGTGTTCGATAATACATTGTGGAAGAGAACATACATTTTTACATTCAATATTTCGCCCACTAAAAATTATCCTATCACAATAAATTAAGTATCATTGTAAAACTAATGTTCCAAACTTTCATATTCATGTAACCAAGAGTCCATAAAACTTAATAAATAATATTTTTAAAAAACATTAAAGTTAATGTGTCTCACCACTAGTCCATAACACGTCATCATTCAACATTTGTCGAAGCAGAAGACAAAATATGTCACTTTTGTCTATTTTTTACACTTTTATAGTACTTTTCTTGCGCTTTCATTATATGCCTGCCAAATTATTGTCACTCTTATAGTTTGCTATGTAGACATACTGCTAGACCATTACAGCACGTTATTATTATTTTTAACTTAAGTTAAGTTTTTATTAGATAGATAAATTTTATGCACCTTTTCCTAAAAAATGGTATATTACAAGTTGGGTTTTAGATAAAATAACCAATTTTGGTGAATTAAAAAAAACAGTTGCAAAATGCACAAAAATGGCCTGCCATTCTGGGAAATTCTACAGGATAGTTTAGGGTTA
Source organism: Aphrophora alni (assembly GCA_963513935.1). Taxonomy (NCBI): domain Eukaryota; kingdom Metazoa; phylum Arthropoda; class Insecta; order Hemiptera; family Aphrophoridae; genus Aphrophora; species Aphrophora alni. The sequence continues at coordinate 97,202,467 of OY740765.1, forward strand.
TAAAATGAAGAACCATCATAATACCAAAATCAATACAATATTTTCCTTACTAATTGAACTGGAAGGTTAAAATTGCACTAGTAACAATTTCGGAGAGAAGACTTTCATAAAACTTCTCTCAAAATCATATGTTCCCTCTTCTACCCATTTGATGTTTAAATTTGACTGTATTTTAACTACAATGGAACACCATATTTCAATCGTCATGTATTAATTAAATTATTATTGCTCTTATGTATGTATTGATTAATATTGTTTCAAATGATTTTGAGATACCAAGTTTTTCCAGATATATCATTCTGGAAGTCCCTTGAGTTAAAAAAAAAGAAGATTTTTGGAATGATATCTGTTTATATATCTGTCTGTAGTATATGCAGTGCTTTACATTCCAATCGCATGGACCGATTTTAATCAAATTTGGTATATGGTTATATTTTAGTCATCTTAGAACTTTTTTCATTTTTTTTTATAACTCAATAATATGGAGGGTAGCTGTCATATGGGTTAACACACAATGAATTTAATATTACGTCTTGTCTCGTTGCTCACTTTATTTAGACTGACCTTTATACATTGTCGGACTCTCTGTTTGCATAAGGGAGGGTTATCTACATTACATCTCCCTTTTATTTAAAAAAATATATACATTTTCCTTTTTCTTAATATAAATAAAAACTTTTTTCTTTCTTTTAAAAAAAAAAATATAATAACATCAAATTCTCTTATTTACCTGTATTAAAACAAAACATACACTTACTTAGGAATTAATTTTAAACCTACTTGGTATAAACTTACTTAGAAACTATTTACATTAAACTAATTTTATTTTATTAATTTTAAACCTATTTGGTGGTTTTACAATTCTTCCATATCTTGTCATAAATTATGCAAGTTGGGTTGAGGTGATGGTGGATTTAGGTGGTGACTTGTTATTTTTTCTGGGGATTTTTTAGGATTGATAATATTAGATGTTTCTAATAAGTAATCGTCTGCTTGCCATTCATCTGAGTCTGTTTTTTGTGGATAAGGACGTATGTGTCTTCTATTTCTAACGTATACTCTATTGTTTTCAAGATTTTTAACATTATAAGATCTGGGGTCATTTCGTTTACTTATAATTTTTGATCTGATCCAGTTATTTTTGTGCTTTACAAATAAAGATTCATTATCTTTCAGCTTTAACAAAGGTTTAGTTTTCTTATCATAATATTTCTTTTGATCTTTTTGCCTCAAGATTAAATTTTTTCTTATTGCATTTCTTACTTTAGGTTTTAGTATTTTATCGTTACATGGTAAAATAGATTTTAACTGTCTGCTAAAGAGAATTTCTGCAGGTGATGGTATGTTATTTGATATTGGGGTATTTCTATATTCTAGTAATGCCAAATAAAAATCTGTTTTTTAAGCATATTTTTTATATTTTGTATTGCCCGTTCTACCATTCCGTTAGATTCAGAGTAGAATGGACTAGTTTTAATGTGTTCAAATTCCCAACTACTTGAAAAGTTTTTAAATATTTCCCCAATAAAACATGAATCATGTGCAGTTATTAATGTTTTAGGAATTCCATGCCTGCTAAAAATTGACTTTAGGCAGTTTACAATATTTGAACTGGACATATTAGATAATATTTTCACTTCGGGATATTTTGAATAATAATCAACTACCATTAAATATTGTTTGTCTTTAAATTGAAATAAATCAGCTCCAACTTTCTGCCAGGGTAGGTTGGGAACATTATGTTGTAACAATGGTTCTTTGCAATAATTTTTTGAATACTTTACGCAGGCTTCACATTTTCCTATCATATCTTCTGTGTTTATTTATGTGAGGCCAATAAATAATATTTTTTGCTCTTAGTTGGGTTTTTATAATACCAAAATGAGTTACATGCAATCTTTTTAACATTTCTTTTCTTAATATTAAAGGGATTACTACAGCAGAACCCTTATATACTAGTTCATTACAACAAGTTAGTTCATTTCTAACATTCCAATATGGTTTGATTATATCAGGTAATACATTTTTATGATTGGGCCAGTTATTTCCTACTATATATTTTTTTAGTATTTTCATTTCATCATCATTTTTTGCTATATTTTTTATCTTTTGCTTTTGATAATTGCCTAGATTATTATTACTTTCTATATAATTAACATGAGCTTCAATTTCTTCACTATCTAAGTCTAAATTATTTGTATTATTGACAACATTTGTTCTAGAAAGCATATCTGCAATTACCAATTCTTTACCTCTTTTATAAACTATATGCCTGTAATTTTATTCTCATTCGCTGCAAGCAAGGAGGACAGTGTTCTATATTTTTCTTAAAAATAGGTATTAGAGGTTTATGATCTGTTTCTACAGTAAATGATGTACCAAACAAATATTGGTGGAAACGTTCACACCCAAATAGAATTGCTAAACATTCTTTTTCTATTTGTGCGTAATTCTTTTGTGTTTCATTTAAAGCTTTTTGATGCATAGGCTACTGGTAAATTATTTTGTAAAATAGCAGCACCCATACCATTTTGAGAACTATCAACTGTTAATACAATAGGAACATTTACATCAAAGAACTGTAAAACAGGCGTACTAGTAAGTATATTTTTTAATTTATTAAATGCTTCTTGTTGTTCAAAACCCCACTGAAACATAACTTGTTTTTTTAAAATTAATCTTAATGGGTTTGTTAATTCAGAGACATTAGGTATAAATTTATTTACATAGGTTATTAAGCCTAAAAATCTTTCTAGTGTTTTTTTTATCTGTAGGAGCTTCCATACTGTTTATTGCTTTTACTTTGCTATCATCTATTGTAATTCCGTCTTTTGATATTTTGTGCCCCAGATAATAAATTACGTCAACGACAATTTTACATTTTTCTTGGTTTAATTTTATATTTTCAAATTGCAATTTTTTTAATACTATTTTTAGTCTTTTATCATGTTCACTTTTTGTTTTACCCCATATGATTATATCATCAATATATACTTCTACTCCCTCTAAATTTTCTAAAATTTGTTTCATTTTTTGTTGAAAAAACTCAGCAGCTGAGCTGAGACCATAAGGTAAACGTAAAAATTTATACCGACCAAAGGGGGTATTGAATGTGCATAGATCAGAGGATTTCTCTGTTAATTTTACTTGCCAAAATTCATTTTTTGTATCTAATGTTATAAAAATTTTTGCTCCATTCATTTTTGAAGATATCTCATCAAAGGAGGGAATTTGAAAATGAGGACGCATTATCGCCTCATTAAGATCTTTTGGATCTATGCACAATCTTATATCTCCATTTGGTTTATTTACTATTACTAACGAGTTAACCCACTCAGTTGGCTTGTTTACTTTACTAATTATTTCGAGTTTTTCTAAATTATTTAATTTTGTTTTCAGTTTTGGTTTAATAGCTATTGGCACCTTACGACATGCATGTATTTTTGGTACTGCATTTTGTTTTAATTTTATTTCATGTTCTCCTTGAATACAGCCTATTCCCTTAAATAAGTCTTTGTATTGCTCCATTAAAGATAAACTATCATTAACATTATTTGTATTTTTGGTATTGTTTATATTTTGGTTAGAGTCATTGTGTGATTTAGTTTCTACGTTATCTACTTTTTTTATTAGATTAAAATCGATTGAAGTTGAGAGGCTTAAAAATACAAGGAGCTATTGCATCTACTATGTAAAATTCTACCCATCTTTTTTTCATTTTTATATGTTACTTGTAAATTACACTTGCCCATAACTTTTAAATTTTGACCTGTAAATGACGTTAACTTAGTGTTTGTACTTATTAATAACTTCTTAAAATTATTTTTATCAAAAATATGTTTTGTGATTATATTCACTTCTGCTCCAGTGTCAATTTTAAAAGTAACTAACTTATTTTCTATTAACATTTCAGTGCTCCACTGCATACCTTTACCTTGTTCAGATATTGCATATATTTCACCAAGTGTTACACTTTCACTGACACTTGCATTCACAGTATTAATTTTTTTACTTTTGCACATTTTTGCAAAATGATTTAATTTAAAACATATAGCACATTTTTTTCCAAACGCGGGACACTGAAACGTAATATGCTGATAACCGCACTTAGTACAACATTTGTTTATTCTAGTTGAGCTGAATCTAGACGTTTGTTTATTTGAGTAATCTTTGTCCCCTCTTATCTGTTGTCTACTTTCATTGGAATGTGAATGTTTAAATTGAATTCGTTGACTTACTGGTCGAATGTTGCTTGATAGTGAACTTTGGTTCCGACGTAATTTTTCATGTACATTTTTGTTCACTTTGTACACATGTTCTTCCTTTCTTGTTTCAACCAACTGAATACTTTCAAGTTGCTTCTTGGCCCTTTGAGCTGTTCTACATATTTCTATTGCTTGATTTAGAGTTAAATCTTTTATTCTCAAAAGTCTATCTTTTATGGTTTTATCTCTGATCCCTAATATTAGTCTGTCTTTAATTAAAGAGTCAGTTAATTGTGCAAATTCGCAAGTTGAGCTTAGTTCACGGAGATCTGTTACATGATTATCAATTGATTCGTCCGCGTGCTGCCCACGTAAAAAAAATATATGTAACATATATTTGGAATTTTTGTTTAAAAAATAACCAGTTTTCAGACATATTACCTGACCATTGGAGTTCTGACGGAACTTTGATGTTCGGCACATGTTGAACTGAAACGGCTGTGGTCTGCGGCTTTACCTCTTCAGTTTCACTGTCACTTGGAATTTTTACTTACGTTGTAATATTTTAATTTTCATAATCACTTTTATTGCGTTGTACTGACTTCCGACTGCACCATGTCATATGGGTTAACACACAATGATTTTAATATTACGTCTTGTCTCGTTGCTCACTTTATTTAGACTGACCTTTATACATTGTCGGACTCTCCGTTTGCATAAGGGAGGGTTATCTACATTACAGTAGCTGCCATAAGAAAAATAATGGTTCAGGAATAATTGGCAAAAAATAAAAGGCTTGACTGCCACCATTAAAAGCTTGTATTAATCAATTATGACTTATGTTTGTATTTCTAGCACAAACAAAGCAGGTTTAGGCTCTTTAAATAAGTTTAGGCACCCCAGTTCAATTTTACTTTTACAACTGAAGTGATATTTTATGAACTGAAGTTGTACTTTTTACAACTTATCGAATGATATTTTTGGTGATGATTAGTTTTTATTTAGTTTTGGGGAAGGGTAAGTGAGAAAGTTTATGCAATGTTTTTGGACAATTTATTTTACAGATATTTCATTTTTTGCCAATAATTCCAGAACCAGCTAAAACATTTTTTTGGGTAGGCTTTGGTTTTGTGCCTAGATATTTTATTTAAATGAGAACATAATAAACAACAAAAGAAGTTAAAAAAAGTTAATGGATAGCAGAGCTATGTATTTATTTTCTGACTATCAATATCATTTATGCTTAAGAGTACCTATGGTTTTTATTGTATATGCGGTTGTGCCCTTATATTACTTATTATGCACAACCAAATTATCATTTCTAGCATAACAATAATAATTACAAGTAAGTTTAGATTTTGAATGGATAGGAGGCACAGACCTATCTTGGAAAGTGGTCCTTGGTATTACCTAATAGTACACAAGTAAGAAAACTCACAAAAAACACTAAAGTTCTGAAATATTTCGTAAACACTGTTCACTTTCTCAATCAGTAAAGTATAAAAAGAAGACTGAATTGTTTTAATCTAGGATGGCTCTATGCTGAGTGTTGAACCACAGACAATTTTATATATATAAACCTGTTGAGAAAGAAAAAAGAATGATTCATCTAAGATTAAAATTAGGGGGTTCTCTAGATTTAGTGACCCATTGATGAGACAGTTCCCATCTTCTTATTTCTGAGAGGTTACATTCTGAAGGGAGTGATTTTATGATTTTTGTCATGAAGCAGTCATTAAAAGTGACAACATTGTGGATTGCTGCATGTTGTGCAGTTGGTTTCTCTATATCCATAATTTTTACATCATGTCATATATATGAAAAAGGGAAAAGAAAATATTCCCTCAAGGGTTCACTTATAGTGAGTACGGGTGTGGAAATCCTGAGGTAACCTAGCTGGATCTACACCTTTCTTCATCTAGTCTTGGGTTAGATCCCTCTCTATTTATTTTTCCTATTAAGTTTCTCTCGTTTTCTTCCGAACCAGGTGCTATTAGAGTATACGAGGGTCAGGGCTTGAATTTATGCTCTTTATAAAAAAAATAAAAGGAAACAAAAATGTAGTAACAAACCATTAAAATTAAAAAATTAATTGTAGTTTGCCTTCATTATGGTTTGCTGTACAGAGCATGCACATAAACTTTTCACACTATTTTGGTTTGCACATGTACAAGTGGTGTTATCAAATGATCATTTTATGAACTATTTCAACTTTTTTACCCTTCCACTAATGAGAGAACACAGTAACTAACTAATAACATTACAGCCAATTGAGAATTTTTTTTCCTACGGGTCTAATGGATAAATGCAACAGTTTATTGTTTTTTCTACTGTCACAGCTGTTGACTATTCAGTATTACTGGTAATGTGTGTAATATTGTGCTTTGACAGAATTATTCAGCCTACACACATATACACACATGCAAATACCAAGTGATAAACCTAAAATATATAAAACATGAAAAGAAATAATACATTAAAACTATTCATACTGTCACTATCACTAAGGAGTTGAATGTATGAAGTTTTGGCTGGTTGAGTAATATATTAACACTCTAATCGTCTACTATAAAATAGTAATATTATCCAAAACACAACTTGTTATATACATCATTTTTCTCAGAAAGGTGCATAGAATTTATGTGAGTAATGACAAAAATTAAAGATGTAAAAAATTTGGAGTTAGTATGTCAGGAATCAAAAAATTGTGCAATAACCAAAGCAAAAATCCCACAAAAAAGTCTATATAAACCTTACAAAAATTTTGTTTAAAAATTTTCAAGATATACAAAAGTTTTGTAATGTAGTAGTGAATAAATGTCGATAAAAAATTAATAAATTAATAAAATTTTCATTAGAAAAAATATACCAATAGGTAAATAAATCTTCAAAAATTTAAACTGTTATTTTAGAAGTTTTCGAAAGTCATATATTTCAGCCAGGTAGCCAAGAACAAGACAAAATGTCTTTACTGCAAGAAAATATTCACATACAAACTTCTTAAAACAGCTGAAAACTTATTTTATATTATTGAAATATATACAGAAGTTGTATAGTTCGAATGAGATGTGATAATTTCCTCCCCCTCTACATCTGACAAATCTGAATCAAATATCAAATCCCTCAGACTGTCAAATGCATCCTTCACAAGAATACCATAATAAAAATAAAAAATTTTAGTGTTCTAAATAATAACTCAACATGTGGGATAGGCCTGTAAACAAATACACTGAAAATATTAAAATTCACTCAAAAAAATAAACTATAGAAACACTAACATACATATTATAACTTGTATAAACAAATTATAATAAATAAATCACTCTACACAACACTAAAACTCCACAAGAAAAGAAATATATATACATTAGACACTCACAAAGATTCCACAAGAGAGAACATGGCAGGTGGCATGAATTGTGTTGTATGAAATAAAATTTGAACAACCCAGTGCTTGCCTAATATTAGGCCTATGACATTTTGGTTTGTAACCCATCAAAGATCTGAATTTCTTCTTTCCAACAATATACAGAGGTGTTGAAAAATATCAATATAAAAGATCAATTCTTCACAGTTCGTTAAGGACTAGAAAAGACAAATGGGAGCAGTTCATCTTTGTAACACTTCATAGAATGGATATGTCTCATAAACTATGAGAGCTATGATAATTTGAATATGTGTTTCGAAAGAGGAAAAAAAATACTTTAAAATATTATCAACTTGTGGTATTTGGACAAGTATTAACATTTACAAGAACTATATGAACAATGAGTGTTATATTTTCTTGTATTGCGACATTCCGTCACACAGTACTCCCTAGCAGCAAAACACACCAATTTCATTGACTTTTTGGATTTTTATGTTTCGTGATATGACATTTAGGTTATATAACTATGAAAAGTTGAAACATATGCTTTACAATGATATATAAATTATTCCAATATGATCTATTTTACGAGCCTAAAAGTTGAATTGAAAAAAAACTTGTTATGAATTCTTGATTTTGTATAATTTTTATAGATCCTAAACTATATTAGTTAGAACAATTTAAAACGCACAGATCGAAAAATCTTCTATACAATACTGTTACTGTAGATTAGTTAAACAGAACTATGGACTTTAGTAAATTAGATAAAGAATGATATAATTTTATGTTTTACTACTATGAATCTTGCCGTATTACAAAATATACAACCTTTACCAATTAAATAAATATTGCTTATAACATTTTATATACTTTTGGTTATACGAATATGAATGTTTATATCATTACCTTTACAACAGTATTTAAATTATCGCAATAGGATGATTTTTAGTACGCGAAATATTGAATTAAAAAATTGTGATTACCGCTACATGGTACATCAGTTAGAGGGTTAAAACTATTGATACTGTCAGGATCTCTATGCAGTTTAAATACCTAAGAATAATTTATGAAGTTTTAGCTGGTTGGGTAATACATTCAAATTACTAAAACTGTCAAAATGCAGTTGAAATATCTAAGAATAATTTATGAAGTTTTGACAAAGTAATAGATTGAAACTATTAAAACTGTCAGGATCACTATGCAGTTTAATTTCTTATGAATAATTTATGAAGTTTTGGCTGGTTGGGTAATACATACAAACTACTGATACTGTCAAAATGCATATTAAATGTTGAGCTTGACTTATGAGAAAAACTATACAGTATAACAAACACACAGAACACAATTCTCATAAAAAAAATACGCCAACATTCAAAGTTGTGGTTTGGTTGGTGTAGCTGGTGTATCACTGAAGAGGACGACCTTGTCGTTGAAACACGTCTGATACTTAGGCGTATTTTTTTTATGAGAATTGTGTTCTGTGTGTTTGTTATACTGTCAAAATGCAGTTGAAATACCTAAGAATAATTTATGAAGTTTTGGCTGGTTGGGTAATACATTAAAACTATTGATAATGTTATGATAACTATACAGTTTAAATACCTAAGAATAATTTAGGGTTTGGCTGGTTGGGTAATATATTAAAACCATTGATACTCTCAGGATCACTATGCAGTTAAAATAACTAAGAATAATGTAAGAAGTTTTTGCGAGTTTAAGGATAATACATTAAAACTATTGATACTGTCAGTATCACTAAGCAGTTGAAATACACAAAAATAATTTATGAAGTTTTGGCTCATATGTGATAACATATTAAAACTACTGATACTGTCAATATCACTATGCAGTTGAAATAGCTAAGATTAATTTTTGAAGTTTTGGCTAATCTAGGAGTATTGGATAATACATTAACCCTCCAGCTGGCGCATGTTAATGGGTCTTAAAAATTCTTCGTTCGTTTAAAAATTAATAAAATATATTATTTGTATACAAAACCTAATTTATAAGATATCATTTTTCTCAGAAAGATGCATAGAATTCATCTATGTAATAAAAAAAAATTTTTTGAAACGGTTTTGGAGTAAGTATGTTAGATGTCAAAAATGATATTAACTTTTTTTTCAGAAATATCTGTATCACCCAAAATCAATAGCTTACTACCTTTTTCTAAGATATACAAAAGTTTTGTGTAATATTTTTGAATATATTTAGAAAAAAAAATTTTTTTTAATTTTATATTTTAAAAATTTAAAAAAATATTTTACGAAAAAACTGAATTTTCTCTTTATTTTTTCCAAAAAACATTAAAAATAGTAAAATATATTTTATACAGAACTTCTATATATCATTATGTCCAGAAAGGTGCATAGAATTTAGTTGTGTAGTGCAAAAAAATGTTACATGCATCACATTTGGAGTTTTTTGGTCAAATACCAAAAAATCGAGAGTAACGGAGAGTAAAATTTCACAGAAATCGGTACATAAACCATATTAAAAATTTTTTATGATTTTTAAAAAATATTGATACAGATTTGTAATATATTTGTGGATAAAAGTTGCTAAAAAGAAAAATAAATTTTGAAAATTTTCATTAGACGAGGTACATTTTTACGTAAAATGTGAATATTGACTAACTATATTCAAACAGTAACCAAAAATATAATTTTTATTCTAAACAAAAGTTTTTATTACCTATGTTGTCACAAATATACATAGATTTTATGTGTGTAATGCAAAAAAAATTATATGGAAACATTTTAGAGTTATTACGGACGGAATCAACAAATTTACCCTGTAACCGAGGCAAAATTCCACAGAAATAGGTATATAAACCATATTAAAAATTTTTTATGATTTTTTTTAAATATTGATACAGATTTGTAATATATTTGTGGATAAAAGTTGCTAAAAAGAAAAATCAATTTTGAAAATTTTTATTAGACATGGGTCATTTATGATAAAAATCTACCTTCTCAATAGCCTAGACGTTGAGGTTAGGGCTGTGAAAAAAAACCAAAAATATGAAATATCACTAATAAATACACTCTACAAACATTGACACATTTATTATAAGTTGTATATACATTTATATATTATGTATATACATATTATAATAAATAAATGGTTTCTTGAAACTAAAAGTTCCAATAGCAAATCTAGAACTAGGCCTGACTAGTACTAGATTTGGCTAGACTAGGCCGAAAATATGAATTATCACTCATAACTACACTCTACAAACATTGACACATTTATTTTAAGTTGTATAAACAAATTATAATAAAAAAATCACTTCATGAAACTTATATTCACTATAAAAACAAAGCTATTGCACTTTGAAATTTCCACATCGGCAAAAATCTTGCAAGATCGAAGTAACAAATTTGAGGTTATTCTACGTTTTCTAAAGTACCACAGCCTTTGTATTTTTCCTTGTACAGATGTGTTTCAAATACAAGGTTAAACATTGAAACCTCCTCTTTACAGTTATATCAAAAACGACAAGATTGTATAAAAATAAAGATCGGATTCTTCAAGACTGTCTAGAAACTGAATATCGCAAACCGGTCTGAAAGTTCAGAGGATCATTTCCTAGAATGGATATAAATCGTAAACTATATAACTTAGGATGATTTCGTCTTCATAGTTCGAAAGAGGAAGAAAAATACTATATAATATTGTCAACTTGTAACATTTGGACAAGTTTTACCATTTCGAAAAAATATATGAACATATAGGTGATATTTTCTATATAAAACTCGCCGCGAGAAACTGTCGCAATCTAGCGCTAACAAGGTAAACTTCAGTCTAGTCTTATTTCTCTACTACCCGCTACATAAAATTTTCTAAACTTGGATATGAAAGATTGAAAGATAACCTTTTCATTGGTATAAAATACATTTCGATAATATAATATCTACTAGGATAAAAGTTGAATTGCAAAAAATGTAATTTTTAGCGTGTAAAATAGCGTTAAAATTCTTGATTTGGTTTAATTTTTATATAATAAAAACTATACTAGTTGGAAACATTTGATAAACACGGTTTTGAAGAGAAAGACGCGATCTATCAAGCAGTGTTATGTCCGATGTGACAGATTGAAATTTCGAAATAGGAATAATTGACAAACGAGACGAATGTTTTGTTTAAAACTTGTTGACGTAAAACTTTGACGTTTCGCATGAAAACTATGCGAACTTCGCCAATTTTTGGAATATTATTAATAACGTTTTGTGGTATTTTTTTTTGCATGATATGCAACTACGGAACATTAGCTTTCCAACAGTATTTTATTTATTGCGATGGGACAATTTTAAGTGGGCGTAACGTTGAATGGCAAAATACGTGTTTTTTAGTTGGTGAATAGAGCCGTGACTAACGAAGCGACCACTTTTAAGGCAAAAAGGGGTCGATCACCAGTTGGAGGGTTAAAACTATTGATACTGTCAGTATCACTATACAGTTAAAATAGCTAAGATTAATTTTTGAAGTTTTGGCTGATATAGGAGTATTGGATAATACATTAAAACTATTGATACTGTCAGTATCACTATACAGTTAAAATAGCTAAGATTAATTTTTGAAGTTTTGGCTGATATAGGAGTATTGGATAATACATTAAAACTATTGATACTGTCAGTATCACTATACAGTTAAAATAGCTAAGATTAATTTTTGAAGTTTTGGCTGATCTAGGAGTATTGGATAATACATTAAAACTATTGATACTGTCAGTATCACTATACAGTTGAAATAGCTAAGATTAATTTTTGAAGTTTTGGCTGATATAGGAGTATTGGATAATACATTAAAACTATTGATACTGTCAGTATCACTATACAGTTAAAATAGCTAAGATTAATTTTTGAAGTTTTGGCTGATATAGGAGTATTGGATAATACATTAAAACTATTGATACTGTCAGTATCACTATACAGTTAAAATAGCTAAGATTAATTTTTGAAGTTTTGGCTGATCTAGGAGTATTGGATAATACATTAAAACTATTGATACTGTCAGTATCACTATACAGTTGAAATAGCTAAGATTAATTTTTGTTTGGCTGGTATAAGAGTATTGGAAAATACATTAAAACTATTGATACTGTCAGTATCACTATACATTTGAAATACCTAAGAATATCTTGGCTGGGTTAGAATATGACAAAAAATAGTAGACTAAAATAATTAATTGATTCTTACTCTTCTTTTTGTTGTTCAAGTTTACGTTGGTATTCGGCATACTCCTTAGATAGCTTCTCTTGGTCCTCTTGACTCACACCTTGAGTTCCAGATGCAGCAACTTGTGGAGAAGTGCCCGGAGCATATAAACTGGTTGTAATAAACTGTAATACATCGTGGTCATCTGCAACCAAAATTTAAGTGACACTATCAAACATTGGAACCAAATTTATATCAAAATAAATATTTTGGACTGTACTACAGTCTGTGAAGTTCAGTGCTTGTTTCACATTTTTGCCCAGTAAAACCCAAGAAATAAGTAGGTACAGTATTTCGAACATGCATTTGGAACGTTGGATTCTGTCACGAACTTTCACATATCACTTAAATTTGGTTCAAATTGAAAGTTTAATTTTCAAAAATACAAGTTTTAATTACTATTAATTATTATTAACACCTATATGTTAGGTAGGCCATCAATTCATTTAAACATGGTACTTATTTTTTACAATCATTTTAACTTTTTATCAATAATTGCAGTCAGAATTTTTGGCGGAGATAATAACTAATATACTTTAGTTTAAAAGTTCAAGACTAAATTTGAACTAATTTAATCAAAGCCAATTTTAATAAAATCATAACTTTGTACAGTAGAACCTAATTAATCCGGAAAAATTGAGTCTAGAGTGTCCGAATTAATGAAAATCCGGATTAAACAAAATAACCTATGAAATGAGCCAAAGTATATATTTAAACACTCTGTTCATCAGTAAAAACAATGTGTATTTTAAATTTAAGAAATACAAAGGTAAATAACAATACAAGATAGTATACAAGATATACTATATAATCTGTATAATTAGTATACAAGATATAATGCAATACAGTATTAGGCCCTACAAAATAATTAAAGTAGACGCTCTTTTAACCGGCACCTTTGGGACCACGGCCATGCCGGATAACCGATTTTGCTGGATAATCGAGCATATCTAGTTTTTGAAGGATATACCTAAGAAAATTAACTCTATACAAACCCAAGTGAACGAAACTCATATTTGACATGACAAGGTTATGAAGAAAAACATAGAATACAAAATGCTGAACATTCCTTTAATTTAATATAAAGTAATGTATGTATAAAAGTGCTAAATGACGAAAAAATTAATTGTACGTTACAGTTTGTACATAAAATCAAATCCAAAACAAATCAAATATCATATGTACTGTACATTATGTTTAGTTAAGGTTGTACAAAGTATGTACTGTAAACTGGTCTTACGGATGAAAATAAACATGTGTGTTAAAAAAAGTCTCTGATGTCACGTTGCTTTTGTGATTCGGATTTCTTCTTCAAAAACTAGTTTCGGATTAAACACAAATTTATAAGTTCTGTGGAGTTGTAGCTTTTATTGGATTCAGCAAATGTTATAAATGTATTTAATGCATCAGTAGCTTCTTTCCATGAGACTGTGCTGACAGTTACATCACAGTACTGCACTGTATACACTACTGTAGTATAGTATCACGCCAGATGCAGACAAACACTGGATGACTAAGAAAATGGCGCGCACAGCCTACTGCACTGCCGGAAATTGTCAGTCGTGGCTTGAAAAAACCGACCGTGACTGGCTCGGCTAATGCCGGTTAGTAGATCCTGCCGGTTGTTATAATGCCAGATAAAAGAGCGTCTACTATAGTGTAGTACAGAATTAGAACATGTCAATCAAGGCACATCTTCATTGACTACACTTGACACCCTTACTGGTTTGAAGAAACTGGTGATATTTTGTTGTCTTCCTTTGACATTAATTTCTTTAATAATTTACTCACACAGATGTCTCAAATGTTCCAAATAAGCAGATATGTTTTCATCGTTGTTATCTGCAACATATTTAATGACAATGTTTAGATGGTCTTTAATTTCACTAAGTTTTCACCCGTTTCATCCTGGCCATATTCATCCATTTCAGAGCTTTCTGCAGAGATCATACTTTCAATGATCTCCTCCTCTGATAAAATGTGATAACCTAGATCATCTTCATTTCCTTCTAGCCACAACTCAATGTCTTCCAGTGTTACTGAATTTTCACCACTTTGGTGGAAAGTGTTGTGAAAAACCCCTGTTTCCAATCCAGCCGTATCAATTTGTTTCATTGATTTTAGAACTTAACTGAATTAAAACATTTTATGATGTTAGATGGCAAAAAACAGCTGTCCGGATTAAGCAAATGCTGAATCATTAGGATCTGGATTAATAGGGTTCTAATGCATATTTTTCTCTTATAGCAGATCCTTTACACTTTGATTTACCAAAAAAAGTATTTTATGCATTTATATAACAAATATCAAAAATCTCTTCATACCAAAATCTTACAAAATATACATCTTCTAATAACTAAACTAAATATATATTTTTTAAATGTTTATTATTTAGGTCAATCTTCTTATCATAAAATAAATGTAAAAATTTTTAAATCACCAAAGGCTGGATGCCGATTATTAAATTTATCTACATTTTTTGAAGCTTAAAAAAAAGTTTGTTAAGTTAAGTAATAGCTTACTGACCTAACCTATACATCAGAAAGTTGCCCTGATTAAAAAAATGATCAAAACAATGCAATTTTTAATTTTTATAAGCACCAATCCTAATAATTTTGCATAACTAGTTAAAAATGAACACCTTAGTGATACTTTTGATTGTACAGGGTCATTAATTGAAACTTTATAATTTGCTTAAAAATTCAATATGTAAATTAAATACTTTTAATTTTTCAGTAACAGTAATATTTTACGGAATACAAATTATAACAATATAAAACTCGATTCAAAATCGTACTCCCTGGAAAACAGGAAAATTGCCTATTTTCAAATAGCTTTGAATTTTATTTACACTTATCTGTGGGTATAACATGTGCATTATCATTAAATAATCATAATGTGGGGACAATATGTGCATTATCATTATATAATCATAACATGGGCATAACAAATGCATTATCATTATATAATACATTACTGACATAGTCTTTATCCATTTTGCTTGAATACAATTTTGTATAGACCTACAATAAATGAGTCCATACCTGCTAAGCCTCCAGTTGCCGCAGAAACACCAAAATGAGCACTAGCAGGTAAATGTACATTTTCAACACGAAGGCAAACTTCATAGTCATTTTCATTATTTGTCATACCATTATGGAATAGAACCTGTCAATAAACAAAACAAACATTGTTGTTCATGTTTTTCAATATTAAAATAAACAGTGCACAAAGTTGTATTAACTGCCTCTCACATATCTGTACATATAAAACCAAGGCATACAACAAGTATTTGTCACCTCCTAAAAAATGCTGATTTAAGAGTTAGTTGTCAGTCAAAAATGGAATCATGGACACACTCTTAGAAAGTAGAATATTTCAAAATTGGCCCAAATAATATAGTTTTGGTGACTTGTAAAAGATTATGAACAAGAAATGTGAAATTATGAAAGAAACATATGCCAAACCATATGTAAAAGAAAAGAAATTGCAATTTGCAAATAAATTGAAAAAATAAAATAAGTACAGCAGTTAGGTTCTTAACCGGTATTTTTTAAAGATTTTGACCAATACATTTTGTTCGGTCTTTAGGGGCTACATTTGAGCAAACTTTTATCAAAATCATTAAAACGAATTTTGTGCTTTGAACTTATGTCATGTACCTCAAAAAGCCAAATATAAATTTCGTTCACTCACATAAATCATTTTCAATATTTTGTATATGTGAGAATATCAAATGTGCATAAAACACTAAGCAGTAAACTAGAGACACACATAGACCAGGAACCTTTATGTTTTTAGCTGAAAGTTAGACCTAGGGACCTGAATTTTAGAATGTAGGCATTGGTTTACAACTCAAATACAAAAACATTAACAATAGTTCAAAAGAAACTATTTAAAAAATATATACCTATATGGATTTATGAAAATAAAATTATTTTAAGATTTACAGTAGCAACAATGTTTTTTTGTTTTTTATATACAATTTGTATCTAACTTACCATTAAAAAATCTTATTTAATTATAAGCGAAATTTAATCAATATCACTAGATTTGTTTTTGAGAATCACATGGTTTTCTTATGACAATTAATACTATATTTTGAGTTAAGGTGATTATATTTTATATGCTTAATTAGGAGCCAAAAAACCTTAAGTACTAATTTTGAACAAAATCAGTCAAATGGGTTGTGAGAACAGACATACTAACAGGCATTGTAGTTATAAAGTGGATCTCCCGAAGGTATTTACATTTGTAAACAACCACTAAGTACATATGCGTCTACCAAATTATAAGATTTTTTCATACATATTGGAAACATATCCAAAAGTGTAACAACAAATTTTTACGCTGATATCTGAAATAGAAATAAAATGGCACCTGTTGACAGCGATTTGTGGTTTAAACGATAGCAAGCAATAAAATAACTTTTTATTCTTTTATAGACTTTAATAACTTTTTAATTTAATTACCACAACATAACAAATAATACAATTTCATTTTATGATCAAACATGTTTCTTAACAAACAAAAATCATTCAAATTGAAACCCATTTTCAGCCACTTCTATGTCAGGTGGCTGCCGGCGATACTTTTCTGTACACTACCAGTTTCAAAAGCTTCCTACGTTTTGCGATGGACATGACTGAGGGAGGTTCAATCATAGGCTATGTAGCTTGAAATATTATGTGTACTTCTTTGTCATTATTAACCTCTCGATGCCCACGCCCGCATATATGCGAGCAGATGACTGCCCTGCCAACAGCCCACGCCCGCATATATGCGAGCTGCGTCAGCTGTTTTATTTCTCGTTATTCGCCAGCTGTCACTGTATAGTTGTGGTAGCTTCCTTTGTCGTTGTGTCTTGGTAAACAAACAGTTTAGAATGTCTAATTTGCGTGAACGCGAAATATCGGAGTATTTATCTCGTGATGATTTTAGCAATTTTTCAGATAGTGATAGTGATAATGACGAGAATACGTAGTGTAGTGATGTGTAATAGTTCAAGTCGTGGAGTGGAAAATGTTCCTGGACCTTCAGGCGATGCACCGATGCATTCTAACCTATTTGACAATCCTATTCCAGGCCCAAGTGTTGTACGTAGTGATATAGTAGTAGTAAATATAAGAGTACTGAAAACTATGATATAGACTTAGTTGAAGATAATTGTATGATTACAGCTATTGACGGAATTTTAGATCAAATAGGACTATTAGTGAGATTGAGATTGATGCAAACCTAGGGTTATTTACTGGTGTGAAAATCTGCATTTTTTACTTTTACGCTTGTTTGCAATTTTGCATATAAGTTATAATATATTTTATGATATATGTCTACATATACATTTTTGTGTAGGGAATTAAATTTCCTACAAAATGTATATAATGATTTTACAATAAAAAAAATTTGTAGTTTTACTATAACTTTACTTTTGAAATTTCAATATAGAATTTTTTTAAATAAAAAATAAAGTAAAAAAAATATAATATATTTGGCCTAGATAATGTAACTTTTTATACCATTTTCATATTCCCCTGTTTTTTCTGAACAATATATATATATATATATATATATATATATATATATATATTACTTTATTTTTAGATAATAAAGTATATATATATATATATTGTAGCCTATATATAAAAAAATGTATATATATATATATATATATATATATTGATAGGTTTGCTTCATATTTAGATTTTATATAAATTTTCATAATAATGTCTGCAAATTTGCGGGGGAAAAACCCGGGCTGGAGATTATATTATACTTATCATAAGTCGGGTTTCAAGAGGTTAAAAGCAATGGATCAAGCCGGCACAAAACCTCCTGCTCTATCGTAAACAACGTGGCAAAAATCTATAACAACCTAGGTTATGTTTGTTGCCTAAGAGAACACAATAAAAGTTGTCAACAATGCAATGATCTGAAATAAAAGAAAAAGTTGTTGGTTTTAAAATAACCAGCTGTTTAAACATTTGAAGCTTTTATGTTATCTTGTTCTCTGGCAGCAGGCGCTGTCGTTTAAACTGCATTGCTATTAACAGCCGCCATTTTATTTCTATTGCAGATATCAGCGTAATAATTTGTTGGTAAACTTTTGGATATGTTTCTAATTTGTATGAAAGAAATCTTACAATTTGGTAGACGCATATGTACTTTGGTGGTTGTTTAAAAATGTAAATGGTTCTGTGGGACACACTGTATATAAAAAAAACTTGTTTTGCCTCAGTGTAAGCCAAATATTCACGAAATCTTTAAATCGAGTTTTATTCTCTCACAATACTTTCTTACTCTGTTTATGAATGGAAAGTAAAGTTCATATTTTTGTACCTTCAAAAAAATTGCTCTGAAAGTTAAGCTCTTCCTGAATGTTGTAACATATTGTATTAAAATCTTCAAATTAAAATCATTGCTTATATAAAAAATTATGAAAGTGAACTTTTATATATGTAATGCTCAATAATTTTGAACAATAACTATTGCTACAGTAGAATCAATATGTAAAGTATTTTTTAAATTATATTTTATATTTTGTGGCAGGAATTTAAAAATAATTCATACATATACCCAGATTTCAGAGAGAGGGGGGGGGGTAGAATTCAATATTTCATAAGCTTATTGAAGACCAGAATAATGGACAGTACACGTTTCTCTAATATAACTACTAAACATACAAGAATATAAAGCAAAAACTTACAGTGAGCGTGTTCATATAATACTCTATTTTGGCACGAGTAGGATAAGGTTTGTTTCTGAAGTCTCTCAAGCAACCACCAATCATTTGTGCACCTCCATCACTGAAAAAAAAAATGTATATGCAGTTTTAACTAATAAAATTGATATAAAGGCGCATAAACTTTTCACATACATAAAACTTTGATTATCCACCACCATTTTAACAGTTTAGGACTGCACTTTATCTACATGCTAGCACTCTTTCTTATACAGTAATGAAATCCGTTTGTTAGTTTGAGTAGTGCAATTAAATAAATATCTATTTTACAATGTGTTTTTACTCTCCAGTTAGAATTACCACAGTCAGCACATATCAACCACAATAAACAAATAGTGTAATGTTTAAATGTGAATTTAATGTTTCATTACTAAGCAATATAAAGTATTTATGATTGTTTTACATTAAATATGAAGTTATTACATATATAGTTTGTACAAGTGTTTATACAAATTTGTCTGCATTATTGCTTATTGAATTCTAATATTTTAAAATAATAAACAAAACAATGGTAATATACAATCCAATAAAAAACATGAAAACACTTTGATATATATTCATTTTATATTTAAAAATAATACTATGCTACATATCCAACTGTTTTATTATGTACTTTTATCATGAAAAAAAAAATGAAGCTGTACAAATTATAACATGGTTCTAATTGACAAAATGTGCTTCCAGCAGTGGTGTGAACCATTTTTACCAACTATTTTCATATGATCATATACTATCATATTTACGGCCTACGTCCCGACCTCAAACAAAAAATTTAAGTTTTATGGTATATGCATTCTCACATCTTTGAGCTGTGTCTTACTGTGCAAGTTTATTAAATTGACTGGACAAAAAATGAATGCTCTGAAAAATATTATTTCCTTCATATTTGCAATGTTTTTATTTGTTTAATTGTAATAATTGATAGTTTGGATTTACTTTTTATAGGAATAAAAAATTTTAATTTTCCAAAAAAAATAAAGATTTCAAATTGTTAAAGGTGTTTTATTCTTTTCTTAGCATCAAAGTAGTCTATTAAAACAAACAATAACAAAAACGAAAGAAATGTATGCCCAAAAAAATAAATAAATTCCACACTACAACTTGGCCATAAAACCATCAGCGCAAGAAGGGTTAATTTAATTTTTTTTTTACCCAAATAATAAAAATCTCTGAAAACCAAAATTACTCAGTAATTCAATCTAAGAAGTTTTACCATTATAGTCACGTTATAATAACTAATACTTAGAGAACGAGAACAGTATGGCTGTCTGACAGAAATTTTTCTACAACTGTAGATCGCTGCTTTTCTAGGAAGAAGTAATAAACCCATGAATTTTATTTTTAGAGATGATAAAATATACTTTTAAGGATTATTAGGGAAAAAAGAAAAACTTGATTATTCCTTTCCCATGGGTAGATAATTCAGTTAGAATAAATCCTCGTTTTCCGTTATAAAAACTGCAAAATTAATTATACCATTAGATTGCCTTTCGTTAATCACATACATTATAATTTCCTTCATTCTTGTTAGAAAATTTTTTTAATTCTTTTTTTCTGTAATACAGATTTCTGTTTCGCTGCTCACTACCAAGTTTAAGCGTATTACGCCTGAGGAAGCTGCCAGTGAGTAGTAAAATAGCGCTGTAGTGTTACTGAAAAAAACAAGAATTGCAAGGACTTCACAAGAATTAAGGAACTATAATGGAAAATTAAATAAAACAAAATTTCGTATAGGCTTATCATAATGTTTAGAGTTTTTAGACATGTGTTTTTTGAACTCCAATGACTTTAATTGTTAATACTGGAAAATTTCTTTAAGATTGAATGTTTATTAGGAGAGATACATTCTGTCTTTTGGGAAGGAGAAAATTGAGTTTGAGGCTTCAAAAAAAGGAAAAAACTATTTTTATCTTAAGTTAACTAACAAATGAAAACCAGATTACTTTGAAGAACAAATATTGGTGTTGTTATATATCTATATGAAAGTAAAATTCATACCAATTTTTATCAAAATCTGAGATGATGCATGTTAAAACTTTCTTTTCTTTTTTAATTGATATGAATGACCCAAAATTGAAAAATATTGCTAATTTTTCTATAAGAAGATAGATAGAGAAATGCCATTATTTTTTAGGCGAAATTAGGACCATATGGTTTATTGTAATATTTGAACCCTACATACAATAATATACAAACAAAATTAAAATAGAGTATAAATTATTATTACTTAATCAAAAATATTCATAAGCAAAATAGAAATAAGTACTTAATAAATTATTAGAAAATGCACACAAATTAAATTAAAAATAAAGAAAATAATCAATTATAATAATAAAAAATCAATACTATTATAACAGTAGCCTAATAATAAAATACAAATGAAACAAAACTATTATAATATTTTTAACATAACAAAATAAGAAACACCTACACTTTCATCTCAATATACACTCTGTACAATGAAATAATTTCATCACACTCTAAGCAACATCAGTCCACACCTGTTTTATCCTTATAAGCTTTGTGTTTTTGCAAATTGGGAACAGGTTTTAATATATGTGACGGAATTTTGGTAGTGAGTTCTAAAAATTTATGTATTGACTGGAAAATTTTAATGTTCTATAGAACTTACCATCATACCACTAATTTACACAAATCATCAGTATAGTAATTTACACAAAATGAAAATATTATTACATATTTCATAATGTAGAATATAGAAACTTATAAAGCAAAAATATTAACTCACTTAGCATGGTCAAACTGTTGTGTTCCATCATTAACAACTGCCATAATATAGGGGTTATTATGTTTATTGTCATTATCAAAAGAATCGAAAAATACACCAAGGCCATTCCACTTATCAGAACTTCCAAATACATCACCATCATATGAACCTTGGTTTTCAGTGAACCAGAATGCCTACACAAAACAAGTAAAACAATAGTAGATTAAATCTGTCATGTAATAAGAAATTCTGTCTTTAACTTCGAAATAACTTATTTAGTAAGCTACCAAATAAATAAAGTATGTCCTGATATAGAATTATGAAGAAATTTTTGTACATCATACATTTACAGTAATTAAAGGTTTTATGTTACCGCTTGTAAGTCATTAACATCCAGATGAGAGGGGGCATTGTCTAATAATAAAATTGCTTTTTGATGAATCTTTCTGTTGAGTAACATCTCGACTATAGGAATGAACTCCTTGAAAAACCAATCTTTAAAAATGTATGAATCCATCCATGTGTTTTTCTGGTCTGTGTACACTGTAAGTAAACCTACATTTAAGTTTTTAAAGGCTTTTAGATTTGCCTATCAGTTTGAGGTACCCAGAAGCAAAACAGGTTGCTATAGTCATCAATCTTTCTTTTCTTTTTTTAAACCCAGGGGCAGATTTATCATCTCTTGCTGCTAATGATTTTGTCGTCAATATTTTATAATTAGTCCTGTCTCATTACAGTTGATAAGCTGATCATAGGTAAGTCCAGGCTGTAAAATGAGCTCCTTGAACTTAGTTTGAAAATCTGTAACCTTGCTCGAATTCCCAGGAAGTCTCACTTCAGCAATGTTCAGTTGTCTTATTCCATACTTTTTTCTTCCAACTATCGCTAACTGTAAAATTTTCTTCTCCGTCCATAAACTTCTTGTGAAATTTTACAGTTTTAGCTTGTAGCATAGGGCTACTGACCAGACTTCTCATCCTTCACAGCTGAGAAAATCAGACAAAGCCTCAGTTGTGTGTTTCCCTTTCTCCATAGTTCTTCTTGCTAAACCACTACCCCCATTAACATTTTGTTTAATTCATTTTTCAATGTCATTTTGTTTTCTGTTTCCACATACTCTTACTTCTTCTACACCCAAATCAGGAGCAACTTTTTTAATAGACTTTATCTTACCTCTTTATATCATTAAACTTTGTTTCTAACAACAGAACAACTCTTTTACATTTACCACTCATTCTCAAAACACATGTAAAAAGCAAATCACAACTGAAAAACAAACCACCTGGCACACACAAACAGACTGTCTGCATGAGGTTGAAATTGTGTTTAACACAATGTCAAACGACTGCATATAAAGGTTTCTGAAGGTTAAGTCAAGTGTATCAGCTCAACTGCCTTGGTTAACTCGGAGCCTCGGATAACCAGAGCTCGGTTAACTGGATTATACTGTATATTGTTTTCAAACCTTAAAAAACTAAGGTAAATTTTGTTTTTAATCTTTAAAAATATGGTGAAGCTATATAATAAATTATTTTGTAAAAAAAAAAATAATAATTTTAAGGAATTAAAATCAAACTTGACTTTAAATCTAAATACAATGTTAAATTATTTCACTCTTTTGTATACATGATTTTCACTTATTGTAAAAATGTGTATGTTTAAGAGTGTGGCAATAATAGACTTAATTCATTCAAATTTGGTTATAAATAAATCCTTGGGACAACAGCCGGCCTAAGCGTACTGGACGTCTTTTTATCAGGTGATATACAGTCACCACACCGAGCTCCCATTGCTGTGATTCTAGCCTTCATGAACTATATTCGCTACTAGTCATATCCCCCACTTTTCCTCATGATTCTGCATCAATAATGAAACTTTTTTTAAGCTCTCATGAGGATCAAACCTGGATCTTCTTGTACACTGGACTAACTGGGAGTTCCAACCATAGCATAGATATAATTTATGAATATTACTCAGCATGCTTTGATATGATAGGACACAAATTTCCTTTGTTTTTTTATATATCCATTCAATTGCTGTTACCACATTATCATGTGCAAATTACCAAGATGCACAAAATGAACTATTATAGGTTCATAAGAAACTATGAAAAACTCTTTTCAAACAGCTGTCATGAAACTTTCCGACTAATTTTTTAAAGTAAAAACTTATTAATTGAATAGTAAAAACTTGGTCTATCTGACTAAAATTCCATTTACTAGAGCAGACAAACTAGTCCTGTTTTTTTTTCTTTCTAATTTTATGAATAAAACTGTTTGAAAACATGTTTGGGCATTAATTGATGGAGATTATAAACAAAAAATTGTAGCTGCACAAAATGAATATTTTTGCAGTTGTAGGACTTATGAATAAATTTAAAAAAAAATATATATATATATATATATATATAAAATTGTAGAAATTATAAAAATGTAAACATAGCAGACTTTTGTAAATATAACTTACAAAAATGTAAAATTAATAAATTTAATTAAAAACAACAACCTGTCCTAGATGGCAAATATTCATCGAATATTATTGTATTATTGTTATTTATTTTACTTTACGTGAGTCATTTCAGTGACATTTTGGTTCCAATTTTTACAAAAGTAATGTATCTTTAATGATCTAGAACTGTAACTTTTTCATGATTTATATAGCCTAAATTTAGTCTTATAATGATCTGTGTAGTACTGAATTCTTTACTAATAATATAGCCTTAATTTAGAATTACAAAGACTCAACCGAACTTCTATTAGCATAGGAATTCATAATCAGGTAAGTTAGGGTAGTTTATCTTGGATTTATTTTACACATTTAAAACTAATACATTGTTTTTACCTTTGTTTTATTTAACAGTGTTTTATAGTTGGAGGGGGGGAATCAAGATGGTTTAAGCTGTCAACTTTACCCTACTACTTGTTATGTAAGTTTTAAATTCCATAAGTACTGTAAATAATAGGCTACTTATTAAATATAAACTTACTAAACCATCAGCTCCAATCCTTCCTCTTCCAGTAACTCTGAACACCAATTCTACTTCCCACCAGTTAAAATTTGTTTTCAACTTTGACCAAATAGCTCCTGTTAAAACAAATAAAATCATTATTCACAACACTTGTGGAAACTTCAATCACTAAATGAAAGAAAACACAATTTTCAACAATACACACTTTATTTGTACTAAGATGACATTTCAATCACTAAGTCATAATTCTGGTTTTAAAGTTATTTGATAATGATGGATTGTTCATATTATTAAATGTCAGATTAAATGATATTAATATTAAGTCGTA
This sequence comes from Aphrophora alni, assembly GCA_963513935.1. NCBI lineage: Eukaryota > Metazoa > Arthropoda > Insecta > Hemiptera > Aphrophoridae > Aphrophora > Aphrophora alni. Next base: position 97,228,024 of record OY740765.1, read on the forward strand.
ATCCTCAATTGTAACATGTAAACAAAATCTTCTTCACACACTGAAAAAGAAGGTTTGTGTATATGTAACAACTAAAGATGATGACATGGTCATTGAAATGTCATCTTTATAAATAAAGTGTTTTTAGTAGAATATTGTGTTTCCTTTTATTTGGTGAAAAAAGTATTTAGTAAAAGTGTATATAAGATTTCAATAGGTTTGACAATCTATAATTAAATAAACTGCTTCTCTGATATCCGGAATATGATTTAGCCCATTTTACTTGTACACTACAAATTAAATTGTATTTTAATTTCTAACAAAACCTTAAGCAAAAAGTTTAAAAACAGATTTTTAAATTAATAACACTAAATAAAAAGTCTAAAAAAAGTAAACAGCAGCTGATCTCTTTAATTAATTCAAATGGTGTCAAAATTATCTTACTTCCTTTAAAATAATATATTAATATTTACTTTATGTGTTTAGAATGTTTTGATTTCTGTTCAAGATTTGTTATAGCTTTGACATAGGGAAAATGTCAAATTCGATCAAGATCAAAAGAATTGAAACTATTCTCTTAAACTATTCTCTTTCAACTTCCATAAATTTGAATAATTAATTATTTATTTAAGATTTATTGTAGCTTTCATGAACAGACATGTAAGATTGTTTCAAGGTCACTGGAACCCGTGCAAAACCCTCCCACCCCCTATTATTTGTAAAAAAAAAATCTGGAGCCTATTTAAATGATTTATTTATGAAAAATTAATTCTTTTGTGCTGGGGTATGTTACCCTACCCCCATGTGGGAAATATTAGGAGGTTGGAATCCCTAGTTGGTACATTTAAGGATTGCTTAATTTTTACAATTATTGAACATTCTGTATTGCAGATTAGTAAAAGAAAATTTTTAATCTTCAACATAAACTGTGAATTTTAACTGAAATTGTTTCTAAAAATTTTAGGTCCTCACTTTAAGAAATGCCAGAGGTGAATAAGACCAAATATAATTTTAATCATGACCTATTGATTTGCATAACAACTCTCGAATTTCCCCCAATTGTGATGCCCAACTCACAAAAACTCCTAACCAAACTTCATAAATGATCAAATATAAAAAAAAGAACATATCACAGGATATTGTCATAAATTCCTTAAAACCTGATTTAGATTTAGTTCCAAACTAGATTTTTGCCTGAAATAATATAGAAAGACCTTCTCTTTCTAATGTCCTTATTATGTGAAACATGTGGTAACTATAATCACTTGAGTGTATGGTTTCTACTAAAACAAAAAAGATTCCATATGATATGCCCTGATTTTATATAGCATTTCTTCTAAATTCAACTCAGAATAGAGATATGATTTCAAATACATTATTTTTATATTTACAAATCCCTATTACTTAATTTTGCAGTCAACTTTAACATCTTTACTTTCTGCCCACTAGACATTAGTAGACGAGGGAAAGTAGGTAACAGATGGAAAAACTATACGCCATTAACAGAGCTCTAACTTGTGTAACCTTTTGACAGTTCACAAGTTTGAATTGCAGCAAGGTAAGCATGTGTTCTGCCAACTTAGCTATGCCACTGTCCAAAGATACAAACTAATTTCCATGAATGGGCCTAAAAAATCATATCATATCATCTTTTATAATTACTTCTGAAATATGTTACTCACCAATATGTTGAAATTATTAAGTGAAAATTCAAAATATGTATTTCCTTGTTTTAAAACTACTTCAAGGATTAAATAAAGCTAAAGTTTCAAAATTATTTTAAACCCGATGATGCCACAAGGCGAAACAATTGTATCTCATTTATATTATTAAAATAATTTTGAAACTTTAGCTTTATTGCTTTATTTAATCCTTGAATATGGAGTTACGGTAGCCCTAAATAACTAAACCAACAATAATATAGCCTGAATCAAAATTTCACCTATCTATAAAAATTAATAAAATATTACAAATAACTTCACACATTATATTTTAAATAATAAAATAAATATTATTACTCACCTTTTTGACTCCTGAGTGATGGTGCAACTCTGACATTTTCAGCACTAGCAATAGCATCTGTGGGCAATGGACTCAAACATGAGTAAAGTTAGATTTTTAGCTTAATTAAATTTTAAGCCATTTTACAAGATTTTTCCATTCAGAGCTATCTTAGATCCAAGACACATATAACATTATTATTACACTATCACTGCATATTGATAACCATCCACACACTTTTTTTTTCCCCCCTTTCACAAGTAGACAAATACAAATTTGCTAAGTAATAGCCCAGTACATTTTTTTGTAAAGGGTATGTTGCTAAAGTCAACACATTGATGGAATGAATCAAAGGATTTACATTAGTTAATTGAAAAGAAGAAAAATAACACGATACTGAATAATTGCAATTGTGTTTGGCATTCATCTTGCAAAGAACTCTAAAATAAACAAGGAACTACGATCATATAAAAATTGGGAACCATTGAAGAAAAATTGAACCCTTATTTTGTTTCTCAACTTTAAGTGAATTGAGATAAAGTTATAACATTTGGTGATTTCTATGAAACATGTTTGATATGAATGGTTTAATATGAATTTAAAACCTTAAATATAATCTGTTCTAGACACCAAATGTTGTCTATATTACTTTTATAAGAGTCGGCAAGTTTTACATGTTTATGCAAGTCACAGGATGACTTTTTATATGAGCTATATATCTGTAATGAATTGAATAGTTAGAATACCAATTCATTTAGCAATTGGATGATGGAAATCTTTAAACTGGTAGCCTTTTTAATTAGACTACTAAACTGTAAATCTTTATTCATTTTTGTTTAAGATGTTTAAAAACGGTAATCATAAAATGTTAAAGCAAACATGATTTATGGGTAGGAAAAACATTTTAGACCGGTATATAATATAACTGAATATTATAATGGCTGGAATTGATAAGGGATCTTTGTTTAATATGAAATAAATATTACCCTACTTAACATATCCTAGGACAGGTTAGGTTTGGTCGAGTTACTAATTATATAGAGAAGTTAGTACAGCAAATTAGGTTAATTGTTGTTATTCCTTTACTACATACCTTATTTCTTAAGAATAAATTATTTTTTCAATATGGAATTCACTTTTTCACCGAAAAATCACAATTTAAAAACTACAAAATCTACGTATTTATAGGTTATGTAAATATAGGAATGGGAATCGTGTGTGGTTTGATGCATGCACATTACTACCAAAAATACATTTTATAAACGACAGATTTGGTCAGGTGGCAATATATAAATAGTCACCTGGCCAAATCTGTCGTAGGTTTGGTGAGGTCAGAGGTCAATAATTTTTGAAATATTGGAGGAACAACAACATTTCATGTTATCTGTGCTCACAGATATAAACATTGCAATTTCTTTACTAACGTACTAGACGTGAATGTCAAGAATTGCCATTATGTTTAACCTATAAATAGGTGGATTTCGTAGTTTTTAAATTGTGATTTTTAGGGAAAAAAGTGAATTCCACATTTAAAAAATAATTTATTGTTAAGAAGTAAGGTATGTAATAAAGGAATTTTTTGTAAATAAGCAAAATTAGCTGTACCAGCTACTCTATATAATTACTGGTTCATAATTAAACTGTTAGGCTATTTATATTACATACTATTTATATATGATATTATAACTGTCAAAATTAAGTTCTTAATTTCCCCCTCTAGGGCTCATTTGTAGTGTGTACAGGTGTGGCAATCCAAAGGTTCCTAGCTGGATTTACATCTTTCTTCATATAGGTCTTAGATATCGAATCTTTTTCATCTTTTCTATCAGTTCTCCTTTGAATACCTTTTGTTCACTTCTAACCCTAATGCTATTAGACTATTCTGGGACTAAAGTTTCAATTTTATACTTTATTCTTCGTCTTTTTGTAAAGGCGATGATTACTGCAAGGTTTTCACCTCTAAACTAAATTTAATTTTCATAGTAAAATAACTAATAGCAAAGTAAAATATTGGTTTTTTTTTTTTTTTTTTTACTATGATGAAGTGTAGAGTGAATAATTTTTTTAATTTTTTATTGTTGAAATGTACAATCAACTTAGCCTATTATCATTAAAATGTGATAGTAATAGGTGTATTGTAGACATACATCTTTCAAACAATTACATACCAAATAATAAAGACAAATGATAATTATGAAAAAACCCTTATACCTTGATTTTTCTTCAATTTTTTTTGTATTGTAAAACAATATATAAATGAATAAGAATATGGAAGTAAAATCATACGCAAAACCATTTTTCATAATATTTTGAAATGTAACCTAACACCGCAAACCTGAATTCGATTTAATTAATGTTCTCCATTATTACAATGCATAACTTAGGGCTATCAAAAGAACAATAAGACATGATAATATTTATCTCCCATATTAACTACACCAAAATTTTGCCTCCGTAGATAACAGCAAATACTTTGTAAAATCATTTATAGTTCCTAATACATACAGTCTATGAAGTCATAAAAAAAACTTTTATAAATATTTTATAACCTATATCAAATGGTAAATATAATAGACTGTACCTAACCTAACTTGTCCTAAATATCAGATATTTGTTGTGTAGATTGTAAATATCCCACAAATTTGCAATTTCTACACTCATAATTTATCTACTGTAGAGGTATCTAGATCACGTAATTTTTGTTCAAAAGTAGGCTAATACTGGTACTGTTTCTATCCCTCAATAACCTGTCATACAATGTGGCAACATCTCCCCCCCCCCCAAAACGCCATAATCCCGCTTATTCCTAATAACGTTGTATTTACATATAGGCCTATACAACATAAAACATGTCAAAATAATAATCTTAGAACTCTCCCATCTAAAACACAGAATTCCCACACGCTCCCTAAATTGTTTCACATTACCCAAATTCCGCTCCAATTTGAGACTGTTGATTTATCTTTGGTAACGCTCAATGACATCTTATTAAGTTAAATTACACAAGACGAGGACAAAATGTTGTACCGGTACTCTACAGATTAAAAACATTCCTAAATTAAAATCTTACTTTTTGATTAATTTATTAAAACAAAATAACGATTAATAGCCTATGTAGAAAGGTTGTACAAGTGACTTAAGTGTGAAATCTCTGCAATTCCTCTTCAAAGTAGCGTTTTTTCCATTAATTAGATACTCATTTTCCAAGTGGTTTCTTATCTCTCACAATTCTTTATTTACTTAACATTCATCGAAAATGACAGATTTGTAACATATTCAATTGTATAGCCATATTGATATAACTCGTGGGGCGCATGTACACTTCATTCACTTCTACAGGTTGATATTACTACACTTCTTTGATATGATTCATGACGACTAGATCTCTGAAACAAAAACCTAGAAAAAGAACTATAGGTCAAGTAAAGATTATATAGGCTATATATATAATTACCTTCGTCGTTAGGTAACCATATTTATGATATCTAGTGACAGTACTTAATAGTTTGACAGTTCTTAAAACAGAACTATTTCCGCGGAATAAAAATCATCAATCGATTTTACTTAAAATTGAAATATTTCATGAAATAACCTCAAAATTCCATAAAACAGTCACTTTAAATCGCTGTTTTCGGGCAGAAATATTGAATTGTGAAAGATAAAAAATGAAATGCATGGATAAGAAGTATCGAAATGATGGATAAAACGCTATTTTGAAGAGGAATTGCTGATAATTGCACTTAAATCACTTGGACAACCTTTCTACATATCAACCAAAATAACTTTTGTACAATATCAATGAAAAGCCCTATCTGCAATAAAAGCAATATATAGATTGCAAAGGTGAAGTCAATAGTATATTTCATAGGCCAAATAACAAATGCAGACTATAAATTTATATGGACTAATTAAATGTTCAGCAGCTAGTTTTTTATAAGAATTTGATTAGCTTACTCAAAGACATCAATTATTAGTCGTTTAAAAACAATCTACAATGCCGACACTACAAATTTAACATAGGCTAGGCTACCAGAGGCCACATCCTAATGAAATATTACTTACTTCCTCCATAAACCCAAAACGGTACACTTCCATCTTTTTGAGCTAAATACGGCGGTTTAAAGCATAATTTATATTCATTTCTCCTAAATGGAGTGTCACATAAATTTTCATGTATAAGAAAGTAAACAACAAGTACACAACCTAGCCACCTCACTTCAGCCGCCATATCTAAACAGATGCTATGAAATGTCTGCTAACAAAAAACAGAAGACACCAATAACCTGCCACATGCCAACTGAACATGTTTGGTGACATTTCATTGGATATTCCAAAGAAAAATTTCTCTTCCAACTCACAATGACGACCTTTGGTAAAACGAAAATTATAATTAACTATTTTTACAAAATAACGATTATTCCGATTTTTTTAAATGTCCTTGATTTTATATGTGATTATTATTCCCATTGTAAATAAGATATTTTATGTTTTTTCTGAATATTATAAACTTTTACCAATTTTGGCTCAAATATTATTTGTTAATCTAGCTCAAACAATATTGAAGCATGCAATTCTATAACGTTGTAAGTGTCAAAAACATTCTTTTCAGAAGACACAAAAACCACTTTATTTTGTAAAATAATTTTATATTCTGTATATAATAGTATATTTCATTACTAGAACCAATAGTGAAGCTTTTCGATTAAAGCTTAAGTTTAACGGCCGAGACGGAGCCGAGACCGAAAAATGAGCAAGGATCGAAAATCTTCTTTTGGTCCTACTGATGAACTATACTTTTCGTTTTACTGCAAACAATATTAAAAAAAAAATGTTACCGTCGCGGGACGGTAGAGGGAATTGAAAACTTGTCAATTTCAAAAATTAATAATATTTTAAACTTTCAATAAATGAATCGGTCATTTGTGAAACCCCACATCTCCATAAAAGTAAACTTTCGGAAAAACAAAAAAAAAACAGTATAATTTTATCTGGTTAATTTTTTTATTAAATTAAAAAATTTCATATGTTTCAACTAGGTAAAGGTAATAAGTTTACAAAGGCTTATTAGAAAATACAAATAATTAAGCCTAAGAAAAAGGTTTTTCATTCCTGACAATGTGGTGTTTCTCAAATGAATGAGGTAAAAACGCTTACAAAATCCTATTTTACACAAAATAATTTATGAGAAATTCAAATTTTATTTTTATTAATACATGAAAACATTATTTACAAGTTATACTACTCAGCTGTTTGATCTAGTCAAGAATTTCAGGTTCTTCATTGTCTTTTGTTGGCCATGAAAAAGCTTCGTTACCGGTATAAAATTCATTTAAATACTCTTCAGGTAAGTAGTTCTTGAACTTTTTGAGGTCTTCTAGTTTGAGATTATTAATTGGCAGCTTGTCATTTGGGTATGCCCTGCTATTTGGTAGCTGTGGAGTTCCATTAGTTTTCTTCAGGTCAAACGTTTGTGTTTGAAATCCGCCAATAAAACTTTTGGCTTTCACTTCTCCAGCATGTTCATTGGAGTAAATAAATTCCATGTACTTTGACACCAAAAAGTTTTGCTTTTTATCTCTTAGGATGTTCCTAGATTGTGTCTCTATTGATACGACGTCTCTTTTGAAAACATTAGGCCACCAAGACTTAAAATCCTTCACATCGCTGGGGTTAATCATTGTCACACTGAACTTGGCTACATTGGCAGTGGACATTGTAATAAGTTCAACAAACTCTTTGACAGTGTAAACTCTATCAGTTTTTATTTTATTTTCCTTTTCACGGCACCAAAGTCTCTGTCACAAGGTAAGTAACTGTGACCTCTGATAGGAAAGTAGTGGTGGACACTTTCAAAACGACCAATTTCAACTAGGGCCAAAAACAACCGGATAACTGTATTGTTTTTGTTTTGGCCGTCTGTACCGTAAGAAAACACATGAAGATATTTGACATTTTTGTCAAGGACATTATCAAAATAGTTCATCAGGAACGAGCATATTTCATTTAGCCCATTTTTCGCTAACCCCTCAAGGTACACATAAAACATTGCTTTATCCTCAGCTAAGTTGTGAACATCAAAAACATTCACACTAAGCTGTCCGAGGTAAATTGTTTCTTGAACTGGAATCTGTGGGAGCTGAAAGTTTTGCATGTAATCCATACAAATCCCCTCCCCCCAATGTGTTGTCTTCTAAGCACATTTCTTTTACTTTTTGGATTTGTATATAGAAATTTTTTGGCTCGCTTTTTGTAAACTAGATGTTCTGCGACAAAAACGCGTTTGGTAGCCTCATTTAATGGCAGTACACATTTCAGAAGTATTCTGTATGATTTTCTTGTACTAGGCCTAGTATCATTGTCATAATGTCAAATCTGATTTGAGGTTAAGACTTACCTGCAATCAAATCCGTGATTATTAGGCTGAGTTACATTTCCTTTGTAGTTTACATATTTTTCATTTGTTAATCTAGCTTTCTTTATCTTCTCACATTTATATATTAAAAGATTGGCACCTTTTTTACGTTTATTTTAAAAAAGAATCTGCGTATCGCAATCATTTGCACTCATTTTGAGAATAAATCAACAAGAAAATAAAACTTTTTTTTTCTTTTTAATGTAGCTACATTAACCAGCTGTGACAAAATTGACTTAAAGTGTTGCCAAGCCATGAAACCTAACAATCAAACTAACAAAAGCAATAAAGTCATTTTAGAAATCCATCATCTCCCAGAACCTGTGGGGTTTCTAAAATGACCAGAAAATTATACCAGCCATTGTAACTGTGTTTGACTGAGGTACATGTGGGGTTTCTAAATGGACTGATAGAGCTTCAATTAAAGAACAATATTATGTGCTTAAGTCAATTTTGCAAAAAAATGGAGATTCAAAATGTAATACAATAATTAATTATATTTTGCATTGATTATTAGTGTGACTTGATTAGATTTCTAGTTTTAATATATATGGGTATGTGAGAAAGTTTGTGCGATATTTTTGCATTTATTTTAGTTTGACTATGTATATGAGTTTGAGAAAGTTAGTGCAATATTTTTCGTAGATTTTTAGTTTTAATATATATATAGGCATATGAGAATGTTTGTGCGATATTTTTGCATTGATTTTAGTTTAACTATATATGTGAATTTTGAGAAAGTTAGTGCAATATTTTTCGTAGATTTTTTGTTTTAATATGCGTATGTGTATGTGAGAAATTTTGTGCAATATGTTTGCATTGATTTTAGTTTGACTATGTATATGAGTTTGAGAAAGTTAGTGCAATTATTTCGTAGATTTGTAGTTTTATTAATAACCGTTGTTGTACTATACTGTCATTATTATTTTCGTGACGATTTTTCCTTTTACCACATGGATTTAACAGCACCAAAAAGTTGCCTACCTGGCGTAAAGAAGTATTCACTTCAAAAATAATCAGCTGTTGCAATTGGATATCTCTGATGTTTACTTTATTTAAGCCTCAGCTGCTAGATATCGTGACGTCATTTTTGTGACGATTTTTCCTTTAACTCGTGACGTCATTTTCGTGACGATTTTTCCTTTCACCACATCGATTTGCCTACCGGGCGTAAAGAAGTATTCACTTCAAAACATTTTTTAAACTAAAATGTTATAACCTATTTACCTTCAAATCAATGGTAACAGCGGTTTTATCGGTTATTTAAAACAGAGGGTATCGGTTGTTTTTATAGATACTTTACAATCATATAAACAAAGTAACAGCTGATGACCTCAACCTCAGCTGATGTTTTTAGGTCCTAGGACTTTAAAGAACAATTTAGCATCTAAATGCATGTATTGAAAACAGCTGTTTTTGAAGCAGTATGACGAAAAAACTTTTCTTTTTTTTTCAATTTACTAATTTGTACAAAGAATTATACAAAATTTAAACACTTCACTCCAATAGGTAATGCACAAAAAAGTTTGAAAATTAGTTTAGAGCCAAAACGTTGTAAATGAAAACATTTTACAAGTGCAAAAAGTTGTAAATGCCAACAAAAACATTTTAGTCATGACATAAATTTTTAGGCTATTACATTAACAACAAAATCTTAAATATTTGTCCACAGTTTATAAATAAGCACTTTAAACCCTAATTTTAACTTCATCATTGTCTATGTGCTTCTGGTACCTGGTTCAACCACTGCCGTAGCCACGGTTTCGGGAAGTATGGGTTGGTGTATCTTCTTCCAGCCATCTCTTTAAAATACTTTCGTGAAGTTGGGTTTAGAAAAGGCATCTTCTTAATTCCAGCTTTTTCTTTTAGGGATTCCAAAGCGAGAGCGAGTAAGTGGAAAGTAAAGATTCTTGAGATCTTCTGTGTTTAAGCCATATTTTAAAACATTGATCCCTTTGCACCATCCTGCAGACCCACAAGCACCTTTTGCTACCATTACCCCCACCAAATTCTTCTACTATTAGTCGTAGTTGAGAAACTGAGAAAATTCCCAAGAATTTTTTATTTAAAAATGCTTGAGCAATGTGTTTGAAATAATAAAACTCTTCAAATACAATACAAGTAAAAGGGTTTTTGTATCCTGAACTTACAATGATTTCACTAGAACCTTTATGGTGTAGGCTTTACAATTTTTCTTAGGCTTCTCGATGGTGGCAAAATCTCGATCACATATGAGAAATGTGTGCCCTTTTACTGGATATTTACTGGCTACGATAACTTAAATTAAACTTGGTAACTCATTGTACCATTGTCGAGTTATTGGGCAGTGCAATTAGTGTATTCTTGACAGAACTTTTCAAGGAAGTCTCGATAAATTCGGTTGATATTTCAGTCAGTTGATAAGAACAATTTGTAGTAGTCTTCGCTCGAGCATATTGGCTTTCAACTGCAGGAAAACTCTGGATGTGCTCAATAATTTGTTCAGTACATTTCTCTTTGTCTAAATATTTTCACTAGCTACCTTTTTTATCAGTAATATCCATTTTACTGGTGAAAATCTTTTCTCCGATTAACTGGACCCTTCTAGCAGAAACCCCAAAGGCATTACAAAAAAATTTAAGACAAACTCTTACCTCACTGCCCCCAGCTAAATGAGTACTGCAATCTTCTTTCGGAAGGAAGGTCGTATTTTCCATAAGTTCTTCTTTTGATCATTTGCGGATGAATAAATCTATGAAGGAAATTTTGATGTTTGTTGTAATCAGCCATGTCATATAAGGTTTTGAACAGTTCCTGATGGTAAACCAAACGAATGGTTCTCCAGGTAAAAGCACACTTGCACGTGACCTGTAACACAAGCAACACAATTAAAATATTGAAATATACATATGCACGCGCATGCATAACACAGACGGCAATGTAATTGTAAATAAGTGAAATCAAAACAATGATGATTTTCAATTGTAATCATCTATTAAGGCTACTAGAGAGGTTTATTAATGTTCTATACTATTCTTAAGTGTATCACTTTACAGAAAAAAACAAAAAACAAAAAATTATAAATGGTAATAACTTTATTTATTTACAATCTACTTATACTATATTCCAATTCAAATGTTAACGTTTTAATACGATCTAAAATATCAGTAGAACACAGACCAATTTTATTGTAATACTTTAAATCGGTGAAATATTTCTAGTTTTCATTAAATTAACTTCATCCAGTTATTATAATCCAGATTAGGAACAATGCAGACTATTTGAGAATCAGAAAAGTGACTTTTGATATAAACTCACGCCGAAGAAAAGATAGTGGATTAGTGAAATCTAGATAATTCAAAGTAACTAGTTACATTCCCAGACTGAGTAGATACGTTGTTGTTAGCTTTTAGTGATGATAAATGCTGTGTTGGTTTTTTAAACCAACTGGCACTAAATGGGTTTATATTTTTACCATAGTCTAATTTCAAAAATGCGTTATCAAAGTGTCAAAATTGAGATGATGTCATTTGCGATGTTTACATTATAGTTAATTTCATTATGATAAGTTCTGTTGTTATGATTACACTTGTACGAATATTAAGGATGTTTTGGTATTTAATAACCAAATAAAAACATATATGGTTTCCCATGGTACGCAACTTTGACTTTGTTTATAATTAAACCGTTTTCGTTTTGTACGTATATCTTTTTTCCAAGTCAATCGACACTCAAGATGCATTTCCAAGTAATTGAACCTACAGTAATGATCGTTCAATTTTACAGGAGGACCGATTTTTCTTAGCACAAAGCTGTGACATGGATGCTCTTTGTTTCGTTAACCATAACTGTCCAATTTTTAAGCCAACATTGCAGTTATGTAAATAAGTTTGAAGTGTGATATTGCAGTTATGTAGTTAAGTTTGAAAAGTGATATACTATCAATGAGTCGTCGTGTATAACCAATATTAGATGAATCGTATACAATTGTAGTTACTGTTGAATCGAAGCTTGTTTGTAAATCGGCAGTATATAGAAAGTAGAAAAGTGGACCAATTTTGTGAAACACTGAATTTCATGACATAAACTGTTGTAAGATTGTTTTGTATTTTTTCTTGGAATCTTATGCGCAATGAGTAGAATGGATACTTCAAATTTACATAATATGAAATAGCTGCTTCGAACAGTATTGAGATAATATTTAGTACTGTCAGCTGTTAAATTCTTACTTGATAATTGTAAGTGCTAACCTTTTCTCTAACTAATCTGTAATTCGATACTGTAAATATTAGGTCCTTTGTGAAGGAAATTCTAACTACTTCTTGTATTGTAAATTTTATCATCTTGATTGTTGAGTTTCATCTACGACATACTGGTTTGTAAAGTTGTATGACTAACAATTTGGACCAATCATTTGAATTACGTACGTACTATACACTATCAAGTGTATAAATTTAACTTGCACCATATCTAACTACTGTATATGGAATATATCGAACATTCTAAGCTCAAAGGTAAAGTTAATGTTAGTCAGGGCAGAAAAAATCATCGCCAATGTTTACAAATTTATGATAGAGGAAGCAGAAAACAAAAAATCAAAGAACTGCAATTGCTGTGGGTGGATCTGAACGAACAGTGACTCAGATTAAAAGTGATCTAAATAAATTAAGGGAACTGAAGACTGAGAAACGAGGGAACGCCAGGAAAACGTCGTCAGAATTTTCCAAGGTGCATTACAGGACTAGATGACTTCAATAAATGTGTTGTAAGACGTAAAATTTATAATTGTCACATAGAAAAAAGTGTTTTCCTACAGATAAAATACTGTTAGAAGCATTGAAAGATACTGTTAATTTTCAAGGAAAGAAAACTAGCATGAAAATTATTTTAAAAGACTTGCGATTCAAATGGAGGGAAAAACGCCAAACCACAGGAAAGTTCTCTTTGAAACTCAAAATATTAGGGAGAATAGAATTTTTTATTTAAAGCCAGTGAAGCGTTTCAGGAATGAAGGAAGGTCTATCGTATACATAGATGAATCGTACTTTCATTCCACTCACATAGATAACCAATCGTGGTCTGACAACTCCAATAATGGTTTGCGCTTTCCCATCTCCAAGGGCGATAGGCTTATAATTATACATGCAGGTAGCGAGAAAGGTTTCATCCCTAACGTTTTAAAGACTTGGAAAGCTTCAAATCGTTCGGGTGATTATCACGAAAACGTGAACAAGGAAATGTTCATGAAGTGGGTTACGGAAAAATTTGTTCCAAATTTAGAACCAAGAAGTGTCCTAGTAGACAATCCTGGGTACCATAATTTGCAAGTTGACAAGGCCCCTACTTCTAAAATTAAGAAAAATAAGATATGAAAGATTGTCTAACCAATCACCAAATTCTCTTTACTGAAGATATCTACGTTCCAGAACTGTACCAATTAATAAAATTATATAAATCAAGGTTTTGCCGCTATATTTTTGACGAAACTGTACAGAAGGAAGACCATACGGGGCTGAGATTCCCCCCCTCCTATCACCCGGACCTGAACCCGATAGAACTGATATGGGCCGACATCAAAAGGATTGTTGCCAGAAAAATGGGACGTGTAACTTCTCTCAAGTGCAAACCATTACGGAGGAGAAAATAGCAACACGGGTCAAGAAGATTGGACTATAAAGTGCGAACACGTGAAAAGTGTAGAGAAAAAAATATTTGATTAACGTAGAGGGAATTGATTGTTTTGTTGATTCTTCAGTCATCCCCCTTGAGGACGATTCCGACAGCGAAAAAGGTGAGAACGACCCGGACACAATGAGTGGTGTAGAAGAACTGGACTAAAACACATATTTCTAAAGACTGTAAGTTAAAATACTATGGTTTTCAAAACTAGTCCAATGTTAATAACCATTTAGACTCTCTGAATTTATGCAATTAACTTGTAAATGTAAATATATTTATTTGAAAGTTTATGCTTTATATAAAAGCTATGGGATGTAATAAAATAGTCTTACAACATTTAAAAATATATTTACATTTATACTGAATTTACATAACAGACGGTAAATATATAAAAAAGATGGTAAATGGCAGTTGGTAATGCCTTTTACCAACTTTTTATATATTTACCGTCTGTCATGTAAATTCAGTATAGGTCTAAATAAATGTAAATATTTTTTTAAGTCTTGTAAGACGTATTTTATTAAATCCCATAGTTATAACAACACGTTCTATGCTAATCAAGAAAGTTTTTATATAAAAGCATTATTTAAACATTTTTTATAATTAATTACATTGTTACGTATAGCAAAACTGTTCACATGGTTATAGAATGTTTTCAGCAGCAATCATTGTATTTCATACGGCTAGTAGTAGTCGACCGTGCGAAGAGAAATTTTGGCCCATCAATAGAGTAATCCTTGACTTAGTGTTCACGTATAATTAAACGTAATCATTGGGTCAAGGCAGTGAATGATTTGTAAATATTGGCATATCATCCTGTTCTCAAGCGTTACATCAAACGATTGAATTTTAATACTTAACTTGCAAGTCATATGTTTCTATATTGCAAGAAATGTGATATTAATAGTCATTAGGTGATTCCAAAATGTCCCTTATTCTGTGTTGAACAATAGAAACGTCATTGGAACATCCTTAAAACATGATAAATTTATTCCTTTCTGATTTCACACCTAGCCTAATGTAACCAATGACAACATGAAAAAAGATGCAGATCCAGCTTGGTACTTCGGGATTGTTATAACCTTACTCACTATAAGTGAGCCAAAGAGGCAAGAAGGGAGGAATGAGAAGGTGGGGGAATTTGAATTTTAACGGTATGCTAGAACACTAAGTTATTCAACCAAAAGTATTTATTTTTCTACTCCCGGCTTGTCCTCATACATCCCCAATCAGAATTTTGTTGCATTTCAGAAAATTTCGAATAAGTCGGAAACCAATCAAAAGAAAATCAAGGTAATGTTTCACTAAAAATTTGCTCAAGTGTACAGTTGGACCAGGCTAGCTGTGCGCCCGCCAGGCGATGGCCTAGAGGCGAGGTACTTTCATAAAAAACATCGGACTGCCTCTTTGCTTAGTTTTATTTAGATTTTGTACAAATATTTTACTTATGCATCGTAATCAACATTATGTTAAACAAAAGAGACAGAAAGACGTTGAAATGAGAAAACGGTTACTGAATGAAATATTATTTTTAATGCGACATACATATGAATTTTATTTCACTTCAACCTGCACCCATCGTTAAACTAAGAGGTCTATGCTAAAGGTTAAATATTTAAATCAAACGATTATCTAAAACTTTCCCACTGACTAAAATTACCTGACCAAGAGAAACGACATTTCATAGTAGACTAAAAATATTGTGTTTCTAATAATATCGTCTTAATTTTTTACGCCAAAATTAATTATTTATCTAATACTTATACATTAACTATTTATTCTACTGATATTTGAATCTACTGATGTTTCTAAAAATTTAAACTCAAGAATCACTCCGATACATGCACGGTAGGCTTAACAATCATGTGATATGTTTTACATGTGTCCCGCACTCATTAAAAGTAAGAATATTGATAATGTTAGAAGGACGGATAGTAGAGTTGGTGTCGCGCCACCACTACGCTGGACCTAGTAAAAGAGTAATAGTGTTAGTGCTCAAAGCATACTCAAAACCAAAAAGTCGGAATTTTGACATTTAAACTCAATATTTCGATTTAAAACCACTTATGTTTGGGCCCCTATGTGCCATTGTAAAAATTAGTTGTGTCACAGACAATAAACAATATTGTTTGTGATTGTGTGTTGAGAATCACAGGGATGATTTCCCGATAGATGTGTAGTCAGTGGACTCGTGAAACCTAGATAACTCAAAGTTGTGCGTAGAACGTAGAGCAAAGATAATGTACCTACTTCCTGATGTTCAGCGATAAGTGATTGCTGTTTATTCCTTGAAAATCAACTAAAGCTAGAAGGATATACATTTTCATTATTTCCTATTTTCAAAATGGTTTATCAATGTGTCAGTTGACTTCTTGTCACTCGCGATGTTTACATTTGAACTAAATACGTGATAAATTCAGTTGATATTACTCTTGTACGATGATTAAGGCTATTTTGGTATTTAATAATCACGGAAAACCAAGATTATCTAAATTTTATCAACATTTTGTAAGTATTTTGTGTGTACTTTTTATGTAATATTTTGTTCATATAAACGGCAATTGTTTACTGTAGTGCCCTAATTTTGATATTTTTTTGTCTTCGTTATTTTTGTACTAAATACTTGACTTCATAAGAATAGTAACATTTTTTGTGAGCAAAAATTTGTTCACTTCGATATTGAAATATTTCAATGCCGTATTTGTAGGTTAAGTATACATGGCAATCGCAATGTTTCGACTGATGACTGAAGTCAAGCAACAATGAGCTTGGTTAATACTTGGGTGGTGACTGCTTGTGAACATCATGTTCAAAATTTCAGTTGGGATTAGTGTTGTTGAAACCATTGAATAGTCAACATGGAGTGTGAGATGTCAGTAATTTCAATGATTTACAAATTCAAGACTTTTTGATTTTCATCATAATATTGTAAAAAGAAAATAAGTGCTACAGGTATAATGCTTAGTGTTTATATAGGTTTATTTAGATGTAGGTCAAGTCAGTTGGCTATATATATATATATATATATATATATATATATATATATATATATATAGACCTTGTAAGATAAAACCAATATTCAATCACCGAAGTCAAGCAACATTGAGTATTTTTGTACTTGGAAGCGAGACCGCTTGACCAATTTTTCAATTGGGATTAGTGTTGTATCGTACGTAGGTTTATTTACGCGTCTAGGACAAGTAATTTGGCTATATTAGCTACTTTACTTGACCTTGTAAGGTAAAAAAAATTGCATACAAGCCTATTTTAACATGTAATTCACTTAATGAATAACCTATTAAACTTGAAATTATGTTTTTTCCATGAAAAACATTTTTGCTCACAAAAATCACGTATGTAGTACAAAAACCACGAAAAAAAATCTATCAAAATTGGGCACTACAGTAAGCAGTTGCGGTAATTGTTTAATGTAAAGCACCAATTCTGATGTTTTTTTGTACTACAAACCTGTCTTCATAAGAATAGTAACATTTTTTTTGTGAGAAAAATGTTTTTCACTTCGAAATTGACATATTTCAATGCTGTAGGTCTATTTCTAGATTAAGTGAACATGGCAAACATAATGTTTCGACTAACATTTTTTCATCATAATGATAGTCTAGAGTAACTGGATATGCTTGAATAACTATTTATTATCTTTGACTTACCGCCAGCAATCCTTGATTAATTCTTTTTTTCAGTTTATATTGTCATATATTCACTACATGTGTTTCGGACATTATCGTCCATCGTCGGGTGATAACACTTAGTTAAAACATTCAACACAAAAAACAAGTAGGTATACACAACATTCACGCACAAGAAACACAATATTTTCTTTTTTATTAATGTCACCGCGCCGGCTTTACATAGTATACTATGCATTGGTTATGTGGGTATGGTAGTCAATCTGTTTATCAGCTCGAAGTTGGGGGTTGCCTCAAACCTTTTTTATGAGCAAAAATGTTTTTAACTTCGAAATTGACATATGCAAAATTTCAGTTGGGATTAGTGGTGTTCAAACCATTGAACAGTCAACATAGAGTATGAGATGTGTAAATTATGTTTGTTCGATGTCCATAATTTCAATGGTTTATAAATTCAAGACTTTTATGTTCATCACAATATTGTAAGTGCTATAAGTGTAATACTTGGAGTTTATATAGGTTTATAGTTTTGAATAAAAAAAAATCACTCATATTGGTAATAACTAGATCTGGTTGTTGATATCTAGATTCTTGTTCCAAACCTAGTTCTTGTTCTAAGGGTATGCAACCTAGTTTTATCTCAAAAATGTTTTTCATAAATTAGACTACCATTATCTACTACAGGTTAGGTTAATTTTATTTGATTTAGATATTAAAACTTGTAGTTACATAGGCCTATTATGGGTATCTGTGCTTCTGAATCCTTGAAAATGAACTGGCGAATCACTTGATAACAGGCCCTTATCTACAATAATATTAGTCACTCCATTTTTAAACCTGCATGGAGTTTGTGCTAATTATTCTAAAACTCAAACTCATTAATAGAAATTGTTTATGTTGTGTTACTTCAACAGGAATGAAGGAATAGTGGTGAGAGTGATATTACCATAAAATATTGGAATTTATTACTAGAATTACAAATAGGCCCTAACAAGTTAAAAAATGTCTACTGTTCAACCAAAATTAGTGTTTATTATCAAAATACAAATGGTCTCTTGATTTAATATTCTCATTTATTGCTGATAAAACATAATCATTGTGTCAATGTACCAAATTATTCTTTAATATTGACAGATTGACACCATATTGCTCTCAAATGTTAAATTATTATAGTCAAATCATAAGAGTTGACTTATAAGTATGCTGGCCATAAAAGTTTTGGCCAAAAACGGGACAGGACAGTCAATAATCGCAAGAGGGGGGGTGTATGGGGTAGGAAGTTTTAAGCGAAGAAACGTGTTTTAGGTCAATTTTTTATTTGTAGGATGTTTAAAATTTTGAACTAATTAACAAAAGATGTTTGGATTATAAATTTAAATTTATAACATTTATCATAATTGTTATACATTTATTGAAAAGAAAAAAATTGAGAAATGTATAAAAACAACTGTTTAAACTTACATTTTCTTAAGAACTAAATTATGTTAATTTTAAATAAAGTAATCAACAGTCTCTTGAAAAAGTTCAATCATTGTTTTCATTTGACGGTCCCGGTTGTCCTGATCGTGTTACAGTAGATGAAGTTTCTTTGCTCCAAAAGTATTTCTGTGAACTAATTATCTTTTTCAAAACGTCCTTGTTTTTTATGAGCATTTCATAAAACTGTTCACAAGTAAGGTCAAAATTTACTCGAACCATCAACATTGAACTAACTGTTTCTATTTGAAGACGAGATTTTTCAGCCGACCATACATTGTTCATCAAGGAAAACACTCTTTCAACTGGTGCACTTGTTCCCGGGAAACACATTGCAAATTCAACAACTTTTAAAATTACATCAAAAGAAATATCATCACTACTCAGCTTGGTGAATATCTTTTTCCATCTTTCTTCAACTGGAGTTTTCTTCTTATGTTTGTCAACTCGGTTCCACTCAGTTAGGTTTTGAGACACTATTTCTTTCACACACTGCCATTGGTCAAACAGTTTGGTTTCTTCATTTTCGTTTTCACGAATTTGTTTAATCTGGTTAGCATCAAAAGAAGAGAGGCTGCTTTGAATATCATTCCACGACGGGATAGTTTGTAATAAGATCCACTGTAGTTTATGTGCGCCACCAGAGCTGATTTCCCATCTGTCTAAGTACTCAACACACGTTCTGAAAAATGTTTTTACTATTGTGGTGAAATCTGAAACGGTGATTTCTCTTTCCTCTTGCAAATTTACCAACAGTGATTTCAAATTGGTAGGAATAAAGCCTTCATTTTCTCTCGATTTCATTACATTTTTAAGTGAATTGATATGCCAAGCTACTTCCGTTGCAATATGTTATCTTTCTCTATCTTCAAAACGGTTTCCTCAAAAGTTGAAATCTGGGAAGTTGCAAACATTAGCCATAACTTCAAGCAGGGTGTTCCAAAGAGATTTTTAATAAAAAAGGGGTATTTTTCCTGAGAAAGGAAATATGATTTCAAACCTTCAAAAAAATTTAAAATGCGGTCAATGGCTGGACCAAGAGATAAAAATCTGGTGTTCCCATGTTCTAATAATTTAGAATATTCAACATCAGCAAAATCATAAAATTCCTTAAGTTCCTCTGTTCGTACAGTATAAATATGTAAGTATTTATATACCTTAACAGCAAAGCATTCAATATCAAATGGCAGGCAATCCACAGCTGTCTGTATGTAATTGTGAACTATATGAGCTCCACACCCTACTCCGATTGTTTCTTTTTTTAGGCTATCTTGAATATGCCGCCAAACATTATTCTTCCCTATCCTGGCAGCGTCACCAAAGTTTGTATTTGTGTTATCAGCACACATAGCAACTAATTTTTCTTCAAGTTTTTATATCCTTTATTTATTGTTCAAGCATTTTACTTTGAGTCTCGGATGTCTCATTAGGAAGAGAAGAGAAACTAATCATTTTCACATGAACGCCAGAAAACGGCAAAAAATATCTCATTAAAACAGGAAAGCATTTTTCAGCTTTTTTTTTAGAAGCATCTAAGCTCAGAGAAACTGAACTGCACAAACTTAGGTCTTTTTCTACTTCACTTAAGGAAAGCGGTGCTAAAACGTTACATACAATCGCCTCATTTTTAGTTTTTCCTGACGAATATTTAGGCTCATACTATTTTTTTACAAGCTTCGACAAACAGTCATTTGATCTAAAGCTATGTCCATGGACAATTGTATGGTAAGCAAACAAACCCTCTTGGGCTGAACCTTTTTCATCATCGTCCTTCTTTAGGAGAAAATACTGTAAACTGAAAGAAGTACTTACAGCTTTTTCAGCATCTTTATGTTTTTTCGATCTAGTATGCTGTGAGATATCACTCCTTCCCCCGTGAGCAACAGAGAAGTGAACCCCACAGATTTTACAAACAACACGTGATCTGTCTGTCGTTGACACGTCAAGTTTTAATAAACTTAAACTTTTGTTATAAATCGACATTAAAAACACATAACTTTTTCTGAGCTTTCGAAAAAGACATATTTATAAATCTACACACAAAAACCAAACCTACCACTGGAATTGTCAAAACAACAACAATGCAAGCAATCAACTAGCCGCTGCAGACTTCACAGGAAGTTGAGGCAGTAGTACGTCAATCAGTCTCAGACAGCTACTGTACTGTGTCGCTATTGCTATTGGTTCCTTGCGTGTGGGGAGGGGTAATGATTGGGGGCAGTACAGAGTAATGACCTTGGCTCCCTCCCACTTCCAAAGCTACACGTATGTCTACAGTACGACGTGTCTGAGCAAACGGTGCAGCGACAGGCGCGGCGCTTTCATGTCAGTGTTAAAATATTATATTTTTCTATGCGAAGTTTGAATTTAGCCTATACATTTTATGGAACTACAAGCTAAAAATTTCTACTTAAATTGTTTCTTTACAAAAATTATGGAGTAAACCTTTTTGTTAAAATTTACACTTAACAATCAGTTATTTTTGTAAATTGCTTTTTTTCACGAAAAACGGGACTTTTCAGAAACGGACGGGACAACCTCAAAAGCTTTAAATAACGGGACTGTCCCGTTCAAAACGGGATGTATGGACAGCCTGCTTATAAGTCATATTACAGCATAGATATGATATTAATAAAGTTACCAATGAATTGCAAAATGTCCCATATCTGGTGATAGACAATACACATTTTTGTTGTTAAATTTTGAGCCAACTTCAATCAAGTTACACCTCATTTCACTCCACTAAAGTATTAAGGAATAAAATCCTACATATGCGGTGTATATGATGACGGATTTACTTGGAATTATGTAGGATCCTCATTACAACCAAGAAGTTTTCTTCTCAGCGTTATGTTGATTGAACTGATTAGCCGAGTCAATAGAGTTAGAACACCAAGAGCTCAGCAAAAGTCCTCAACTTTCCACTCCTTGCTTCTCTCCCTACAGCCCCAAACTTGGAATTTGCAGCCATTCAGAAAATGACCAATAAGTTGAAAACCAAACATCCGATTGAATAATGCATTTTAAAATGTAATGTCTCCCTCATAATTTGATTTATATTAATTTTTATTGTAAACTCAATAGTTTTTTTTCATAATTTGTGAGAAAAGTCTTTAAAACAATGTATATGGTAATTGTTTACTATCATTGAGTCACCCACAATGTATTTACGTAAGATAAAATGTTTGGTTAGGTGTAATAATATAAAACTAAATAAAAATTGTCGGAAAAGTAAATACATTTAAGAAAAACATAGTTCTACCTAGAAAATCATCTTCTTAAAAAGACCATTTCGACCATGGTGATCATATAAAAACAAATTCGAACATTCCTCCTTTTCAGACGAAATGATGAATTTTGTTAAAAAATAAACTTGCAACCCGCACAAGAAAGTGTTAGTTCAGTTGAACACAACTCTCTCATAATTAATTGCAACTAATCGTTCGGCATAGATAATAGGGTGACCTGCTTAACTGACCTTCGTTCATTTGATAACATCGAGCGCCACTGACCTAGCTTTTATGGGTTTCCTTATTTCGACAGTTGAAATGTTCTTTTAAGATGTTATAAGGAATGCATGTTTCTCATTTCTCAAGTAAAGAAATCGTGGATGACCCGATAATAGTAAACAATTAGACCCTACCATGTATTTTTAAACAATTTATATTTATATTAAATTTATTTTTACCAAATGTATGAGAAAAATGTACAAATATAAGATAAAAATTATATAACTGTTTATGATATATACAGGTAGGCCTGTATACCTATTCATATCATAACTTTCTCTATTATGCTGCCTATTGCAGTAGTTGGAGAGGTTCAGTTTTGAAACCGTACACTGTTCTTTTATATTTATATATCTCTAGGAATAATTAGGGAAAAGTTGAAATTAAACAGAACAGTAGAGGATGTATATTCTGCAAAAAGCCCTCATTATTATCCCTTCCCCTCTCTGTGGTCTTTTAAATATTAAATTTGTAACATTTCAGAAAATACTTTCCATAACCGGAAAGTTTCTAAATAGTCAATTTCCAGAAAAATTTTCATTATTTTGTGTTTTAGTATAATTATTGTATGGTTTTGTGCTATTTAACAAATGAACCCAAATTAGAAACGGTTCTTATTAAAAAGAGCTAACCTACAAAAGTTCAACCTATACTCAAAGAGATCATTTACATGTGAAGTTAATAAGTAAAACTAGTCTAAGAGATTACACTGCATGCCGATAGACAAATACAAGGTCTACCATCATTAAAGCTGTTATTTCATCTGCATTACAGTTGGAGGGTGAAGAAGGCCTTGTTTCAGTCTCATCATCCCTTTCAAGGAGCAACAGTGATGTTATATTTTACTTTAAAGTAGATTGTTGCTATATGGGAAAAAAAGCTTTCATGGATTTAAAATTACAAATGAATTTTAGGGAAAACATTTATGAAGTTACAACTTTGGGGAAAAAATGTATACAAGATGTGACAATATTGTAAATCCCTACTCATTGGATTTGCAGCAAGTGCACAGGAACAAAAGTCAAGTCCATGGCCATTTTTCCCATTCAAGAGTGTTTTCACATTCCAGGTAAAATACCTGTTCAATTGAAGGATTCCGACTGGTTTAATCTATTTATATTATTTTATTTCATATATTTGTCATGGACGATTAAAGACAACTAGGGAGGTCATCAATCTCAGCATACTATCTGAGCCTAAGGCAACTTAATCTTTTAAATAAAATAGCTCTTATACAATAAATATTCTTTTCTTCCTATAATTAGAACAGAATTGTTTGCAGATGTAGCAACACGCTACCCCTTTGTATCGTTATGCTAAATAATTGTATGTAAATATAATTGTATACATTTGTAACATCCAGGCTTGTAAATAAATAACTTGCAGCAGAGAGGCAGAAACACTGAATTACTGTACTTAAGGCCGTGCAGAGTGGGGGACATGCGCACGCACAAGGTTGCATTGCGACCTATAAATACAAGCCGTATTGATTTCGAAATCATTCTGTTTCACAGAGTCACCTGCAACACTCCTCTCTCTCTCTCTCTCTCTCTCTCTCTCTCTCTCTCTCTCTCTCTCTCTCTCTCTCTCTCTCTCTCTCTCTCTCTCTCTCTCTCTCTCTCTCTCTCTCTCTCTCTCTCTCTCTCTCTCTCTCTCTCTCTCTCTCTCTCTCTCTCTCTCTCTCTCTCTCTCTTGTTCCTTACTGTCTTTCCTACCATGGCTGTTAGCTTATCCCGGCTGCTCGGGACGAGCGTTACCTCTGTGGTCTATTGGCTGATCCCGGCAGCTCGGATTTCCCTGTTCATTGTCTGAAGGCTGATTCTCCAGGACGAATGTTCCAAACATCCGAGTGGTACATCGACTTATCCTGACGCATTCTACTTCCTTTGTTGTCTGAGGGCTGATACCCTTGAGACGAACTCCTTTCTAAAGTCTTATCATGTCATTTCCTACTGAATACGCATATTGTTGAAGCCCTTCTGATACCTAAACTATAGTACCACTATCCTTAGTCTAAACCCAAACCCAGCTCCGATTGTCGAAAGTACCATCCTTTCTTTATGATTTGTAGATGCTGTAGAAATTTGAATTAAATTTCTAGGGCAATAACTCCGAGTTATTCCTGTTTAAAGATTTTCATATTTTTCTCTTGACCATCTTTTGATTCTTTTAGAATTTTCTCCTTTTTCTTTTGGATTCTTTGTTGCCCAAGTATTGAAATGAAGGATTTTAAAAAGTTTTTTGGTGTAATTCTTAACTTAGTGAAGTTGTTCGTTGTCAAGGTTTACTGATTTTCCCCTTAACTTTGTTAATTAAAAATCTCTCCCCCTTATTAATATATACCTGCTTCTTTTTGTTTTAAAATATACTTATACATTACCTCTACCTATTTCTGTACCATTAAAATATATACAATTTTCAAATAATCCAGTTTTTTTGATTTTTGACTTGTTGTTTTTGTAAGCCATAACTTCTAACTATTACATTTATTAAATTTTTTTTGTGTATTCTTTGGTCATTACACCTGCTAGACATCATGAGTAAAAAATATTTTAACATTTTTATAATTTTTTAAAATAACATGGTATTCCCTATTAACAACTACTAGTTCATACAGGATTTGTCCTGTCTAGACATGGTCCCTAGAAGGGTTAACATTACATCATCCTATTGTTTAAAACTTTGCTTGTTCCTACAGAAATGGGCTTTAAGCTTGCTTGTGTGCATCACTCACCCCTTTAACTTACTCTGAATTATGACTTTATACATTTTTATTTTATAAATATATATTTAAAAAATTGTTATATTTGAGCAGTCATTGAATAAATAAACCATCTCATTGCATTGCCCTGTGCTATATTTATATTACACATGCTACAAAATCTTATCTTTTTTTTGTCTCTCAATCATCTTACTTATAATTGGAAATTGGAACTTGATTAATACTTTAGACTTTCAATGTTCTAGTGTCCCCAAGTTAATGAATCTATTTTGTTTTTAGAATGAATCATTTATCATTGTTCGAGCTGAGTGCAACTTTTGTTTGTTTGAATATATTTTTTCTTTACTATTTCTGATTAAATTCTGTGATTGATACCTGTTTGTCCCTTCAAACGGACACGTTTTTAGATTTTCGAGATGAATCATTTTCTTTATGACATTATGTTTAACACCTTTACATTTCACAAAATCTGTTTGTTTAAGTGTATAATTTTGATCTCAATCTGCAGAACTCTTGCGCTGGAAATCAGTTAGGCTCATCCAATTGAGCTTGAAAGTTTCCAATAACATTTGTATTCTTTTGGCTCTAATATTTGTGGTCTTTAGGAATTTTGTTTGTATCAAACTCTCTCATATTATTTTTCATAATCACTGTGGGGTTTATCGATGTTTGGAGAAATAATTAATCTGTATCCATATTGCAAAGCCTGATGTTCGGATCGTATGTTTTTAGTTTACTATAGGCCTAGTAGAATTCTTACATGAAATGTTTGGACAGATCCAAAACTATAAATCCTATGTAGATGGGTTTATCAAATTTAATATTTGTTTTCTCCATATGGCAAGCTAACATCTCTGCTCTCCTCTCATTACAGAGTTTGATATCTTTTCTCAGTTTTATGTTTTACATAGATTAACCAAACAGAGTTGTTCATCAGTTTGTAGAAAGCTTTCCCGAAAGCACATTCGGTTTCAGCCCGTTTCTGTCTATGTTCTGTCAATGTATGTGTTATATAAATCTATGTAGTGTTTCATGCACAGTTTTTGTTGACATCTAATACATCTGTTTATGTTTCTAAACACCATTCTGCACTGCAGGTGAAACTGTAGATTCTTGATATGAACCACGTAATTTGTTTATCCATTAGTGTTGTACATTTTTATTGAAACATTCTGGTGAAAGTGCGAGATCTTTATGTTTAGCATGCAATTTTCTGGATACTTCAGGTCAACATCGAAGATGTATTATTCTAACACTTTTACTAGAGGATCTATCCGTTTAAAACCTTTGTAGGGAAGATATTGTCATAACAAATATCCATATTGGTTGTTAGTGTCAACATACCACAAATAACTGTTTTTATTCATTGGATGATATCCTTCAATGTGTTTGTTGTTTGCTTGCATGTATCATTTTATGCATTGTGAGATTCCACCTCTAATTCCTTTTCCTACCATCATATAACGTTTTAAAAATTTTCAAATACATCTGGAAACAACACTACATCAAGAACATTGTACAAATATGAGTAGCATCCTAAAGTTTTCCCCTAGAGTTTGCTCCACACTTCTAAGTTATGTTTTTAATCATTCTGACTCATTTTCTCATCATTCAATTTGTTATAGAAATCATCTCTTGAAAGGATTTTATCGGTTTCCATTTCATACAGACTGTCGATTTAATCGCAGGGGAACATCCCTTTCTTTCTGATTAGATCAAACAATTTGTTTTCAGAATCTTCGAGATATATATTGTTTCTAATATCTTCTCGTCTATATAATCATCAACATCTAAATTATTTACAAGTGTAATGAGTGAGCTATTTAAGTGTCGGTATGTACAACAAAATTGAGGAAGAAGTAGGGTGTATCCTTTTGCTCAGTCAACATTTTTTCATTATCTTTGTTTTGTTCTACTTTCATTACATTTTTCTTTATGTTTATATATTTTGGTCCTGTAGTAATGATAACCGTGGTTTTGAGGATTTCACCTTCATGTTTCAAAAGGCTTTTGATAAACAGGTGTGCATCATAATGGAAGAGGTTGTGACAGAACACTGGGATTTTGGTTGGAAGCTGTCTGTTGCTATTATACTTGGAATGTGCTTATCCTAAAAATCTTCCGGTTAAGCGGCAGTGATCTCACACTTTAATTTTTTTCTTGTTTTCATTATCACATTTTTTCCCATAAATGTGACACCTTAGTGGACTCTCTTATCTTTTTACATCTCCCTTACTAATACTCGTTGGAACAGCTTCTCTATATATAACTGCAATTGATTCTATTATATCTATAAGCTCTTATACTAATTTTTTCAGGGACAATGGTAATTCCGACTCTTGTCTCGCTCTATATGTTATGAGGAAACTGAGATGTCCTCCACTGGCTTGATTGCTGTGTTGTTTCAGGGTCACATCCATAACACCATGATTCATCACCAGATATGACCTTAGAAAAAAATTCTGGGTCCTCATGCAGCTGATTTTGTAGGTCGAAACAGGCATGAAGTCGGCACTCATTTTGCTCGTCTGTGAGAAGGGATGGAACAAGTATGGCTGCAACTCTTCTCATGCACAAATCCTCTGGATTGAACTCCAAGTCTACCCAGACATCGCAACTAATTGATCAATGATTCAATGACGATCTTCACGAACCAGAGTGTTGATTTTCTTAACGTTGTCGTCAGTTCTTGTTGTTGAAGGGCGCCCAGAACGAGGCTGGTTTTCAGTCGACATTTCCCCATTTTTAAAACGCTGAAACCACTCGTAGATACATGTTTTATTTAAAGTAGCTTCCCCATAAACTGTTTTAAGTATTACAAAAGTTTCCGCGGGTGTTTTCCCCAACAGGAAACAAAATTTCACAGCCACACATTGCTCCCGGCAGTCAGCCATTTTATGTTTTCGCCAAAACGGAAAAATATCTTTCACAAAAAAAGTTCTCATGGACGAACTGATCCAATCACAGTGAACAAACGTCGCACACTGACGTGTAGCAATGTGACTCGAGATTCCCTCTCCAGCCATGCCCACCTCCTCTCCTCACCAGCCCGATTCCCGTTATTTTCGGGCCCCCCCCTCGTATACTAGATCTATATTTTTTCAGCTTTTTATTAATCTGATACTCTTAGAGGTCTAATTTAAATTTTTTTATCATAATCGTAGACATTAATTGACATTATCATATAACCATCATATTTTTTCATAACTTATTTTTTCTCAAACGCTCCAATATCACGCATCTTCATAGGCTACTCAAACCCTTGAAAGATTCTATCCTTCACTTTATCCGTATACTTGGTAACCCGTTCCGGATCATTGGCTGAAGTATTTATTGCACAGCAAACCGAGTAAACGAAATAAAGATTATCCATTTTTTAAATATTTATACATACTTTCTTTAATTTTCATTTCTTTGGTAAATCTATATATGAACTTCCCGATATTGGATCATATATGTTTCATTTTAATACCAAACATTTCCATATATGTAATGCCAACCTGACCCTCAAGATGTCTGATATTGTGTTTCTTTTTTTTTTTTTTTAAATCCAAGAAATTGTTTACTATCAGTTCATTAATAATGTTTGCTTTGAATAGTTCCGAAGCTCTTGTATGAAAGCCATACTACAAAACTGTTCCTGTTTGTCTATTCTTTATCTCCTGTTATCACATTCCAACATCATTTGTACTTTACAAGGTCATTTCTCTTGATTGAATGTTTCTACACGTGTTCTCATAAGTAACGATTCGAAGAATGGTGCTATATCTTTAATATTATTTATATTGTTCTGTATTATGACTTTGAAATTTCCTGACTGTGAGATAACTTGTTCTATCGGTGGAACTGTACCACTTTTGTTTGAATGTAGTTCGGAAGCCAAGTGTAAACTTTTATCATTGACATTGTTAACTGTGAAATGAAAACCTGAAGAATCATTCTAAAGTTGTTGTGGTGGGGTCAGATACCAAGTCTATTAGTGTTAATTATTGCACAAGCTCTTGAAAATTCATATCTCTTTTCTGTAAACCATATGCCAATCAAAATTCAGCTACAATATTCCACAGCATTCAAAAATTAATCTAAATTTATAATGGTATAAGAATACTTTGGTTATTCAGGGACTTGGTGATTGGTTGTGATGCAACTTCCTCATTTTACAGCGAACGAAAATTTAAGACAGTGAATATAGGCTACTCAAGTTATTAAATGAACCCAAAGTGTAAGCAAGTGTTTTGATTAAATGGAGTGTAACCAAAGAAGATTTAATCTAAAAAGAGAAAAATTCTTACTTGAATTATATGGTTTGAGCAAATGTGCAGAGCAGAACATAGAAGCTTGTTATTTCCATCTTAAAACTCCTTTTCACCTCAGCTCCAGTACTCCGACATCTTCTGAGAGTTTATTTGCAATTACAAAAATGGTTGGGAAACAGTTTCAGCAATGAAGTGGAGATGGATAAAAGAAGGACAATGATGTGCCTCTTGGATGTGCTATAGAATAACTGAGGTTCTATGAGTTTTGCTGCAGATGTTTTGTTAGTTAATGTGTCTGCACATTTATTCCTACAAATTCCAACATATGCAGGAACTCAGTAGAGTATAACATTGTTGAGCCTTCCCATCCTTGATGTGGTACTGAAGTAATCCCATACTAATTTTGACCTGAATTTGTATCAAAGCCAATATAGATACATATATACTTATTCTTATATCCAAGTCTCAAATTTTTGTCAAACACATTAAATTAAGGCTTAAATTTCTGACAAAAAAACTGTAGTGTACATTTCCTGCTGATTACATACTAATCGCTCCTGTAACTGCAAGACATGCCATTCTTGCCACTTATTGTTGAACTCCTATTTTTAGCTACCACATAATAGCACTTTACAACATTGATGGGTTTCATCCCAAAGGTATAAAGCCAAAACATCAATTTTGGCTGCAGCCACCATATCTTTACCACAAACCACTTTTCAGAAAGGCTACAAATTTCATGTTTGAGAGGCTGTAAGTGGGGAGCCGGAGTAAGGAGAAGTGAGGACTTCTGGTAAAATATGTGGCTCTTAATGATTTAACATACTGGCAAAATTCACTCTTCCCTAATTATTCTTGACATTAACCATTTTGTGCACTTCATTGATTGGATTATGATGATGTAGTATTGATTAACGTAAATAAATTTTAGGTTATATGAAAACACCAAGGGTAGAATTGTTGCAGATGACCATGAACATAAGCTGTTCACTTCTGTTTTTAGATGTTCAAACATTCCTCCTCCAAACTATGATTACAATGCCTAAAATGTTGTAATTTCGTGTTAATCAGACTGAATGATAGTGTATCGTCAGGAGTTTCACTATATACTTGATGAATACCCATCCTGTGGAATTATTTTCACAGATGGTTCTAAACTGGACAATAAAGTCGGTTGCGCATATTACTCATCCAGTCGGACGTATATGTATGGATTACCCTCAGCTTATAGTGTATTTTCTGCCGAACTCTTTGCTATTTTGAAAGGCCCTAATACTGTTCCATCTGATTTCCGTCACTATCTTTTGCAAAAGTTCTTTACAGGCTATCCAGGATATGTATTCTAAGAATTCCTTGGTTGAAGATATTCTGTGTTACATACATAGACTTCAGCTACAAAATGTCAGCGTATCATTTTGCTGATAACTGGGCATTGTGGAATTTTGGGAAACACAAAAGCTAACGAAGCGGCAAAGGAAGTTACAAGTCAGATACCAATCGCACAGCGTGTTATGGTATCTGACTTTGTATCGATAGTTAAAATTATTTTGCGTAAGAAATAGGAAGAAGAGTGGACAAATACAGAGTCCAATAAGCTGAGGGAAGTGAAAGACACAGTCCGTCCATGGAATACATCCATACGTGTCACCCGCGAGGAAGTGGTGATTACCCGTATTTGTAACGGTCATTCCATGATCACTCATGGATTTCTGATGGAACAGGGGAATTCGCCACAATGCCCATTTCTCAAGGTTTGTTGTTAATTAAGCACATCCTCATTGACTGTGTTGCTTTGAGAGGTGTACATAAAACATTTACCCTTCCCAATTCTATTCAGGCGATATTGGGGGATATTGCTCAAATCTTTGATCAGGTATTGTCCTTTTCGTGTCTTCTGGAAATGTTTAATACAATCTTGTCAATTATTGCAGTCATTCTACAGCTCTGTAATATTATGTTTAGTTTTCCTTTTAAATTTTATTCTTCGTAACTCGATGCATGGCTCTTTTACCACCTTGTAATATTTGTTTTATTGTTGTTAATAATTGTATTTTCCATATTTTATAATTGTTAACTCATTCCAGGGTCATTTTACAGCCTTGTAACATGTTATGTTGTTGTTTATTTTTGTTTGTTAATTAGTATTAGTCCTGTTATTGTTCTTAAAAATTGTATGTTATTTTTGTTTTGTGTCATTTGTTGTATTAAGATGGGGCATTTTCGTGCTCAATTTTGTGAAGGCAATAATGACCACAATGGTTTTTTGCTTTAAAACCCCAACCAAAAATAAAATAAATTAATAGATGATCGGTTGTCAAAATTATTGTTAGTACAGTCACTGGCCCTGATTGTAATCTTGATATGATCTTGAAGTTTATAAACATTTTATCTAAATACTCTTATGTACATGGATCTTCCTCAAAAACACTTAAAACTAATTTTGTTACTCTTATCTTGAAGATTGGAATTCTAGTATAATCAAGAAGTATCAGCTTCGGTCAATTCTTTTGAAAATCTGATCCTGCTGAAACTTTTGTTTGCATAACAAAATAAATATAATCCTTGACCAGCACACCGTTAGATGTGGTGGATTAAAACAACTAATCTTGTGTTTAATGAGGACTACTTAATATCAGCTTTTCTTAACCACCTCTTAATCAATACCATTTATTTCGACTTTGCTCTTAATCGAGTTTGCTATATTCACCCTTAAAATAATAATAAATAAACTAAGCTAAATAATTAATAATAAAATAGCTAAGCTAAGCTAAATTAATAAATAATTATTAATAAGCTAAGCTTATTAGTTTTGATGGAGCCTCTTCTTAAATGTTTCATGAGATTTGTTGGAAACCTTTTATTCATGTCTATTGCTGAATATGGTGTACCCCAAGTATTATTACTAGAATCTAATTTATTTGATTTATATGACATTTCCACCTTTATTAAAAGTACAAATTGTTTGTTCTTTGCTGATGACATTAAAGTTTTTAAATGATCACATGTCATTATGAGAGAATCAATTATATCTTTAGGTGGTGATGAAGTTTGATTTTTCTAAGTTCATTTTCACTTTTTTGTAGAATTCATGATTTGATTGCTTATTATTATACCCTATTATATTCTGTCTAGACTAGAATGTTAGACTCCAATGTCGTTCACAATCTCTCACCTCCATAAAAACATATTTTTCTTTTGTTTCGTCTATGTTTTTTATTTCAAAACATACTGTATATAATTTTAGTTGGTTTAATTATTTTGATTTATTGTTATTGTTGCTATACTTATATTGCTATCATAATTGTTTAGCTATAAACTATGTCTTTATATTTTGTTATAAATTTATGACACTACTTAATAAATATCATGAACTTAATAATTTCTACATTTGTATGTTCATAGCTCTTATACTTATTGCAAGGATTTAATTTGATATTTTACCTTATATTATTTAGTTAGACCTATAACTTTGATATATTTTTATTGTTATTTTGAATTATTATACATTTACTGTGATTTAAGATTTGTTGTAAATGGTTGTACTGTTGAAAATATAAATAACTTTTCTAACACATTGATGATAATCTTTCAAAGGATAAAAATAAAATAAAATATTTATATCACTTGACCAATTGTGTTTTGGGATTTTAGAATGAAGATATGCAGCAACAAATCATTAAAGAAACATTCCAACTAGTGTCCAAAAGAGATGATAACGTTTGTAATTTCTTAGAAGGAGGAAGGTAAATCAACAATATGTTAAAATTTAATATTTTAAGCAGCATGATGCTGCTGGTAAAGGCATCAGCTTTACTTTAGTTTGACATTATGAATCTTGTATTTGTGGGTTCAGATATATGCTTGCAGATAATACATCTTTCTTTTCTTGAATTAACATTACTATTTTGACTTTGTTCAGTTATATCCAATTGTTTAATGTTTGATCCAAAAACAGGCAATTTATTATAGTACAACAATACTTTCTATGTTTTTTACTGATAATTCATCTGCCATTGATTTTTATCCTATTGACTGAAAATTTTATTGGTACCAATCGAAATATAACATTGCAAGATGAATGCGCCATAATAATTGTGTGCAGTTACAATGATAATAATATAAAGTTATGTGGTTTTGGCCAATGTATTTCTACATTGATGGTAGAGTATTCCACTTCTAGTTTGATAGTTTCTGCTTTGGGTTAGTGTTTGATTTCTGCCCTTTTATTAGTAGTTCTGTTGTGAATCATTTTTATAGAAGTTTTTGAGTCGCATACAATTGAAATGTATTATTGCATACATGATGTGGTGATTACTCACCACTTCCCTCTCCCCTTCTTGATTCTTGCCATATCCGCCCGAGAGCTGATAAGCCAGAGTAGTGCTTGAGACAGCTGTGACTAAAGACGTCTCACAGCGTTCTTCTTAAATCCTTTATAGTGCCGTATTTATTATCATGCCTTGCTAAACCCAAAGGAATAGGGCCGGTACGGCCCTAGGGTTTATATCAGGGCGCATCGCGATTTTGGGTTATCGTAAAATTATTAGTCGAACTATACGCGGCCATGTTAGGCCCTGCTATAGACCGACATGTTGTTGCAATACAGTGTAGCTAATATTAATATTGGTTTCAGTGCAATTCTCTTATTTTTAGTTAATTAGTCTGTAGTAATATTCGTCAAAAATGGCTAGCCTAAGTTGAGATTCGCCCAGTGTACTTATATTAATTTTACCACGCGATCGGGACCCGGTAATACATTACCAAAGTAGATCCACGTACCACCCAAATCGTACCCCCGGCAATAGCCCCTTACTCGCTACCGTTGCAATGATAAGATTGGGTTATGTTACACTGATATATTTCTTTAAGTGATTGTTGAAAAGAGTTTTTTTCTTTTTTTTCCTACTTCCGTAATATAGACACTGTATATTGAATATACGAGGGGGGGCCCAAAAAAATGGGAATTTGGTCATAACTCCTTTGTTTTTCAATATTTTTAGACCAAATTTTGCCCATTGACTGCAATGCACTTCTCTAATGGTTTCTTCCATTGTTCAAAACATTGTTGATATTCACTTAATGGAATGTTCTTTAGTCCATCCAGCGATTTTTGTTTCACCCCTTCCACAGTCTCAAAACGTTTTCCTTTCATATCCCTTTTGAGTTGTGGGAACAAAAAAAAGTCGCAGGGAGCAAGATCCGGTGAATAGGGGGGGGGGGAGCAATCAGTGTTACACCGTTTTTCGATATGAGTTTGGCTGCAACTCTTCTCATGCACAAATCCTCAGATAAAATCCTCTGGATTGAACTCCAAGTCAACCCAGACATCGCAACTAATTGATCAATGGTTCGACGACAGCCTTTACAAACCAGAGTGTTGATTTTCTCAATGTTGTCGTCAGTTCTTGATGTTGAAGTGCGCCCATAATGAGGCTGGTCTTCAGTCGACATTTCTCCATTTTTCAAATGCTGAAAACACTCGTAGAAACGTGTTTTACTTAAAGTAGCTTTCCCATAAGCTTTTAAGCATTACAAGAGTTTCCGCGGGCGATTTTCCACAGCCACACGTTGCTCAAATGGCAGTCGGCCATTTTACGTTTTCACCGAAACAGAAAAAGGTCTTTCATAAAAAAGGTTCTCCGGACAAACTGATCCACTCACAGCGAACAAATGTCGCACACTGACGTCTAGCAATGTGACTCGAGACTCCCTCTCCTCACCGGCCCGATTCCCGTTACTTTTGGGTCCGCTCTCGTATATTATATTTTATACAAAACTATACATTATTTAAATCATAACTGAAATGAAGAAATGGTATGGTGATTAGTCCACATGTTTGTTTTCATCTCCTATTTAGCAGCAGTTTTTTTTGTGGGACAAACAGATAAGTACAGATTAGTTAATGTGTATACAGTTTATTATTGCAAACACTAGTGACAGGTGACTTTTCATTAAAAATCTTTAGAGCCACTGATATTAATTAAACATGAACTTCATTATGTTTATTCAGCATTCACCTCCACATACACACTCAAACAGAGTGGGCAAATTAGCTAATAAGACTGCCAAAACTATTAAATAGAACTCTGACTCCTCTGTTTCTAATTCTCCTTCAGAAGTTATCATCTGAATTGTTAGCTTCTGTTATTCAGCAGTCAAAATATGTTTTAAAGACAAGATAAGACATAGCGGATAGGGTCTCAAACACAATGATAGAATATTTAACTTGATCACGCTAGAACACGCTCACGCAGAAATACAATTTTTAAAAGATTAGTTGCAAACTATTAGAGCCACTAATACTATACTATAAAATGAGCATTTAGACCAATTTAGCTCAATATCAAAGGTGTAATTGTTTGTATGTTAGGTGTTCCCAAAGACTGTAATGACGACATGGATGAGAAAGTAATTACCCTATTTAAAGAAAAAATGAATGTTGACATGCCTTTATCAAGTATCAACAGATCTTAGAGGGGAAGTCCAGACCTATGACAATCATTGTAAAATTTGTAAGTTATAGGGAGCAACAAAAAATACTTGAATATAAAATAATGTGTAAGAGAAGTAGATTACTATTCAAAAAGACCTGATGGCATGCTGTCTTACTCATTTTAAAAAAAAAGCAGTAGAAACCTTTGGTTTGACAAATGTGTGTTCGAGTGACAAACATGTCTTTTGGACTGACACTCAGGGGAAATGAAATTATGCTTCTGCACTTTCTGCCTTATAAAACTTCCTTTATAAAAGGCGTGAACTTGACTTTTTATATTAAGTGTGAATTTAATAAGATTTGGAATTTTAAAACAAGAGTTTTTTCAACATTATTATTCTCTTTTTTAAAGTATTTTATAATAGTTTAAAGGAAGAATTGTTTATAATATCATTTTTCTGCATATATCAATAACAACTTTAGGAATAAAGGATTTTGATCTCCTACCACAAAATAAAGTACAATAACAAAACACAGTGAATTAAAAAAATTATTGATTTATATTTCATTACGGTAGTAATCGGCTACTAAGAGGTCAGGCCCCTGGCCGGCTGTCGATTTGGCCGATTAAACTGATTGACGTTTAAATAACGGTTTTAAGCCTAACATGCAGCTGTACAAAAAAGGTACAATCATGTTTTATTTATACTATGTTTATAATTATGTTTTATTTATACTATAAATACCTTGGTAAGTTGACTTCAGTCAGTTTTCTTTGTAGACTTAGCAGTATACAGTACAGCTTTTAACTTAGAATAAATGAATAGGTTTCGTGACAGACTATCCTTTATCATCTTGTTCTAAAGTGTCCAGTCTCTTCTCCATTATGACAACAACCCGTTTTACTTTTCCACTTATTTTTACTGTAGTACTTATAAGAATGTGAATACTAAAAACACTAAGAACACGAAACACTGAAAACTAAAACTTACTGTACAGTACAGTATACTGTAAATAACACACAAACTTTATACTGTAAATATGTACAGCACTGTAATCTACACTGCGTCTACAGCATGCCATGAACTCAACTGAACAAAGAGTATTCAATATTGCACAATACACAATAACTTATCTTAAACAAAGACACTCAGTGTCAGCGACTTGTATATACTTATCATTGAGTCACATCCTCTCAGCCAAGCGGCCGGTTAAGAAGGTGCCTACTGTACTGTAACTCTCTAATTTACCGAAATGTACATAGTTACCAAAATGTATATTAAGGAATTATAGTTAAATTGAATTTCCATTTTGAAAAAGGTAAATTAGAAAGATTTGAATTACATTGGTAATATCGAGGTGAAGTTTGATTATTTTTATGAATCGGATTAAGTAAGTATGATCAACAGTGGATTGCCAAAGGTATTTTGATTTCATATGATAAGTTAAAACTGTTTCATGAAGTTAATAAAATAATTCCTTCTTCTAAAAACTCGTCTAAAACTACCGGGGATATTCTTAACACTGTTAGAGAGAATGATAAATGAGAAACTTGTACCATTAAATCTCGAAATAGATGGAAAATTATGTTCCAACCCTTCCAGAGTTGCCAGTGTGTTTAATAATTATTTTAGTGGCATAAATGTGTTTGTCAACAAAAGTAAATCATTATTTTAATCGGTGGCTGTTTGGGGGTCAGTTATTCTGTAATGTATGTTACAAAAGGAAGAATTTGATTACATTATGTAAATATTTCATAACGTAAGTTAATGAGGTATATATATATATATATATATATATATATATATATATAGAGAGAGAGAGAGAGAGATTACAATTAATTGTTAAATTGTGATTTGTAAATAAATGGTAGGCCCCCCTACTTATGAGTAACGTATTAGAATTAAGAAAAATATAAGTGACAATTTAAATAATAAATACAAAAGTGAACTTTTGATAGAAAAATGACTATATTTTACATAATGCGTTTCAATTTAACAAAGAAAAAAATTATAGCGTCATCGAACATTCTAGAACAAAGGCGTGTCTTACGAATCGCATGATACTCCATATAAGGAAGCAAAGGAAGATTGGTTATGCTGATTGGTTAGAATGATCGAAAGTTCTAGAAAAATGTTGTTTTTCTAGGAACTGTAGCAAGAGGAGGGAGGTGCTTACTCTGCTTCTCACTCTTGTATGAAACGTCGAGAGAAACAGACATGTCAAAATATAAAAACTCTGAACAGGACCGTCAAATGGTACAGACGTGTCAAAATGTGAGCTCAGCTTATGATCATTTAAAGGAATGGACATCTTTCAATGAGTCCGTGTACAAGTAGAAATTCAAATGTTAACTGAAGTTAAGCATCATGGAAGTTATTTTAGTGAAAAATGTTTAATGAAAGTGTAGTATAAGTGAGAACATTTAAAATTGTAAGTAGAGTGAAAGCTTTTACACAAGAAAATAATAATAATAGACAGTGAACAATTAGTAGTTTTTTTAATGCACAATGTATAATACAGTAGAACCCCTCTAATCCGTCACCTTCGGGACTGGGGGCATGGTCGGAACGCAAAAAAGGTCGGATTATCCGAAAAAAGTCAATATTTATTACATATTATATAAACAGATTTTTTTAAAGTGAAATAAGTGATATATAAACTTTTAAAAGTCTATATAATAAAGTCTATATATAAACTTTGCAACTACAGTAGAACTTCTGTTAACCGGCCTATATCGTAGTGTACTGGTTGGATGAGAGTTTCCGAAAATAAATTGTAATTGAAACACCAAAGCGGCGGCGAGTCAAACGACTTTGTCGATAGCGGTATCCCATTGTCGGCGGCGTAAAATCTCCGCGGCACCAAAGCAGCGGCGAGTCAAACAACTTTGTCGATAGCGGTATCCCATTGTCGGCGGCATAAAAACACCGCGGCATTGGCACCCGTCGGTATAGCAGACATACAAAGGCAACATCGTTTGATGGGCCGCTTTTTTTCCACGAATCAATTTAGTATACATTATGGAAAATATAACATTTCTTTTCAGTTTTCTTCTTGTCTTTGACTGGTTATGATCTACGTACAGTATATACAGTAAATAAAAATGAGCTAGTTACGAAAACGGGAATACGGAAGCGTGTGTTGGTTTCGTTTCAGACGCGGTTAAATGTGTCAAAAGACTTGACAGAATGGAATCTGTAAAAAAGCTTTGTAGTGTTTAATTTTTCACGAGAGATGACACAGCACTGAAGCGGAAAAGCGATAGCGATAACAAACCGGAAAGATTGGCGCCCGCCAGGCGTGAGACATTCCACAAGTCTGCAAGTCGGCAGAATAATATCAATAGCCAAGAGCTCGAGCACGGTCGGACTAACCGAGGTGACGGACCATCCGAGGGCGGATTAGAGGGGTTCTACTGTAATAAGGTTTTTTATGCTTAGCTATAAGTTTGTTAAAGAATAATACTTTTAAAATGAACATGTGTGAATAGAAATAATTTGGAGTACTGACCTATTTTCCAACTTCGTTGCTGAATTGGTGTACAAAGTACAATAAGCAAAAGTAAGAATCCACAACAACATAACATCAATCAAAAATAAATAATTACAGTCAAGTTACTTACAAAATGGCACCCATTGTGCTTGTTAAGAATTAAAACAACTATTGTAACAGCCTTAACATTATAAAATGATGCACAACATGGTTTTTGATAAAAAGACATTTATTTGTAACACGTTAATGTTACATGTTAAAGACACTTCTAAACTTCAACAATATCCCTTGTATTCGACATCATTGACTGAATTTAGTATAATACATATTTGAATGAAAAATTCAGCTTGGTCTTTGGACATAGATAAGTTGGAAAGATCCATTGCTGAAACTAAGAAAATTCATTTTCCTCAAGCTATTGTCATCGTAAACCCTGGAAATCTTACTGGACATACTGAAACGTGACAAACAGTTCCATGCTACTGTTAGTTTTGACACAGATACAGGATTGAAGCAGGCCTTGACTACAGAAAATGTCTACTACAATCCTCTAATTGAGAGACTTTCCAAGGTGTTGGATCTTTTCTTTTAAGAGTTGTTGAACCGACATCTCTACCATCACCACCATGTGAACAGGCTGAAACACTGAGTCATCACTTTTTCAAATTCATCAAATGGAATATTCATTAACCCTAGATTACTACTCTTAGTTCATTGTTACGTGATCACTATTCATTCGTAAATTTTACTACATTCTGTTATTATTATTATTATTATTTTTTTTTAAACTTTACTTTAATGTTGACAATTTTTTATATTAAATCCTTTATTGTTTTTAAGTGTTTTTAAAAATATTTAACAATGAACTCCTACATATTTTAACTGTAAAAAAATGTCTTTTACCACCACTACAAGTATGTTTAAAAAAAAATAAAAATCTGGAAAAAAAAATCGAAAAAATATAAATATTATTTTATTGGAAAAATTAATCGGATATTCATAAAATACACAATAAACTATTTACAACATTAAAAACTAACAATATAAAAACAATAATTTACAAAAAAAATATTCAAACACTTAATAGTTAAAACTTTTGCAAACACTATTCTTTCGTATTATATACGACGCGAGCTTGAGTACGGTAATAACGGTTCAACTTTGAGCTTAGCCGAAGAGACAGTGGCCTCTATTCACAATGGCAGGAAGGTAAACAAAAAGACAGAACGTGTTTGTCTTTTGTCTACGAGTTCTCTGAATTTTACAAAGGGCGGGTCGTAATTTTTACGAATGTGTAGTGTTCTAGGGTTAAACGGCGAGTGCCCAAAATTTTCAACAGCTGTGAGCCCAGGTTCTGTGAAATAACTTCAACTAATCTCAGCTTCTAAGAAAGGTAGAAAAATGTCTGACCTCTCTTTTGAAAGCTCTTGGTCTAAGCTTCTCAGAAAATAGATATAATTTTTTAATCTTCAAATGTAATAGTATCATTATATTTGCTGCTGTTTTGAGTAAACCACTAAAAGATACATTCAAAGAATTAAAAAAAAAAAAAAAATCTTGTGTTTTAGATTAACAGAGCTCAGAAAGTCTGTATGTTATATCTTACAATCAAATGTTACGATATGACTATTATATTTGTTTTGAAATTTCTTTAAATATTTGTCATAAGGAAAATAGTGATTCCTTCATTCTGTTTCAAATTGACATTATTAGGTAAATATTGTGATAAAAAATATACAGGGTGTCAAAGTAAGAAGTCAAAGAAGAAAGCTATTAAAGTATTCTTAAAATATTTCTAATTCTAAGGAATGTTCATATAAGTAGTAAGGTCTTACATTTTCACCCTGTGCACAAGATTTTTCATTATGTTATCATATCAGAGTAAACTCTTGACCATAGAGCGTTTTTTGTCACATTACTTAACCCCCTTTCCCCATTGTATCAATAAAGTGATAAGGGGCAGTAGTCCCACTGTTATTAGGTAACAACAGAACCTTTTCTGAAATTTTAGTCATTCTGTTATTTTTTCTCTATGTAATTTTAAGTCTAAATATACATCATATTATTATTTATATGGTACAAAATAGTCCTTAATAAAAGGGGAAGAATAACCATATTAATGATGACAGGCTATGGGAAAAATACTTGCTCTTTTCAGGAAACACCAGATTTGTTTAATATAACATTTCCAGACAGGAAACCCATCGTGAAATCAACAGTTGCAGAACGTTTATAGAGATTTGAACTAGAAGGCATTCGCAGCCGTAGTGGAAGATCAAAATCTGCTTGCAATGTAAAAAATATCTAGATATTTTACAGACTTTTGTGGAAGTACCTAAAACATTGCTAAGCATACTCTATAAAATACATGAAAATAACAGTTTTCATCCCTATTCAAAATTCACTTGGTACGCAAACTTAACGAAGAGGGTTTTGATAGCTAACTTGAATTTTATGACTTCATGGTGAATAAATATGACGAAAATAGGTATTTTCCCTATCAGTAGTTGTCTCAGAAGAAGCAACTTTCTTGCTCCATGACCATGTGAACGGACATAACTGCAGATATCGGAGCACTGATAATTCAAGATGGATATCAAAAGCCCATACTCAATATCCGCAGAAAGTTAATGTCTGGGCTGGTATACTTAACAGAAATGTCTTTGGACCT
Source organism: Aphrophora alni (assembly GCA_963513935.1). Classification (NCBI taxonomy): domain Eukaryota; kingdom Metazoa; phylum Arthropoda; class Insecta; order Hemiptera; family Aphrophoridae; genus Aphrophora; species Aphrophora alni. The sequence goes on from OY740765.1 coordinate 97,270,283, forward strand.
TTTGTAATTAAAGAAAATTTGAGCGCCGAACAATTCCTCATCATGTTAAATTCCACAATAGTATCTGTGATAAACAATATTACTTGCCAGCAACAATTCAATTCGACTTGGTTTCAACAAGATGGGACAACTCTGCATTATGCCACCATTCGTAACTTTCTAGACCAGAATTTTCCTAATCACAGGATTGGTGAAAGAGGTGTGATCGAATGGCTGGCCAGGTCACCTGACCTTACACCAATGGATTTTGGGGGGCGGGGGGTTTGAAAGACCATCAAACCAGCCGTCGGACAAGCTGATACTTACAATCAGGGAAGCTGCAGGACTTGTATCATACCTGAAAATTTAGAGCATGCCCAAAATCGGTTTTCTTTTAGACTTTCCAACTCCCAAACAACTGAAGGAAATCAATTTGAACATTTGATATACTAATTCCTTGGTTAAGAATATTCTAATCAATTTTTATGTACCTGTACTGTAGAACAAGATTAGAGTTTTCATTTGAAGTACCAATACAGTGTAAGCATTATGTTTAGTTTAAGAGCGTTCTGTATGTGGTATTTTGTATTTATGAATAATTACTTCATAAAAATATCTCAATATGCAAGGAACAAACCATACTTCATTTGTGATCACAATTGTCTTTGTCCCATTTAACTGTACGCTATGACATACCTACTTTCTGAGATATATAACTCTAAAATGCAAGAATTAAAAAAAAAAATTATAAAAAACTCTGGGAGTGTATCTTTTAGTGGTTTACTCAAAACAACAAAATAATGACACCATATTTGAAATTTTTAAGAAAAAATACATTTTATATAATTTTCGGAACACTCTGTATATCAAAACTATATTATTTCTGTTTTCTGAAAAGCTTAGACCAAGAGATTTCAAGTGAGAGGTCAGACATTTTTCTACCTTTCTTGGAAGCCGAGATCTGTAAATTCCACACTTTTTTTACATCTTGTATGTAATGAAAAATAATACATTTTATTTAAGTCCCTGTATTAAATTTTTTGAAAATGAAATATTCTTATACTTTTATAGGTATATAAACTCGACTAAATATTTCAATGGTAGTATTTCATTAAATAGATAAGAAGAAATTTTCTCTTTTATATGTGCATTGATTATGTTATAAATTTACATATGTCAATTTTATATGATATTTTGTTTTGTTTTACTAGTGTAGCTTAATTGTTAATTACTTCAGTTAGTACATTTAGTTTTCATTTATATCAAAAGAGTGTTATGGGGAAAAAATAATAATGTACAATTATGTCAAGTTAAGTTTTTTAAGCTATGAGTTTTTTATTATCATTATTATTTTTCAGTTTGATTGGAGGGTCAGACTACAAGCTGATTTACCGCCACTATGCAACATTATACTTTGTTTTCTGTGTTGATTCATCTGAGTCTGAACTGGGAATTTTAGATCTAATACAAGTTTTTGTGGAGACATTAGATAAGTGTTTTGAAAATGTGTGTGAGCTTGATTTAATTTTCCATGCTGATAAAGTAAGTACTAGTTATACGAGTTTTGAATGAGTAAGACTTGTGGAAAGTGTAATTACAAAATGAAAAACGTACAAATTTCCACAACAAACAGTTTTTTTGATCAATGACATTACTATGACTAAGTCATTATCCTCAGTTGTTTATAGGTCACAGGCTTAGTGCAAGAGGTGGTCACAATATCAAGTAAGTAACAGCAGTGAGGCAATATAACCTTGCTCTTCGTGTCCAATTCATATTCATGCCATTTATTACAATACATCAGTGATTACAAGTACACAGAGAAAAAAAACAAGTATGTGACTGCTTTAAATAAGAGAACTCTTAACTTAAGCAATGTTTAAACAGGGGCAAGGTTCGAGTAGCTGGTACCACCATGCTCAATAATGTCAAATACATAATGGTGTATCTGCAGTATAGGCATGTAACCAGTCAATGACGTCTCAAAATATTGATACCGTACAGCACAGTGTGCCACACTGCATGTACTGGACGGCATTTACAGGTATGTTTCATAACTATGTAAACACAAGCTGCTGGTTTGGATATGCTACAGGCACAGCGCTTCTATCTGTACTGTGCACACTGTTTCTACTTGGAAAACAGAGTAGAGTTATGGTAGCAGATATACCTGAATTATCCGAGAATAATTAGGTAATTTATTTTAAAAAAACGTTATCATTAGTCTATTGAAAAACGTGGTTATGATTCTTAACCTGAAAAAGTATAATTTCGTTATCACTTTCTTCCACATGTTCATCTAAATTAAAATCCACTTCACTTACACTGTCACTATCACATTCAAAATCAGAATCTAATTGAGTTAATATGTCTCTAATTTCATTATCGGCACTACACCTTGCCATTGCAATTAAAATAGGTTATGATCTATCAAAACTACAATAACAAAAATATACACTGCAACACATGCGCACAAGCAACCACACAACATCTGACACCTGACAGAAATGACTAAACATGTCATCTCAAAAATAGTATAACAACGCTATTTATGATTGACATATTTGGTTTATAGGTGAACAATCTTATCACTACTGTACAGAAACGTACACCACTGTACAGAAACGTTAATAATAAAACATATTGTACATTTACGGGATGCTAACACAAGAAATAGTAGAGAACGTGAATTCTCTCACAGCCAGATCTCTCGTTCCTGAGCGTGAATGGCAATTAAAGGGTTAAACAAATGTATGTATCAGACAAATTAATAAGTGTTCTTTGAATTATTTAAAGAATTGTAATTAAAAAATAAAAATGTTATTTTTAATTGTTATTTAAAAAAAAGTGAATACGTTAAATGTTTATTTGTTTATATGTGAACTATAACCAGAATGCATAAGTATTATGAGAATGGTACAACTTACTGAGTTGCATGTTGAATCACCTGCCAAGAATAATGAATCAATAAAAATATTTACAAATGACAGGCTATGGAATTGGCATACTTTGGTTCCTCACTTTTGCAACAAAATCTTTGTTTCTTTATCAGCCATCATAACATTCTTCATGAATCATAATCATAACGACAGTCAAATCATTATGCATCTTTTGGGACTAAACATGCATCTTACCAAACACATTTGGAACTATTCTGGTTATATCGCACTGCTTTAAGAGATCTATAAATATCTAGGTGCTATTTCAAACTACAATGCGTTTGGACGGGAAAGCTGTGTGTTTTGCCCAATCACATGTTGCTTCCTCTTTATAACCATTTAACATTATTTTATGTAACAAATAAAACACAATTTTTCTTTTGTAAAATTCTATAATTTATTTGGTCTAAGCCGACCATGGTTTCGCCAGTTACGGCATTGACGAGGCTCTTACAAGACTAAATACAATACACACCATAACTATTATAAAAGGTTGAGAAAGGCAGGATTATACACTGGCAGATTTTTATTCTAATGTTAATTTAGAAATTCTACATGTGAACGTAAAAAGTAGAAAATTAAATGTTTTGGAAATTTTAGAAATTAAGAGACTTTTGTGTAATGATGCTAATCTAGTTTTAAATGATCAAACGGAATTTTTGTCATTTTCTCCTTTACTTCAACCTCTATTCAAGGTTGGTTAATACTTGTGTGAATGACCTGTGGGGTTTTCCCCCGGGCCTTTGTGCTTTGTTTTTAACGGGAATTTCCTGCCTTTCTCAACCTTTTGTAATAGTTATGGTGTGTATTGTATTTAGTCTTGTAAGAGCCTCGTCAATGCCGTAACTGGCGAAACCATGGTCGGCTAGACCAAATAAATTATAGAATTTAACAAAAGAAAAATTGTGTTTTATTTGTTAAAATGGAATTCTATCAAGTACCGTCGGTCATCAGTGTAAACAATATTATTTTATGTCTATTACAAACAGTGTGCAATCTAGGACTGTACATTATCCATACTCATGATCTTGCATCATGATCATGTTCGTGACATCCAATGCAATAGTATTACGGCAATACCATTTTCCGAAATGGTGTTACCACTACTACAACTTCTGGAGTTACATGTGTTTTGTATGTATTTATAGTATATCATACAGATTTAAAGGAGTAACACATTTTGTAATGTAATACGACTGAATTAAATATTTTTCTCCAAGTATAATTATAAATAAATAGATACTAAAAGACTAGACATATACATCTTTTGCCTAAAATTATTGAACTTCAAAAATGGAACTGACCCTACAAAAGAAAGATTTGTTAAATTCTGTGATAGATTTAGGAATAATTAAAGTTCTTTTGTTTTATATATTATAATGGGATAGAATAAAATTTAATATGATTGTCTATATTATGATTATATAGCATTGGGTTTACAAATGTGAGTAGCTGTATTACCTCATTGCTGTATACACTTAATTTTGTGGCCTGCCCCTTATAGTTCAGTTTTTTAAGGAGTGTTTGTTTTGGAAATATTTGTGTTTCATTTGGTGAAGTAATACTTATATTGTATATAGTGTTTTACTCTCTCCTATGTATGTATGATAGACAAAATATTGTTATTAGGCAAAAAATTGTAGTTTAGTGTTTCATGAAAATATCTGTTTTGGGGCAGATTCCTATCTCCAATAAAGTGGATTTTAGAATGCTGATTATCTGTGCAGTGATCTAAAGCAATAAGTATACCAATTTTATTCATTTTTGGTATGTGAACTTATTTTGTTTATATCTCGAAGCACTTTTAAAATTTGTTGGATAACTTAAAATTTATAAGACGAAAACATATACCAATTTTTCTTCAAAATTAGCTCTTAACAATTTTGATCAAATTTTTTTAAAATGTAGCCCTATAAGGACTCAATGAAACGTATTGGTCTCCATCTTTCAAAAATATTGCTTTTTAGGAGTTACTGGCCAAAAAATGAAAATTAACTTTATTAAATTTTAACTTTACTCAATACCATGGCCCAAACTGCATGTAAAATTATGGTTCTCAAGTCAAATGGGAAAAAAAATGATTGGGTTAATTTTCTATACCCAATTACAAATATATTGGAAACTGAAAATTTAAATGGGGTTTGTCACATTGATTGGGACAAGCTTTCATATTTCACCAAAAGTTTGCCAAAATATGTTTAGGGTCTGTAGCTCCTCCTCACTTTTTAAAGGGTGACTCCCAAACCGTTCTTTTAGGGGAAATAACGACATATAGCCTATTTTTGCTTTGTTAGATCTTTGGTTTTATAGAATCTTTGAATGTGTCAGAAACCTAGTTCAATAATTTGTATGATTTAATTTTTTAATATTTTTTAACATCCATTCTTTATTCCAACAGTACGTATGGGGAACTTATATTTTACTAGTTTCGAGAATTAGGTGACTCCGATGGGTCGATGTCTCTCGTATATCTGCTCTCCAGTTTTTACTAGTGATTACCTTTAAAGCATTAAACCTGCTTGTGAATCTGCCAATGTATATAATTACTATGTGGACCTTATAGTAGTTTGGGATTCAACACAACTCCCAGAAGTTTTAATGCAGAGCTAAAGTGTATTGAATGAAAGTGTTGGTCTAAAGTTTTTCAAAGTGTAACTTCTAGTAAAAACAGTGCTCTCTGTCTTATTTACAGATACCCTTTAATTACACTTATTGGTACATTGTAAAATTTTGTTTTATGAATAATGGATCTTTGTTAGTAGACCATAAATTCATATCATCAACAAATATAACCACATCTATTTCATCCTGTTTATCATTGTTGATGTCATGAAGTGACAGTAAACAAAGTTGAACTCAGATCCAATCCCTGAGGATCCATCATATATTGAGCATAGACTGGACACATCTCCTTTTACTTACCATGTTTCTAGAAAATTACACAGAACTCACATCGTGGTCTTACACATTCTAGTCTTGTTGTTTAACTTCATCGATTTGTAGAATGATAAAGAATGTTAGAATCTTATCTAAAATAAATTTAAAAACTATTATTACTCCCACTTCTAGACTCGAAACGTACTTGCGCACTTCCAAAAATCAAAGATAACAAAATTTACTATATTTTCGTATTTCTTTAGGTATAATTCGTAATTTCTTAATTATCAATCAATCAAATCAATGTTGCATTTATCTCTATTTTTGGAGAACTCTCACTGGAGTTGTGCCAATTTGAAGGAATATCATGTTAATTGTATTTATACTCTTATCATATACCAATAAGCATCAAATTTTTACTAGAGCCCAAATTTTACCTTACAGTAGAACCCCTCTAATCCGTCACCTTCGGGACTGGGGGCATGGTCGGAACGCAAAAAAGGTCGGATTATCCGAAAAAGTCAATATTTATTACACATTATATAAAGAGATTTTTTTAAAGTAATATATAAAGTTTTAAAAGTCTATATAATAAAGTCTGTATATAAACTTTGCAAGTACTATAGCAAATCAATAGAAACAACACGAGAGATGACACAGCACTGGAGTGGGAAAGCGATAACAAACTGGAAAGAATGGCGCCAGATGGGCCGTGAGTCATCGAAAAGTCGGCACAATATCGCGAGCTCGAGCACGGTCGGATTAACCGGAGTAACGGACCACCCGAGGGCGGATTAGAGAGGTTCTACTGTATTTACTTTTCTTGGTGGTGCTTAAGATTTTTGTAATGAAACTAATTTTTGATTAAATTTTACTCATAATTGATTTATAAACAAATTAAAATTTATTTCAGTTTTTAGCCAACTTAAAATTTTTGATTTTATATCTCTTATATATCTACAGTTTAACGTTTTATATAATTTTAATTGAATTTTCTTCAGTTCTACAACTTCTGATTTTATTACAAATGTTGTGAAACGCTTATATTCATTGACCAGCTTTTTGAATTAATCTACAATACCTTAAAATACCTTAATTAAAACATCTATATAAAATTATACTTTGAGGTGGGTATGTTATATATTAAATGTTTAATAAATTTTGAATTTATTATTTTCAAAATTTCTCTTTTATTTAAAAATCTACCAATGGTCTCACCTAAACAATGCAAAGTTTGGTACCTTAACCTTTCTAATGGTTTCAGCTCCTGATCTTGTCCTTGATAGGTGGCTAGATATGTCCTCTGGGTTTTAGGATGGTTATTGATCAGCTTTGTCTTCTCAAGTTTTCAGTGTCTAAATCTTCTCGACCATTATTCAAATGGCCCTTCTCATCCTCTTTATATCCTTCAGCTATAAGACATTCATCATTTATAGTCTTGTTAAGTCGAATAATGTAAGAAAATTGAAGGTCTTGAAGTTATAAGTGTTGCAGATATTTAGAGTTAATTATTTAATTTAAATTGTTTAACTTAATTACTGACTCTATTTTTGTTTAAAAATTTATTGTTGGCGACTGCACCCTATGCTTACGTATTGATATCACATGATTTTGTAAAATTTGCATAAGTCAATTATTTCTTGAAATTCTTCTTACTCCTGTTAAATGCAAAATAGTTTCTTCTATGATTATTAATTATTTGCTTGACATGAATAGTTCAGCAATATGTCGGTGAGTGAGGTCTTGGAATCGTACTTCCAATTATAAGGATTTTAATACCAATTTAGCCTATTTTATCTTTAATTTATTACTATTTATTGCATGTATTATGTTTATTCAGGCTATCAATTTAACCAATAGGTTAAATTCCTTTAGGTTCCCTTTAGAATGATTACTATTTCTTGCTTTTATTACGTTTATTGAAGTTCTTTTGTTTCTTGAATAATTTTCCATAACTTATAGTGATGTATTATTCTTTGTATCCTGTTTATTGGTTAATTAATATATTTTTCCATTAATTGTCAATTGTCTGTTATAGTGTTTAACATTGACTAAATCGTTTACTATTTACAACTTGTCACAATTATTGTTTATGCTCTGGTAACTGTTGTCAGGACTTGGAATAAAAATGTAACTTAACCATCTAATGTAATCCTCATATTTAAATCCTAATACTGTACTACCTTATTTCTAATGCCTTTAAATCCCTCCCATATACCATATTAATAGGAGTTGTCAGGTTGTCACATTAATGTTTTTCCATATTCGCATGGGTGTACAAATATATCCATGATTTAAACTCTGCGTGCTTAATCGAAATTCTAAAAATAATAGTTGTTTAATTATATGAAACTCAGTTGTCCAGGGTGTTTTTTCTTTCTTCAACATTTTACTAGTAGTTCTATCTTTTCTGAGTGTAAATTCTCTAGAGCCCATTTTTTGAATATGGGAAAAAAAATTCTCTAAGGAATATTTTTTGAAACCTTTACTTTACATCTTTGGATTATTTAGACCATGTTTGTAGGAAAGTAACCTTATCATATAACAACCTTCCACTATGTGTTCTCTCCCTATTTTCAATCTTTAGTTGTAAAAATTATTTGTAATAGTATATATTATTTTAGGTACATTATATCCTCAATGAATTGGTAATGGGAGGAATGGTCCTTGAAACAAATATGACCGAAATTCTTTCAAGAATTGATGACCAAACAAAGATGGAGAAACAAGAAGTGAGTATTTCATAGCCTTTAATTAAGTCAAAGTGAGTCTTATAAAGGTTAAATTTCTTTTTCTTTTTTGTATGTACATTTGTATAATATCCTCTTTCAATTTATATTGTTTATTTATCTATAAATGATATAATTATTTAAATCTTAATAAGCAATTAAAAAATAATTATTCACAATGTTCTTAACAAATAATGAGCATAATAATGTTTTAAATAAAAAATTAACAATATTCTACATAGACTATATGAGGGATAAAAATCAGCCAATCAGTGTGAAATATACAACAAAGTATCAACAAGTACAGTCATAAATCAAGGACAATGCAGGCAACAGTAGTTCATGCAAGATCAAGTCCCAAAGAGTACACCTTCTCTATTCTCTTGGCAATCAGTACACCTTCTCTATCAACACTATTTTTGGCAAAGTGTTACAACTTTGACGGTTTATTTTAATGTAAAATAAACAATATATGATACAATCTTAATACCAATGGTTATTTCATGATTTGTCTTAAAAATTGAATAACTATCGCTAACAAAATAAAATGTCTTTCTTCTATTACAAAACTCCTATTTTATATTTAGATTGTTACTATGGAGCATTAACATGAATTTTTACAGAATTATAAAAAATAGTCGGGGGAATTATTGTATCACTTTGTCGAATGTGACAGCTTCTGCCAATTGTAAGACTGACCTGAATCAAAGCCAAATCTTTAATTAGGTGTTAAAGTTTCGAAAGTTGCATTTCTAGTAGTAAAGAAATATGTTCTGATGTTGAAGTTGAATAGTTCCTAGTCTCTTGTAGTTCTAATTTCAACAATAAGAATCCAATTTTTATATTACAGTTCTTTGTTTTCTTGTATTAACATGTTAATGATTTGTTTTCGAAACCTTTGGTAACATTTTATTTTAAGAATCGCAAATAATACATAACATTTCTGTCTTGTTTCATATTTTTTACCTAACTTTTTGTTTCTTCTGCAAACATCTACGTATTAGAAATGTGTGTGTGTGTGTGTTTTGGGAACCGTAATTTTGTAGAAGAACTTACAATTCCTGCCACCATGTTGCACTAGCAGTGCAAAACTGTGTGCATTGTGTATATATTACTTGTAGCAGTCGCCCTATGAGGAATCAAACAGATCACGCTACTCGCAGCGGTTAATTTATTATCCATCAAAATTGTGTATTTTTTTAATAAAGGCGTGTTCTATCTCAAAGCTATTTTAAATTCTTTGTGTGAAAGCAAGGTCAATGTGTCAAATGAGATTTCACATTTATTATACAACTCCACATTCACAATATGTAACACATACAGTCTGCCCAACGTAGCTGTGTGGCCAGCATCCACTCTATTAGGCCGTCCTTACAACATTGTTTGTATTCTCTTAGCTGCACTAAGCCGTTTCATTCTGGCAACTTATAATGAGCAAACCAATGTGTAAAACATATCACACGTTTGTGAAGCTTACTATGGACGTATTGGAGTCATCTTTACGTTACAGTTTTAGAAACCACAGTCGATTTTAACAGAATTATAAAAAATAGTAATAATAGAAATCAAACAAAATCACCATAAGAACTTAGTTCAGTACTTTTACATTTATGTTGATTTAAGGGTATTTAACTCTAGCCTATATAAACGTTTTCCTTTTTTTTTTTGAATTCATAAAAAATAGTAATATTATGCAAAACACAACTTGTAATATGAAATTTTTCTCAGAAAGGTGCATAGAATTTATCTGTGTAATGAAAAAAATATTACATGTAAAGAGTTTGGAGTGTATGGAATCAAAAAATGAAGTAGATATTCCACAAAAAAGCCTATATAAACCGTTCAACAAAATTTTTTTTTTTTTTTCAAAGATATACAAAAGTTAAGTAATGTAATTGTGTGAACACTAAAAGAAATAAATCATTTCAATTATTTTTCTTTAATTATTTTCTCATTGAATATAAAAAATATACACTTACTTTTCAATTTGATAAGTCATATAATCAGAACGGAATAGAACACTAAATGACTTTCAAAATAGCTTAACTTAACCCTAGGGCTGGTGCTCGACCACTTTTTGCCTTAAAAGTGGTTGCGACATCTGTCATGGCTGACCTCACCAACTTTAAAACACGTATTTTGCAATTCAACATTACGCCCACTTAAAATTGTCCTATCGCAATAAATAAAATACCGTTGGAAAGCTAATGTTCCGTAGATCCATAATCATGCAAAAAAAAAAAAAAAATACCACAAAACGTTATAAGTAATATTCCAAAAATTGGTGAAGTTCGCATATTTTTGATTCGTAAAATCGTAAATTTAAACTGCCCCTTTTCTTAAACGTGACACCATTTTTCCCGATATGATTACAAATCTATATTTCGGTCAAACGGGTTGACCAAAACACTGTTCTATAGATCACATCTTTCTCTTTCAAACCGTAGATTACAAATTTTTCTGCGTCTCACAGATCCAGAGATATTTCCACTTGATCATAGAAGAAACTTGACAAGACGAAATTCATTTGGCATTCGGTGCAGTTAACGAAATGGCATAATCGATTACTGAATTGAATTTTTGTAATCGAACTTTACAGTATGTTGTAGAGGAAATTTCATTCTATAAGTTTGTACCACTTGATATAGGCAAATACTTAGCCTACTAAGAAGGTTTTGTTTTGATGTCCAAACATAGCAATTGTGTGACGTAAAAACTGAACAAATGACGTAGCGCATATTGGTTTTGGGATTAGATTTTTGTTTTTTTGAAGGTTTGTGTATACAAATTGTATATAAATTTTGTATACAAGTTACAATATATGTGTTTTTATATCTAAAGTTTATGTTTTTGAGTGAATTTCTAGATTGTAAACGGTTTATATTTTGGATAACCTAAGAGGTATGTTGTTAATTTAGGCTATAAGCAAATTTTCTTATATTGAGTGTTTTATATGATTATACAAGTGAATATGTGTGTTATTCTTTGTAAAGTATATTGTCTTAGTGAAATCTAATGATTTTGTCTTAGGCCTAGCTTTAGAAAGTTACTAATTACGCCTAAATGTCGAGAGTTCAAACCTAACCTCACTTGTGAAAGTTACCTTTTGACGTGTTATTGGGTATCTGTAATGATAGCTTGACAAAAAAAATATATAAAAGCTGTTCTACCTGCTTATTTTAAACAAAGCAACAAACTGATATTACAAAAGTTTTATGTAATATTTATCAATATATTTAAGGGGAAAAAAATTGTTACATTTTTAAAAAAACAAAAAATGGTTTACGGAAAAAAGGAATTTGGTCATTTTATTTTCAACAATTTACCAAAAATAGTAATATATATTTTATACAAGAGTACTATATATCATTATGTTCAGAAAGGTGCATAGAATGTAGGTGTGTAGTGAAAAAAAAGTTAGATGTATCACATTTGGAGTTTTTTGGTCGAATACCAAAAAATCGAAGAGTAACAGAGCAGAAATTTCACAGAAATAGTAATCAATAACATACTAATAGATTTTTCGGAATTTTTTCAACGATTACTAAAGATTTGTAATATATTTGTGAATATATTTAGGGAGAAAAAATAATAATTTGTTATATTTTCAAAATAAAAATAAAGAATTTTCCCTAAAAAGTGATACTCTGACGGTTGAGGTTAGGTTGACACCTCGACCATTTAGGCGTAATTAGTAACTTTCTAAAGCTAGGCCTAAGACAAAATCATTAGATTTTACTAAGACAATATACTTTACAAAGAATAACAGACATATTCACTTGTATAATCATATAAAACACTCAATATAAGAAAATTTGGTTATAGCCTAAATGTACAACATACTTTTTAGGTTATTCCAAATATAAACCGTTTACAAACTAGAAATTCACTCAAAAACATAAACTTTAGATATAAAAACACATATATTGTAACTTGTATACAAAATTTATATACAATTTGTATACACAAACCTTCACAATAACAAATTTCTAACCCCCAAAACAATATGCGCTACGTCATTTGTTACAGTTTTTACGTCACACAATTGCTACGTTTGGAGATCAAAACAAAACCTTCTTAGTAAGTATTTGCCTATATCAAGTGGTACCAACTTATAAAATGAAATTTCCTCTACAACATAGTGTAAAGAACAAATACGATTTGTGACATAACAAAATGGATTACGTCATTTTGTAACCTGCACCGAATGCCAAATGAATTTCGTCTGTCAAGTTTCTTCTATGGTCAAGTGGAAATATCTCTGGATCTGTGAGACGCAGAAAAATTTGTAATCTACGGTTTGAAAGAGAAAGATGTGATCTATAGAACAGTGTTTTGGTCAACCCGTTTGACAGAAATATAGATTTGTAATCATATCGGGAAAAATGGCGTCGCGTTTACGAAAAGGCGCAGAGTTTAAATTTACGATTTTACGCATCAAAAATATTTGAACTTCGCCAATTTTTGGAATATTACTAGGAATAATATTAGAGGGTCTGGCATCCGTTGGTGGATTAAGGTCCAACTCAGAGCAAATAAAACTCCTATTCAATTCCAAGGTATCGGCGAGAGCGAGGTTCCACTTAATCAATAATAACTTTGCCTGGTCGGCTCTCAAACCATTTATCCACTTATAGTGGGAAGCGATTGTATCAATTGAAAAAGAAAAAGGGACTGGTATATCACCTGAAGATTTAACAATATCTATAACCAAAATTACATACTACAGTTAATTAAAAAGAAAAATGCTTGGTTGGGTCAAGCAAGACTCATACAGGGTAAACAATGCGCCAATGGAGGAAGAAATGATGTTATAAGTTTATTTAGGAGAGAAAAAAGAATTAATTAATGAAGGAAGAGAAGACAGAGAGAGAAAAAAATATCGAAGTTATAAGAAGTTATATAATGTTTTAATTAATGTTTAGTAGAACTTAAAGGCCGTTAGTAAATAAGCTTCACAAATGGGTAAGAATAAAAGTAAACACGAAAGATAAAAAAACATAAGTTTTATCAATAACAAAATTTCAAAATGTATGGTATTTATGTAGAAGGTTACAGTTCATTATTTAGGATGATATATATACGAAAATGATATGATATGTACGAAAAGCTATCATGGTGGGGGGTTGTATGAAATTTTGTTTTGTTTTGTGAAAATCGTTGCATTGATGTCCAAGAAAAGACTCCTGTATGAAATGCTGAAAAAACATATTGAATAAACAAGCCAAAACAATATGTATAACTGACAAACTGAAGTGTCAAGAACTTATTTTATGAAATATGTAATTAGATGTACAAAATATAAACTATAAATATAGGTAAGAAATATTGTACATTATCTTATAGTAGCATTCACTATGAAATCAAACAATTAAACTATGGGTTTGGTTATTTGGTCAGTACAGCTGATATGGTCCTAAAATAGATTAATATCCAAGAGGGCAATAAACTTTTATCTTGCATCAAGTTTCTAAGGTAAACTTTAAGTTGGCATATAACTTCTATTCCTAATTTATGTATAAATGACTGATATTGATTAATGATATTAGTTTGTCCCTTTGTACAGAACCGGATTTCAAGTCCTCAGTTGAAAGCTGCCAACAGTTAAGTACATTATTCTACAAACCGATCACCAAACTGCCAAAAAAAAAAAAAATACAATACCATTTTAAAAATAGTTTTATTTTTATACATTTAAAAAAAAATTTATATGTTGTTATATAAAAAAAAAATTACTGTTTAATTGGGTAATAAATGACCTTCCTGTCGGTTGACAAAAATGATCGAGCTATAATCAAATGTTTTGAAATATATGCCACAGATATTATATTGAAATTTGTATGTTAAAATTTTGGTATATGTAAATTATAGAGGATAATTGAAAACTAGCATAACTTACCATGAAGGCAAATAAAAGATTTTTGGCATAATGAAAAAGGGAGGAAATGTACCCAAGTGAAATCGTTCTCTGTTTAAATTTTAAGGTACAGTAATATAATTTTGAACATTGACACTATGAAACAAAAAATAGCACAGGACATCGATTTAATGTACCAAAATAATAGCCACTAATATAATGGAAGGGGAGAAATTATCTTATTACAATGTGAAAGACCATTCCTGAGTATAAATTTGGAAGAAGGATAAGAAGAGAGAAAAAAAAAATCTGGAATTATTATTGACTAAATTTTAAAGTAGGGGGAATTTAAATTAAAAACAATGTATGTATGTATATATATTAATGAAGTAATTAAAGAAAGTTTAGTGATTCGATTTAGATATATAAGTAGTATTTAATTTAGCGAGACTGGAAATGAAATTGTTGGTAAAGCTGCCTGACTATCGAGCCTGTTGAAGATTGCTTAAGCGTATTGAAAAACAGGAAATTATTAATTCCAAGCCGACAACACCACTCCAAACCCAAAATTCACACTCTACTCTGCTACCATTTGCAGCACGAAACAGGGGTTTGGGGTCTGGTCTGCTAATAACACGTGAACTATTTTAAAGTTGATTGGCTGTGTAAGGGTCTTGGATCTTTTGACTGGAGCCTGAAAACAGTGATTATCAGCCTGGACCGGGAACTACGCAATTCGACAAACTCGGTCAGTCAGCATTGATGCATGTTTACATGCTAAATAATTGTTATTATTATTAAACTAAACTATAATAAACTAAATATTATTATTTATAATAATTAATGCTAGGGGGGTTGACTCTAATAACTCAGTGGTCCTTACATAACTAACTGGGCCAAAATGGCCGACGAGCTATATAACATATCATGTCCGGGTTATCACAGTTTGTAGCACACCATAAGACCCCCTGGGTCAAAGACCCACCCCAATCTGGCCTGGGTGCTGGAAGGATTGGTTCTTCTAAACTGTTTCTTTATTTTCAATATAATCAATTCAGTGGTTCCATACTTAATTAATCTTTATTAAGAATGACTATCACCTATCTTATTACAATACTACAATATCCTTATTACTGCTATTAATCCAGAATAACTCTAATTGTTGTGACTCACAGATCTGATTCTACATTATAGTTTATAATGACGTCTGAAATAATTACAAGTTTTATACACGAAGTTTGCTCACCCTGCTTGCCACTCATGGATGCTCGTCTGAAGTCTCAATACTCCTATGTAACTCTTACTTACCAAGTCCGTCTGGCTATCTTCAAGAATTCCTGGAGCACCTTCCCTTGATCAATCTTGGCCTACTGACCAAGTTTCCTCCCACCCAAAGGTTTATATACAGTTGTAGCATCAATGACGTCTGCCTTGCTTGCAAGGTAAGCAATTTCATCACTTTTCCAGGTCTGTCACAATAATTGTTGTCATACTGGCTTCTTAAAAATAACTTAGACTATATTTCTAACTAAAAGTATCCTAATTCCTAACATCATCGGCACCCTCGAAACATCGTCCCAATGTTTACAAAAACATATCACTTTAGTGGTTCAAAATAGAAACAAACAAAATATACAAAACTACAAACAAAAATACATCGACACTATACCTAAATATTGGATCAAAACTGACATACGGTACATACACTTTATACAAATAATCTCAAAAATAAAAATTAATTTTTTAGAATTAGCAACAATTTTCATAAATCAAATACAACTTATGTAACATTTTTAATGCTTATACTTTCAAAACAAACTATATATATAGCAAACTGGTGTTCTGAAATTTTAATTTAGTTAAACATGATATATTAAAACAAATACCATAATATACATCTTAAATCATAACAATACTATGGGACAATACAATTATTATTACAAATACAATGACATCAATTACTCGCTGCCACCTTGCCAATTTTTCCTTCTCATCAGCTCCATCTTCATGACATGAATCATCAGGAGAATGTGGTTCTGAGAATGGACCCTTGGTTTCCAACATGTCACTTAGCCTTGAAACTATCAAGCAGTAATAAAGAATTAATTATCAATTGTACAACAGTCCCCTACACACTGGTCGCCGTCACTGAGCAAACATCATGTTTTAATTTCCATGCAATTTTTAAAATCAACTTCCCTCTCTGTCTAAAAATCATTGCACTATTTAAACCTCTCTGGTTAGAGTCATTCTGTACTGTACATTAATTATAAACATTGTACAACCTAACTCTTCATAATACTAGACTTACAAAACTATTGTACTTATAATTTGAACAAACAAAAAAAATTGTTCACCATTTTATATTATAATTGTTTATTTTATATGTTTACATAATTTTTATTTAGGGAAAGCAGAAAACTATAATTTTCAAAATTACTTTCTGTTACTAACATCACTTTTAATTTTTATTTATTGTTATCATATTGTTTTAAAATTGTAAGTCATGAAATTTCTTTCTTTCACCAAAACTAACAATTAGAACTATTTCAAACATTTAATGTAAACTTAGTTATTTTCTGAAAAAAATTATTTGTGGCATAAAACCAACTTTACTAATCTATCAACTATAATTTCTCCATCTTAGAATTACCTTTTTAGGTCTTTTATAAATATTATAACTTTGCCGTACTCTTCACACTTCATTCTAAAACTCGTAAAAATCATTATAAAAATTCGCAGAACGTTTTATTCTTTCATAGAATCGTAGAGTACTAATTAATCCGTTGTATAACTGTAGAACATTTATTTCATAGAATTGCTGTAAAACATTATTCACCGTAAAAATCGCAGAACACTATTCACCGTAAAATTTGCCGATCTTCTGTAAAATCCACAGAATACCTTAATTCGTCGTAAAATCATTTGTAAATTTGCAAAAAATCTCATTTATCACAGAACTCTTTTAAAAACATCAATCCAACACTCCAGCTTTGTAATACCACTAATCATTTATTGTACTAAAACTTTTTCCTTAACACATTCGCAGCAGGTGGTCGGGATCCCGACCATGGCGGTATCTACTTACACGCGCATGGTCGGGATCCCGACCACAGTGCCATCTCTAAAAACAGATGGCAGTATGACTGTAGCACTACACCGGGAACGTTCATATGTTGTTGTCTTGGTTAGGAACTACTTTCCTCTGCCGTAGTTTCCACGTGGTGGCGTATTCATCTATATTGTGCGGTGTATACTTCTTATGCTAGTTTCGCGTTAGTGAGTTGTATGAGTGTATATTCGTGTGTTTTATTGTTTCTTATGATGGCTGGGCCATCAGGAAATGTGAGTTTTGAACCAGAAAGTGAAGTGTCAGATCAGAGTGATGCAGAAATTACTGGATCAGAGGAGGAGGAAACTGACTCAGAGGAGGACTTGGAGTATGACCCGACCTGGTTACCCCGCACTGTAGGGTTACGGCACATCTCGTTTACGAAAGTAAATGAGTTGTTACAACCTATTCCAGGTAACAATAAACCTATTGATTGGTTTAATTTATTATTAGATGAGATTTTTCTCAATGAAATAGTACAACAAACTAATCGGTATGCCATAGAAGTGTACTTCAAACCCTCACTCACTCCAGCATCCCGAATCAACCGCTGGGAAGACCTTACTGTTCCTGAATTGAAAACATTTATTAGATTAATAATGCACATGGGAACTGTTCGTCTTAGTAGGATCCAAGACTATTGGAAAACGAACCCAATGTTTGATTTTAAATTTGTAAGGGACAAAACGGCTCGTGATAATTTTTTGTTGATTATGAGATGTCTTCACTTTTCTCGCAATGACAAAACAACAGATGATCGCTTAGAAAAGGTTAGGTTGATTATAAATTATTTTAATAATAAGATGAGATGTGTGTACTATCCACCTAAAGAGCTGTCTTTAGATGAAGGAATGGTGTTGTGTAGAGGCCGTCTTCTTTTCCGACAATATGTGAAAGGAAAGCGCCATAAGTATGGCATGAAACTTTATTCGCTCAGTGATCCGAGTGATGTAATTATTCAATTTACCATATATTCAGGTGCTGGAGGAGAGATTGGAGGGAAAGGTCATGCTATGAAAGTGGTCAAGCACCTCATGCTAGGAAGGTTCGATGTGGGACACTCACTCTACATGGATAACTTCTATAATTGTTTTCCCCTCGCCACCTACCTCCTAAAGAAAGACACATATTGTGCGGGAACTCTGAGGAAAGATAGGAGGCATTTCCCCCCAGATATCAAAACTACAAAGTTGAAGAAAGACAAGACTGTTCAACGATATGCTGAGGGGGTGATGGTAGCAAAGTGGAAGGATAAGCGTGCCGTAACATACATCTCCACAGAGTTTGGAAACAGTATGGTTACATCATACAACCGACATGGAAAACCACGGCAAAAACCTCTACCTATTGTATACTACAATGCAAATATGAAGGCGGTCGATAGAAATGACCAAATTATGTCATATTATCCGAGCGAACATAAGTCTCTCAGATGGTAAAAAAAAATTTTGCACATATTATGCAGATGATCATGATAAATGCACACAGGCTGTACAATTTTGCTAATCATGACCATCCCATGTCACTCTACGACTTTCGCTTGTCTGTCATAGACCAAATGTTGCCGTCCTCTACAGCGCCGCTTCCTAAGCTCCCCAAAATTGACCTTCACGTAGTTTCTAAAATCCCAAACCCAGCCGGAAATGTAAAACACCCTCCTCAAAAAAGATGCCGAGTGTGTTACAAAGAGGGGGGGGGAAAGAACAGTTTATATGTGTGCACAATGCCCTGGAGAACCTGGCCTATGCCCACTGGTTTGCTTTGACAAGTTTCATAGTGACTTTTAGAAGAAAAAAAACTTAAGTTAGGCAGTTTGGTTGGGATGTAAATATTGTATATAATAGTATAAATAGTATATAGTAGTGTGCAAAACTAAACAATACAATAAAAAAACTGTTGTTTCTATAAATACAAACACTATAAACATATTGTGCAATGTGCGGGTGCTCGTGCAGTGCGCATGGTCGAGATCCCGACCCAATTTTTTTAAGCCCTGTATGACGTCATTTCTGGCCTTGGACAACTTTAGCTACCCATCCATGGCACTTCATTATATAAAGGTAAGCTTTACTCTAAAAAATATTGTCAGCATTTCATTAAGGTTGACTAATTTCTCTTAGCAGCGAATGTGTTAATCTTTATATTATAATTTCCTTCATTAATTCATCAACCTTAATTAATTTTCCACAAATAATTTTTTCCCCTTGGTTTTTTCCCTTTAACAATTACTTTGAATTTAACTAAAACATTTTGTATTCTAGAAAAATTCAAATCTCTTTTTGAATTTCAAAACTCCCCATTTCTTCTTTAACAAAAATCTTCAAAATTTTTATTTTTTTTATTTTAGTAATAAAAATATTCTGACCTAGCAATATTCTGACAAACTTTATATTTAACCCTGGAACACTACCGTCTATCATTATACCACCATTACTACCTATACGCAAATTTTACATACAATTAGTTTTTGTTTTTTTTAATCATTCCTTTTTAGTTTTTTGTTACCTTTTACTGTATTAATGAATTATCTATATACAAAGTGTACTTCTTA
This sequence comes from Aphrophora alni, assembly GCA_963513935.1. Taxonomy (NCBI): domain Eukaryota; kingdom Metazoa; phylum Arthropoda; class Insecta; order Hemiptera; family Aphrophoridae; genus Aphrophora; species Aphrophora alni. The sequence continues at coordinate 97,290,327 of OY740765.1, forward strand.
AATTATTAAAAATTATTTTTGTGTAAAAAAGGGGAGAGAAGTCGACTTTAGAGCACGAATATTTTAAATTTTGTATCTATTTTATGAACTGCGGTTTTTTGTGAGATAAAAGGAAAAGTAAATATTTTATATTTACAAATATTTATTATTCCAATATTAAAAATGTTAACTATTTGTTGTATGAAACTAGAAAATAAAATAAAATGCTATTTATATACAGTAGAACCCCTCAAACTCGACCCCCTCAAACTCGACCCCCTCAAACTCGACATTCCGTCAAACTCGACAGGGCCAGTGACAAAGAGCATGGGATTTCCAAGGTCATTCACTGCATTGTTTTACGCCATGTGCGCCTGCCAGATGCCCGGAGGTTGAGGCTTGTTACTTTTGTTTATACAGCTGTGAGGGATGCTCCTTTGTCTAGCCACTTTCTAATCCTACTGTATAGTAGAGGCCAAAGTTAAAGATAAAGGGTCCAGGTAGACCAGGACAGCCCTAAACATTTGTTGTCAAAACATTCATATTGTTGTGAACCCAAGCGCCTAACTACCCGGATGCTACCGGTCATTAGCTCCGATTCCATTAAAGTAAGCGGCAAGTCTTTTGTCATAACAATTCAACGGAGCGTCGTAGAACTATGATTCAAGTTTTGTAATAAAGGTCTTAACCATGTGAGAAAAATGATCCGACTCTTAATTATATGCGATCAGCAGTTCAATTTATAGCATTTGTATTGGACTGTGTTTGGTATGGACATTCTTTTTCTTCGGCGACTTCGAGATGAAGCTGCCAGACGTCCAGTCGAAAATGAAAAACAAAGATCAATCAAAAGTTTTTTCAAACAATGCTAACTTTGCTCTGTTTTTTTTTTTTTTTATATAAAATTGTTTTAATCTTTAAAAATATTTAATGGACTGTCTGTTTTTTACTGTAGACTTTACTGTAAATTTTATTACAGCATATTAGGATAGGTCTTTTTAGTTTACTAAACCTATTGTACAAGGCCAACACTTTTTAAATCTCATTTGACCGATCGATAAATTTAATTTTAATGTGTGATTGAACACACTATTTTTTTGTTGTCAGGCAGGGACTTTTTTGCAATAAACGTTTAATCATTGATAATCAATAAATGTACAGTTATTTAAAATAATTTTGAGTATTTGTTGCAAACCTAACCATTAAATACCAAAGTTCCCTAAAACTCGACAACCCCCAAACTCGACAACCTTAAAGTCCACATTGTGTCGAGTTTGAGGGGTTCTACTGTACTAACAATGAGCTTAAAACTACCTGATCAGTTTTGCAAATCTAACTGAGTAAAAATTTCAAAGTCAAAAAACATTAGATATTTTAGTTCATAAAATAAATAACCTTAGGCACAATCAGGGCACTTCTTCTCTTGGTGTTCTCCACATATTGCTTGTCCACATGAACAGTAGGTTGTAGTCATCCTCTTCTTTTTATAATCACAGAAAGCGCAGTACTTCCTTGGTCCTTGATGGTTGACAGCAACATTATCGGCTCTATCTGGCAGTCCAACTACTTTGTTAATGCATTTTCTCAAATCCACTGATAAGTTACGGTGGACTAATCTCGATCGCTGGGTACTTTCTACCAGTTTTTCGTGCAGAAGTAGCATAAAGTTTAATCTTGAAAGTGTGTCAGATGAAGACTTCCCACTACGGATACTGTTGTGCACATATATCACATAGGCGTTTACTGATGCTAGGTTGATCATATTATAGAAGAAACAAAGTGGCCATCTCTTTGTCTTTCTACCACAGTTCATGGATTGGCACATTTGGTCGAGGGTATCTACACTTCCTTTGGTTGAATTATAAGTCATTATGACCTCAGGTTTTCCAGTCTGCTGATTGACAACCGAACCTGGATACATGGTAGATATTAGTGTCACTGTTTTGTTTGCTTTTGGTTTGTATGATACAGCTGTTATTTCATTATCAAATAAAAAATACTGCTACCAACAGCACGATCATTGTACTTAGGATCCTTAAAAACAGGTGGCAGCTCTCGTTTATTTTTCTTTATTGTACCGGTCATTGTAATCTTGCTTTCTTCAAGCAGACATTCGGCAAGACGAATACTGGTAAACCAGTTATCCATTGTGATGTTCCTATTTGTCCCAGATATGGTTGGAGCTACTAACTTTTCTACAAATTCATCTGCTACAGGTTTTTCAGTAGGATTTGACCTTTTTCCTAAGTATGGAATGGCATTGACCATATACTTTGTGCTGTTGTCGTACATCATCACTATTTTAATGCCATACTTATTTGGCTTGCTGGGGATATACATTTTGAAAGGACATCTGCCCCTAAAACCTATAAGTTGTTCATCGATTGTGACGTACGAACTAGGCTTATAATGTAGAATACAGTTTTCAATAAACATTTCCCATATTTCACTTATTGCAGCTAGCTTAGTTTTCTTCTTACGCTCATCTCTTGTATTTTTATTGTCAAATCTCAAACAATCAAAAATTAAATTAAATCTTCGTTCCGTCATGGTAGCTCTGTACCTGTCACCACAATAGTTAGAATCAAACAGTAACTTGATTGGAAGGTGATTGTCTTTCAACGCAGCTGATAAAACAAGCAATCCAAATACAGCCTCAAGTTCTTCTTGATCAACATTTCGAATGGCGTTATGATTTGGGTCTTTATATTTTTTTCTTTTAAGAGAAATTTCTTCATTGGTGTGAATAACGATTTTTCCATGATATTTTGAGAGAAAAACAGTTTAAAACATTCAGGTGGATTCGAGGAAAGACAAGCAGTTGCGGTCGGGCCTGGAGCAATATGAACTATGTTTCTGGCAGGATATTTTCCTTTATTATCTACAAATTTTGTTTCCCAAATAAAATTACTCTTTCCTGTCATAGTTTCGGTCTAAGGTACACACACTATAGGCCTAAAGTTAACTTGATCATCGTTTACAAGTGCATTATCTCTTTCCGGAATAGATTGTTTACCTTTTGATTTGTTTGATGTACTAGCCTTTCCCACATCTTGATGTATCTTTCTTTTCTTCTTAGGCTGATTGCATGTTTCCTTATTTTCTACTTCTGATATAGACATAATAATTTCGTCATCGTCATCTGAAACTTCATTTTCAACAGGAACGTACTCCGGATCAGCATCGCTGTCGTATTTCTTCTTCAAGCAAACCAAGAATAACGTCATCCTCAATAGTTCTTCAGTCATCCATTTCTGTATAAGTTTTTGAGTAAAATTAACATAAAACAGTCACCTTAAAAATCTAACAATATTGTTTAAAATGTACAGTATAACTATTACTACGTAAACTTTACGTACTATAAAAAGCGTGTATTACTACCAACACGTAAAAATTACGTCTGAAGTTTTTCAGCGATCACTACCGATACGTAAAGTTTACGTCCGAACAAAATTTAAAGGAGAAAACTGGATACAAAACTGTCACAAAACAAACCTTTCACAATGCCAATCTACAGCCTACTGACTGGTCAACGCACTGCAAGGCGGGTGACTGTCTGCAGTGGTGGGGGTAGAAGGGAGGTAGTTAAAAATGGCGCTCACACGTAAAATTTACGTACGGTAGTGTTCCAGGGTTAAATTCTTAATTTTAGTTCATTAAGGCAACATGTATTCAAAATAGTAAGTGATGTAATCATGCATTTGGAAACATCTAATAGGTTACAACTGGAAATTGTAGTATCAAATTTAATGTGTCAGCATACAATCTACACACATTCTAAAAGAAGTCTCTTATCAGCATTCCTTGCATAACCATGCTATCTTGACTAACTACAACCAGAGAAAGTATTACAAACAAAGCATGACTTATGATATAATGTTTGTTTACAATCATCTTAATTACTCAATTCACCAAGATAAAACATGAACCTCTGTTAGTGATGACTTTTTCGCTGGAAAAAGAAACAAATTGACTTTAAGATTTAGTATACAATATAAAACATCAAACTCCAAGGAATTTCCTTACTCAGCATGTTATCTAATCTTCACACAACACTTCATTCATAATAAATCTGACATAAGCATTTCTTGTGCCCACTCAGTTCATTGCTTGTGAAACACAAAATACCAACTTAAAATTGACCACTGACAATATAAATATTTAAAAATGCATAAGAACCATACCTATATATTCAAAAATCATTAATTCAAATTTTATAGTTAATAAATAATTCCTTAAATCAACAGATTAAACAAATTTACATAAAAGTAACTAATAATCTTCAGAAAGAACATATATTTGACAACCTAAAAGCATTGTAACAAATTAAATATAAATGTTACTTCAAAACATACAATATTTCGCAAATTTCTCTGAAAGTTTATAAATAACTAATTACAAATTAACTTTCAAACACTATTCAACAAATTAACCAATTAATATAAAGAAGTAATCCTTCACAAATTTCAAAAATAACGAAGCAACAAATTAAATAAATATAAATTCATTGTCTATAACAAATGTTTCCAATTAACGGTTATCAAGTAAATCAACTTCAAGTCTACAATCAATCAATATAATCAACAAATAATAAAATTAAGCAATAGAGTTTTTAGGAAATACTAAACCCAGAGCCAATAAGAATTCTCCAAAATCAACAATAATATTCAAATAATTTTAATAAATGGTTATAAAAAAAAAATTTTAGTAAAAATCCTTTGTATTCATCTGTTATTTTTAGTAAAAACTAAAACACGGCCGATGCACCATTTGTAAGGATTGGTTCTTCTAAACTGCCTGGGTTCTTTATTTTCAATATAATCAAATCGGTGGTTCAATACTAAATTAATCTTTATTAACAATTATTATTAAGAATGACTCATCTATCTTATTACATTACTACAATATCCTTATTACTACTATTAATCTAGAATAACTATAATTGTTGTGACTCACAGATCTGATTCTACATTACAGTTTATAATGACTTGTCTCTGAAATAATTACAAGGTTTATACACGAAGTTTGCTTACCCTGCTTGCCACTCATAGATGCTCGTCTGAATTCTCAATACTCCTATATAACTCTTACTCACCAAGTCCGTCTGGCTATCTTTAAGAATTCCTGCAGCACGTTCCTTTGATCAATCTTGGCCTACTGACCAAGTTTCCTCCCACCCACCCCACCCAAAGGTTTATATACAGTTGTAGCATCAATAACGGCTGCCTTGCTTGCAAGGTAAGCAATTTCATCACTTTTCCAGGTCTGTCACAATAATTGTTGTCATACTGGCTTCTTTAAAAGAACTTAGACTATATTTCTAACTAAAAGTATCCTAATTCCTAACAGTGCTATTATTTGGGTGGAGTACTTCAGGGCAAATAACTTAACAAAAAACCTAATCTAAATACTTATGGATAGATGTGCGCGCGATCTCATTGGCTTCTGCACTATGACTGTGTTCTTTGTTGAACCACTTCGGAGCATCCCAACTAGCGGGGTGGGAGAAAAGACTAAACATATTAGGATTATAGGTACAGTAATCTGTAAGCTGGTATGCGGCAACCCGCAATGCCACAGAACCCCAAGATCTACTGCACCCGAAAGGATTTAAGGGGCAAACGGTGGTGTAGAAAACACCACAATCTGTTGAGTTTTTCTTCATATTCCTGTTGGTTGTCGAGTTGTACGTAGTTCAAGGTCTCGTTTTATTACCTTTTCTTTTCTGAGTAACCTCCCCCCCCCCCCATTTAACCTTTTATTGTGTTTTCTTTTGTCATTACATATATATATATATATATATATATATATATATATATATATACCTTCTTAAGGTAAACATATCAAATAATCTTTTCAATCTTACATAGATTCTAACTCCTCTTAGTTCTTTCTCGAAACAGTTTATTAGAGTTTGTTCAAATGTTCCAATTATGTTCTTTTCTCATTCTAGAGTCTATATCTAGTTTAAGTTTTGATTATTTATTTATTTATTTATTATTGATAATATTAATTTATATTAATATTAATGATCTATTACTTATAATCTTAATTTTCTTGGAATTAGTTTTTTAATTAAGTTTTGTTTAAAATTTTTATTTTTTCATTAAAAGTTTTTTACTTGTGACTTACATTTTAAAATTTATTAAATTTCTTTATTTACAAATTCTTCTTAGATTTACTTTTTTTATTTTAATATCTAAAAATATTTTATTTTATGTAATTTTGGAAACTATGTTAGTTTGGATTTATATGGCTGAACATGTACGTTCCTGTACAAGTTTGCTTGCTAATGCCTTCATCACAGCTCTTGTCACATAAAAAAATTCACCTTACGCTAGGCATAAATATTATACATATTTCATTAAATATTTTGATTTTTAAATTTTTGAGACAAAACATTTTGTACTAAACGAAACTATTTTAATTTGTCATTTTTGATCGGGATTTATGTTAGTCCATTATTTGATATTTATAAGGAAAGATAAAAATCGATTAACATGAAATTTTTAAAGAAAATAAAGTCAACAGTTTCAAAAACTAATATTTTTAAAAAAAAACTAACTAAAACCCGACCACGCATAACCGATTAATCAAAAATTCTTCAACAAGTTCAACAACACATCTCATGAAATTGTCAAAAGTAAAATTACAACTTAGGTATATACCAACAGCTAAGGTAAAACGTTTAAAAATGAAATAGTGTAGGCAAGGATGTCTAAAACTATTTTAAAAAATAGATCAGAGAGGATGTTATAATGAAATCTATTTTATGCATGTGCGAATTCAGCTTTTCGTTTTTAAAATTTTTCTTTAGTAGTAGGCCTACATGAAGAAATTGTAATTTTACATCTTATAATTTCATGGAAGGATTGTTTTTTAAACTCGTTACACAAATTGTTGAAGAATTTTTGCTTTAACCCTACAACTGTTCAATGTTAAAGGTTTTATTTTCTTAAAAAATTAATAAAAAATATTAATTTTACACAAAACCTAACTTATAAGACATCATTTTTCTCAGAAAGATGCATAGAATTCATGTATGTAAAAATTTATTTTTTTTGTAACGGTTTTGGAGTAAGTATGTTACATGTCAAAAACGACGTTATCATTTTTCAAGAAAAACCTGATTCATCCAAAATCAAAAGCTTACCACCTTTTTCTAAGATATACAAAAGTTTTGTGTACTATTTGTGAATATATTTAGGAAAAAAAAATAATAAAATCGTTATATTTTTAAAATAAAAAATAAAAAATTTACGAAAAAACTGAATCTTCTCTTTATTTTTTCCAAAAAACATAAAAAATAGTAAAATATATTTTATACAGAACTTCTATATATCATTATGTCCAGAAAGGTGCATAGAATTTAGTTGTGTAGTGCAAAAAAATGTTACATGTACCACATTTGGAGTTTTTGGTCAAATACCAAAAAATCGAGAGTAACGGAGAGTAAAATTTCACAGAAATGGTAATCAAAAACATACTAATACATTTTTTGCAATTTTTTCAACCATTATTTGAGATTTCTAATATATTTGTGAATATATTTAGGGAAAAAAAATAATAAAATCGTTATATTTAAAAAAATATATAAATTTTACGAAAAAACTGAATTTTTTCTTTATTTTTTCCAAAAAACATAAAAAATAGTAAAATATATTTTATACAGAACTTCTATATATCATTATGTCCAGAAAGGTGCATAGAATTTAGTTGTGTAGTGCAAAAAAAATGTTACATGTACCACATTTGGAGATTTTTGGTCAAATACAAAAAAACTAGAGTAACGCAGAGTAAAATTTCACAGAAATGGTAATCAAAAACATACTAATACATTTTTTGCAATTTTTTCAACCATAATTTGAGATTTCTAATATATTTAGGGGAAAAAATAATAATATGTTACATTTTCTAAATAAAAACAACGATTTTGACTAAAAAGTGATACTCTGACAGTTGAGGTTAGGTTTGTAACCTCCACAATTTAGCATCACTAGTAACAATCTGAAGATAGGCCAAAGACAAAATCAATATATTTTACTAAGAAAATATATACTTTACAAAGAATAACACACATATTCACTTTTATAATCATATAAAACACTAAATATAGGAAAATATGCATATAGGCTACACTTACAATATTGGCCTAGGTTATCCCAAATATGAACCGTTCAAAAACTAAACTATCACTCAAAAACATAAACTTTAGATATAAAAACACATATATTGTAACTTGTATACACAATTTATATACAATTTGTATACACAAACCTTCAAAATAACAAATATCTAACCCCAAAACAATTTGCGCTACGTTACAATTAGAGTTTTTACGTTGCACATTTGCCTATGTTCCGAGATGAAAACAAAGGCTTCAAGAGTTCTAAGTAAATATCAAGTGGTACCAACTTATAGAATGGAATTTCCTCTACAACTTAGTGTAAAGAAAAATAATTTTAAAACCGTAGAGAAACGAATACGTGTATTCCTAAAATGCACCGAAAGCAAACTGAATTTCATGTTGTCATATTTGTTCTCTGCTCAACTAGGAATATCTCTGGATCTGTTAGACGCAGAATAATTTGTAATCTATGGTTAGAAAGAGAAACATGTGATCTATAGAACAGTGTTTTAGTTGACTTAAATGACAGAAAAATAGAGTTGTAATGATATCGGGAAAATGGCTTCGTGTTTTACGAAAAGACGCAGAGTTGAAAATTACAATTTTACGCAACAAAAATACGCGAACTTCACCAATTTTTGGAATATTATTTATAACGTTTTGTGGTATTTTTTTTTGCATGATTATGTATCTACGGAATATTAGCTTTCCAACAGTATTTTTTTTATTGCCATAGGACGATTCTAAGTGGGCGAAATGTTGAATTGCAAAATATGTGTTTTATAGCCAACTTGTCCGGGAGAATGGGTACGGTTTTGGGTCTTTAACACTTGGAGGGTTAACCACTTTTTCTTCATTGAGTTTTAATTATTTTAAATGTGTTATTTTTATTTCTATCCGGATTTTGTATTTTTATATTAATGGAGGTGGAAGGAGTTAAGATTTTATTAAATACTCAAGCCGTGTGCGGTATAAGATAAATAAACTATTCATATATTATGAAAAAATTTTTAGATTATGGAAATAAATGTGTGAAAGTTGGATGAGACCGGTTAAAAACTAACATTATTTCATAAATGGTAATACTTAAAACGTAATGCTTGTCAAATTTAAACACAAAATAGTTTGTATTTTAAATACCTGTATATTATGAGTTCCCAGATTAATTAAATCTCTGTGAAAATTAATAAATGATTCATACATAAATTATGTTACATTATATTAATGTCACATTATTTAATTCTTTAACACAACTTTTTTTAAAATATTTTAAATGTCATTACTAAAATAAACTAGGTAAAATTTAACACTCATAGGCAACACATTTTGATTTAGTCAAAAATGATAAATCACTTCTACATTTCGGTTAAAAAGGTAAAAACCTTATAAGTGTGAATGTTTGATTTTTGCAAATAATTTGTGTAATTTATAATTATTGCACACATTAAGATAACACAAATTATGATACACCCACAACTGATGAATTGAGAAATACAGTAGGACCGAATTCTGATAGGACAGGACTTGCACTTTTATGAAATGCTGGAAAGAATTAGGCCTACATATTTCAATTAAGTTTAAAACTAATTCACTAAATGACAACCTACTTTTGCAATGTTGTTTATTAAATTTGTTTGACACATGTGGGTAAAGCTATGTGATTCGATACAGAGTCATTCTGACTTATCAGATAACTCACATGATAATATCTATGAACATTTGTATTAGTAGCTCTACAGTCATAGTTTTTGTATAAACAGTAATGATACAATAACACATTGGCTTCGGCCAGTGATGTAACATTGTATATGGGGTTTGGGTGCAGTGGAGTGTACTTACAATCAAATATTACTTATACATACTGTTACACTAAAATAATTTTTTTTAACTCTATAAATATTCATCACCAATAGTATAATATAGCACCAATATATGCATTTGTTTTTAATACACTTGTATACATTAAGAAAAAATCTATAATTTTACTTCCATTTTTATTTATTAAATTTATTGTATTAAAGCATTCCGGTAAAGTACCGCTTGAAGTGAAACCGTGTATAACGAAGATTACTTATACTCTAGCACAATAGCAGCAAATACAATGTTTTATGTACTGACTGATATTTATCAAGTAGGCTTGCATTAAAAAAGATTTTAGTAATTAAATAGAAGGGGTTTTGTTTAACTTTGTTGCAACTCAGATCAAATACAAAACCTTTCAAGGACCTTTATCATTTTTAAAATTTAAATCCGCATAATCGTATAAAGCAGGATTGAGTATAACGAGAACTGCATGTACTCTAAATCAGAAAATATAGACAGGACGAACAAGCTATCTAACATCCAGAGCATTAGACATGGTGTAGCGTCTCCTGTGATAAAAAAATGTTGTCCGATTTTGTCTATTATGATAAGGAAAATTAAATTCATTAAATAACCGGTATGTTTGTGTAACCTATCATTAAACTATAAGAAAAAATAAATTGATATTGAATATTCATCAAAAATAGAAACCAAAAAGTTTGTTTGTCATTCTGAACATTTGTAATTTACCTTTTAACAGCAGTAGTACTATAAAATAGTCAAAGTTGCTGGAGCACATAATATAGAGAACATACAATTTTACCAATTAAAAAGTTATTTTTCCCAGGATTAGAGTTGTGACTTTATATGATGTATGCAGTGTTAAATAATTGATGACATAACTTCATCAATACGTTAAGAATGTGCCTGAACAGAAGAGATGAAATTATAGTCATCTAAAATTTAGATGACAAACCAGGACTGACACCGGTTGAAATGATTTACTTTTACATTCCTACCCCACCCATAATATTAAATACAATTCCCTTTGTCTCTTAACCTTAGAATTGCTGGTAATGTTTCTTTCAAATTACCAAACATTTTCTATAAACTTGGTCACTTTCAATGTTGTTTGTAATAATATCAAATTAATAGTAAAAATAACGAAAAAGGCTTATTCTGACCTAACCTAATATAACTGGGGAGGTAATGAGGAAGAGATAAGATAATACACATAAAATACACACCTCTAGTTTGGGTGTTTGTAAACAGATACCTAATTATAATCTCAACATATTCCCTTGATTCAAAGTAATTTAAGTTTATAGACATTAAATGTTTGGGACAAATAAGGGAATCTGACCCTTTTCATTTAAACTACCATATATTGAGGGCACAATTTAAAAAAAAAAATGTAAACAAATAATATAAAATCATTGATGTAACTTTTTATTTATCAGTTTAGTCGGAAAACTCTAAATATTAACATTACATAATAACTGTTGACAAGAATTTAAATGTTATATACAAAATGTGCATAAACTTGTAAAATAAAAAATTGTAAAAAATAGAATAAAATTAAAATTTGTAAAATCAAAAACTATATTTAATCTAACTAAACTATCTATATATTTATTCTAAACTATATAATAAATCTAAAACAATAAAAACATTTATAATAAAAGTTAAAACAACATTTTATGTCACTGAAGTGTTTATCAATTTTAAATAAAGTGATTTTCAGTATAGGCACAATTCATAAGCTTTCGTCTACCGGACGACACAATAAAATCGTACACCCTCACTATTCATAAGCTTTTGTCTCACAGGCTACGGAACAAACTTAATGCGTTTTAGATCCGATACCACTCATATTCACTGACCAAACGCCCTGGCAATACTGAAAGGACGATTGGACAAAGGATTAGACGGAGCAGGAAGGCCCGGCAGGGTAGGCAACTATGAAAATCTAAAATTTCCTAAAAGTCGCATCGCCTGGGAGACGAATGCTTATGAATCTAGGGTTAAATTGCCGACAATTAAACTAGTCTGTAAATATAAAAACCCTCTACCATGAAATGTGCACTGATCCTATCACTTTCATCTCTCGTCATTAATTTTATATAGCTTATTATTATTGTTCACGATTACTTACATTGCTGACAATTTAACAAATCTGTAAATGTATAAACCCCCTACTTTTGAATGTGCACTGATCCTGTCACTTGCATCACTCATAGTAATTTCTAAAACTTATTATTATTATTGAAGTTTATTTACATTGCTATTAAGTTACACAAGTCGGTAAAAATACTAATTTTTGTTATGAAAAGTGCATTGATCCTATTACTTGCATTTTTTGCTATACGTTGAATATAAATTGATGAAGCTTAGTATTATTATTGATGATTATTTACATTGATGATAAGTTAAATAAGTCGATAAATACACACAAAAATTTCTATGCAAAATGTGCCAATCCAATCACTTGAATCTGTCGTCATAATATTTACATCGCTGATAGGTTAAACAAGTCTATGGATATAAAAACTCTCTATCATGATTTGTGCTGGTATTCTTTCACTTGAATTTCTCTTGATTTACCCTAGAGATTTATACAAGTCTTTAAATATACTAAGTCTATAACACAGTGGCGGGTAGGCCCGGGCCTACCCAACTTATTTGGTTTTCGGCCGGTGACACGCCTAAATGTACATATTACCGTTTTAAGGTGTATTAATGAGCTGTATGGTTTACTGTTATTTAAATATTATTTCTCAACAACTACTTTTGTGACACTTGTAGGCAATAAATTAATTATATATTATAAAATAACAAAAATATTTTTATTTTTCATAGTTGACTTGGCTCCATAGTTTTAAAATTAACAGTGTGGTGTATGCTTTTATCTTCAATAAGCAGTCCCCCCCCTTATCCTAGGGGGTATTTACCCAGGTCCCCCGCCACAGTCATGACACCCCTAAACTGTGCCTACCCAAAAAATAAATCCTAAAGCCGCCCCTGCTATAACATAAAATGTGCAACAATCCTTCAATTAGCAACTTTCAAAATGAATTAATGGTAATCAATTTGTTTAAACTAGTAGTAACCATTAACTAGGATACAAATTGCAAATTACTTACAAGTGCATAATCGTCATCTCTTAATTACAATAGAAGTGATTATGATCACAATCTAAGCACGTGCACTCATTTTAAAATTTTGAATCAATCATACCTCATTTTTGTATATTGTATATTACAGACAGATGGACATTTATGATGTGAAAAACTTTTTTTGCAATTGCCTTTGTAACACATTTTGGGATCTATGAATTGATTTTGAAACTGTTTTAACCCTTAGCACGCTGAATAACAATTTATGCTATTTACTCATAACGTGCTATTAGGAAATTTTTTTTTTTTTTGTAATTGTTTAAAGTTCTATTTGATTTTAGGTTCTTACAGATATATTTGGTAAAAAAAAATGTAGATTGGCTTTAAAATTATTTTTTAATTTTTTTTACAGATTAAAACAAGAAAAAATACTTAATTTCACATTTTTGACCGCCCTATGAAACAGATATATATATTTTAATATTTACAAACAAATCATATTAATTTTTTTTATATAAAAGTAGGCCTACTATTTAATTCAAAATAACCTGAATTTCATCAAACAAATAAATTTTACTAAAAAAAGATTTTGAGAAAAATCAACATAGGCCTACCGTATCAAAAATATCTTTCTACTGCTCATAATAATTACCTACATTCAAGACATCAAAAAAATTACTGATATAGACTAAATATACATATAAACACACAAACAATATTTGACGATAATACCGTGTCCATAGAAACTGTCTATATTTCAAAATGTATTCTGTAGTTGAAAAAGATGCATTCATTATTTCATCGATAAATTGATCAAATCCATGGTCGTCAGGGTTTGCCATTTTTATAACTAGCCTATTTTACACAAAATAAAAATGTATACTATAACCTAAAATATAAATAATACGGCCTAAACAAATCAACAATGAACAGCTATAGCAGTTATAACGCTGACAAAACATTTCACAACTGACAGTCGTAGCTTACTAGAACAAGAAATCACGTTATACGCGCTGGGGCAGAACACAAAATGGCGCCTGGTTGCTATAACAACCAAATAAAGACCAACGACAGGTGATCGAGAACAAAGACTGTAATGTGAGTGTCACGTTACACCAATAGGACATTTTCCTGCACTCTATTGGACTTTAAACGAATTAAAAATACCTGCAGAAGTAAAAAGTGTTAAATCGAGATATCCCGTCATACACGTTACCAGTCAAGTTGAGGGTTACGTGATAAGTTTCATTTTTAAAACCGGTTTTAATATATATTATGGTATATATATATATTTATTTATGTATAATATATCGAAATATTAATACATTTGTTTTATTTTAGATCGTCATGTACATACTGATATAAAATCTTAAATCTTAATTAGGTAAGATGCATCTTTGTTTTAGAGGTTTATATTCTTTAGGTACTACAATGGAAAAAACTCAGCTATTCTGTTGTACACTGAGCTAGGCTGTACGCTTTCCCCTTTTTAATTAACACACTTACCTCAAACCCTGTAATATTAATTTTTACAGGCTTTGTTTTCGAGAGTATTGAGTAGATTTAGACGGTTCACTGGAAGTATAGGCTTTTCAATTTTCACCTGAACCTCTTAATCCCTTCGACAGTTTAGGTTGGGCCTAAACTATTGGTACCCCCCTTTATTTAACACTTCCAGTAATTGTTATTAATTTTCTCTTAGTACAGGGAGCTCACGAGCAAATTTTATCTTTTGTATACTTATCTCAAGAACGAGTTCTTTGGAAAGTTCCTCGATCCAATCTATATTAGTCACATAGATGTAGTTGTTAATATATATCACTTTTTGCAACAAATTAAATTTTCATTGATATTTAAACACAATTATTTTATTACAAAACTAATAATTTTTTTAAAAAAATTAAGAGCAGGTTGGTATTTTACCAAAATTTAAAACAATTAAAACTTTTCAACAATTTTTTTCTATTAAAGTTAAAATTTCCACACACATTAAATACTTAATAAACATAACATATCAATTTATTCTCAACAACAAAAATTATCCCAGGAAAAACTATTAAAGGATTTGAAAATATTGCTTATTGAACTTAGTGGCAACTCACTGTTTTATCAAATGTTATAAAAATATCAAACCTTGACTGACGTGTTGACTTTCCTGGAATTTTTAGTTGTGGAGTAGATCTGCTATCAGCTTCAGTCCATTGGTACAGCTAGGTCCAGTCCAATTTGGCAGTACTGGTTTTATCATGTGACATAAATCTATCCTTCTATTTGACTCTAACACTTAATTGATTCTACAATTTACTACTGACTTTACAAATTTAATTCAAGAATCTGATGCAAACTATCGTGAAGTAAGGTGATCTTCACCTTTGGTAAATCATTACAAGACAGCCCTCCGACAGGGTCATTGGCTTAATTTATACCTGAAATACATCGTATTCTCATACCAATTTTCTTCCCTTCTTGGCGAGATATGATATTTGCTTTTCTTCGTTATTAATACGTTTAATTAATTTTTTTGTCTTCCACTGTGTTGTACTATTTATTCTGAATCATAGCATATTAATTTTTCTCTTCTAAAGCCTTTTTTAATTACTTTTTCCATTAATTAGTTTATATTTTAACTGTTGCTGTCAGTTGGCTTCATGGCTCCGCCCCTCGTGATGTCACGGTTTCCCGCACATTCTGGTCCTGAAAAATTAAACTTGTACTGGGCTGAAATCCATTTGTTTTATTTAACTTGTATAACTTGCTAATTTTCTGTACTTTTACTTTTTGATTCCTGCATCTTGTTGGTCTTGACCGTGGCTTTCCTGACGATCTCAATTTGTGATTCTAGGTGTTACCATTCTTCTGATATGTTTGATACTAATTTTGTTTAATTTCGTAATCCTAATTTTCATACCTTTGTTCCTAATTCACTTAAACTCAATAGTTTCGTAGAATTAGCGTATAACTTTCGTAGCCAAAAGGAAAAAATTGTCCTATTTCCTTATATGTCGATTTTCACACTTTTTCTCAGTTCTTTTGCACTCGCAATTTTACTAAATTTCCTTTAATATTTTGACCTGGGATTTACATTTTCTTTTTCTTTAATTATTATTATTTATATTAATTTGAAATTTTTTAACCTGCATAATTGGGTTTCCAATATTTCGGTAATTTTTTAAAATCTCTCAGAGAGGATATGACAAAGCCAATTTTGGCTGTTTTTTTTTTTTTCTCCTGTCTATTTTACAAAACCACATGGTAATCTATAGATATCTCTTTTTAAAAATTTTATATTGTCTTTTTCCACATATAAATTCTTCCCCATTTTTACATAAAGTTTTATTCTACTAATGTAATACTTCAGTTTTACCCAGCCTGGGTTAGCAAGTATTCCAGTCTAGCCTGGCCTAGGCTAACAATTTTCATTTGGTTTTTGGGTAAGATGTTGTAACTTACACAATTAGTGGCTATGTAAATATTTTGTGTGTGATTTGTAAACCTGTTGGTTAAACAGCTACTGAATGCTCAAATAAGTTTTATGCACCAAGGTTGTTTGTTTGTGTTTTTTGTGTACACTTTGGTTAGTTATTGCAAACTAAATGAAAATTGTTTGATGTTCTCCTATCTTTTGTTCTTTTTCTCTTCTACCTCACATTCGTGTATACTGTATATATATTCACACCCTATATATATTGCATAACTAATTCATACCCTCAAACTTTTCTTAAATAGTTTAAAACGATATAAAAATTCTCAACCTTTTATTATATTACGTTATAAAATAGTGGGGGTGAATGGTTTTTGGATTACAACCCTATTTTAAAAAAATGTCAATAAAACATTAATATGTTTTCTCTTACACCTGTAAATCTCCCTCAACCCAACAAGTATACCATAATCTAAAATTTTGTTTCCTTCCCCACTTTAATTAACACCAGTATCTTCAAGATGTCTTATGATTATCGGCATCTTCATCAGCTATTAAAGCTACGATCAGTTCTGCAGTGCAAGTGGTGGACATTTAACAAACATTACTGTACTTATAATATTATACAGTTATCGGTCAGCAATGTATATCAATATTTTTTAGCAACAAACCAGCTTCACACTTTAGATCCTTATTTTTCCCTTACTCTTTCTCTTCTCTGCTTCCTTACTTACATTCTTTGTGTTTTTCCTCTGTTCAAAAACAAAACAAAAAGTCTTTAGTTTACCAATCACCAGCACGATCTTCCCCTTCATTTTATCAATTTCTCTTTAACTTTCGCATACACCCAATAAGAAATATGTTTTCCCTGGCACATACTGTTGATTAATTCTGTCTTTCCTTTCCTATCTTTTAACCTTATTAGGCTTAATTATTTTATTTAAAATATTTTTTCTCTTGATTTTGGCTCTTCATTATATCTTTGGTGTGGAAGTGAAGTTGGTGATCCAGAATGTGGTGGTATTTCAAAATTTGTACTAGCTATCCTTTTTTTCTGCCCATTTTTGATTAGCTATGGTATTTTGTTACCTTCTAGCCTGGAAGCTACTCTGTCACCCTGTCAGTGCGATAATTCCTGTGGTTATCTTGCCTGCACCTTCTTTACTCCCACACAAGCGCCAGAGATTAGGGTGTGTCTTTTTTGCTTGGGGGGGAGGGGGGCTGTGGCGCTTTCCAAGGAACAGTCACCCTGAGTCATCATGGCTGGCATTCCAATGGAATACAAATTAATCTTTGGTTGTGTGTTGCCTTATCAGTGCAATCTTGCTTGCAAGGCTAACTGCGATCACAGACTGGATTGCCAACACTACGATATTAGGATGGCACTGGATCAGATGTTTGGAGCGAGATATTCTGTTAGATCCAAACATGGAGATCTTTAGCTTCGAAACTAGACAAGTCGTGGTGTGTGATCATTTGTGTCTATCATTTTGTTGGTTTGTATATTTAATTTTAAATTACACCATGGCTGGGTAAATAATTGTTGCCATGACATTCTGGGATTTACCTGAGGCCCAATCTCCAATTTGGCCGGATTATTATTAATTTTAAGGAGTTGAGTTGAAGATTGGGTTTCACCCAAGGTCAGCTCTGTTACTAATTTGTGTTGTGTGAATACTTAATTAGTAATTAACTTTAATTCAGTAATGCATTATAAATTAAACTAATCTTTTCAAAGCTGGCTTATCTGTAAGAGCAAATGTGTGGTAACTGTTTTAGGCCTCAAAATGGGTTTGGGCCAAAAAACAGTATCGTTTCCAAAAGGAGGAACGTTTCATCACTGCCATTATTTCGACAACTATCTATATTACCTCTTAGATATTTATATATATTTAAGGTTATGAATTTTTTTTATTTAAGGGCGGACGCTTTTCAGATCTGCAGTACAGAAATGATTACTTGTTTAGACAGGAGAACAAAGTTTTTGTACCCAGGGCAAAATTGACAATCTATTCAAAATTTTACTCTGTAGTCGCACCTAGAATGTATAACCAACTTCCAAAAAATATTAAAGCCTGCACAAACCTAAACAAATATCTAATTCTTTTGAAAAGTTGTCTTTTGGGTATGGATTGTGTTGAAGGTCTGTTGGAGGTTGTGGTATAGGAATGCATTACTATTCTAATTTTGTTTGGATGCATGGATGAGTGTAAGAGATGTGATAGGGGTGTGGAAGTGTTTTTTTTTTTTCTTTTAATAATTTTGTTTATTGTTGTATTTCTTTATATCATGTTAAACTTGGAGCTAGGGATGTGTATATATTGGTATGCGAGAGAATATGTATGGACTATTATGGTATGTGAGTGTTTGTATGTTATGTGTAAGTTTTAACCACTTTATATTAATAATTTTATGTTGTAGATGGGCATAATTATCATAGAAAAAATTATTATTTAATAAGTTATAATATTTATAATAAATATTTATTTAATTTTAATTTATTAATAGTTTAACTGCTCCTGGTGGTGTTTTGGTTTTTCTTTCCTGTTTTTGTGTATTTTAATTTTAAGTAATGTATTATTATGTCATATGTCAATTTATTTGTTTTGTTTTAGTTTGTTGTTAAAGAAAGCTTTATTTTTTATCTTCTCTCTTGTTCTCAATCTAAATCATGTTTTGTTTGTCTCAATGTAATAAAAGGAATGGAGGGGGAAAAAATTAGCAACTTGGTTAGTGAAAAACAACACTTGTGAATTTACAAAACCATTTTCAAATTAAAACTACAAAATGGCAACATTTAAAATATATATACGAGGGTCGTTCAATAAGTCCTTAGAAAAAAGAAGAAAAAAATTTTGCAAATTTTTATTTATTTTTCAACATAATCTCCTTTCAACTCTATACATATGTCTAAGGGTTTTTCTAATTTTTTTTTTAGCCGTCTAAAAAGTAGGATTTTGGAAGCTCCTCAAAATAGGCATTTGTTTGGGCGATTACTTCTTCGTTAGACGTAAACCTTTGTCCGCTAAGCCATTTTTTCAAGTCTGGAAATAAGAAATAGTCACTGAGGGCCAAATCTGGTGAATACGGTGTATGTTGTAATAATTGAAACTTTAATTCCATATTTTGGCCATCACAACTGCGCAGGTGTGTACCCGTTCATTGTCTTGATGAAACAAGATCTTTTTATTTTTCAGATGAGGACTTTTTCCTTGATTTCTTTGCTCAGCCTTTCCAATAATGATGCATAATACTCTCCTATTATCGTTGTTCCCCTTTTCAAGTAATCAATGTAGATGATTCCACAAGCATCCCAAAAGACTGTGGCCATAACCTTACCGGCCGACTTGACCTTCTTTGCCTTCTTCGGAGCCCGTTCGCCTTAAAAAATCCACTGTTTAGACTGTTCTTTTGTCTCTGGAGTGTAGTGATGTATCCACCCAATTGTAAACAGTTGCAAAAACAGGAACAGATGTGCCATGAACTTCGTCCAACTCAGCTTTGATTTCTTTCGGCATCAACCCTTTCAAATACAAGTGTTTAATCACTGCTCGAAACTCACTTTTATCCATTTTTATAGACAATTTAAAGTTGTTTACTTCAATCAACAACAACAATTAAATTATGTGATTGATACAGCTGATTACATTTATTTAAATTTAACAGTTGACTAGTTAGGAGTGCTACTTAATGGCAAAAATTTATTTTCGAATCTACAATCGCCATCTTTTGGATTTTCTAAGAACTTATTAAACAACCCTTGTATATATGCACTTTGTGAAAGTCATAACTTCTTTATTTTTTATAGTATGGAAACAAACTAAAACCATTTTAAAGCTTATTAAATTTTCTTTATAGTTAGTCCTAAGGTTTAATGATGTAACTGTCGTTGTTTTTGAAAAATGTAATATTATAATGTCATTTTATAAAAAAAGGTTTAGATGCCATATTTAAAATTCTATATCTCTGAAATCAATTTAAAAAAAAAAAAAAAAAAGGAAAATCATTCTCATTTTATAAGCTTCACTCGAAGTTTATAACTTTTTTTCACTAAAATTAATGTTTTTTTAAAAATGTTTTAAAAGAACAAAAAGTGTTTTTTCAAAAACTAAAATAACCCTAATGTGCACTTTTTTTCTGAAGAAGGTGCTTTAAACAGGTGGTAAAATATGAACATCTTGATGCAGGTATTAATGAAAAACAACACTCGTAAATTATTTTTTAATTATTTGCAAATTAAATTACAAAATGGTGATATATAAAAAAACAAAATTTTGCTAAACAAATTTGTTAAATTTTTTTAACAATTAAGTGTATTAATTGTTTTGGTCACAACTTCTTAGTTTTATATTACGAAAACAAAAGATATATTTTAAAATTTAATTAATTACCTTTAATTTTGGTTAACACTATTTTTTTTATATAGAAGACATCCTTTTCGAGATATTTCACATTAAAGCACATGACTTTTTTCATGAAAACATTCAGTCGTTCATATTTCCAAAATTGTTTATACTACAAGGCATAAAAATCAAATTCATTCCTTAGTTTATAAGATTTCTTTTATCTCCCTACCTTTTTCTCGCTAAATGTTAGTCTTTCGGTGTAATCATGTTGGAACATTTTTTTAAAACTATAAATCGTCACAAAGCTGCTGTAACTCGAATATTAACTTCACAACAAATTTTATAATTCGTACTTTTCTTATAATTTCATTTTCTATCAATTCCAGTAGTAACTCACCCTGTATAAATTATTATTAAATCCTGCACAATGTAATAAAGTTAATTTGATGATATTGTAACGATATCAATCTAATCATTTACAATAATTATGATTAATGATATCAAAAGATAAATAGTTAATTAATTCATGTAAAATAAAATAAAGTAAACAACAGTTAAAAAAAAACAATTCATATTGGAGAAAATGTAGGATGCCAGGTGCAGCTTGGGAAGGTTGGAAATTAACGGTACCAAGAAGTGTACAAGAAAAAACAAAAGGAAAACGGGACTTTAGCCTTGAAGGAGCAAACGCGCCTACACTAAAAAAAAACAAGTAACGGGAGAATTGGCCAAGGACAGATGTGAATAAAATTTGTATAAAAAAAAAGAGAAAACAAGAGAAAAGTTAGCGTCCCTAACTGTACATCAGAAACGGAAGTTCCGGATGTGTTCGAAAGAACCGTTCTGTTATAACGGATTGCAGAATGTAGGTCGACCAATGACATGTGATCCCACTTTTGAAAATCAACGGGCAGATTTTGAAAACCGCCACTAAAAAGACAGAACCTATGTTTTAACGAATCAACGAAGAGAAAGCCAGCTCAAGTTTCAAGAGAGGGGATGATATTTGGTACAAACCAAAATTGAAAAAGGGAGTTAGTCTAGGACTGGGAGCGAAGGACGGAGAGTCGTCTAAGATTGTTGACCCAAGAGATGAATTGTCTCTGCATCAATTTGTTAACGAAATTTTGTATTAAAGTCTTAAAGTGTTTGTTGATCAGGGGAGTTGAACGTCTGAGTTTGTAGCTGAAGGCAATCAGCACCAAGTAAATTAGTACCAACGAGGAATAGTATTTCGTCGTCAGGAAGGAAGGCTACGAATTGCAGCTAGGACCATCCGTCACCTCCTAGGAGTTTCACCAAGGAATTTGTGAGTGCTTCGTTTTGGTTACTGAGAGAAAAATCCAGTGAAGTAATAAAGCAGAGTCAGTGATATCGTGAAATGTTAGTGTGAAAAAAAATTGACCCGTTGAAAAAGGAGCGAAACATTGATAAGTACAAAATTGTTAAATATTCTTTTATTAATATTCGTAAATTTCACTTCAATTGAGCCATTAAAGAATTCCCCCCGAGAAATTAGAGTTAGTGCTATTAAAAAATTTAATTGTTTTGTTGTAAAAGAGCAAGCCGTAGCAGTAAATTAAATGTTTTAATGTTTAAAGTTTTTAATTTGTTTTTAAATGATATGTTCAATAATTAAAGTAATTAAATTGTTCTGTAAAGAAAATCAAAGCCGAGGCAATAAATTGTATGTTAGATGTTTAGAGTTTTAGCTTGTTTTCTTTGTGAAGAAAAATCAAGATTTCATTAGCCAAAATAAAAAGAAAATTATAATCTGGGTAAAATAATTGTTGATGTCATAGAAAGAATATTAGAGAAAGTTTTGAATTAATTGTATCAAATGAAAATTAATTGTAACCAAATAAAAATTAGGTTAAGGAATGTGTGCAGAGTGAATGAAGTATAGCTAATAAAATTAGGTTAATAAATGTTTTTTTTTCTAAAATGAAAATATAATATTAAAGTATTATTTGGAAGGTAAAAATTTGTGTTTTGTGTTTTATTTAAATATGAGAAGAGTTAAATTATGTTATATTGACGCCCAATCGTAGGGGCAAGTTAGTAAAGAGTTCCTTATGATGTTATCTATCTTGAATGTAGGTAATTATTATGAGCAGTAGAAAGATATTTTTGATACGGTAGGCCTATGTTGATTTTTCTCAAAATCTTTTTTTAGTAAAATTTATTTGTTTGATGAAATTCAGGTTATTTTGAATTAAATAGTAGGCCTACTTTTATATAAAAAAAATTAATATGATTTGTTTGTAAATATTAAAATATATATATCTGTTTCATAGGGCGGTCAAAAATGTGAAATTAAGTATTTTTTCTTGTTTTAATCTGTAAAAAAAATTAAAAAATAATTTTAAAGCCAATCTACATTTTTTTTTACCAAATATATCTGTAAGAACCTAAAATCAAATAGAACTTTAAACAATTACAAAAAAAAATAAAAATTTCCTAATAGCACGTTATGAGTAAATAGCATAAATTGTTATTCAGCGTGCTAAGGGTTAAAACAGTTTCAAAATCAATTCATAGATCCCAAAATGTGTTACAAAGGCAATTGCAAAAAAAGTTTTTCACATCATAAATGTCCATCTGTCTGTAATATACAATATACAAAAATGAGGTATGATTGATTCAAAATTTTAAAATGAGTGTGCTTAGATTGTGATCATAATCACTTCTATTGTAATTAAGAGATGACGATTATGCACTTGTAAGTAATTTGCAATTTGTATCCTAGTTAATGGTTACTACTAGTTTAAACAAATTGATTACCATTAATTCATTTTGAAAGTTGCTAATTGAAGGATTGTTGCACATTTTATGTTATAGCAGGGGCGGCTTTAGGATTTATTTTTTGGGTAGGCACAGTTTAGGGGTGTCATGACTGTGGCGGGGGACCTGGGTAAATACCCCCTAGGATAAGGGGGGGGACTGCTTATTGAAGATAAAAGCATACACCACACTGTTAATTTTAAAACTATGGAGCCAAGTCAACTATGAAAAATAAAAATATTTTTGTTATTTTATAATATATAATTAATTTATTGCCTACAAGTGTCACAAAAGTAGTTGTTGAGAAATAATATTTAAATAACAGTAAACCATACAGCTCATTAATACACCTTAAAACGGTAATATGTACATTTAGGCGTGTCACCGGCCGAAAACCAAATAAGTTGGGTAGGCCCGGGCCTACCCGCCAGAGCCGCCACTGTGTTATAGACTTAGTATATTTAAAGACTTGTATAAATCTCTAGGGTAAATCAAGAGAAATTCAAGTGAAAGAATACCAGCACAAATCATGATAGAGAGTTTTTATATCCATAGACTTGTTTAACCTATCAGCGATGTAAATATTATGACGACAGATTCAAGTGATTGGATTGGCACATTTTGCATAGAAATTTTTGTGTGTATTTATCGACTTATTTAACTTATCATCAATGTAAATAATCATCAATAATAATACTAAGCTTCATCAATTTATATTCAACGTATAGCAAAAAATGCAAGTAATAGGATCAATGCACTTTTCATAACAAAAATTAGTATTTTTACCGACTTGTGTAACTTAATAGCAATGTAAATAAAC
Source organism: Aphrophora alni (assembly GCA_963513935.1). Classification (NCBI taxonomy): domain Eukaryota; kingdom Metazoa; phylum Arthropoda; class Insecta; order Hemiptera; family Aphrophoridae; genus Aphrophora; species Aphrophora alni. The sequence continues at coordinate 97,314,724 of OY740765.1, forward strand.
TTCAATAATAATAATAAGTTTTAGAAATTACTATGAGTGATGCAAGTGACAGGATCAGTGCACATTCAAAAGTAGGGGGTTTATACATTTACAGATTTGTTAAATTGTCAGCAATGTAAGTAATCGTGAACAATAATAATAAGCTATATAAAATTAATGACGAGAGATGAAAGTGATAGGATCAGTGCACATTTCATGGTAGAGGGTTTTTATATTTTGGCTAATGAAATCTTGATTTTTCTTCACAAAGAAAACAAGCTAAAACTCTAAACATCTAACATACAATTTATTGCCTCGGCTTTGATTTTCTTTACAGAACAATTTAATTACTTTAATTATTGAACATATCATTTAAAAACAAATTTAAAACTTTAAACATTAAAACATTTAATTTATTGCTACGGCAGCATTTGAGAGAGAGAGAGAGAGAGAGAGAGAGAGAGAGAGAGAGAGAGAGAGAGAGAGAGAGAGAGAGAGAGAGAGAGAGAGAGAGAGAGAGAGAGAGAGAGAGAGAGAGAGACACACAGAGACACAGAGACACAGAGACACAGAGACACAGAGACACAGACAGACAGACAGACAGACAGACATTATATATATTTATTTAATTTTGGATTGAAACTGTATAACGCTATTCAGGAGTTGAATCCTCTAGTAGGTACTGTAAAAAAGATTTTATTTGTATTAGGTTTTAGGCTGTGAGGATACTTAAAATATTCATTCCAAACTAAACTCAAGCTGAGCTATCATTTTAAATACAAATATGAAATGAAGATCAGTTTATAAAATCTGAACTAAACTGAACTTCCTTTTATAAAGTAAAAACCAAACCCCTAAAAATCCAAAGCCTGAAAAATCAAAAAATAAACTGAATAAACTTGTAGAATTTGCATATAATTAATTGTTGTGCTTAAATATCTTTTGTAAAATGTTTGAGTTTAGATGAATCAAAATTCTAGTCTACAGTCGAGACAGGCTTAGCTTTTAACGAAATTATTTTCCGTTTGTGATTCCCTTTCATTCCCTTAATAAATTACTAGTTATTTTTAAATATGTTTTAAAATTGTGAAGTTATATTTTAATTAACAAATTCTTTTTCTATGCCAGAACAATAAATAGATTCTAGTTTTAAAATCTAAGCCAGTTTATTTATCGTGTTTTATTTTTTATATTTTATTTATCATCGTCAGTGTTTTGTGTTATATTTTTTTGATGACACTTGTTATAAGCACTTGTATAAGTAGGACTTGAGGTGATCAAATAAGAGATTTGCCAATCAATACATTTAAATTACAAATTACCCACCACGCATGCGTATGTAAATATCTGACCTATAATTGTTCAAACATCATTATAGTGTCAAGTATTTCTCTATGAATAAAATGCTTTTTTCATAACCATACTTTTTTTAATGATTTATAAATTGTTAATAGATTTCAGATCAATTAGTTACTTGTTATATATTTTCGGAGTCATATATGTTTTACTCGTAAATGACAAGTCAATGTATTTCAGGTTTTGTTTGTTTCTGTCTCTTGTTGTGGGGTGTTTGACTATTATGAAGGCATCAACATTTTTCCACAGGCAGCAGCTCTGTTCATAAATGTAAATAGAGAGCAAAGTTAAAATCTTCAAATTTGTAATTTTTTTTTTTTTTACAATGAATATTTAGGTGTAATTAGAAAATTTTGTTTTGAAAATATTTGCTGCCCCCAGACAATTTACCCCAAGTTATAATTTCATATTTAAAAAAAAAACTATAAACAGTCATTTGAATTTCCAAACTAGTGGGGAAATCTATGCAATCTACCTTTCCCTCAAATTTAGTTAAGAAAATCATTGAAATCGTTTACTACCTACCTTTATTTTTTTAAATGAGATCATATTAGGTGTCGCAAGACACTTTTAACCCTACAAGTGGCAATATTAAAGGTTTTGTTTTCTTAAAAAATGTATAAAAAATAATAATTTTATGCAAATCCTAACTTGTAGGATATCAGTTTTATCAGAAAGATGCGTAAAATTTAATTATGTAAAAAAAAATAATAAAATTATATGAAACCGTTTTGGAGTAAGTATGTTAGGTGTGAAAGAATGGAAGAGTGCTCTGAAACAGCTAGACTCCAGAAGATCCTGAGGGCAGAACATACCAATAGGATGGGCTCTCTGGAAAAACCAGATGGCTCGTACACGCAGTCCGGAAAGGAGACTCTGGAAGTACTTCTGGGATGTCACTTTCCGGATTGTGAGATAGAGGGAGGGAGTGATCCCTCTTTGTACACTAGGGCAGGGCCGCGTAGAGCGGACTGGAACTGCTCTAGGAGACTCATAAATGAGGATAAGGTTGTGATAATTTAAAAATGAGCCTGTTGTTAATTTATTAATAGTGAAGCTATTTTATGAATAAAAATTTTATTCTTTTGAACTTGAAGAGTTCCACTAAGTTTTTTATTTATTAAAATTTGAATTTAATGATTGTTTTGCTCGACTTATAGGCGCCAGATGTGTTAACATCAATTTAGAAAAAAGAAGTTAATTATTATTGTTATTAAATTTCTCAGGGGTGAGTCCTTTTACCAGTGTACTTCACAGTGATCTTGGTTTCAGAAATGAAAACATTTGTAGCTGAAATTTAACATATATTTATTAAACATAAAGCATTGGATATTCATACACATTAATTGAATAAAGTATATCATAACATATAACAATGATTGACATCCTATTTATTCTTAATGACTGTGCCTTTGAAAAAGGTTTATTTTGTTATTTTTTAAGTGTTAACTTGAATTTAAAGAAAAAATTGAATCTACTTTAATGTAACTTGCAGTTACTAGTTGAATTTTTGATTATAAAATTTTGAAAGATTTAAGATTCATTTCACATACTAATCAAATAAAAATGAGTTTAAATGGTTAAGGATTCTTTAACTTTACTTATTAAAATTTTCTTTGTTTTATATTGAATTTAACGTTATGTTGTAACAAATATTTTCAAATAAACAGATTCAGACTCTCTGTTCTTTGGCAATTAGATTTAGCTCATTCCTGATAAGCAATACTTCAACAGACATCAATTAATTTTTATTAAAAAATAGCAATGTAAAATATCAATTTATAAAATTAGAAAATAAACATATTAAAATTTATACAAAAGGTGAATTAAGTTCATGTGTTGAATAACACATTTTACCAGTTCGTTGACTCAGAATGTCTTTGCACAATGATGAACTTGAAGTCCATTGTTTGATGTTCACGTTTTCTTCTGTCCGCGAAAATGCGTTCTACTGAAAGCATTTCTGTTACACTTTGTAACAGAATGTTTATGTCTAGAATGTCTACTAGTATATTAGTCCATCTTTAACTTTATAACTGTCCACAATACAACCGAATTCAATAGTTATTCGCGTGATTGTCTATTGTCTTTTAGAATTCACGCGATTTGTAACCATCACTTCTAACACACAGTTCTTTCAAGATCACAAACTATACTTGTCCTATAAATTTCTTAGTTTTAGATTTTAAAGAACAACCGTTCTACACAACAATTCAAAACTATACTTTTACTAGAAAACCGACCATGCTTTTCTAAAGCTATGATTTAAGACTTTTCTAAAAACACGACTTGTCCATCCAAGCGGTGGACTCCAACTGATCATCAAAACCACGAGATATCTCACTTCCGAAATTGAGTCTTTCCGGTCACACCCCTGCTGTCGCAAAACAGTCCGCACACGTCGCAAAACTCACACAATTTACATATAATATTAATTAAACTAAATTATATTAAAATTAAACATGGTCATTTATACTGTTGTCTTGAAAATCCATTTTGTTCCTATAAATGAATTTACTACATACAATTCATGATCCAGACTTCCTGTCTCGGTTCATGCACCCGCGGATTTTAAACCTATTATAAATTTTGATTTTTCACATTACCACAAAAACCCCACAAGATTTGTATTACAATATGTGTATTGCAATACAAATTTTTTATATATAAATTTCAATTCGAAGAAAAAAAAATTTCAATGGATGTTCAAGACTCCATTTCAGAAGCTAAGGACTTCATAAAAAAAATAAGTATCTCTAGTATACTTATTATACGAAAGATTCTCTTTTCATAATAAAAAAAAAAACAAAGATTTATTTACTAAAGATTCTACGTTACTGTCTTAATTATTGGTTGTCATCGTGACTCATTCGTACACAAAAAAAAAACAAATATAAATCAATTAGTGCTAAACCTTATCTCTATTTATATAATAAAACCCATCATCAGTTTCCTTTCCAACCTTCGTTGACTGAAACTTTCCCATCAACATTTTTTGTTGACCGGATCCTGTCACTCAAAAGCTTATCTCCAGACTTTTGTCTGTATATTTTCCTGCCATCTAGCATTTCCTTTCCCACATTTTACTCTTTGCCAAGACGAAAATACTTTACATCTCTATTGGAAATCTAATTTTCATTTTAGTTATTCATCCGAATATCTTTCATCTCTATATAATCATGATTTAAAACCTCTCATTATTAATTAACATCATTACAAAATTATTTATTTATTACTCAAAATTACTTCAATTTACTTTAAAACTTTTCAATTATAATCTTATGTTATTATTTATTTTAGTTTAAATCCAATAATTATTTATTCTTTAACCAATTCTCAATTACTCTTTGTCTTGCTGGGATAACATCTTCACTACTGATTTTACAATTACTAAAAACTCCTCTCTTATACTAAAATTCAAAAATATAACATCATTATCAAAAAAAAATCACTTACAAACTCATCTTATCTATTTCAAAATTACCCCTTTACAATTGTATTATCTCTCAGTATCCTTATCTTAAAATTATTTCCATCTTAAATCTTTCATATTTTAATAATTAAAGTTGCATTAATCCCTAAAAAACTCTTCATCATCTATATATGTGCAGCCCACGCAGGTTACCTACATCATTTGTATAAATAATCTCCTCATTTCAACGTAGCTTCCTTTAAAAATCATTATAATCGTCGTATTTCGTAGAATTCCTTAAATCTCCCTTTATTTCATTAAAATCGCCGTATCTTCCTTTTATATCTTCACAGTATTCAAAAAACCTCTTAAAACTTAAATTAACCATCAATGCAACTTAACTACTCTTTTTATAAAAGTTTCCTAACAGAACAACCTCATATTTCAAATACTACTTTACTTAATACTTCTGTAAAGCCATCATCTTCTTATAAAAAACTCAAAAATTCTCTCATTTAAACTACTTCATTAAAATCTCCTTAGTCATCAATTACTTAAATACAAAAAACCTCAAAAAATAAAAAAATTTACATTGCTTCCCAGCTAACACCTCATTTCATCAAAATCTTTAAGCACCTTTATTAAATAACTTCTCACAATCATCTATTATTTCAAATTCAACCATTACTCATTTAAAAAACGTTACCTATCTATCTCTTCTATAAATTTCATTAAAATCTCTTTACCTATTATTAGTTTACCACTTTTTCCTTTAAAAATCAAAAACTTAACCTCAAACTACTTATTATTTAAAATCAAAAACATAAAAAACTTTATTATTATCTGTCTTGGCAAATACCGTACTCACATGAATTCTCAAACTTTAACCAACTATTCTTCATTTTACAAACCATAAGTCACTTAAAACTAACAACTTTTCATCTTATTATCAAATAATCCTTAATATTTATTAACGTCAAACATACAAATTATCATTTTACAACTTAACATCTAGTTACATATTCTAATTAATCAACATATTTTACAATTCTACAAAACTTTTCAATTTATTTCATAAAAACTCCCTTTCTGTCACGTCCGGTTTATTCCTAGGTTTTGTTTTTTAACAAACCCCCTCCTTTCACCATGAAAGCATTTTCCTATCGTTCCTTGACTACTTCCCTCAACATCTGTTTTTACTTGTTAGAATGGATCCCAAAAAAAAAACTTTTCCTTATATCTATGAAAGTTTATGACACTTACAAACATAAGTCATTGTTTATGTTTTTTGCCCAAAATAACATGTGACAGAACTCTAAACAACTACGTTGGATTTTTTCGTAGGTTTTCCAATTAACCCTAAATCACTACCTTCTAGAAATGATATTTTAAGTCCTTTATCATATCACTTTTCGAACATAGCTACTTCCTGCCTCGAAAGACAGTTCGCCTACCAAATCTTATATTTTCCAATATAATCAAGAACTCTTTGTTCTCTCTTGAACTTCTTCTACTATACCGTTGTATTTCTTAATACAAACTAAGAACTCTTTGTTCTTTAAACTTCTCAAAATTGTCAAAGTTTTAACTATATTTCATTTACATGAGTTATGTGACAATTTTTTGTTTTTGTTTTTTGTAATTTTTATTTATTTTTTATTTTATCTTATTTTATTTTTCAAAACTCGACCGGGGTTTATTATTGTGACAGCAATTGAATAATACTCCTCTGTCCTAATAATAAAGCCCTGTCGAACGTCGATCAATAAAACCACCCTCGTTCCATTTTCTATTTTGTTTTTTATTTATACCTTTTTTATTTAATTTTTTATGAAATTTTTGTTTATTTTATGCATTTCCGACTCCCTTCTCACCCCTATAGTCCTTTTGACATTCTAATATTTTTCATGTACAATTCTAGTTACTCTCTGGACTCTTACACAAAGTAACATGTTGTGACGTTGAAATGTGCAATGGTTGAATGCCATATCCCTACTAAATTCAAGATAAAGCCCAGAACACATCCCTATTTCACAACACGCCCTCTATGCAGTCCCAGAATGCCTTATTCTTACGAATAAAACATTCCGTCTACTACATAAACTCCTGCCTTCCTCCCAAAATGTTCATGTTCTTTCTTAAATGCATTTATACTAAGAAAATTTAAAATTCATAAAAAATTTCATTCAAATCATATCATCCGAAGTTGAAATAATGTTCTCATTTAGCGACTATATTCCTAGCATCGTCGATTTATTGCTTATGTAATCCTTTCTACAAATTATTATCCAAATTCAAAAAGAAAATTTTATTTTTTAAAATTATTCTAAGTTCTTTACTTAGAAATTTACATTTAATTCTATAAAAGTTATTCAAGTAATCTACTTTTATTCTATTTACTTTAATCAATACCAATTATCCTTTATTTAAACATTTTTTATTTAAAAACGCAAGTTAATTTATAATTATGAGTCAAAAGTTTTTATATTTCAGAACAGTACTTTTGTAACACTCTGTATCAGTCTCTATGCTATGCGCAAGAGTATTTTAGGCCTGGTTAAGAGATAACCAACCTTCCCCTCCTTATGATGCAATACCTCCTGTCTACTACTGATAACGCAAGCTTTTAGATCGAAGCCTCTACACATTCTTTCTTAATTATTGAATCCATGCAATATTGACTTTATCAATATTCAATATTAACTCTGTCCATATTAGTCGTATAATTCCTTTTCAAACCAATAGATTATCGTAGGCACGTATTGTAAATGTTGATATGTGGATATACAAACACTCACGTTTATCAACTGATAAAACTTTCCGTCTTAACTCTAACAAATATCTCAAATATCTGAACGTTCCTTAAACTATATTTCTTAATCATACTAGCTTGGCTTATATTATTATTTATTAATACACATCATTGTTATTTCAGATTATAAATTATACGTTATTCAAATTTAAAACTACTTATTCACAAAAATCTTAATTAACTTCTTATTAATTATTTTTCAAAATCTAGTCCATTTGTTTATTATTAAATGTCTTTACATTAATACCAGTCGTTCCAAAAATTCAATTTACACTCAGACTGTTATAAATTACTTATTTTTTACGATGATTCCCCGATTGGTGAAACATCTTGTAAAATATAGCCTGCTTTCTCAACATAATTATAACGTTAAATACTTCTGTCCACATGGACAGTTTGTTTAGCCTTGTCATCACAACAGATTCTTTCTTAACAAAGGATCCCTCTTTGTTATTGTCTCGGAGTATTGACAAAATACCTTTCTCTTTCTTCCTTACAGACATATCTACATTTCTCTTTCTCTCTAACATCTTAGAATTTAACGACCTAAATTTGCCAGCTGTCAGTTTAGGCATTCTCACCCCACCATTTTTGTATATTACTGCAAAGCCTTCTTTAATACAAACGTTTTCATATTTATTTTCAAAGCTACTCTTTTCACAAAAACTTTTAATTTCTTGCTCTTGTATTCTAAAAACATTTCTAAATTTTAACATTATGTATTTTTCAAAATCTACAGTCTTATGGTACACTTGTGTTTTAAAATAAACAGCTGATTCCTTAGTTATAATATTATTTATTCCTGCATTGTTTTTTGAATTACTTATATCTATTTCAACCCCACCAAACACATTAATTTCAACATTATTTGTTGTTTCTAGATTTACATTGTTACCTAACCCATTATTTATCATTTTAGAAATTTCTTGAACACAGTCATTCACACAATTGTCCTCTATTATTATCAAATCATCTGACATCTCCTTTACTTCATTAAAACTGTTAATTTCAATTTCAGCTACTGCTTGATCTAAATTGTTATCTATATTATTAATATTTTCTATCAAAACACCTTCTACATTATTAATCTGTTCAAATTCTACTTTTTTCTCACAATAGCTTAGTTCCAATTCTACTTTATTATTAATTTCCATTACATTAATTTCCATTTGCTTATTTTCCAATTTAAGATTCTGTTCTAATTTTACATAATCTGGTTTTAATTCTAGTTTGATTTGATCTAACTTCTTATCCAAATTATCTAGCTTAACATTGTTCTGTTCAAATTTGGCGTTAAATTCTTCAAACTTATTACTCAAATCTTGTTTTAATTCTAAACTCTCTTGTTTTGTTTCTAATCTAACTTGGTCAAACTTATTATTTATACATTCAAACTTCTTATCATTATCTTGCCTAAATTCTAGATTATTCTGTTCAATTTTATTATTTGTTTCTAATCTACTTTGTTTAATGTCATTACTTATACATTCAAATTTTTTATCATTGTCTTTCCTAAATTCTAAGTTATCTTTTTTCATTTCAATTAGCATTTCTATCATTAACGCCTCATTTTGAGATTTTTTACTCTCATCTAACCTATTTGGTTCAATTATCCTAACCTGCTCAATTACTTTAATTTCTTCATCCTTTAGATTATTATTATTAGTACCCTCCATTTTAATTATTATTATGTTTACCTTTAGTTTTAAGTTTAAATTTTAATTACTAATATCATTACCCTAACCTGTTCATTATTATTAACATTTATTATTTCTAAACCCATTTTAATTTATTTTACT